>CM070566.1:5935571-7135571 GCA_036346405.1 Phyllostachys edulis
TGAACCTTGGACTACGTTGTAGCCAAGGGTTTGTTTCCTTGAGGTCCCCTGTTAGGCATTGGATGGGCGTTAGGTCCCCATCATGCATTGGACGAGGTTTGGTCCCCACACTCATGGAAAGTCATGTAACTAGTCGGTGAGGTCGATGAGAAAGATACATGACATGGAGTGTGAGCTTTGGATCCTGTGCCTAGAGGGCATAGGTGTGAGTAGGTATCGATGGATACCCTACTCGGTATTACGATAATTGCTAAGATGTGAAGAAGGTGCATTCATGACATGTCATTGCATTCTTGCATAAGATATGGATTTGTCAGTTTGGCTTATAATGTTGTTGTTCATGATGGGATTGTTGTTCCTTTTGACTGCTTATGATGCTATCATAAGAGATGGGTTTGTGGTATATAATGTTGCGTTCTTGATGGAATTGTTTATTCCATTTGCCTACTTATGATGCTATGTTTGATTTGCTATTGCACTTTGCTGAGTCGTGGACTCACACTTGCTGTGTTGTGCTTGCTAGGTACCTCTCGAGACAGCGACATATATGGGAAGGGGTAGACATGGTGCATGACACATAAACACAAAACACAATGAATAAACTAGTCAATTATCCACAAATTCCTACTCTTGATAATTGCTTTAGTTTCCGTTTTGTGACCATCCTTCATGGTGGATGTTTTGATTGTGATCTTAGACGACCCAGTTAAGTTCTTAATTCCTCGTTGTTTAAGTTCATTTAAGTTCATTCGATGGATTAGGCGGTTTGATTTGATTATTTTATCATTCTTGCTTGCTTGATTGGTTAATGATGCTTTAAATGTAGCTATTCGGTCATTATCTGTTTGAGCTTAGTAATGTATGATTGCTTTAACTTAGTTGTTAAAGAAGGCTTCATGAATTGATTTCGTTCAATTGATAGATGTTATGCTTCTATTGAGTAACTTATAGATTGCGCTAGTGTTGAATAATAACTTTATGCCATTCATGAATGAATGTTGGTTGAAGGTTTAAATAGGCGTTATGGTTGATATTATCATTCTTCATGATAGGGTTGACTTAGTAATGGCTTAATGATCTTTAGATATATAATCTTGATAGTGTTACCATAATTGATTCAATATGATTGGATGATTGAGAATGTTTTGTTGGCGAATTTGATTCAATTCTTATATTCATTCTACTAGATATTGATATTTTTTATGTTATTATTGGAAAGATGGTTGAAATTATTCCGTATTGTTGTTGTAGGTTAGTCTTTTAGGTAACATCTTGGCTTACCGTATGGCGAGTGTTCTGAAGCGATCTCTGACGAGTCTATCTCATCAATCGTCAGCCCTCTTCCAAGAATAATATTGTTAATATTTATTATCAAGTATGTGATTTGGTTGTGAAACTCTATATTTCTGCGATGATTATTCTTAAACGTTCCCTGGTCGGAAACATGTGAGGACACATATGAATAGACTAGCATATGTATTAGTTGATGACTATGTTTCACGGAGTCATAGATATGGAATATCAAACCAATAATATGGACACATGTTAGAGAACATGATGTTGGATTAGACCCACCTTGAGACACTATTGAGATTGTTATGATTCTATGTGTGATTAGTTGATCTCAAGCAATGATGATGTATAATCCTTAGACACTGAGATCGAGCATGGTTTCCTACATGTGTAATAGCACTCTTAGGGGTTGCAAAGCGCTGCAAATGGCTGGGTAGTTATAAAGGTAGCTTTCGGGTATGCTATGAAACATGGAGAGGAATGTATTTGAGTGGGATATGGGTTTGCCTCCTAACATAACGGAGAGATGTTTACAGGCCCCTCGTTGTGATCGGATAAAAAAAGAAAGTGCATGGCGTGCCACTAGTAGTCGAAGTGTTAGACCACGTAAAGTTATCGACACTCGATCGAGAAAGAATTGAGCAGTCCATGGATGACACAACATCTCACAGGTTCAACGGACATCGTGAGGCAAAAGGTATATACAGTAGGTCACTCGATTCGATCGATTCTGGTTGGTCGTATGGAGATCTGAGCTGGTCGTAGGCTGGTCGAGCGCAATCCGCAATTGGTAATAACACTGCGTAAGGGAGATTCTGAACTGATGCATTATAGAGATAGGACACAGTGCGTAAGTGATGAGGACTGATCGTAGATCATATTGCATTAAGGTTAAGTCAGATATAATTTGTGTTTATTAAGAATCGCTATGTTACGCTAGGAGCCGCTTCGACTAGTGATCGGAAAGGGTTTCGAGTCTGGCGATTCGCGCATGAACCTCTGAGGTCTCACAATTAGCAGGTTGGAACAAACCCGATGCGAATCTGATTCATAAGCGTGTTGGGATAGGATCAAATCCGAGCACTATATAAGGAGATGCATGAGGCTGTTGGGAGATGCAGCGTGAAACACCACCGAAACCCTAGCCACCATCTTCACGAGAGCTTTCCGTGTGACACAGTGCTAGCATCTGGCGTATGGTTGTTCACTTACTGGAGTGTGGATCTGTAGAGGCACTACTACGATTATTGCGTTTGAGGGCGATCGCGATCTTCACATGGAACCATGAGCGTTCTTTGGAGGCGATCGACTCGTGAGGGCGTTGGACGATCGACTCGACCACTACATCGGCCGCTCTCGTTGGACGGTTTTGCTCAACCGTTCTTCCATTACTCTCTGGCGTCTGGTGGTAACGATCTATGATCATCTACTTGTTTGGCTTCTGGTTTTGCGTGGCGAAATTTTGTTTGTAGCTATAAGTAGCTACGGCGTCTCTGAATTGAACCATCTTGAGTCTCGGCCATGTGTTGTGAGCGATGGATCGGCGAGCCGCGTGTTCTTCCCCCTTGGCGATCACGAAAATCAAGGCACAAAAGATCGATGTGTCTCATCTGGGGTTAGTTAAACATGACTTACAGACCCGATCTTTGAGACACGTCTTGCAAAGTAACATGCAATGCGAATTGCTATCCTTGACTCTACTTGAAGTTCTATTATGAGCAATGGTTACGAACATGAGAAGCATCTGTCTAGGAACATGGTGATGATGAGCATGTGAAAAAAAATCTAGTTCAGGTTTCTTCTTTTCTAAATGACTATGTCTCATAAAAGCTCTAGATTGATGAGATGAAATTTTAGCAAGATTTTTCTTAGTATTTTTCAACCCTCATGTGAGAACTCAATGAAATGCCTACCCTTCTTGCAATAGGTGCAATGGTACTTGGTACCCTTGGGAGCTTACCTTTTGGCTCAAAAGATGGTTAGGAGAACCTGACTGATTGAAAATGGTTTTTGTAGGTTGGGTTTTGAATTTAGCTAAGCCATTTTCCAATACTTGAATGACATTTGGCTTGGACTTGTCTTGGGCATAGTTGTATCCTAACCCTTGCTTCTTATAAAAAATTTTAGACTTGTCCAAGAATCATGTTTAATGTTTTTCACCATTAGAGAATTTTTCTAAAGTATTCTTAAGATAAGCATTCTCTTTTCCAAGATTAACACATGTCTCACAAGTTTTGGTCTTAATGGCTCTGGCATGTTTCTCCTTAAGAAAAGCAACTTCAAGCTTAAAAGCCACATATGAAGCACAAGGATCGAGAATCAATTTTGTCCTTAAGCAGCAAACTTAGCTCTACTTCCAGCTTCTATTATGTCTTTTACTTCATGTTCACGTTCTAAGCGAAAGAGCAAAAGCTAGACTTCGGCCTTATAGAAACAACCAACTTGCTAGACTCTAAGCATTTTTCACAAGGAGATTTAACTTCAATTAGCTCGGTCCTAGCATTTTCTAGTTGGTGCAAAGCAACATCATGAGCAATTTGCAATTTAGGCGAGTTAAGAGTGTAAAGCATGGCGGGATGAACATTCATCGACATCAAGACTCTTAAGCGTTCACAAGTTCTAATGTCAGATTATGCGACTTATGACTCTAGATCCTTATTCCTAGCCATGGTGAACTCTAAAGTCTTATCTTGACTAAGTAGTTTCTCAAAGATGGTATCACATCTAGCGAAAAGAACATCATAGGATGGAGTACCTCATCGGTGTCGTCAATGTCGTGAATTAAACCATAAAGCTTATCTTGGGTGAAGTCTTTTGCCTTCCCTTTCTTTTTGTCTTGAGGGAGCTCCTCCTCCTTGTCCTCCTCGCTCCCGAAGTTCACATCGCTCATGGGTTGCTCTCCGAAAGCAGCAAGGACCTAGTGAGCGGCCTTCATGAGCTTGGCAGCATCATACTTGGGCTTGTTCCCCTCAAGCTTCTTCCAGGCAGCCTTCTCATCCTTGTGGTTGCCCTTACCTTTCAGCTTAGGGTAGTTTGCCCAGATATGATAGAGCTCTCCACACTCATAGCACGTCACAGGGCTACCTCTATTCTTGTTTCTAACATTGTTATAGGCCCGTGTGACTTTCTTGGCTAAAAGAGCTAAATCAGCCTTAGGAAGACTCTCAAACTTTTCTTCATGGATTGCAGATAAACAAGCAAGAGAAAGACCAGAAGAAGACTCCGAAGAACCATCAGAAGTTCTTTCAAGAGGATCAGCCATCAAAGCCATGTTATCCTTCTTAGGAAGACTACCTCTCTTGATCTCATGAGTCTTGAGCTTGCTATAAAGAGCTCAAAGTAAGACTAGAGATCAACGTTCTCCTCAATAAGCGATAGCCTTCATCTCCCACTCCTTAGTGTTGATTGCAGCCAAGAGGTGGGTGGCATTCTCATATTGAGAGTACTCAATGTCTCTGACTCTTATCGATTGATCACCTTGTTGAAGCGAGTAAACGTCATCAATGCTCTCGCTAGGGCGCATCTCGAATTTGTTATACTCTAAACATGTGAACCGTCTCGCGCCTTGCTTGATTTGAGGCGATCCCTCATGGTAAGTTTGAAGGTGTGTCAATCTCATGTGCGGTCTCAAGGTTGCAAATCTATCGTACTCCTATCTACCAAGCACACCATATAGGAGATTCTTAGCCTTATAGTTGTTTGCCAAGAGGCTGCTTGAAGCCGTGAAGCAACCTCGGGCAAAAGCGGCCGAACTCGAACAACCTCCCATATAGCTTGTCCCCGCTCTGAAGGAAAACTCACATCTTGATTCTTCAATAGGCATAGTTGAGCCCATCGAAGATATGCGGCTTAGTGAATACTTATCCATCACCAAGTTCGTTATTGGGTTAATATCAAGCACTGTAGAAGACTTGTATTGAATCAATCGAAACCACTGAAGCAAAACAACCAAAATTACCAAAACTCAATTCACAATAAGTTGGGCGATCAGGACCTCTCGGCCTAATGATCGGCCGCTCCATGAAGCGATCGACCTCTCAAATGGGCGGTCTAACCTCGGACTGATGAGCAGTGAAATCAGCTCGAACTTCAAAACACAAAATGGTCTAACTTTTGATTCGTGACTCCAAACCTTACCAAACTTGAGACATACCTTCTCTAGGATGTCGGGAACCTATTCAATCAACGATCGTGAAGATCGTTGTCAAAGATTCGACCTTTTTCCGTTTGAGTGAAGGTTGCTCCAAAATCGAGTCAAAAGCAGCGTGATCTAAGAACTTGCTCGTGGGTGATTGATAATCAAGATGATCCTAGATGTAATCCTACATGTCACGAGCAAGCGAGCGAGGCGAAACCAAAGGAAAGCGGAGGAATCAAAAAAACCTAAAATCACAAAATAGAGAGCAAGAACACAAAGAGACTCATCTTTGAAAAATCATGCATAATAGATTGATTTGTGATTGTTGTTGGTTCTGACCACTCCATCTAGGAGGACAAAGCTCAACACAAGAGCACACAATCAATCAAAACTCTCTAGAACCTTAACATTCCACTTTCTTCTCTAAGCCCTAGAAACAAAACTAGGGTTTCACTTAGCCAAAGGGTTGAGGGTGCAGCCACCTCCCTCCTCTATTATAGTGGAGGCTAAACCTTCTAAAGAGTATTCCTATTGGGCACAGATTAAGCCCACACACAAGCAGGTTTAACTCACGCCACGTATTTTAAAGCGCCCGTCTTCATCTCCTCTTGACATAATCCGCTTCTCCTTGCCTTTGTCTTGCACATGCGGTTTAGTAAAGGTCACCAAAGCGGTATTTAGGTGAAATTACCAAAATACCCTTCTCGATCTTTTCAAAGCCGAATCCAATCTCGTGAAAGCACCTCATGCTTATGCGTGTAGATTGATCAAGCAGCTCTCATCATGTCGTAAGTATCTCCCATCCGGCTCTCGAAAAACCACCATGGCACTTGCAAACCCTCGTGCAGCTTGTCCAACCCATCGCCATGCGAACTACCGATTCGGTCGAGACTTATTCAATTTGTGTCATGCTTGAATCCATTGACCTGCGCTTGACATCCTCGATGGTTGCGGACTTGACTCTCCAAGTCTAGTCTCGATCATCCTCTTGTTGACCGTCATTGACCTCCAAGCAACATGCACAACAATAGACAAAGAAATCGATTAGGGGAGCAAGTTCTTCGCCTTGACTTACGTTGAATCAAAACATGCATCATGCAACACATATGCCTTTGAAACCCATGAATATGACCTAACCAAACAATCATCATACCAGGTTGGCCAATGAACAAGTGAAAACCGTTAGACCGCCACTTTGGCGGTCGGCCTTCAATCGATCGGCCGTCCCCTGATGGTCGGTCGACGGCCGACTAGGACTTAGCCAATTTTCCTCCTTGGAAATTGAAACCTACGGAAATTTCAAGCGAATAGAACTTTTAACTCAAAGCTCCAAAAATTATGAGACCAAGTGTAGGAGAATCCCCTCTCTTGCCTACACCCTCTATTTTGGCTCGGCTCAAAATCAAAAATCTATTTTGGCCGGTCAGGACCGCCACCCAATGGCAGTCATTGCCTGACTCCTGCTGAGCTTGAGTTGAGGCTGGTGGTCGACCATAATGTGGCCGGTCGACCACCACCTGAGCCGATCGAGCCGCCACACAATGGCGGTTTGACCGCTGAGACCTGTGATATTTTGAACCGCCCGCAGCGTGTTTCGACAAACCTTCAATGCTATTGCCAATTGTATCATCATCCTAAGATCGTGAGAATATCCCCATGATATCCACACAAACCCTTTGACCACTTCATCAAAGCGAATGTCCCAACTCCGAGATGTTTGCTTCAATCCATAGATGGATTTATTAAGCTTGCATACTTTTCTACCTTCCTTTGGATCGACAAAACCCTCGGTGTGTCATGTACACATCCTCATAGATTTCCATCAAGAAAGCTATTTTGACATCCATTTGCCATATCTCATAGTCGAGATATGCGCAATAACTAGAATGATCTTAATAGACTTAAGCATCGTGGCGGAGAGAAGGTTTCATCATAATCAATACCTTGAATTTATGCGAAACCGCCGCGGCTTGATCGTGCCTTATGAATGTGAACATTTTCATCCATATCTATCTTTTTCTTAAAAATCCACTTGCACTCAATGGTCTTACTACCGCCAGTGCATCAACCAAATTCAAACTTGATTATCATGCATGGACTTTATTTGAGATCTCATGGCCTCATGCCATGACTTCAATCTGGGTTCATCATCACTTCGCATAAGTTTTAGGCTCATAATTATTCAACAATATCGTCATGTCCATACCGTATAGGCAATTGGCGTGGCCTTTTTGATCTCGTGGGGTGATACCTCATCTCTGGGTTCAACAACATATTGTTCATCTGTAGAGGTTGGTGAGGAGTTGAAACACTTTCGGATGCTTCCGAATTTCTTTGAGTTGTACCTTGCTCCCTTGACTCCTTTGGAAAGAAATTCTTTCTCGAGAAGACACCATTACGGGCAACAAATACTTTGTTATCAACTTTGATTATAAAAATAATATCCTTTAGTTTCCTTATGATACCCACAAAAAGCACTTATCGGTTTGCGTGTGAGTTTGTCGGGACGTCAAGCGTTTAACATAGACATCACATCCCCAAATCTTTAGAAAAGACAAACTAGGACTCTTCCTAGTCCATATCTCATATGGTGTTTTATCTACTAATTTAGATGATACCCTATTTAAAGTGAAAGCGGCGGTTTCTAGGCGTAACCCCAAAAATACAACGATGAATCTGATTAGCTCATCATTGATCGAACCATGTCCAACAAGGTCCGATTACATAGCTCGGACACCCCATTCCATTGTGGAGTGCCTAGTGGTGAAAAGGCGTGGAACAATTCCACATTGTTTCAAATGATCACCAAACTCATGGCTCAAAATTCACCTCCACGATCGGATCGTAAAGATTTGATTGTCTTGCTAAATTGATTATGTACCTCGTTCGGAACTCCTTGAACTTTTCAAAAGGATTCCAACTTGTGCCTCATTACATAGATATATCCATATCAACTATAGTCATCGGTGAAAGTAATGAAGTACTGAAAACCACCTCTAGCTGTTGTGCTCATTGGTTCACACACATCAGTATGTATGAGTGCCAGCAGGTCGGACACCCTTTCACTCCAGGCCGTTGAAAGGTGTCTTGGTCATCTTCCGGCGAGGCAAGATTCGC
This sequence comes from Phyllostachys edulis, assembly GCA_036346405.1. Classification (NCBI taxonomy): domain Eukaryota; kingdom Viridiplantae; phylum Streptophyta; class Magnoliopsida; order Poales; family Poaceae; genus Phyllostachys; species Phyllostachys edulis. The sequence continues at coordinate 5,944,120 of CM070566.1, forward strand.
ATGTTTTAAATGATTCCAAATCAAATGAGTTTAGAGTTCCATCATCATGGAGCTTTTCATGCGTTCTCACTTATGTGACCCAAGCGACAATGCCAAATGAAAGTGGAATTCAAATCATTAGGCGAAGCCTCTTTGCATTAATATTATAGGCGTGTGCATCATCAAGATTTAAAATATACAACCCGTTCAAAAGCAGGGCATAGCCATAAAACATTTCATTCAAAAATACTGAGAACAACCATTGTTCTTTATAATGAATTTATAACCCTCTGCCATCAAACATGATGCAAAGATGATGTTTCTACTTATGGCTGGAACATAATAACAATTATTTAGTTCCATAATAAATCTCGAGGGCAAAAGTAATGGCAAAGTCGACGGCTAATCACGACAACTCTTACTTTATTCTTAGCGAAGATCCATTTCACCTCTTGCAATTCTCCTACTCTTTGTTAGACTCTGCATCAAATTGCAAAAATGAGCAACCGATCCGGTTATCAAATACCCATGAGTTAACATAAGAGTCGACAAGAAAAACATCTATAACATTAATATCTGAAGTGGAGGTTTAGTTCCACCATTATTTTTCAGATTAGCCATGTATTTCTTGCAGTTCCTTTTCAATGGCACAGTTCTTTGCGATAAAAGCATTTATTCTCTTGAGTCGGGCGGACTTACTCTTACTTGTTAGTTTGGATCTCATCCAAAACTTTTTGCCTTTACCTTTAACCCAAGTCTTAGCCTTCTACTTGAAGCTTGTACTCTTTTGCACTATCATCACATGATGATTGCTTTTCTTAATGTTGTCCTCTATAGTCTTGAGCATCATATGTAGTTTGGTGAGATTCTTGTCCAAGCCATTCATATAGAAGTTGAGAATGAGGCATCCATAGCTTGCGATAGCGAAGCAAGAATCAAATCTGTAGCCAACTCTTGACTAAGTGGAAAACCAAGTTTTTCAAGCTACGTGTGTAACCAACCATTTGGATCACATGAGGGCTCACCGAACTTCCCTCATTAGCTTACTCCCAAACAATTTCTTTAAGATCTCATATCTCTCGGTTCTTTCTTGTGTCTCAAACATGCCTTTGAGTGCCATCATATCGTGAGCCTCTATGTTCTCAAAGCTATACGAAGATTTGAGTTCATAGCGACAAGCATGAGACAACTAACATCAAGGGACTCATCACATGCCCTTTTATAGGCGGTTTAAAAGACGATAGCATTTTCAGTGAGCACATCTAGAATTGGTTCTTCTAGAACATGTTCCTTTTATCTTGCCTAAGAACAATTCTTAGGTTGCGGGACCAATCCGCAAAATTTGTTTCATTCAGTTTTTCCTTGTCAAGTATCGAGCGTAATGCAAAATTTGGATGTAGGTACAACGATTGGTGCCATGATCTACAACATAAAATATGCAAAGCTAAGACATATGTGCAAGTAACTTCTATAAACAATTTAATAAAGATACTCCCACTAAATACCATATCCTCTTATGACATTTTAGTGATTCAAGACCCATAATCATTTAATCTACTAGTGAGCTTTGGCATCCTTTGCTAGAAGACTAGTGAAAATGGTAAGCAACCCTTTGCTAATCATATATCTATATGACTCTTATTGTTGGGCAGCATCTCTATGCTCCGGCACCCAACCCTATGCCCCAAGGTCTATAATCGTTATGATGACCTTGTCAAGTTAAACCAATGTTATGCGTGTAAGTGTCCGACACAAACCCATCTAGTCAAGGAATATTAATGGCACTCTGCTTTAGCAAGACTTACCATTAAAATACATGACTTTGGATGATGCAGCTAATTGGGAGGGCATCAATTTAACTTAATATTATGTGAGGGAAATTTACTTCTACCATGTTAAAAGCACTCAAAGCAATTAAATAACATGCATAGAAATAAATGAATAGGAATATAAGGGCATTCACAGACAATCAAATTGCATTGTGAAATAGTATGACTCTTCCATATGGTGATCTCCATCGCCACGCATCCTGTTTGCCATGTCTCCAAGTGGTCAACTCCTCCAAGTACTCCCACTAAGCCATTACTCCTAATAGCACTAGTAATGAATTACAAGGAGTGAAGAAGCATCACAAGTCGACCACGTTGTGTCGTTATACAAATATGGATGACCTTGAAGGCTGCAATAAGCATGACACAGGATCATGAATATTACCGCATACATGCATCTCATACATTATGGGTCATACTATTCACATCAATCCCTGCAAAAAACAAGTTATGTATAGAATCCAATTCTATCGGGCGACATGAGCATACACTACCTATAAGCAGCGGTTGAAGAAGGCGGCATCCTCATTTGGTCGAGGCGGTAGCTCTGAGAAAGTTTTTCGAGGACATGAATCTTATTCATGTAACAAGAGCCTTGGAAATCATCGGATTAATCATATTAACCCTATTCGAACCACTCCGATCATTGCCTTGATCGACCACATACTACGGCTTACTCAGATGGCGAATTCTAACCGGTAGGAGTGATATGCAGTATGGTCGTGAACAAGCGCAATAAACCATCTGGTTCCTATCATTTGCAAGTGGGTGTACAAAATAAAGAACAAGTCAAATGGGTCAGTAGAGCGATACAAGGCTCATCTTGTTGCAAGAGGTTTTCAACGAGCTTATAGTCGAGATTATGATGAGACTTTTGCTCGATTGCTCATATGACCACGATCCGTACTCTTATTGCGATTACTGCACGCATATGGACTATATCTCGGATGGATGTCAAGAATGCTTTTCTTCATGGTGATCTACATGAGGTCTATATCGACCACCCCGGTTTTGAGGTTCCTCTGAGTTATGTTTGTCGTCTTAGGCGTCCTCTATATTGTCTCAAGTAGGCTCCTCGTGCTTGGTTCGGCGTTTTAGTTACGTGATTGACTGCTGGTTTCACTCGAGTGAGCATTGTTATAATAGGAGTCCTTTTGTACTTCCTTATCGTATATGGTACCCCCTTGTACTCCCTATATATATTGTCCATTTGGCCCTCTTGAATATACACACAATATTCATAACATGGTATTAGAGCTAGGGCACTAACCTAGCTCGTTCCCTTCCACTGCCATCCCGCCGTAGCCGACAACCACGACCGCCGCCAGATTCTTGGCGTCATCCTTCGACGACCGAGGCGATGCGTCGAAACATGAAGTTGCTTCAAAACTGCGCTTGGGTGCCATGCTTTCGGCAGCGCATGGGCGCTGGCGTGTCGTCACCGTCTGGTCTCCGTTATCATTGCCGTTGATCGGGAGCCCGAGGTGAGGACGACGCCACTCGAGCCGTATCTCCGTACCGGTAGGGAGCCGTCAGAAACCGAGCGAGGCGCCATTACTGACTCCTCTGCTCGAGCGGCCGCCCTCCGTCGTTCGTTGCTGGACCGTGTCGTCACTCGGGCCATTGCCCTCCGCCGCCCGTGCGCTTGATCGATCCCGACGCTACTGGTCTACCCAGCGTCGTCCAACTGAAGGACGACGTGGACCGAGCCAGCCGTTGGATTGCGTTGATCGTCGCCGTCGACGCCGCCGACAAGGGAACCCTAGTTCCCCCAGCGTGCTCCTTCCTCGTTCGCGAGCCTAAATTGCGGGCCTTCATTTGTAGGATGTGTTAGCGCGCCCAAAAAAAAAATAAGAAAAAATAAAAAAAGTAGTACGTCGCTCAAACCCCCACGCCGTCCGGTAGCAACTTGTTGACTTCGTTGCCTTGGTATCGTCTTAGTCGGCGCCGCCTACTAATAGCCATTCCATCAAGCTGCGATCCCATTCTAAAGAACAAAGCTTAATGGGACGAACTACGAGTTGTGGTCTTCACTCATGGAATCTGCTCAATGCTCTCATTGGCGATCTTCTTGATGAGGCCTTTTAGTATGCCATGCGCTTTTGGCGCTAGTGTCTTTGATAAGGCCCATGTTCAAGCCATCACGGTGGTCGTAGGCGACTCTATCGGCCGGACATTGTTGGTCTGCGTGCCACTCATCAGATCTAGGAGTACTTGCGAAGCGATACCGGAGATAGCGATGCTCGATTCTTTTCGCCGGCGAGTTGAAGACGCTTAGCTAGGAGGACTCCTCGCGTCGGCGATTTCTTCGACCTGACTAGTCTCTGGCGCTAGATGGGCGGTGGCTTCTCGCTCTACCGAGGTGTCATAAAGTGCGAAGGTGGATCGTGATCGCCTTCGCCTTTATGACTTAAATGTCAAATCTTCGCCTAGAGTTTGGGCTGTTATGGCTCAGCTAGCTGAGCCGCTCACCACGACCAAATAGTTACTAAGGCTCTTTTGGCGCCGTGCTAAGGAGCTTCGCGCGAGTTAACGGCCACAGTTTGTTGCATGCTTGCTACCCTTCTTCTTCGACTACAGCAGCGGTTTACGCTTTGATTACAGTCCTTCCCAGGTGTCTATTTACGCTCTGTTTTGCACCAACTAGAGTTTAGTGCAATTATTGCAAGAATTTTGGAGCACGACTACGGCGTTGTGCGGTGCGAAAAAAATCTAAACAAAGGCGTGGGAATGGATGATCCAAGGGGTGCAGGGAGGCCCTTCCTCGATGGGAGGACATACCAGCACGTCAGGACCTTCTCAATGAGGTGACTCTGTTCAGCAGTTTTACTAGGCTTAACTTCAGCAGCTCTCTCACGGTCTGGGCAGATTACGCTAGTCTAGCTCAGACATCTCCTCCAGGTACTTCTTGGGTTTTGGATTCTGGTGCCTCTTTTCACATGACACCAGACTCCACATTCTCACTTCAGTAGGGCCTCCTATTTTTTCTATCATTGTTGAGATAGTGATGGTACTCCTCTCTCATCATTTGTCAGGCACTCTTTTGTTCCTTGACTTTTTCTTATTACTTGTTTCCCACGTTCCCTAGCTTACCATGCACCGTCTCTCGGTGGGTGACTCCACCGATCTTAATTTGTAGGGTTGGTTTGACTCTCACTGTTTCGTTTAGGATCGACAGGCAGAGCAGTACTTGGGACTGGCCGGCGCCGTAGGGATCGTCAGAGTCTCTACATCCTTGATCGCCTCCACCTTCCGTCCACTTCAGTTGCTCCTGTCACCTATGCGTCTACTTCCACCGCCACTGCTGCCACCACCGTTTAGGTCACTTGTGTGGGTCCCGTCTTTCGTCATTAGTTCGTCAGGGTATTCTTGGACATGATACTATTGACACGACCATGTTTTGTTTGGGTTGTAAGATGTGCAAGCAGCTAGAGCTTCCTCATCATTCTAGTTAGTCCTTGTCTTCTCGTCCTTTTGACTTAGTTCATTCAGATGTATGGGGACCTATGCCTATTATATCTAAAGGTGGGCATAAACTTTATATGATCTTCATTGATGATTATTCCCGTTTTACATGGATTTTCCCTATGTTTAATCGTGGTCAGTTTCTTGCGATCTATCGTAGTTTTGCAACGATGGTTCGTACTCAGTTTGATTCTTCCATCAGTACTTTTATTTGTGATTCTGCTTTGGCAATCTTGTTCTAGTGCTTTTAGGCAGTTTCTTTACGGCGGGGCACTCTTTACGATCTTCTGTCTGGTGTCCATGCTCGAGAATGGGGTTGTTGGCATAAACATAAATCATCGATTGAGGCGCCGCACTATTCTTCTTGCCTCTCACGTTCCACCACAATCCTGAGCTGAGGTTGTTTCTACTACTGCATATCTCATCAATATCTGACCTTCCCTTGCTTCGTAAGGGAGTCAGTCCTATAGAGTGCCTCTACTCTCAAGCTCCCCAGTACACTCACCTTCGTGTTTTTGGTTGTACTTGTTTTGTTCTGCTGCAGCCTTGTGAGCGCACTAAACTATCGGCCCGGTCGGTTGAGTGTGTGTTTCTTGGTTATAGTTACGAGCATAAGGGTTATCATTGCTTTGGGATCATACCTTTCAGCAGATCAAAATTTTACGAGACGTTGTCTTTGATGAATCTCGACCTTTCTTCTATCAAGATTCGGCTCCTTCTCTTTTTTTTCACCGTTGAGTCGATTTCATGGTTGTCTCTTTCTGACTCTTCACCTGGTCTGTCTCTAGTGGTTCCTTCTGTACCTCCACCTCCGGTGCTGCCTCCTGCAGCACCACCTCTTGTTCCTACAGCACCACCGTCTCGTTTTTCTGGTATTCACTACTCCAGGTGTCCTTCATCAGTCTCCTCTCCTGGTATCTTGCCGACACCTACATCTAATCCTTCTAATGATACTCCTCATTACGTCCTTCATGACCGGACATCCATTCGACCTCCTGATCGTCTTGGATTTGCTCCGATAGCACATGCTCTCTCTGTCACTGAACCTAGTTCTTATCGTGAGGCTGCTCCTCATTCTGAGTGGTAGCTCGCTATGGTAGAAGAGCTTGATGCTCTTCGACGTACGGAGACTTGGGATCTTGTACCGACACCTGTGCATGCTCGTCCGATCACGTGCAAGTGGGTATATAAGATTAAGACCCGGTCTGATGATACTATCGAGTGCTACAAGGCTCTTCTTGTGGCTCGCGGCTTTCGATAGGAATGCGGTCGTGACCACGATGAGACTTTTGCCCCTGTTGCCCATATGACCACTGTTCGCACTCTTGTTGCGGTTGCTTCTGTTCGCCGGTGGTCTATCTCTCAGCTGGATGTTAAGAATGTATTTCTTAATGGTGTTTTGCATGAGGAGGTCTACATGCAGCTACCACCTGGGTATTCTGTTCCCGATGGACACGTTTGTCGTCTCCGTCGTGCTCTTTATGACCTCAAACAGGCTCCTCGTGCCTGGTTTGTGTGTTTTACCTCAGTGATCACTGTTGTCGGTTTCACTGTCAGTTCTCATGATCCCGCTCTTTTTGTTCATGTCTCATCTCGGGGTAGGACACTACTTCTGCTGTATGTTGATGATATGCTCATCACTGATAATGATTCATCATTCATCGCGTATGTGAAGAAGCATCTCAGTGAACAATTTTTTATGACTGATCTTGGTTCTCTTACGTACTTCCTTGGGATTGAGGTCTCTTCCATGCTTGAGGGCTACTACCTCTCGGTAGAAGTATGTCTAGGATCTTCTTGATCGATGCAGTGCATTGACACTTTCGCCTTGCTAAGACTCCCATGGAGTTATCCCTGACTTCGTTTCTTGCTTGATGGTGATCTTCTTGAGGATCCTACTCGATATCGTCATCTTGTTGGAAGTTTGGTGTATCTTATGAGCACTCGTCCTGATATTGCTTATGTTGTTCATATCTTGAGTCAGTTCATGGCTCGTCCTACCCATCTTCACTACAGTCACCTTCTTCGTGTTCTTCGCTACTTGCGTAGGACTATCTCTCGTCGTTTGTTTTTCCCTAGCTCTACTTGATCTGACTTCAAGCGTGCTCCGATGCAACCTGGGCTAGTGATCCTTCTTATCGTCGTTCTCTTTTTGTTTACTGTGTTTTTCTTGGCTTCTCCCTGATTGCTTGGAAGACTAAGAAGGACCCTTGATTTCCCATTCGAGCATAGAGGCTGAGTTGAGAGCTATGGCAGCAGTGACAATAGAGGTTACTTGGTTGAGGTGGCTACTTGCAGATTTTGGAGTGCCTATGATGGGACCTACGACTCTTTTATCTGACAGTACATGTGCTATCAGTATTGCTCGGGACCCAATGAAGCATGAGCTCACCAAGCACATTGGTGTGGATGCTTCATACACTTGCTCACAGGTGCAGGAGAGAGTACTTGCTTTACAGTTTGTGCCATCAGATTTACAGGTTGCTGACTTCTTCACAAAGCCACAGACTAGAGCACAACATTTGTATTTTCTCTCCAAACTCAGTGTGTGTGATCCACCATGAGTTTGAGGGGGTGTTAGAATAGGACTCTATTTGTATTTTCTTATCTGTATATGGCAACCCCCTTTGTACTCCATATATATATATTGCCCATTGGGCCCTCATGAATATACACAATATTCATAACATGTTCTATGCCAGTTTGAGTCAACTCCAGCTCCACGCTTATTCTGACTCCACTTGGGCGGGTGATCCTGCTGATCGCCGATCTATCACTAGCTATTGTATCTCTCTTTGTACTTCGCTCATTGCCTAGAAGTCCAAGAAGCAGACTGCGGTGTCACGCTCTAGTGCAAAGGCTGAGCATTGAGCTCTTGCTGCTACCACCTTAGAGATCATTTGGCTTCGATGGCTCTTTATTGATCTTGGTGTTCATTGTGACAATACAAGTGTCATTCAGATTGCTAGTGATCCAGTCAAGCATGAGCTGACAAAGCACATTGGTGTTGATGCATCTTTCACATGATTTCATTGTCAGCAATCGACCATCGCCCTCAAGTATGTTTCCTCAGAGTTTCAAGTTGCAGATTTCTTCACTAAAGCTTAGACTTGAGAACATTATCGACAATTGTATTTGCCAAGTACCATTATTTAACGTTGTATGAACGGTTTTGTGCGTGGTGTACACATCAGGTCATGGAAGAAGTGCTTGTGTCATGTGTGCAATTCTAGTTGCACTGGACGTTGCTGAAAACTGGAAAGATGCTGAAAACATCATCCTAGAAAGAAGTAAGATAAAAATGAATGCTGTTCACCGGAAAACATGGAAGATTGGTCCAAACATCGAGTTTCTCAGAAAAAGGAGAATTAGCTGTGAGTCAATTTTCTTACGAGATGTACTGGTTTTGTGATGTTAAAGCCTGTTCGAAATACCATAAAGTCATGTTGTTTAGGAATACCATAACATTCTAATTTGAGATAATCCTATGTGTATGGCGATCAGTTGTGAAACGAGAAAACGCTTCCTTCGGTAACTCTTTTATACACTTGCAGCTGTATGTTTAGTGCTTTTGTAAGCAACTCGTACCGCCGGTTACACCAGTAACCGGTAACGAAAAAACTGGCTCGTTTTTAAGCAAAATCAAGCAAAATTCATTCGGATATTTTCCGGAAAATCTGGTAACCGGTCGGTTTTTTTCCTGGCCTGCGATCGGGATTTGGTCTGGTACCGGTTTTTGTATCCTTGTTTCACAGCATGCCCAGTGTTGTGCAGACACTTTATCTATAATGCAAGCAACCTTTCCAAAAGTTGGGGTATTAGAAATTTAGAGCTATAATTGCATAACTGTGGAGACCAAGATCTTGGTGCTTTACCCTTGAAAGTGCGTTGGAAAATTATAGCAGGGTTTTAAAGGCGATCCCCCACTTGTTTATCTACTGCAAGCGGACATTTGCCTTAACAAATTACTTATACGCGCACATGCCGATTGATAAAGATATCGAAAAGATACAGATTACAGCATAATAACCAAATGTAGTTTGGAGTACGGAATCAACAGCAATGTGTTGCAATATCAGACTTTGAATGAGGTTCCAGGTTTGACATTTGGTATAGATTCATGCACACATGCTCAGAGATAACAAAATTGTAATTGAATATCACGTTATTTCATTTGCTGTATATAACCTTCTCTTCATTTCTCGGTAGTGTGATTTTTTCAGATACTATTAGATAGCTTACCCAGTCGATCCAAGGTATTATGGTAGTGATGCATGCTATTAGGTTTTGTTATAAGTTAAAACCAATCATCAGCTGTAATATTGTAGAATGGATCGTTTTATGACGTAGAAAGTGCTCTTATAAAATGTAGGCTTGGCTTGGCAGAAGTAACCACGATAACACATATATAAGTACTATTTCAACAATAAATTATAGCTGTCCTTTTTTGTTCTCGTCCCATAATACATTAAACGATTTGACCTCCAGGAAAATTATCGTGAAAGTTCTATGCATTCTGAGATATTCTCCAAGTTCTGGAGCTTCCTTTGTTTCCTAGCTCTCGTCTGTGTTTCTCACATATCTGCTAGATTGCATCCAAAACTTCTTCCCAGTTGTTCTACTTTTGCTCCTACTTTGAAGGTTTGTTCCAAAATACATTTGAATCAGAAGGCTGAAAAGTGGCTTTCAGATGGTTGTGCTGCAATGCTTAGCTCTCCACAATTGCCTTCATCTGCCACCAGTATCCTGCAGGCAATACAAGCACCAGAAATAAATAGATTAGGGATGCATCCAGAAAAATAGTACTACGGCTAATGATCCTATTATTCCTGTAGGGCCTTATAGAACTTAGTTAGTTGGCCGAAATGGTTGAAAATCTAGATGAAAGCATCAGAAACCATGTGTAGTCCTTATATTGTAGACCATAGCATGCACTTTTTTTTGTCAAGCATACGCTTAATATAATCAGATGTGGCCCCTTTAGGAACCTCTTAACACTCAAAAAAGAGCAAATAATGTGCATCCCATATTCCCATGGTGTACAAAATAAGCTTGCTGACTTTTGATTGCTGGTAAGTAGGAGGGTGGTCCATTCCATGCTGATTTAGTAGGGCACATCTCGGTATGTTAAATTACATTCTTCATGCCTCTAAGCCATGGCTCAATCATATGTACTTAAAGTTTTCCAATCAAAGACAAATACTACCTTCAACAACTACTGGTAGGAGACATTTTTAACCCCAAAAGGGTTAAACTACAGGCAGGAGTAGGACACCGGGTTAGGAATTGCATGGTGCTTACTCTCGAGGGCGAGAAGCCCAGAGAGCTTAGGGCACGGAGGCAGTTATGGTACTCGCCAATGGCCAAGAAACATCGAGCTGCCTGCCTAACTGTCAGAATCCTGTGCATCTGGTGAAGAGTCTGCTGCCTCAAGTTATCAGCCTGGAAATTACATGTCACACGTGTAGTTTTAGTACATTTTGCAGTATCCTTATTCTTGGTAGCTAAAATTAAAGCAGATGCTAGTAATAAATTTGTTCTGATTACTCCATGTTATGATTAAACAGATGCACTCCAAAAGAATGATAGCGTTACATGTTTAGGTGACAAGTCATTTCTTTGTACAATGCAGAGACAGCTCTACATGTCGACGACATAAGATATTGTGGGGGGGGGGGCGGTGTTTGCAAACTCTGGAGTAATTAGCTTGTTTCGTCCTCTGAAATGGACAAATTGCTTATTTTTGGCACAGTTAGTGGTAGAACTGATGAGGTAAAATACGGTACGGGTGTGGCCAGAGAAATAAAAATCCCCCCTGAATGCAGCACCGCCGCTGCAAATTTTTACACCTACAAGTTTTATCAAGTGGCTTAGTTGCCGGGAAATAGTGTGGCAACCCCTATCTATACTGGCAGAATGATGAAGATTGTAGTGAAAAACTGAAAAATCTTTACCTGTATGACAAAACCTTCAAGGTTGGACAGCTTGCCGAGGGCAAGGGCCATATGACCCATGAAGCTCCCAATGTTATCTTCCTCGATCAGAGACCCGCCAGCGACCGTGTCAGCTAGTGACTGATGCAGCTGCTCCAGGCCCTGGGAGAGAGCCTCCTCTGCCTGCTGTGACGACTGTTGAAGGCTGCAGATGCCAACCACTTGCTGTTCAGTCAGGGGATCTAGCTGGGGTATCAGTGTCTGCAGCAACATGAAAAGTATGTAATGGAATTAGAAAATCATATATGTACTTTGAGGATGAGCTCAGATTTAGCTTTATTTCATTTTCCTCTACTGAATTGATTGGTGATCTGTCTGCGTATTAAACTGTGAAGTGAGCTTCATACTTTTGATGTCAGGTGCATTTTCTGACGAAATTTGCCTTTGACTTAATTTAGCAAATTGCATGTTTGGAGGATGTCATAATCATGTGTATCAGGTGTTTCATTCAGACATCAATACATACCTTGAGCAGATCGGAGGGCCGGAATCCACCCATCCAGAGTAAGCACCGCTCGGCGGGGGTCGCCCACATCCCAGTGATGAGATGGAACACGTCGGACTTGGCCGCCACGCCCTTGAGGTGGAACAGCTCGTCGTAGTGGGTCAAGGTGTTGTCGACGATGGCTCTGAGGTCACCGTCCGGCAAGTGCGCATGCAGGCCGCCCTGGAGCTCGGCCATGCGCCGGCTGTGCTCGTCCAGCCACCGGGCGTAATCGACGTCGAACATGGCAGCGCCTGGAAAATGGATGTCACAATCAGGCAGCTCGGTATTTGTGGAACATAACTATAGCCACACAAATGTTGAAATGTATGCATGCATTGGGATCATTAATTGCAACAAATTGGTGATTTTATTGGAGGCGACAACTGATGATGAGAACGATGATAATGATGATAAAATTACGCACCTGAGCTGGTGTTTCCACCTTGAGCTCCTCCAAGCAAGAGCCCCTATACAAGACACAAACACTCGGTCATTCAGATTGCACTGTATAAGATTAGATGTACATGATCAGTTGGTACACATAAAAAGATACGTGTAAAAACTAAAAAGTAGTACCTGGGAACGAGCTCGCTGCAGACCCTGCTCCAGCTGAGCAAGCTTCAGCTTGCCGCTCTCAAGCTGCTGGATATAAGCCTATGATCGGATATAGAGATAAAACTGTGTGTCAAGAACTTGGAAAATTCACCGCTCAACATTACTTCAGATTCCAAGTATGTAATGACCAAAACATTCACCTTTTTTCGCAGTCGGCTTTTACGCGCAGCCTCTCGGTTCTGAGCTAACCTTCTCATCGTCTGGTGACACCAACAGAGAAGAACTCATTTATCTAAAATTGTCAAATGCTGCATGCACAAAATCATGACTGGCTTGCATTGCATGGCGCTGTGCATATATTTGCCATGCATGCACGATTGCACACAACAGCGCATTCTAAGCATCAATCGAGAGAACGAGATAAGATACCTTTGGATCAAGTGCATTGCCAGCCCTTTCGCTATGAGTGGAGCTTGTTGCCATCTTCTGCATGCCAAGCGAGCATGAACAAGTCAAGATGCAAATTACTACACCTATGTACTATTAGAAACTAGGAGTGAATTGGAAGAGCAATGCTATGCATGTGTCTATATATGGTGCAAACAATATAGTATGTGTTAGAATAGTACTCCTCTTTTGTATTTCCTTAATTATCTGTATACTCCTTGTACTCCCTATATATATTGTTCATTAGGCCTCATGAATATACACACATTATTCATAACATGGTATCAGAGCGAACTAACCTAGCTTTCGTTGCCACCACCCGAGGCTATCCATCCTCGACGCCGACGATGCGTCGTCGCCTCAGACGCCTTCGCGTCGATCTCGGCGGCGACCACCCCCTCCTCCCGTCGAGGAAGCCGCTGCCGCTCGGCTGCCAGGCGCTCCGACATCGCTGTTGCCTCTTGAAGCCGTGCCGTCGCCGCTCTCTACACGCCCGTGAAATACCGCGGAAAGCCGCCCATCACCATTGAGCGCGCCATCTCGCCGCTTGAGCGAAGCAGGAGGAACCCTAGTTCCCCGTGCGCATCGAGCATGTTTTAAGCGTGTTTAGGGCCAGCCTTAACGGGCGAAGGCTTTAGTGTGAGCCGGGCGGCGGATAAAAAAAACGTCGATCTAACCGCCGCACTGCATGTTAAACTTCGTTGCCTTGGTCACCGCGCTATCCAGCGCCATCTACTGATGGCCTGTTCCATCCGCTGCGATCTTATTCTCGGGAACAAAGCTTAATGGGACGAATTACAGGTTGTGGTCTTCACTCATGGAGATCACGCTCGATGGTCTCCGTCTTTGAGGACATGTTACTGGTGCCCGATCTTGTCCGTCGTCGTCGGTTTAGCCTCCTCCCAAACAACCTACTTCGCACCATCTCAGAAGATGAGGCGCGAGAAGGAGGCAGAGGCATTGCTGCTGGCCGATGGGGCCTTCGGTATGCCCTGAGACGCTTTTGAGCGCTGGCGTGCTGATGAGGCTTGAGTTCGAGCCATCCTGGTGGTCAGCGTCGACGACTCTATCCAGCCAGACATTATTGGTCTGCGTGTACACTCGTCACAATCTGGGAGTAGTTGCATGAGTGATACCAAGAAAGCGGCGATGCTCGATTCTTTTCACTTGGCGTGAGTTGGAGATACTTCCCAGAGGACTCCTCGTCGGCGACTTCTTTTGAGCCTGGCGATCTCTGGCGCCGGTGAGATGAGCTCGCTTCTCCGCCTTCTCGGGAATGTCACAAAGTGCGAAGGTGGATCGTGATCATCTTCGCCTTTATAACCGTCATCGTCTTCGCCCGAGTTTGAGCCTACTCGGGGTTCAAGCTGCTGAGTTGCTCACCACGACCAACAATCACTAAGGCTCCTTCGACACTTCGTTTGAGAACCGCGCGGGTTAGCGGCCGCAGTTTGTTCGGTATGCTTGCTACCCCTTCTTCTTCGACTACACCGCGGTTTCTTCTTCGACTCGGTCCCTCCTCGGTGTCGATTTTCGCTCTGTTTTTGCATCGATCGATTCAATGCAATTATTACAAGAACTTGACACGACTTCCGGTGTTGTGCGGTGCGAAAAACAGAACAAAACACGTGAGGCCGGGCGATCCAAGGGGGCAAGAGGCCCTTCCTCAGCGGGAGGACAAACCGGCCACGTCAAGACCTTCTTAGCGAGGTGACTCTGTTGGCGATTCTGCGAGGCTCTACTTCAAGACTCTCTCACGGCTCAGCGGAGTTACGCGATCTAGCTCGAATGTCTCCTCCGAGATACTTCTTGGGTTTTGGATTACGGTGTCTCTTTCCACATGACACCGAGACTCCACATCTCTCACTTCAATAGGACCTCCTGTTTTTCTATCTCTGTTCGAGACAGACTAATGGTACTCCTCATGCATGGGTTGTCGAGGCACTCTCTTGTCCATGACTTTTCTGTTCCATTGTTTCCCATGTTCCCCGACTTACCATGTAGCTTCTCTCGATTGGGTCACTCACCGATCTTAATTTGTAGGGTTGGTTTTGACTCTCACTGTTTCATCGAATCGATAAGCGAGGATCAGTACTTGGGGCTGGCCGGCGAAGGGATCGTCGTGGTCTCTACATCCTTGATCGCCTCCACCTTCCGTCCACTTCAATAGCTCTTGTCACCTCTCGTGCCTTTCACCACCCTTCGCTGCCACATGGTGGAGTTTTGCATAGTGACATCACCGTTAAAGTCACTTGTGTGGATCCCGTCTTTCTTCATTAGTTAAATCGAGGGTGTTCTTGGGTGTGTTCTTTGTTGACACGACCATGTTTTGTCAGAAGTGTAAGTTGGGCAAGCAGTTATAACTTCCTTATCATTCTAGTGAGTACTTGTCTTCTTGTCCTTTTGACTTAGTTCATTCAGATGTATAGAGATCTACGCCTGTTATTTCTAAAGACGAATATAAATTTTATGTGATCTTCATTGATGATTATTCCCATTTTACATGGATTTTTCCTATGTCTAATCGTGGTCAGTTTCTTGCAATTTATCGTAGCTTTGCAATGATGGTTCATACTCAATTTGATTCATCCATCTACACTTTTCGCTGTGATTCTACTAGCGAGTACTGTTCTGGCACTTTTAGACAGTTTCTTTTTGAGCAGGGCACTCTTTATCAGTCTTCTTGTCCTGGTGCCCATGTTCAGAATAGGGTTGCTGAGTGCAAACATCGTCATCTGATTGAGACTGCCCGCACTCTTCTCCTTGTCTCTTATGTTCCACCACAGTTTTGGACTGAGACTGTTTCTACGGCTGCATATCTCATTAATATGCAGCCTCCCACTGCTCTTAAGAGTGTCAGTCCTATAGAGCGTCTCTACTCTCGAGCCCCTAGTACACTCACCTTCGTGTTTTTGTTGTACTTGTTTTGTTCTGTTGCAGCCTCGTAAAAACACTAAACTATCGGCCCAGACAGTTGAGTGTGTGTTTTTTGGTTATAGTTCTGAGCATAAGAGTTATCACTACTATAATCATACGCTTTCGGCGGATCGAGATTTCACGAGGCGTCGTCTTTGGCGAATCTCGACCTTTCTTCTATTGAGATTCGGCTCTTTGATCTCTGCATGCACGTTACATCAAGCACAAATAAAAAATAGTCATATACATTTGGTGGAAATCACCCACTCTAAAAAAACCTGGTTTTGCTTTTTGTTTATGTTGCTATCACGCCCTAATTTGCAAAAGTTCTCTTTCAGTTAAGTGTGAATTAATTAGTTGGTACAATTATTGAGTAATTATTTACCCAATATGATCTTGGCAGTTCATCAATGGACCAGGAAGTACCTAAAGCACCACTGACCAAAGTGCCATTATTTAAGTATCGGTCGGTGCATTTCTATTAGGGCACAATTTTTGCAAGCTAGAGACAATATTGTAACAATGCTCACTCGTCGCCTATTGCAGCACCAATGGCAGCGTTAATCTAACATATCCTCTACTAGACTTATCCATACCTCTTTTATTTTTTTAAAAAAATAGAATGATTGGCTCTTGTGGAAGATGTTCTCCATCCTCCTACAAGTAAGCTCAATCAAATAAAAAATTCCAAGGATGAGTGATCATTCTTCACCAAATACTATAGCAAACACTGGTCCCATGAAAGATGCCTAAGGGGAAACAAGTTGGAATTTTCTGTAGGGCCGAATGTTTCACCAAACGTGTTAGGATCGGCGATCTTGGGAGCAGCAAGATCTTAAATGTCCTGAACAGTGGGTTCTTCTACCTATAGGAGCATTTAGCTACATGAGCATCTTGGAAGTTGTGGGCTAGCTAGTGACATGACGCCACACTAGGGAACAATACACTGCATTTGCATGATAAGGATGACCAGGAGAGATGGAGAAGCAAAGAACACAGACCCATCCAAGAAGTATACCAGTGCATCAAGAAACTCCAACATGTAGCATCAATTGATATGACCACAGTAATGCATACCTTGTGTTGTTGTTGCTGCTGCTGCTGCTGTGAAATTTGATCAAACTGGTTTGACATGTTTTCTACTACCCCTTGCTGATCTGATGATGCCTTGTGGTTGTTCTTGCTGCTGCTCTCCGAGTCTGTGCTGTCTGCTGTCATGTTTGAACCCTCCTACATGCCAAAGCAAAAGCAAGAGCTGCAGCTGTAAGCCTGTGTAACTTTATGCATGCATAGCTTTTCTAACTTGTGTAACTTCTGTTCTTGCTGCTAGCTAGCTATAGATGTACAAATACAAATACCAGTAGACTTAGCTAGTCCATACCTTGGGGGTGTGGAAAGACCTCATAGGCCAAGATGGGAAGATGTCCAGTGTAGGAGGCGGCCTAGCTGTAGCTGTAGCAGTAGTAGGGAAGGCTGCAAGAAGATATCATAGGGGAGGAGGAGGAGATCAAGACATGTACCCGCAATATCAGAGGTAGAAAGGCTGCACTGGGATCACAAGGGAGGGAAGTGGGGCCATTGTGGCAGTGAAAGTGAGTGGAATTTATTCCCTTTGAGCTCTGCTTGCACAGAGCCAGAGAGTTGGTAGAGGGTGGTACTTGTTAGTCGCTGGACTCTTGCTCTTGGTGATAGCAAGATCCTTACTCTCATCGAGAGGATAACACTTGGAGATGGGGCAATTTTCTTTGTTTATTTCTCACACAATGCTATGCCAACCTTGAGGGGTTGGGGATACAAATTATAGGCACCAGCCCAGCATATGCTAAGATGCTAGTCTAAGATGCCGTCCTAAAGCAGTCAAGATGCTGTCCTAAAGCGGTCAAGATGTTGTCCTAAAGATGCTGTCCTAAAGCGGTCAAGATCTTGTCCTAAAGCGATCAAGATCTTTGTCTAAAGCGATCAAGATGCTGTCCTAAAGATGCTGTCCTTGGAGGACAGCACAAGCCAACACAAGACTTATCCATCATTCTCCCCCTAAGTCTTGTGCGTCATCTTGTGGGAGAGTTGAACCATCCCGATCCTAGAGCAGAGCTCGAGGAATTTGACCCTCCCAAGAGGCTTGGTGAAGCGAGTCCATAAGGCGATCCGTGGTGTTGATGTAGCTCGCCTTGATCTTGCCTTCATCCAAACGACCTCGGATGAAGTGGTACTTCACCGGATGTGCTTGCTCCGTTCATGGAAAACAGGGGTTCTTTGCGAGCAGGCGGACTTCTTTGCCCACCACCGAAGCGCCACCGCTTGATGTCTCTGCCGAGAGATCACCAGCGATCGAACGAGCAGGCGCTGAGTTGAAGCGGTGGAGGCGCTATGTACTCGGCCTCACACCGGACAGGCCACCACTTGTCGCTTGATGATCGCCAACTAACGAGGCACTTGCCGAGGAAGAAGAAGAATCCGCTTGTGCTCTTCTTTGGTGTCGATGTCGCTGCGTGGTCATTGTCGTATGCCGATGAAGTCGCGCCACGGACACCTCGGGTAGTGCAAGCCGTAGTCGGAGGTGCATAGCAACGCGGAGGATCCTCTTCACGGCTTCTTGATGCTCCGTCGTCGATGTTGCATGAACCGACCGGCGAGCCGCCGGCGTAACGCCAAGTCCGGCGGCGTGTGGACAAGGTAGCGAAAGGCGCCCACAATCTGCGCCGTCTTGCGTTGCGTCCACCTCCTCCGCCCGTCTTTGTCGCGGCTCGGCCTTGACCTCTCCTCCATAGGAGTGTGGGCTGGAGTTGCGTCGGCGAGCCCGCTTGACTCAACGAGCGCGCTTGGCGTGGGCGATGCAGCGGGAGATCTGGAGCTGTCTGGTGGACCTCGATCCCGTGTAGAAGGAGAGGAGCCCCAAGTCGCTCATCCGAAGGCGGTCTTCATCTCCGCCTTGAACGCTTCGACCTCGGCCTCCTTGGGCCGGTGATCACCAAGTCGTCGGCGTGAGCGCCACCACCAGGCGTTGCCGCCCTTGCCCCGCCCGGTGAACGCATGACCTGCGTGTGCGCTCTGCTGGAACCCCATTTGCATAAGGGTGGAGTCGACTTAGCGTTCGGGCTCGTGGTGCTGCCGCAGAAGCCGTGAAGACGTTTTGCGTGGCGGAGGACCTTGCCCTCCTTGTCGGGGATGGCGAATCCGCGGTCGACGGACGAGACCTCCTCCTTCAAGTCGCCGTTGAGGAAGGCGGACTTAGCGTCCATGTGATGGGCGTGCCAACCCTCTGGCCGCAAGTGCGAGGAGAAGACGAACGGACTCCATGCGCGCGACGGCAAGCGAAAGCGTCGTCGAAGTCGATCCTCCTCTTTGCATGAAGCCTCGTGCCACCAAGCGAGCCTTGTGCTTGCGATGGCGCCGGCTTCATCCCGCTTCGGTTTGAACACCCACTTAAGGGTGATCGCGTGGTGGCCGGCGGGAAGATCCGCCCGGCTCCCACGTCCGGTTCCGCTCGGCGGCGTCCATCTCTTGCTTCATCGCGACCACGCCACGCCGCGTCTCCCTCGCCTCAGCAAAGGCGGGGCTCGCCGTCGTCGCCGCCACGCCAAGTGCAGCTCCGCCTCGAAAGTCGTCTTGCGCCATCGAGGACGAAGCGATTCACGAGGATGTTATCCATGGTGCGGTAGCGCGAGGCTCGCGCCGTCGTGGTAGCGTCGGCGATCTCGTCGTGGGACGGCGAATGCGAACTCCACCGTCTTGTTGCTAAATGCCGTGGACCGGTTGTTGAGGCCGATCCGGTGGTGTGGCTGCGGTGCGAGAGAGTGGTGAGCGTCGCGGGAGTGGCCGGTGGTGAAGAGTGGGCGTGGCTGGTGCGAAGGTGGTGGAGCACTTCACGGAGCCGGTGGCGGCGAGATGTCGAGCTCGGTGAAGACGAGCCGCTAGCCCCGGCTCTCGAAATGGGCGTAGTCGACAACGAAGTCCACAGGAATCGGGTCAGATAAATCGCCGCCCACCGCTTGTCCCATGTCCAGCCTCGCCTTCGTCGAACACAACATCACGCGAGATCTGCGACGCTGCCGTGTGTCGAGGTCGAGATGCGGTAGGCCTTGAGCCCTCCGTAGCCGATGAACACTCCGAGTGCTCTGTCGTCGAGCTTGCGAAGTGGGCTAAGCTCCTTGGCGAACGCAAGGGAGCCAAGACCCGCAAGTGAGAAACCGCCGGCTTGCGCCATGCCAAACCTCGTCGCGGCCCGCTGCCGAAAGTGCCTTGGTAGGCGGCGGTTGAGGATGTAGACGGTGTCACCACCGCCTCTCCCGAAGGCGGCCGGCATCCCCTCGCTTGAGGAGAGCCCGAGCCATCCCCACAACCGTCTGGTTGCGCCGCCGACGACGCCGTTACTGCTGCGCAGGTATGCGGTAGCGGAGTAGTGGCTTGAATGCCCTCATCGGCGACAAGACGACGCCAATTCGCGCCGTGAATTCGCCGCCGTTATCTGGTCTAAAGACGCTGCAATTTGACGGCTGGCGACTCTGCCTCCGCAGCGACTGCGTGGCGCTTGATGGCGTCGCAGCCTCTCCCTTTGCCGCCGAGGACCATCACCCACATGTAGCGGAGAGGTCGTCGACGCAGCGGCAGGAAGTAGCGTCGTCCTCCCGGTGTGGCGGTGTCACCGGGCCACACAAGTCCCGTCACGAAGCTCGAGCCTCTCCTTGGCTCGGAAACTTCGCCGGGGGAAAGGGAGTCGCCTCTGCCGTCACACGCAGACGCCGCAGAATCGCTCCCACATGGTCAAGGGCGGCGGGCCTCGCACCATCTCCGTGGCACCGAGCCGCCAGGCCTCGAAGTGAAAGGTGCCCAGCGCTCGTGTTATCGCCACGCCTCGTCGTCCGACGGCGGCGAGAACGAAGGGTTGTGCCACCTGCACATGAAGGATGTAGAGTCTATTTGCGCCTCTGGTTACCTTGGCAAGAAGGCGGCGGCGAAGATCCCAAATCCGCAGCACCCCGTGCTCGATCTCGACACGCGAGCCGTTCTCATCCAAAACCGTCCCAAAGGCGATGATGGAGTTCTGCAGATCGGGGATGTAGTAGACGCCGGTGAGCAGCCTGTGCTCGCCAGACACGGCGGTGAAGATGACGGAGCCGACGCCCTCGATTTTCACGCCGGAGGCGTCCCCAAACTTGACGGAGCCTCGAACGTTTGAGTCGAGCTCGGAGAAGTACTCCCGCCGCCCGGTCATGTGGTGGGTGGCGCCGGTGTCGAGGCACCACCCGTCGGTCTTGTCGTTGCGGGAATCGTGCCGAGGAGGGCATGTGCTTTTGGCTCGTCAAGGTGGAGGAAGGCACTTGCGGCGGTGCGGTGGAGGTAGTTCGATGCTCGCGATGAGCAATGAACGAGCCTATTGCTCCTCTCCTCCGCTAACGCGGCGTGGGCTGGCAGCGTCGTGGTATCGACAATCCTTGGCCCAATGACCAAGCTTGCGCAGTTGTGGCAAGAGTCGTCTCACAGCGGCTTTTGCTTGCCAAGTAATGCCATACTGGCGCCTCCACGGTCATCACCTGCGTGGTCGCCGACAATCCTTGGCCCAATGACCGGGCTTGCGCGGTTGTAGCAAGAGTTGTCTCGTGCGGCTTTTGCTTGCCACGCTTATGCGGCGCTGTCGTGGAAGAAGGCTCCCCTTCTTCTGTCACCTTGGCCGGGCACCATCGCCTCCCGAGTGAGGAGGAGCTTCCGCCAATGGTGACGGGTCCGAGAGACGCCGTGGCTCATCGCTGCCAAGCGACCTTGAGGCGACCCAACGCCTCCTCGATCGTCATCGTGGAGAGGTCTAGCAGAGACTCGTCGAGCGAGCCATCTGCTTGTACTTCTCAGGACGCGGAAGAGCTTCTCCACGCTCTCTCCTCGCCAGAGGTGTCATCGCCAACTGCACCAACCTCGCAACAGAGTGTTGAGGCGGAGAGCAAAGTCATCAACATCCTCACCGCTTGAAGGCGGGTTCTCCCACTCCTGCGTAGTGCCTGCAATGTAGACTTGCGGGCGCGGTCGCTGCCGATGCGTGCTGCAGCGATGGCGTCCCAAGCCTCTTTGGCAGTCTGCTTGTTGGTAAGCGAAGCGTGATCTCAAGCGGATCTGCGGCGATGAGAGCATCCGGCCCGCCGATCCCTGGTCGAGTCGACGTCTTCGTGCGGATCGCATCCCACATATGCCGCACCTGGAGCTTTACCCTCATCACCGCAGCCCACTCGACGTAGTTGGTCTTGGTGAGGGTAGGCCACCCGCCGGGGGGAACGCGTCCTGGCGACGACTGGTACTCGTGGTGACCACGCATCAACCGGGAGAGAGACGCGTCGCTGTGAAGGCCGCGCTCTCCATCGACCAGATGCCGCCGCTGCGTGCGCTCTCCTCCAGGAAGCGCGCGCGCGTTCGTACCTTCGAGCTGCCTGCTGGCGCTCATGGCGCTTGTGATTGCCCCTTCTTGCCGCTTCGCCCTCGCTTGCGCCTCCTCTCCAGCCGCTCAAGGTCCGTCGGCGCTATCATCACCGAGATGGAGCTGCTATTCTTTGCAGCGTAGAACCTCGACCTCGCTTCTTTGCCGACTTTGCATCCGCCGCCGCTTCCACCTCCGCTGAAGCTCGCTGCCGGCTCATTAAATTTTTGACGCTTTTTTCCGCCGCCGCTTGCCTGCTGCCGCCCTTCGCTCGCGTTCCTCCGCCACAGCGAGTTCGGCTTGCCGCCGCGTGTGCTCGAGGCGATCGAAGGCCGAGCGATCGCATCTGCGGACATGGCGCGCCCGGGAACTGCTGCGGAGAGGGAGCTGCAGCTCTTGGTTGGGGGGCATGGGCCGAAGTGTAGGCAGTGGAGAAGGGATTGAGCAGAGATGCTCAAAGTTGCGAGATACTACGGCTCGATACCACTTGTTAGTCATTGGACTCTTGCTCTTGGTGATAGCAAGATCCTTACTCTCATCGAGAGGATAACACTTGGAGATGGGGCAATTTTCTTTGTTTATTTCTCACACAATGCTATGCCAACTCGAGGGGTTGGGGATACAATTTATAGGCACCACCAAAGATATGCTAAGATGCTAGTCTAAGATGCCGCCCTAAAGGGCCAAGATGTTGTCCTAAAGCAGCCAAGATGTGTCCTAAAGATGCTGTCTCAAAGCAGCCAAGATGTTGTCCTAAAGTTGATCAAGATCTGTCCCTAAAGCAGTCAAGATGCTGTCCTAAAGATGCTGTCCTTGGAGGACAGCACAAGCCAACACAAGACTTATCCATCAGTACTTGTACTACCATGGTGACTTGTTGCACTCTAGAGAGAGAGGGAGAGAGAAGGTAGTCACACCGCACACAAGCAGCACAGCTGCCACTTCTGCTGCTCTTGCATGGTTACTTTTGACTACAATGCCCTAACCTCTTGGTAAAGTGCCTCGCAAGTTTGTGTGTTTTTGGTCTTGGTCACAGACACACACACAACAGAGAGAGAGGAGTGTACGCGTTGTCTCTCCATGATGAGCAGTGGAGGTGGTTGCAATTTGTTGAGTCCTGAGAGTGGCAACCTGATGCATGAGAGCCTCCTCTAGTTCTCCAAAATAGGTAGCAGGTCCTTCTTGCTCGCTGCCAGGCATGCAAAAGGGCAACTAAATTAATACCCCATTATCATGAGGGCAACACCGTTGGGTTATTGGGCAAGATGATCTACATAAAGATTCTTGTGTACGTAGGAACAAATGCAGCAAGCATGAAGAACAGTAAAGAAACAAAATGGAGAGAAATGATAACTGAGCAAGTTTGACTATACTTGAAAGGAAGTTCATGGTGAAGCTCATGTTTCTTGTCGCCCTTGCATGATTTGTTATCACCAAAAAATAAAAAAAACGAAATAATCAGAGAGAGAGAGAGAGAGCTCTTACAAGAAGTTCGCAGAAGGCATGGAGTTGGCCATGGTGCCATGGAAGCCATGGCCAAGAACATGGGGATTCTGCCTTGAATGCCCTGAACTGCTACTAGCCTCTCCCATCCTACGATGGCTCCACGAAGCAGAAGCTCAAATTCTTCTACCTCTTCTAGAGAACCAGCAACCTTGCTTCTGCACTCAGGGCACAAAAAACATCACATGATCACTACTGCATACACCTATCTCAGCAAACACAAGTGAAGAAGATGGGGTCAAAAAAACATACCAAGATCTTGGCTTCTAGCCTTCTACCACAAGCAGGAGCACAAATGAGAACGGAGCAGGTATCAGAACAGTACTGTAGAGAGGGAAACCAGTGTAGGAGGCCAAGGAGGCTTGACCATTTTCTGTGTTCAGCTGCTCTTGCTCACCCTGCAGCTTATTGATATATCTGACACTGTAATAGTCTCACCTTCTGGGGCGTACTAATCCTAATCCCACAGTTCAGAGGAAGATATTGTCCTTTCTAGGTTGGTTTTGTTCTTCCTAGCCTTTGGTCTGGGGAGCGAGAGAGAGAGGTCTAGGGTCTTGTCTTCACTTGAAGGCTTTTGTCATGAAGCCACAGGAATCCCTGACTGCACTCTTATCACATTGGAACTGACTGCTCTCTCTGATTGGCGGTTGGCCCCAGTAAGTCTAATTTCTTTGCTTCATGTTCACCCTTCTTTTGTTCCAAAGATTGAAAGGTAGACCTGTAGATTGATGGATAAGGGTTGAAGTACTTTTCAGTTGTTAAGAACTACAGGATAATTACAAATTCACACTGGTGAAAACAAAATCTTATGGGTTATGGGCTATTGAAAAATAATTGTTCTTGGATCAATCTCTTCCACTTAGACTTTGACTGTGTCTATGATCTAAATCATTAATAGATCTTTGATTCAATATCGCTGAACTTATCATTAGTTGATTTCTATAGATTACCTATCGGATAACATAGACATTTTAATAGTAAACAAACATTGTAAACCTTATATGAACCATATATTTACAATTTATTGCACTTCATCCTACCTTGATTTATACACATCTCCCAGCCCCCATGATGTGTACAATGTTATCTAATTGTAGACGTGCAAGTTTCGTAAAAGATACATAATGTATTGCTAATTTAAAATAGATTAGAAATTTGAAGATAAAATAACTGTACTAACTAAAAGCATTGTGTCCTGTAAAAAAACATTGCCGTAAGGTAAAATTACAACAAACAAATCTACCTTTAAGGAAATCTTATATCTATAAGTACTATTTGATGTATTCTCCAATATTCAATATAATGTACAATTATGCAGTAAGTATACTAAGCAAGAAACCAACTGGACAGCAGACACAAGTTTAGTCTTTACTTTCCTGGATTTAATTTGCTTGGCAGCTTCCGCTGTTAGTGAGTCAACAATCAACATCCATGCCTTGTTAAGCAATACCTAAACCCACACCTCGCCAATCATATCCGTTTCCACAATGCAGAGCTAACTTATTAAATTTTGTGAGTCCGTTGTTTGGTTTAATCAATCAGATCAGGGCTTGTTTTGCTAGTATGTTCTGTACTTGTCGTCATACATTTAAGCTAATTACACCATTGCAAAAATGTTTGTCCTTGTCAACTCACCGCAATGTGAGCTGCTTGCTGAATACTGACTTGTGATTGATGTACCTGTTGGATTCAACATCCTTTTTTATATGCTTTAATATCTTCAGACACTAGCCAAGTACCGATACGTTGCAATGGATCTCAAATAAATACATACATATTTTAAATTTGAAAAACCTACTATGCATAAGGTAATTATCTTTGTATATAAAAGTTACATACAAAATTCATATCCGATCAACAAGCTACAAACTACAAAGAGCCTTATCATAAACCAAATGTACATATGATCTAACTGTTCACATAAGATCCTTATAGTAACATATGCATATATGAACATATCTATCCATAAAAGATTCCATCAACTCATAAGGTGAAAAGGTAAATGACAGACTCACCACCAAGTCCTTCTTTTTATAATAGTAAAGATATACAACTCAAAGCACCACTGTCATGTGTACAGCAAATCCAAAACTTCTCCATAGTAGTGAATCTAGTATTATCCTTTGATGGGTGTATTTTACTTAACATTATGTGATATTGCAGATCAATCCTTGAGACGAGATTAAATCATGTAGGTTGCTCGATTTTTCACAATGAAACAACGACTAAAGTGCAGTAACACTCTTGCGGTCGTGTAGAAACACAATGTCTTCGTGCGTGAATATGTCATAGCGGTGGTGCACTAACACGATGTCTTGTGTGCAGTAATATTCCGGTGGTGATATAGTAACACTACGTCTTTTGTGTAGTAACACAACTTCCATAACGTAGTAACAAGCTTGATAACGTGGTTGAATCACACTAGATCAACAGGAACCGAAATAAAGCGATAAGTCGTAGCCTCCCAAACCGTGAACAAACGATTGATCACAAATTAGAAGACCGAATCGTATATATTCCTGTTGACAATCTCAAGAATAGCACGTCCTTAATCTGCTCCAACTCTCACAAACCCTAGATAGAAAACTCTTAACTGGTAACCAGGGATTCACCCTAACGGCACACGGCTGAAATACACACATGTTTTCAACTCATTATTCAACTATGCTCCATTACATTGTGCGTATCCCATAGGCTTATATAGCCAACACACGCACTAAGGCCTTAAGTTCGATTAGGACTCTCATGCACATACATAATTAACGTGTTCGATCTGGACTTTAATATAAACTTTCTAAACCATGTGACTCAATGTTCCTAACTAAAACTAGTGCTTTAGTTTCTTTTACATTTCGAACCAATTAAACATGGAATTAATTAATGCAAACTGACTCAAAAAAGAAATTTTGGTGTGCCATCTGATCGTAGTTGACGCAGCAACAGCAGGTGACCATCATCCAAGACCGCACAAGGGAAGAAAATCACGCAGGCCAAACTTTTCATGCACTAGCCGACCAACTTGGGAAGTGCCAGCAGATGACCTTCTTATCTCTTGATTTCTCTCCTAAGTCAGCAGATAACCTTCCTTCTTATCTCTTGATTTGCTCGCTTGGCTCGCTTGCGCTGAGGCAAGCAGCTGGTCTGGGGTTCAAACCACAGAGCCTCACCGGACACCGGACTGTGCAGGGGGCACAGTGGCACAGGGGCGGTTCGAGCGCTGCTCCTGTGAGCGTCTTCAGAGGTAGGATGCTTCTTTTTCTTTAATGTAGACCGGATAGGAAAAAATCCCGAGCATTAAAAAAACATGTAGAATTTCTCTCCTAAGTATCTCTTGATTTCTCTCCTAAGTCCTAAGGACATATGTAGGATTGAGACCTCTTCTTAGTTTCAGAACAAAACAAACCTGCCCTTGAAAATAGCATGCATGGATCCACACGAGACTTGGTTTCCTCTTCCTTTCCTAGTGGTGCACAGAAGTCGGAGGCATCCAAATTGCACAGAAGTAGGAGGCATCCGAATTAATCTCCTCGTCGCATGCAAAAGATCATTTGTGTGCATGCACGACTCAACATATATAGCACGTCCAATCTTTCATGCGACATAGGTGGCACATACAAAATATCAGAAACACAAGTTGAGCTAGTAGGGGCACTTGGGCCGCATCACTATGTACCGTGGTGAAAAACATGGCTTAATTAGTAGCATATTTATTGAATAGAAAGTGAACTCCATTATTGTGTGATTCCACATAAGATGCTCACAAAGAATCACATAAATTTGATCCGTAATTAGTGTTATCCTACCATGATACCTTGTCAGTTGTCACCATTTCACCAACAACAAAGCATACAGCCTTTTTTTTCCATTTCACCAACAACAAAGCATACAGCCTTTTTAAGGGTGAAGATGAGCTGAATTAGAACAGATGTCCCTTTCATTTTACATTTGGAAGATGAAAGTACTTGAATACTTTAAGCTGTGCCTGTTAAGCCCTTTTTTCAGCCATCATCTTCACCTACTATTTTCCTGTCAATGACTGGCAACAACAAAAAAAGTGCCAAAGACATTACAAAAGATAATTTATATGATTGGATTAGGTGATGCATGAACCTAGCTACTAGAAGGGGGGGGAAGTTTTCCATTCCATAATTTGGAACTTTGAACTTTGGATGCAAGCTTAAAAGTTGGTGCAGTAGTTGAAATCTACTGCACGCATGATTTGAAGTAGTTCGTTTAGCTTCTATCAAGTTTAGAGCTAATTAACTAGCTAGGATGATTAGTTCGGTTGCTGCGTAGCATTGCAAGAAACATTGTACGAGCTGAAAATTAACTAGCTAGGATGTATGCAGGCATGACATAAGGATTAGGTCCTTCCTTCCGTCGGAAACACCCAAATATAGGTGATTTACTTAAGAGTGTGTTTGGTTGGGTGACTGAACACCCAACCAAGCCCAAGCCTGAGCCAGGTTGAGTCAAAACAGGCCCTCGGGATGAAAGGGAAGGTGTTTGGTTGTAGTTTGTTGGGTTGGGCCAGGTTTAGGGTGAAATTGTTTTGTCGGGTGGATCTTCGTACTCTAAATTTTAGAGATTTCAGTCCTGCAACCTAAACCACACCCCAGAGGCACCGCCATAATCGACCCATGGAATTAGGCTCACAAAAATGAATCATCATTTCAACATTTCAGTAAAAAAAAAACATGTCGTTTTCGCATTGCCGCACCGAGAACATGCAATTTCCAGTTTTAGCAACAAACTGCAAGTAAATCCGAGGGAAAGCCAAACCAAAGAAATATCTCAGATCTATCACACAATGATCGCAGAATGGCAACAGATGATGATTAAGCACCAAAGGAACCCAAAAAGAACATGATCAACATAGAGAGGGCGTAGCAACATGCATTACTACAAAACAGGCTATATTGAACGCCTCATCACAGACGGTTCATATGGAATCATCTGTGTTGTAATTATCACAGACGGTTGTTAATAAGAACCATCTGAGATATGTAGCGATGGCTAGAATCGTCTGTGATACGTAATTATCACATACACTTCTTTTTAAGAATCGTCTGTGATAATTCACAGACGGTTTTTAACAAGAACTGTCTGTGATAAGGTCGTATATCACAGACGGTTTTTAATAAGAACCGTCTGTAATACTTCCTAAACAGTTCTGAACAAGAACCGTTTTTGATAATTATGTATCACAGATGATTCTTAACAAGAACCATCGGTGATAATCGTGCATTAAATATCCGGTTGTCCCGACTATAACGTCCCGTTTTTCGGACGATTAAATAGTGTTTACCGTTTCGGTTTTCATTCTTCGCCGTAATTCAAATTATCAAGTAATTGCGAAAACCTTCATTCCTTTTCGGTTTGTGTTTCAAATGTAATGTCCGTAGCTTTTGAAATTCAAATTCGCGTTGGAGTTTCCCCTCTCTCTTTCGGGCTCAGCCCATTCTTCCTCCTGGGCCAAGCCCATAATCTTGTTGGGCCGGCCCGCTTTCCCTTCTCCTTTCCCGGCCCAGCCCGTGGCTTTCTCCCCCTTCCCCTTTTGTCCTGCTCCAGCCAAAAGCCACCCGGCCTCCTCCTTCTCTTTTGGCCCAAGCGCTTGGCACTGGTCATCTCCTCCCGCTTCTCCGGGTCAGCGCCCATTGCTCCCTCCCGTGGGCGTCGCCGCCGCTGCGCCCTCGCTGGCCTCATCGCGCCGAGCCGCCCACGTCATCTCGCCTCGCCACCTGGAGGACCCGTGCCACGCGCAGACCGAGCCGTGCCTTCCTCGCCCGAATCTGTCGCCGCTCCGCCCGTCGCGTTATCGCCATCACATCCTGTCTTGAGTGTCGCGCTTCGCCTACGCCTCCTTGTGCCATGATCGCAAGGACACCGAGCCGCCCTCGTCCTCGCAGCACCTCCTCCGCTCCCTCGCCTGTCTCCCCTCGTGCAAACCACGTCGCTCAAGGACCGGACCCTCCCCTTGCTCAGCGCCTTAAGCCCCTATAAAGCCCCCTCCACCCCTATTTGAGCTCCCCACGCGCCCCGAGCTCCCAGAAGAACCACCTGTGAGCCTCGCCGCGCTCCCTCTTGGTCCCGCCTTGCCGCCTGCCGCCGCTCCGGTGAGCCGCCGCCTGGCCGACCAGCGTCCTGGATACCCCATGATGCGAGGATTCCATCCCCTCCTCCTTGCTTCCTCCCCTTGGCGCCGCCTCTTCTCCTCCTCCCGGCCGCCGCCCATGGGACCTTCGGCCTTCCTCGAGCCGCCCGACCACTGTCCGGCCTCCCCTCCTCGCTGCAGCAGCCGGTCGCTGCTTGCCCCTCCGCGCCACTCCATCGTCGGCGCCGCACAAGCTAGTGGCTCCGCCGCCGCTGCTCGCCCTCTCCGGGCCGCCGCCACCTCCCTAGGTCCGCCGCCTCCGCGACGCTCCGCCCATCCATTGGCCGCCCATCCAATCAATCGGCCCACGCCTTCACGCCGCCCGGCGCCTCCCTCTGCCCTCTGTTACTGTCTCGTGGCGAGGATGAAATCAAATGGGTTTGGGGTGAGATGGATCGGGCCCACCTGTCATAGGGCTTGAGACCCCTCCCTTTGGCTGCCATGTGGGCCCCCCTTTTTCCCTGTGCTATGAACCGGCGCCCTGTGCATGTAAACCGGGTCCATGGCACTGTGCCGAGCACCATCTCCCTTCTCTCTCTCCCTTTTTAATTCCATTCCAAGTTCGAAAGCTCCGTTCTCCCTCGTCGTTACTCCAAAAATTATGATTTAAATTTCTAAAAAATTGTTAATTCAAGATCTTGCTAATGGCATAGGTCTTGTTCAATTTGGAGTTTATTTGTTGTTCATTGTTATTTATTTGCTCTCTTTGCTTGTTTGTGCCCTTTTTCCAGCGCGATCGTCCGATTAGGATTCGAAGACGCGGAGGACCTCCAAGTTGATCAAGCTCAAGATTACCAAGCTCCTCTTACCTATATCCAAGGCAAGTCAATACTTTGATCATATTGATTTATGCAAATTATATTTATTTAAATTATCAAAATTGCATGCTTTAATTCTTTAATCAAATGTATGTTAAAGCTTAAGGTAGTTAAATACCCATTTGATGATTAATTAATTATAATGCCATCCTTGATAATTTGAATCCCTTAATCCTTGTCACCCTAGTAATCTATATGGTAATACTAGTTATAGGTTGTACTTAAGCGACATGCTAGTCTTGCTTAAGTATCGGGTATTAAATACCCCAATCATCATCTCTTCAAATACAAAAATTGGTTTTGGGCAGTCATTGCGAGAAATGACTAAGGTAAATGTGATAATCTGGTTTCCTTCTCAAGACCCTAATAACTCCTTTTCCCCATCTGGGCGGATGGTATGATAGATGATGTGATGGTGGGCGCTAATGGAGCCCAAGGGATACTGGTATGTTAGTGGGTGCTAATGTAGCCCAAGGGAATACCGGTATGTGGAATGAACCGCCCAGATAACCCTAAGGACTTAATCTTGTCACGACCTCACTGTGTAAAACAAGTGCAACCACAAGTCATCAGAAAGTACAACTTTGGCTAAATAATTTGTATCCATCAAAGGCGAGTTGCACGGTAGATGTCTGCGACACCGTGAGCCTTTATGGCGAGGGTGTCGAAGCTACGACATAAGTCGTTAAGAGAGGCGCAAGAAAGTGCAGGTAAGGGTTAACGGATCTAAACGGACGTAACCCTTCAAGACGAAACCTTAGCGGGTGTAACTACATCACTTTGGAAGCATTGTAAAGGCCTTGTGGTGATCTCCTTGATTCACATGTCTAAGAAAGCGTGTGTATATATCAAGACGATTATCTCTTGTGGGTAAAGTGTACAATCTCTGCAGAGTATTAAAGCTGCTTTAAGCAGTAGTGCCTACAGTCAAAGGCGGACATGGGGACTTAACTTGAGTTAGTTCTATTTCAAAAACCTTGTGGGTGGTATAAAATGTGGAGGCTCACCTAGCCTCGTGTTGGATTTTACCCGAGCCTTGATCTCGAGTGGTGGTAGTAATTGGAGGTAGCTCCAATCAAAGAAGCATCTTGGTATAGGTTCATGGGAAGGAACCTCTCTTGAAATAAATATTGCACAATTACTCTCTTTATTAAAATGCATTTTGTTAAAATGCTAAGTGATAGGAATTTATAATTATGATAATTGAAAATGTTGCTTTAGCAAATAAAAGAACCCGAGCCATCCTTGTTTAGCCTTGCATGTATTTTATTGCATTGTGTGTTGGCTCATGAAAGCACCTGATAGTAGTGCTCATTCTCGCTCTTTCCCCAAACCCTCGTAGTAGGAAATCCGGATGATTACGACTACTACGAGGATCCCGGTTGGAGGCCTTGGAGATGATTGAAGCGTAGTCTAGTCTTTAGTTGTTCTAGTCTCGCCTGATCTAGTTGACCGTTGGTGCTGCGTGCATCCAATATTATCCAAGTCCTTGGTTAATATCGGACGCTACAGGTTTCCTAAGTCGCTGTTGTGGAGAGATGCGCTCTACCCTTTTTCTTCCGTTGTAAACCGCTTCTGCTTTTGTAATGTAATCTTTAGCCTTGTTCGGCCCTTTTGTAAAAACCGACCCGACGCGGTCTATGTAAACTCTGAAGTGTTAATTAATGAATGGTATGGTTTAATCTATGCCATGTGTGAATTGATTCAGTAATGTATCTGTGAGTGCTATCTACTGATCCAGGGAATAGCACAGTGGTTTCACAGAGGATTTGGATTCTCGGAATCCAGGTCCAACACCGACAGAGGCACCCCCTCCCCGTTTGAGACGCCACTCCTGCTGCCTCCTCCCCATTGTGCCACCTCAGAGGAGTCCCGGCTAGAGGAGGAAGGGAAGGAAGGAGGCAGGGAGGAGAAGGAAGGAGGAAGAAAGAGAGGATCAAAGGGAAGGAGGAAGAAAGAGAGGAGGATATCAGGGGATTTTTGGGATCTTTGTCGTGAGCTCGAAGGGTAACGATATTTAATTCTTTATATTTGCCATAGGTTAATCGCTATTCAATTTGTAGTATGTTTGATCAATAGAAAGAGTAGTTGCGTGCATTAATCTAATTTAACACTAATTTATTACGTGTGTAGCGTAGATGGACCGAAGCTGGATGTACGTTAAGAACCGTGTGAGTGAAGTGTACATTGATGGCATGTCTGCTTTTAGAAGAGCTATTGAGCAGGATATGTTGAAAAAGGGGGTAAATTTTATGTACTGTCTATGCATTGATTGCAACAATCTAAAGATATTTACCAACCCAGCGTAGATCGAAGAGCACTTGATTCAAAGGAGTTTCAAAGAGGAATATATATGCTGGACCAGTCACGGTGAAGAACAGATTATACAGGAAGGTAGTAACATCGTCGAGGGAAACAACGATATATCGGATGTGGACTGTGCTTTCGATGCGGATAGGTCGTACGATGACAATTTAGATCAAATGCTACGCGATGCAGAAGGGAACTATACTGAGAGAGAGTTTGGTAAATTTGAGGGCTCAATGGAGAACTCGGAGAAACATTTATTCCCTGGCTATAATCCGGAATACACAAGGTTGTCATCCGTGCTTGAATTGCTGAAATTGAAGGCAAACAATGGTTGGTCCGACAAGAGTTTCACGGCGTTATTAGGTCTCCTAGCGGACATCCTTTCGGAGGGAAACGTGTTGCCCAGAACCACCTACCAAGTCAAGAAGATTCTTTGTCCATTGGGAATGAAAGTAGAAAGAATACATGCTTGTCCGAATGACTGTATCCTCTACCGTAAAAACTATGCAAACATTCATATATATCCGGTGTTCAACGCATCCCGATACAAGCGTAAAAATCAATCAGATGACAGCGAGGGAATCGAGGTGAAGAAAGGATCTCTTACTAAGGAGGTGTGGTATCTGCCTGTAATTCCCCGTTTGAAGCGGTTTTTTGCAAACCGAAAGGAGGCATGATTGCGGTGTTGGCATTCGGAGGAGCGTAAGAAGGATGGAAAGATAATACAGATCTCGATTACATCGATTGGAGAAACTTCGATAGGAGCCGAAGACTTTAGTCTGGGGCGAGGAATATAAGGTTTGGGTTGAGTCTGGATGGAATGAATCATTTCGGTGACATGAGCAACTGACATAGCACCTGGCCCATAAATCTATGCATGTACAACATTCCTCTTTGGTTGTGTATGAAGCAGAAATACATTTTAATGTCACTACTTATCCAATGGCTAAAGCAATCTGGGAACAATATTCATATGTACCTAGCATCATTGCTGGAAGATCTTATGACACTATAGAACGAAGAGGTACAGGTATGGGATGTGTACAAACGAGAGAACTTCACTTCGCGCGCCATGTTGTTCTGCACCATCAATAATTTTCTCGCCCTTAGTAACCTGCGGAGTTCAGTACAAAAGGAGCCAAAGCATGTCTGCACTGCTTAGATGGTACTGAGAGTGTGTGGCTGAACAACTCGCACAAAACTATGTACATGCGTCACCGTAGGCTCCTTCCCAAGTATCACCCATAACGCAAGATGAAGAAATAATTCGATGGAAATAAGGAGGACGGTTCAGCTCCAAGGGCTTTTAGAGGGAAATAGGACTATAATATGGTTAAGGATATTGATGTTGTACTTGGAAAGGGGCGTAAATTGAGGACCCGTCAGAAGAACATCTAGAAGAAGCGATCAATTTTTTGGGACTTACCTTATTGGGATCACTTAGAAGTTCGTCACTACATCGATATCATGCACGTAGAGAAGAATGTATGTGATAGCTTGATTGGTCTCTTACTGAACATTCATGACAAAACAAATGATGGTGTCAACGCACAGCGTGACTTGGTTGATATGAACATAAGGACCGAGTTAGCACCGAAAGAGACCGATAAAGGACGAACATACCTTCCCCAGCATGCTACACTCTGTCCAAGACCGAGAGAAAGGAACTGTGCCAGAGCTTGCATGGTGTGAAAGTTCCGTCCGATTACTCCGCCAGCATGAAAAACTTGTTTGTATGGAAGATTTGAAATTAATTGGTATAAAGTCTCATGATTGTCATGTGCTGATAACACAAATGCTTCCTGTTGCAATTAGAAGTATTTTTCTGAACAATGTGCGAGTGGAAATCATGAGGCTATGTTATTTCTTTAACTCAATCGCTCAGAAGGTCATTGATCCTAAAGGACTAAATGCTCTGCAGGCTGAGGTGGTGACGACTCTATTACATCTTGAGATGTATTTCTCTCTGTCATTTTTCGATATCATGGTCCATCTCATTGTTCACCTTGTGAAAGAGATAAAGACATGCGGCCCTGTGTTCCTATGTCATATGTACCCGTTCGAGAGGTACATGGGAATTCTCAAGTCCTACGTACGAAATCGATCTCGGCCAAAGGGCAGCATCATCTAAGGTTATGCAACTGAAGAGGTCATTGAGTTCTATGTCAACTACATGGCTCAAGTGGAACCGATAGGTGTGCCTCTATCTCGTCATGAAGGGGGGCTGGAGAGTATCAGGACGATCGGAAGGAAAGCAACCACTCCCGATCTGGATACATACTCTCAAGCCCATTTCACGGTCTTGCAACACATGACCGAAGTATTCCCGTACATCGACGAGCACAAAGACATGGTACGCCAACAGAATCCAGGCCGGTCGGAGGTTTGGATCATGAGAGAACACAACTGTCGATTCAGCGAATAGTTAAAGGTGCGATTCACTGAGAGGTCATCAAGTGATGATATGCTGCGATGGTTGGCAAAAGGGCTAAAATTTACAATTGTGACATGGCAAGGATACGACATAAATAGGTACATATTTTATACGACAACTCAGGATAGGAAGAGCACAATCTAGAACAGTGGTGTCCACATAGATGTGTTTCACGAGTAGTTCCATACCGCTGGGCCACATGGGTTGAACTCCTACTATGGGTTCATACAGGAGATTTAGAAGCTCGACTACGTACTTTTCAAGATCCCCCTGTTTCGATACCATTAGGTCAAATTTTCGCAGGGTGTGAAGGTCGACAAGTATGGCATCACTACTGTGGACCTCAAACATGTCGAATACAGGGATGAACCATTCGTACTCGCTAAGCAAGTTGTTCAAGTTTTTTATGTAACGGACCCGGCAAATAAGAACCGCCACGTAGTTCTTCATGGAAAACGAAAGATTGTCGGAGTTGAGAATATCGTGGATGAGGAAGAGTACAATCAATTTGACGAGTTGCCTCCTTTCGGAGACGACATCAGGCTTGAGGAAGAACCCAGTGAGGAAGCTAGCTATATGCACGTCGATCATCGTGAAAGGCTATTTTTTAATTAAGAATTTATTCCATTGTAATTAAGAAACTTGGCATGTAATTAATAATTTATTCCATTGTAATTGATCCAGTAATCAATAAATTATTCCATCTATGATTGTATCTGAATTTTAGAACATTGTATCTGAATTTTAGAACCCTCTGTGACACGTATCACAGACGGTTCCATAATAGAACCGTCTGTGATATCCCTTTATTAGTAGGGAACCGCTAGGGTTTGCACCCTTACTTGCCCTTACTCTCACCCGTTCCCCTCCCCAACGCCCTTACTCTCGACCGTTCACCTCCCCACCCTAGCGCCCCTGATGAGAACATGACCCCTATAGATACAACCATATTTGCTATATTTACTGTTCAAAGTACAAGAGCTCGTACGCTTCACTTAAATTATCAGGTGAGCTTGTTTTTAGGAGTGTCTTTATATTATATGAACTATATGATGCTACCTAATGATGAAATATATATATATATGCAGCACCATGTCACTTTTGGTCCAAGACAAGCGAGCGGTTCAGCGGGACCCGTTTTGGAATCGATTCGGCCTCCGGAATCAGCCTGACAGCACTGACTTCAAACGCCCTAACTTTCACATACGACATCCGTTGGAGGTCCACGAGTACTTGATGGAAAGATGATTTCGTCCTCTTTCCAACGGATCTAGCCTCACCTCCAAACTCCTTCTGGACTGATCGTAATCATCAAAAGAAGGCGTCATATTACTTGTTTGGGCCAAACTGGGCTTTGTAATCATACTGAACTTGGCCCATCTGCCGGTGGCTCACCCAGGGGCGCCGTTACTGTTCAAGTGAACAGTAATCCGCGACCGTTAGTACCACCTCACTAGTTCGTTAGTTTTGTGGCTCCTCGTTCCCTATTTAAGGAGGCCGCACCCTTTAGTTTTCACAGGATTTTGTTTATGTTTAGTTTGCCTTTCGTGCAACTTGTATCTTTTTGCGTGTGTCGTGAGACCACCCAATTAAGATCCTTATTCAGAATCCCAATTCAATTAAATCTTTCAATCCTATTTGCAATTTCAGATTGCTTATTATCTTGTTCTTGCGTGCTTCTTCGGTGTATCACGAGGAATGGACCTTCGTGGTCAGTCAGCGGGTATTAGCGGCACGGTTGATAACGACTAGTCGATCAGTTCAGCGATTGCGTGGTTGCGAGCCTTGCGTGTTTGTAGCGAGGATCGTGAGGGTTGGCGGCGCCACCGGACTTATCGTTCTCATCGAAAAATCGGGCCAACAAATAGAACCTTAGGGTTCATCGGGTGGTATCGAGCTACAGTTCATCGGTGAGAAATTTTTTCCTCTGATCTAAATAGCCAAAACATCAAAAAAAAAATCATCGTCCAAACCAATTTGTGCCTCCGCAATTTTTTCTTGTTAGTTTGCTTTGTTGAATTGTCGTTGCATCGTCGAGTCATTGTGCTGGTTTCCTGTCTAGATTGATCTAGTTTAGATTTTCTTGCACATCGACTAGGGCGTGTTGTCGCTTGGACATTAGGGTTCTCAGGTGGTATCGCGTGAAGAGAGACGGAAAAAAAACAACAAAAGCAGATCTATTTCGCGCCGTCGTCTGTTCGCGTGAGCCTTCCGCTGGATCCGCGCCGTGTGCGTCGGCGTCGGCCTCGATCGCGGCTGACCCGCAACGTCCGCCCGGCTCGGCCCAACAAGCGCCAATCCTAGCGCTGTGTGGTGCGGAAGACCGCGAGATTGGAGCTAACGCCCTAGCCGAGCCAGCGTGGATCCATTTTTTGGGTTTCGAGGGCTCGTGCGGATTAAAACAAGAGAGAGGAAAAAAGGAATCGAATCTTGTGGCGTGTGTTCAGTAGCACGCGGTTTGATTCTTGTAGCATGTGTTAAATTTGCTTGAGCAACCGGAAAAACGCCTTCGAGTTCCGTGTGTTTTTCGTGAAAAAAAGAGAGAAGAAGGAAAAAAAAGTATGAAAAGAAAAGAAGAAGAAGAAAAAAATTGAGCTACCTCGTTTCATCCTTTGCTCGTTGGCGTTGATTATTCAGTTTGGCCTTAGTTGTTACTACTAGCCGTTTTTGCGAGTTGCTCTAGCTAGGCTTGGTTTAGACTAGGACCAGCACTTGTGACTAGTACTTTGAACTGCTTTTCAACTTTGCATACTGAATTGAATAATTGCTATTCCTTTGCTACATACTAGCCTTCCGAGCTCCACTTCCTACTAACTCGGAGGGTGCCGTTCCTCATAATCGCTATTGATCGCAAGTGAGATTATCACGAACCAACCACGGTTGTACCACTTCCTTCTTTGCATTGGTAAGAACTTGCAAGAGCTTGGTAAGAGCTTGGCGTGTGTGACTTGAGCCTCCAGATCCTAGTAGTTAATAGGAACATATACTTGTGATTTGTTTCCTTGTTTTCTACTAATAATGACAGATTGGTTGAAGATGGCCGATTACGATGTCATCACGGGCAGATTTGAACTCAAAGGGAAACAACTACCTGCATACATGTTACCACTCACCGCTGAGAGTACGTCGTTGGACTACTTTATATGGGTTGATATGTTGGATATCTACTTTGAAAGACAGGACCTTGATCCTTATGAGAAGATGAGCATGGCAAGGACGGCACTGATCGGTGATGTTCAACATTGGTGGTCGAATCTGGAGTACCACTTCATGTACACATGGGAGCAGATGAAGAAGAAATTGCAACGTCGTTTTGTACATCCACCACCCACAGTCACAAGTGAAGTGCAACCTAAGGTAACTAAAAATGCTGACATTGTTTTGGCTCTTACTCCATCTCTAGATACCGCCGAGAGGGCGGCTTGAAGAGATGAGCGATGATTTAGTGCATCCTAAGTCATTAGAGGAGAAGTTTGAGGTACCTCGATGATCGATGAGGATGACAATGACAAAGATATCGATTTGGTGCTACTGACAAGACATAGAGCCACCTTGTGAGTATATACCTCTTGTAGTGCAATCTTGTGATTTATCTTATGTTGACTTGAACAAACCATGTCCTTGCTCTTAAATCTCATAATTGTGCACATGTCGAATTAATTACACATAAGGAAGTACTTGATAGAATATCCCCTGCTGATACTTTGTGCTATATCATGCTTAATGAACCCGTTAGTTTGGAATGTGCTATGGAGAAAGTTTTTGAACTTTCATCTCTAAATTCTTCTTCTAGCACCTCCACCTACTATTTTAAATTAATTGGAGATTATGGTATAGACAACCAATTTCTGGTTCATCGAATATGCATAACTTGTGCTCACATGGATGAATTGAAACTTGTTGCTTTGGATAACAATTCTTGTATGCTGAACCTTGTTCAATCTGAGAGGAAAATAAAATTTAGTACTCATCCAATGCCTATGTGTTCACCTTTTATTACACAATCTAGTATGGACAATCTGAATAAAAATGTTGAATTATGGAAGAGCTTACATTTCTTTTCACTATTGCTAGACGAGTTTGCTATTGCTCAATTGAAATATGATTATATGGATGAATGTTATTTGATTCCAAAAGATGTACATTCGCCCATATGTGCTAACACTTCAAGTTTACAATTTCAGAGATTTGAATTGCATAAACGCTTCACTTACATTTGCAAAACTAGTTGCAATAATTGTTGCGTGAGAAATTTTGTTTTGATCATTCACATATATGATTACTTTTGGATTAATAATACAATGATCTTTTATGATCGCTGCTGTCTTCTAACATTAATTGTGCAACAACGAAGAACCGTTAAAACAGATGACATATACATATACCATGCATGCACCTTGGCTTCTTTGTTACCCTATTTTCAGCTTATCAAAAGCCGAGGACGGCTTTGTTTTCAAGAAAGGGAGGATGATGAGAACATAACCCCTATAGATACAACCATATTTGCTATATTTACTGTTCTAAGTACAAGAGCTCGTACGCTTCACTTAAATTATCAGGTGAGCTTGTTTTTAGGAGTGTCTTTATATTATATGAACTATATGATGCTACCTAATGATGAAATATATATATGCAGCACCATGTCACTTTTGGTCTAAGACAAGCGAGCGATTCGGCGGGACCCGTTTTGGAATCCAGTTCGGCCTCCGGAATCAGCCTGACAGCACTGACTTCAAACGCCCATAACTTTCACATACGACATCCGTTGGAGGTCCACGAGTACTTGATAGAAAGATGATTTCGTCCTCTTTCCAACGGATCTGGCCTCACCTCCAAACTCCTTCTGGACTGATCGCAATCATCAAAAGAAGGCGTCATATTACTTGTTTGGGCCAAACTGGGCTTTGTAATCATACTGAACTTGGCCCATCTGCCGGTGGCCCACCCAGGGGCGTGGTTACTGTTCAAGTGAACAGTAATCCGCGACCGTTAGTACCACCTCGCTAGTTCGTTAGTTTTGTGGCTCCTCGCTCCCTATTTAAGGAGGCCGCACCTTTAGTTTTCTGGGATTTTGTTTATGTTTAGTTTGCCTTCGCCGCAACTTGTATCTTTTATGTGTGTCGTGAGACCACCCAATTAAGATCCTTATTCAGAATCCCAATTCAATTAAATCTTTCAATCCTATTTGTAATTTCAGATTGCTTATTATCTTGTTCTTGCGTGCTTCTTGGTGTATGCGAGAATCGACCTTCGTGGTCGGAGTCAACGGGTATTCGTGCACGGTTGATAACGACTAATCGTCGAGTTCAGCGATTGCGTGGTTATGAGCCTTGCGTGTTCGTAGTCAGGATCGTGAGGGTACGCCACCGGACTTATCGTTCTCATCGAAAGATCGGCCAACAAATAGAACCTTAGGGTTCATCACCCCGACCTTGACGCCACCCAAAGCCTCCTCCCCAACAAGCGCCCTCAAGTCACGCCGACGCCGCTGAATCCTCCCGATGCCTCCTACCTGGCGGTGGCACTCGACCTCCTCCTCCACGCCGAGCCACGCATTGCTTGGCCTCCTCCTCCTCCACTAGCACCCAAAGGCCCTCCCAAGGTCGTCTCCCTCCATTTTTGGTTCACTTTGGTTATATATATGTGTGCATTGAATTGGCTTCAAATTACAGATTTAACTTGATTCATGCCTTGAGAGATATAGCAAAGTGGGTTTTAAGGCTTTCGGTTAAACCGCTTTCGATGATGATATTAGTCTAATCTTGAAATTGATAGGATCTCTAGTTCAGTTTTTGAGCTCTAAAGGTTTGCTTGCTACTGTCATATTGTCTCTGTTTATTTTGTTCTTTCTGTAATACTCAATATGATCATTCTGAATAGTTGTGCTGCTGGTTCTTTTGTTAACTGAATGGCTTAATGTAGAAATATGTGTTTTCTGTGAGTTCATTAGCAATCTGTTGGCTT
This sequence comes from Phyllostachys edulis, assembly GCA_036346405.1. Classification (NCBI taxonomy): domain Eukaryota; kingdom Viridiplantae; phylum Streptophyta; class Magnoliopsida; order Poales; family Poaceae; genus Phyllostachys; species Phyllostachys edulis. Next base: position 5,985,374 of record CM070566.1, read on the forward strand.
ATAGATTGAAGTAATGAATTATGTGATCATTTTTATGGTCTTATGTAAACAACAGTAGTGGTTTTTAAGTTTCTTTGGTGATATGTTGCTGACAGAAAGTATAAGTTTGAGCCTTTTGTGCATGAGATTAATTTGTCAGATTAGTAAAGTATTGATTAGAGCTCAAAGTCTTATTTCTATTTTTCTTATCCAATTTGTGAAGAGTATAGACTAAAAGGTTGTGATGGCCAAGATTATGTCTTGTACAACTAGCCTTCTGACAGCAATTGACAATATTTTATATCTGAGCTTTTATGCTGATTTTATTAATATACATGTGGTATATGTTGAGCATATTATTCGTTTTAAATGACTTGGAGAAACTACATGTGTATATGTTGATTTGGTCATTTAAATGTTGGTTGAATTATGCTTTATTGTCATTTAAATGTGAACCCTTCTGTGATTATATATGTGTTTTAAATTATGAAATTGTAGTTCATTGCATATGTAACTTATATATTTTTCTATATTTAATATGTTACCAAGGAGAAATTCTCCTTGATCTAGTACAAGTTTGGATTTTAATCAAGAAAATTTTCTTTTGTCTTTTGCTGAAAAGTTTCCATAGATAGCAAGTAAGCGAGATGGCATTCGCACCGTCTTTGCCGCCGTCATTGACGTCGTCGAATGCGTATGGATCTCCGAGAAAAGTGGTACCTAGGAGCGATAGCAAAGGAATATCGAAAATGCCCGAGGGCCGAAGGACCATCACGGAGGTCAGTACCGCTGGGGTCCTTCTGAGTCCCAAGAAAGCAACGACAGCATTCCAGACCACCTGCGGGATACTTGAAAGGGCGGTCCCCATCACCACACCAAGCGGGAAGTCTCTGACGGGCGTACAGAGAGACGATCTGTGGACTGACATTAAAAGTTCGTTCGAGATCCCACAAAAAGTCCAGGGACTCGTGCGACGGCAGGTGTTGCTCGCGATTGGAAAAGCGTGGAAGACCTTAAAGCGCATGCTTGTCACGAAGTACGTGAACAAGGATTGGACGCCCCTCATGAAGTATAAATTCGAGTCATGGGATACATAGGACGCCTTTGTGCGGATGAAGATGACGATTGAATTTCAAGAGCAAAGTGCGACGCACAAGGCTATCCAGACACGAAACACTCACCCCCCACAGACTCGGCACCACTGGGTACGTGGTTAAAATGCCGCAATGGATGGCCCAGGACGAGGACGCGGTCCAGTTGAAGGCCCCTACACCATTTGCTTGGATCACAGACGAGCACGCCCAAAACTAGTTAAGAGCAAGGGCATCAGCCACGTCTTTGGGCGCCATCTCTTTCACAAACCCGGTAGACGAGAAAGTGTCCTAACGTTTGGTAGGATATGTCGAACTACCTAGTTGTTAATAAGTCCATAACTTCATAGTGTCTAAAATAACATGATGGCCTCTTGCAGTAAGCATTGACTACAGAATCTTCCCAAGGCTCCTTCGAAGCAATCAAGGAGAAGGATATACTATCCATGGCCCTGGGAAACAAGGAGCACCTGGTCGCACACAAGGCCTTGGGGTTTATGTACCTTGGAGGGAGGGATTCCCATACGACTCCGAGGCGTATAGGAGTAGGAAGAGATCCAAGGCTGAGCGTGAGGACCGGTTGATAGAGGGGATTAATGCGAAGATTACTGCAAAATTTCAAGTACAGGTAACATCATTGTAGGAACAAATGAATCAAGTCCTCAACTAGTCGCAAGCTATCACCGTTATTTTGGGAGGCAGTCCTCCTCAACGTCAGAGTAGCTGTACGTCCATACCAATTTTTGAACATGGCGATGTCCAATTACATATTGATGACATCAAGGTAATGTACATCTCTGGAATACTCCAAAGATAGACCTATAGGACGCCGATCGACTGCATTTCCTTCATCAACCACTCGCTACGCTAGAGAGCGATCAAAGTCGTCTTTGATGGGTTCTTGATTAAAAATTTGGGGTCATGAGCTTTAAGTTTTACCAAAACAAAACTTATTCCCTCTTTGACCGCCTTCTTTATCGAATCGGCTTGGTTCGTCTTCAGAGTGGTCACCAACTCTTGCAAAGTTCTGACTTCATCTCCAATGGCACTCGAGTGGGCAATCATTGTGTCTTCACGAGGAGTGATCCCCTCAACATGAAGCCCACCGAGTACATTGTTCAGAAGAGAAATGTTGTCTTGAAGGTTAACCTTCAAGAACTTCATCTCCTTCTAATTACGAGTCGAAGCCTCACGGAGTCGTTTTGTTTCGACTTGCTTGTGTTGAAAAGAATAAGACCAATCAGATAAAATGACCTCGAAAGGAAAACAAAACTGATCATAGGTAAAGATTTACTTACCAGCTAGTCGAGAATCCAACTTCTTGACTTCGTCGTCGTGAGAGGCAGTACTCTTTATATAGCGCTCCTCCCATGATTGGACCTCTCGGTCTTTTTCTTTGGCGATGCAGGTGATCTCGTGAAGAACCAAGGTCTTTTCTTTGACCTCGGTTTTGAGTTTCCCCACTTCGACCTCTTTTTTTGAAAAGGAAAAAAGTTAGAAAAATAAAGGAAGGTCGTAAGCGGTTTTAAGTTCAGCACTTACTGTTTATTTGTCCCTGCAACCTTTGGATTGCAGAGTTTGCCTCCTGAAGCTTATTCAGGAGGTCCTTATTCTTCTTGCTTAGCTTTTTCTTCTCGGCTTTCTCAAAGTCGAGTGAATCAGCTAAGGATTTCTCGTCGCTCTTGAACCTACAGAGGAAAAGAGTAGACCTCAGTATAAAACAAGCGGTCGTAAGTTCTTCTACGACCGAAACTTTGTCGTAAGTTTTTCTATGACAACACCCTGGTCGTAAGTCCTCTGACGATCAGAATCTAGTCGTAAGTTTTTCTACGATAGTACCTGGTTGTAAGTTTCCCTATAACTAGTACCTAGTCATAAGATCTTCTACGACAATCCCCATAAGTACTGTATAAGTGGTTGAAAAAAAACGACTACGAATACCAATTACTTACCATCTCTCTACCTGTTCGCAGAGTACCGCCTTCTCCTGTCGCAATGAATAAGTTGTCTGTTGTACTCAACAACGGTGACAATTTGCTCTAAAACTTTATGCATGAAAGAAGATAGTAAGAAGCGAGAAAAGACATGTATATGAATACCGAACGATAGATACTTACATTCATGGCCGTTCAAGCAAACAAAGATAATACCTCGTAGGGTTCTTCAGTTTGTCGATCTCCTGGACTTGGTCCCACCACACCTTTTTAAGACGCTCGTTGTCGAAAACATCCCCCCTGTCGGGAATGTCCTTAGGGTGAGGAACGCGAGCATGAGATCCTACGATGGTAGCAGGAACGAAGAACCCAAAGAAATGGTCAAAGAAATCGGACCCTTCCTCCTCTTCGGTGGTAGCGGCATCAAAGCTTGACCCTATGGGCTGGGAGGATCATCCACAACGATTTTCTTCCGGCATGGTGATCGAGTGCTTCACCCCATGGCAGGATGCCTCCGCCGCTACCTCTGCCATCTTTGCTTCTGGCTCCACGACCACCTCGTGGTCGTAGCTGCTTCAGCAAAAATGACACCTTCCACCACTCGGATGGTGGACGATCCTTCGACCATCGCCACTGTCATTTCTCCGGCCGCCGAAGAAATGATAGTGGGTTCCTTGATAGGAACATCCTTGATGGTCAAAGGAATCGAGTTAAGATCATAAAAAAGGGAAACACGTTAGATGGTAAAAAGCAAAAGGTAAATGATGTTCTTACACTTTTGCCTTTCTGCATACCTTCGTGTACCGGACTTGATCTTGAATTTGGAAGAAACCTTCCCTAAGGAAGATTTCTTCGACTTCTTTTCAACCACGTCTGGTCGAGACTCGAGTTGAGGAATGGCCATGACCACGTCTGGTCGTGGGTCTTGAACAAGCACCACTACTCCTTGAGCATCCTAGCTCTCTGGATGGTCGAGACCTGTCTCGACCACCTCAAGGGAAGCACTGCCCTTGACCACAGGTACTGCTGACGCAGCAGTTTCCTTCACAAAAGACATAAAACTCTTCTAGTTCTCCTTTTCTAGTCGCTTGACAAAGCCACGGGAGGCAGAAACCGCGAAAGTCTTGTTGTCATAATAGAAGGGTACCTTGATCTTAGGGGCTCTTGGCTTGAGAGCATTGATGTTCGCTTCAATCGCCCTTGCCTCTTCTGCTGCCATGTCTGCAGCAAATTTTGCAAAGGGCGCGATCGAAGCTGAAGTGCTCGAACTTGCGCCTCCCTTGTCGGCGACTTGCACGAGCCGATGCTTTTTGGTCGGAGGGTATCAACTTGCTCCGCTACCGCGCCAACAACCATCAGTACGACTTCTTCGTCGTTCCGACGGTTTTCTATGCCTACCTTCTGCAGAAATCAGAAAGAGAGATATTACAAAGCAGTCGTAAGTTTTCCTACGATCATCATCTTCTCGTAAGTTTTTCTACGACAATCCACTGGTCATAAGTTTTCTATGACCAGTACCTAGTTGTAAGTTCTTCTGCGACTACAAGTTCCTAAAGATGAAATCAATTATTGATTACCTTTAGGTGCTCCATCTTGTCCTCTGCGGACAGAACCGCCAAGATTTGAGGAGCCACCATGTTAAGTGGTGGGGACTTCTCACAAATGAGCTTGACCCGAGTGTCAATCTCCTCTTGTGAGAGGCCTGCAGGAGCAAGTAAACTTTCGATAAGCTAAGTCTAAAATTAACAGAAAGAAAGCTAACACTGGAAGTTTACTTACCCTCCTCATAGTCTCTGGTCGGGTCTTGTGGCCCCGAATACCTCCACATGGGATGAGCACTCTTCTTCAGGGGGCTAATACGGCGCATGATGAAATCCTTCTCCACGTGCCATCCAGTGAGCGCCTCTTCCTTCAAGTCCTTGATGGGTTGAATGAAAGGACAATCCAACCGAGATCCTTAGAAGTCGAATCCCAAGTAGAGATCTTCTCACGACTTTCCAACGAAGGAGAGGCTGTCCTCATTGGTTATCTCCCAATAAAACCACCTCTTCTTCCATCCTGGCCACGACGACGGGTGAACATCTAAATATACTCCTTCGACTTCCTGTCGTGGAGCTTCAGAGTACAACTACCGGTGACTCCAGCCAGCCTGGTCATTCCATAGAAGTACTGGAACAACTCCAAGTCGGCCAAAATCCCCAGATAGGCCTCGTACAAGTACACGAACACGCCCAACATCGTGATGGAATTGGGAACAAGGTTCACCAACTCCACACCGAAATGTTCGAGTACAAGGGTGAGGAAAGGGTTAGCAGGCAATCAAGGTCACACTCACAGAACGCTTGGAAGACAGGAATTTGCCCAATCTCCCCTAACGGCCAATGCTGCCCAGCAGCCTCGATCCACTTCATGAACTGACTCTTTGGGATCTTCTCGGCGGTGACCAAAGCCTTGATCTTGGTCGCATCCATCTCCGATTCAGCCCACTGGGAAGCAGCTCTGGCCATCTCTCTCAAGGGTCGGAGGTTTGGATTTAGAAAGATTTCAAGAGAACGCTCGATTTGGTCGACGGTGGAGAGCGCAAGAACTTGATGAACAGTGGGAGCGATTTGGGGAAAGGTAAAAAGCATATGTCTCACCCATGATAAGTATTTATAATCGACACCGAAAGTTAAAGGCGTTATACGACCAGCGGTTGCCACCGATTGAGGAACCGCTCCAGCAGACAGGTTTGTGAGAGTTGATTGAGATTCTTAAATTTATGCGCTTGAGAAAACCGAGTCTGTCTTTACACCTCAAGCGAAATTACCTTCTTGGCCAAGTCTTTTCTAGTCAAATACAAACAGCAATCGGAAAAGTTTTGCTTCCGACTATAGTATTATGACTACTAGGTGATTGTAAGATCTCTTACGACCACCTTGTAAGTCGTAAGCCTCTCTACAACCTTCTCGACCAAGTTAATTTCTGGTCAAATGAAACACCAATCGAAGAGTTTTTCCTTCGACCACCATTCTACGACCATCTACTGGTCGTAAGATCATCTATTGCTCCTTTCCCAAGTAAGTTATTTTCACTTGAAGCCGGGGGGCTAGATGACGAGGATATAATAATCCTCATTTAATTATTTATCTATAATTCATATTATGGATAATATTGACATCATATGGTTCTTGAGTATACCCCTTAATATTCATAAGGGAGAAGCTGGAGGTCGTAAGTTCTTCTACGACCACCCCATAGTCGTAAGTCCTTCTACGACTATCCCATAGTCGTAAGCCTTTTTACAATTATGCCTTGATCATAAGCACTTCTACGATCAGTATAAGGTCGTAGCCTCTTCTACGATCACCACCTAGTCGTAAGCTCTTCTATGATCAGTCCCTAGTCGATGGGGCTTACAGACATGTGGGCCTAGTCGACCAGGGAATCTTCCGCACCATAATTAAAGATATGGACAATAAACTACACTGTTATTCTCTGGAATAATAGCACGATTCAACTCCCTATCATGGTGATAACTGCCTCACGACGTGGCAACGTTATGACTCCCACAATAATCTCCAGTAACGGCTCCATTATCTGAAGCATTAAAGGCGCCTTTTGATGGAGGAACAAAGATGCGCTCTCGAGTAATATATAAAAGGCAGAATCATCAGAAGGGATGAGTGAGGAATCAAGAGCACAAGGCGCATCATTCTAGTCATTCTCTTAATCTTGTAATCCAGCAAACTCAATACATACACATAGGAGTAGGGTTGTTATTCTCTCTAGAGAAGGCCCAAACTTGCATAAAAATCCCCATGTCGCCTCTCTCGGCGTGATTTGAGTCTTGGAGACTCCCGAATCAAACAATCTTTACGTAAGTTCGGTTCTAAAATACCGATAATAGTCTTCCTTTGTTTGAAATGGCCGAGGATAACTTTCTGGAATCACGTAAGTTGTTTAGTACTTATGTTGCCGGGGGAGCGACACACAAGGCACCGAGCACCACACTACAACATAGGACGCGATTTTGGGTACCCGCTACAACACAATAATCATATATCACACTTCGTAACCCGGCCTCTCGAACTGACTATACCTATATATGAAATTTATTTTTGCATTGCCACCAGCAAAAACAAGATCACCTATGTGCATTCTACATTTGCTATCATATGCAGCAAATCATGAGTGCTAAGACGAATGATTCAGAGGTTTGTCAATCTCATAATAATTATTTCCTAATTATAAATTTAAATATATATGCTTACTACTTTACTCCTAGCAATGGGGCATGATACTCAATTTAGATGCATTCGTTATGAACAAAATCTCGAACATTTGAGGACTACTCTTGGCTTCATCAAGATGGAGATGATTAACATCAGCAGAGAGTTTCACTCCATCGACACCGCTGAATGACTTCAAACAATTGATTCAATTGTAATTCACTTTGAGTAGTTGTAATTCAATTATAACTCTAGTGACAATACTTGAACATTCTTTTGTAATTGATTTTGAGTTGTAAATCACTTTGAGTTGTAAACAATTGATTCATCTATGATTTATCTATTTTCTGCTTGCATGTTTTCAGAGGGCATGGCTAGCAATTCTTGAGGCTAGCCGAAAATCAGAAAAAATATTTAGGTATAGAATGAACTATCACATACGGTTTTTTGGTATAAACTGTCTGTGAATGCCTACTATCACAGATGGCTACCACCAAGAGCCGTCTATGATATGTCGGATAACACAGATGGTTCTTGTTACTAACCGTCTGTGATAAGTCTCCAATCACAAATGGTTGGTACATATAACCGTCTATAATGACAGACATATCACAGACGATTTTTGGTAAAAGTCGTTTATGATAGTAGGCCTTCACAGACAGTTTTGACCAAAAACCGTATGTGTTGTGACCTATCACGGATGGCTCACAAACCGTCTGTGATTAGCACAGACACATAAAATCAGACGGTTTAGAAACCGTCTGTGATGACCCTTTCTGTAGTAGTGATGGGAGAAAGGATGCAACTAGGGAGGATAGAATGCACCACGAGTCACTCTACCTAGGTGGTTGAAGTTGATGCAGATGTATCCTCCACACCTGGCCGCACTGCAGATGTACTCTCCAAGCGTGTCACCGCACCACTTCCTTACGTTCCTGGTCGGAGTAGAAGCAAATCTAACCCCACACGCCTATTCGAAGCACCCTTGAAAGACCGGAAGGGAAAGAGAAAACACCTTCCACAAGGTGGGGGAGGCGAGGGTTTGGTAGGACGAGGGGCAAGAGCTTGCGGAAAAGAAAGGGCATGAGCTTGAAGAGGAGACAAGGCGAATGAGGAATGGAGGCAAATGGAAGCAGGATGGGAGGAGAGGGGATATGACTGGGTGGGGAGGTAACCCTAGCGCTTCCCGCCTACATCCATGTGCCCACATTTTGCCTCCGACACTCACATTTAAAGCTCCTGCTCGCCTGCGCGCCCAGCCAGGCTCCCAAAAAAATAGATTTGGTTTGTGTTTTTTGGCAGCCTGGCCCAAACCCTGCCCAACCAACCAAACACCGGCCCTGCATCCCGTGGGCCTGGCTGGGTTCAGCCACCCAACCAAACACGCTCTTATGGCATGTGTGAGAGCACCCATATGATAGATGATACCAGCTAACTTGCTCAGAATTATCTTTGTGCTCATCTACGAAAAATAGTTGCATTATCCTATGCTCATCCACACAATGATATTCTTATTTTCTATTTTTACAGTGACGAAATTAATTATGGTTCAGTGGCAAACAAAGGATTAAAAACACATGTTTAGGCGCATGGGCTATGTATAACTAATATGCGACAAGCACGTCAATATACACATGCCGAATTGCCAATCATGTCAAAACTATGCGTGTACATGAACCATGATCAGTTTATCACTAATCAACAAATCACAATTTACCGTTCCAAAATTTTCCATTTAATTTCTTAGCTGTTCCAGTAGTTCGTGGATGATGATTCAAAAGTGAAAACCTTATTTCCTAATTGCACTGCTAATAACTTGCTAATCCAATGTTAATGCGGCAAAATTTTGCCAAAGGTAATTCGATTATCATGAGTGAGTCTAAACAGTAGCTTTTCATGAGCCACAGAACAGAATTGGGCAAAATTGATAACCATAAAGTCGTAATAATAATCACAAATTGACCATTGGATTAGCACAAACAAAAATGGCTTAGGAACTTAGCGGGGCGCTCACTGCCTTGCACTCTTGGTGGTGGAACTGGACCGGCTGCCACGCCTTGGTGGTTCCTCCGTCTTGCCGGCGCCGGCGCCCGCGCTTCCCAACTCCTTTACCACCATCTATCAGGTCTTGTTTGGATCCAAATCTCCTCTCATTCACAAATAAGGACCAGAATTTTAGTTCAAATTCTCGATCCATTCACATAAATTCCAGCCAAAAATAGACTTGCCAAACATACCCTAGCCAGAGGAACTCGGTACCCTACGGCGCCGCACCTCCCTAGACTTACTTGGGAAGGTCGACCGACGCCTCCTCTGTCACCCATTGCCGCGCCTCCTTGTTTGGGCTTTTATAAGGCCGAGGCCGGCATTTTCTCGTGGGCTCGTACTCCAGTTTGCTGGGCCTTTTTGTTTGGAGAGTCTCCATCTGGTTGTATTCTGTTCTGCAGCTTCGTTTGTCAGATTCTATTTGCTGATTGCAGAACTGCGCCTCCAATTGTCTATTTGTGCCCATCAGTCTACGCCAGGTGAGTGAGCTGCCCTCCAGAGTTCGACTCCGGCAGTTCCGGCAGTTGAACCTTGTGCATCTCAACAAAAAAAGGTCTCACCAAAAAAAATAAATAGATACATGCGTGCTCGTTCAACGGAAAGTGTAGGCAAGTTCGACTTGTGCCCAGCGATGACAATTTGAACGAAACCATTTTCTTTCCGATGAAGACGAAACAAACACAATTTCGGCAATTTCTGTGAAATTTCGATGAAATTGTGAATCCTACTCGTGCCTACGTTTCGTGAGACTTAATACCACTATAAAAAAAATTCTGAATACCTCTATAAAAAAATATCAACGTGTGTAGGAACACACGCGTGTGTGAACACGGCTGCGAGTGGGGTTGTGTCCACCCTATATCTTTTCAAAAAGAATAACAAATTGATAGAATCGAAGTCGCTTTCACTGATCTAAGTGGACTAAGCTCTGGGCTACATCGATATGGTCACACACGGACTGCTTGAGAGAGAGAGAGTCACACACGGATTTTGGTGAAGGTCACAAACATGCATGGAGAAATATCTTCCTCCTTGAATGTTACTCACTACTCTAGTAGTTTATGCGGTAATTGATTAATTTGCCCACTCAAATTTTCTAGAACATCGTCGTGTTCTCGGCATGCATGCAAGCCGACATGACAGCCCTAGATGGCTAGATGATATATAAATATTTTTGTTGCAAATGCCGACATGACAGCTCTAGATGGCTAGATGTAGATATATAAATATTTTTGTTCGTATATAGGATGGAAACGCCGTGATACGTACAGTGCTCCTACGCGGGCTTGTTTAATTAGCCCATTGCGTAGATAGACTAGAATTTTAGTTTAAATTTTCGGTCCATCAAGTTAGACCCTGGCCGGAAACGAGTCTTTCAAATAAGGCCTAAGGTGCACTCTGGTGGGCAAATAAGAATTGAATCTTGGTAGGTGGAGTGATATTCCCACGGCGACACAAATAATCACTAGTTTTGTGTTTTTAATTTTATTATACGGAGGTAACCGGTGATATTACCGGTTAATATTGTGCAAATGAAAGTCTCAAAGTCGGGTGCTGCATCCAGCTGCATGCATTGCTTAGTTATATGCAAATCAATAAGATTATGCATGACAAGGTCATGTCTACTTTTTTTGGTCCAAGACTAATATATATAGAATATACAAAGCATAAAGCACAGTAGAAGTATATCGAAAAACAAAAAGTAAGATCAACAGAAAGATTATGATCGACAAGGATTAAATAAGAACACACGGAAATATCCAAAACCCTTCTGAGGTTCTTGTGATAGATAATAAAGCTAGCTTGGTGATGAGGACGCAGTATGACAAATAAAACCGACCTGCTTGATCTCCAGGATCATCTTTACCTCTTCTTTACAATCATATGTGACCAACAAGAAAAGATAAAGAGAATCCTTATCTCAAAATACTCCTATACGTACCATATCTATCTGATCTGTATTCACATGTACATGCTAGTATATGCTATTTCTTACACTTATTCCAAAAATATCTTGTATGCACGAGGGCTACCGATCCGGCCGACTGCTAGAAATCGCTGCCTTCTGGTATGCTCTCCAAGGCAGGCTGCCATCCTCTGCAACACTCTTGCTCACTCTCACGATCGCTTGCTTCTTTGCGCATGAGAGACACCATGTCGTCCAAGGAGATGGCATCCTTGCTGATCACCATCTTCCTGAGCTCCCGCTTGCTGATGACCAGCTTCACCCTGACGACACCCGGATCGGCGACAGCCAGCGCCTTCGCCGGGAACAGGTGGTAGAGCCGCCCGACGGCCATGTCAGCCGCCGGGTCCAGGCGCTGCTGCGCCGGGAGCGCGTCGGAGATGCCGTGGCCCGCCGGGAACTCGGCGAGGGCCTCCTGGACCTTGATCAACGGGGACGGCAGCTTGAGGATCTCGCCGTCCATTCTCATGATCTTGATCTGCTTCCTGTCTTGAATCACCAGGCAGTTCCCCATGATGATGAGTTGCAAGTTGCAAGGCGATTTGTGATGAACCGTGAGGCACAATAGAAAGCTCACACAGTTCACAAGTGCGTGTGTGTAGTACGTCTGCCAGCCTAAGCGGGGGGTTGGAGAGAGCAGCGGAATGCTCTATTTAATGGAAGTGTTTTTAGTGAATGGCCACATATTTAATAGCATATTTCATGAATGCCATCGGCATATGAGAGCATACAGGGTGAAAATCGCCTGAGTATTGAAAATTTGAAAGCTTTGTTGTGACCCTGTTATCAATAGTTGCAAGGAGCGCTTGATTTTGTTGCAACCTGTAATCTAAAAAACGGTGCCACAACCCTGACTTAGTCGCAGCCCTTTGTTAATTATTGCAAGGAGTGTTTTACACGTTGCAACAAAATCAAACACTTCTTACAATAATTGATAAAAGGACAGCAACAAAGCTTTTGGTTTTCACCCTACATACCCAAATTGGCCTATACCTCAGTGAGGTTGCTTCCTAGTTACTAGATAAAAAAAAGCAAGGTAGCTACAGCCACTGAGAATAACGAAGCCGACCTGCACTTTTGTTCCTTGCTGTCCATGAGCAGATCTAGGGAAAAAAGATCAGTAAGGGAGGGCCTGGGCGAGGCCTTAACGGCTACGGAGGAGGGCCTCGTGGTGAGCCCCCTCAGAATTTTCTTATGCAGATTTGTTATGTATCCCTGCCCCCCAATGGCATCCTATCTGCCGTTCTGCTCAAATGGCATGGAAGGCAGGGCATGCGATGGCCGTTGGATGTGATTTCAATGGTCCAGATTCAGTGTAGCCAACATTTCGAGGATTTCCTATTTCTTGCGAGATTATCACAATTTCTCTTTCACATCAGCCCTAGGCCCTAACCATCAAATCCGGATCCAACGACTGAAATGTACCAAAAGGCACCGTCTACTGGCCACAAGTAATTGCAATAGTTTGCCAGGCTTTCGATTCTATAAGAAGATTTTCTTTATATTACATGTCAGGCATAAACTCGTGTGCTGGAAAATGCGCGGGAATGGCAAAACTAGAATTCCTCTCCAAGTGGAGGGGCTTGCTAGCTAGAAGGGAAAGTTGGCAAGCAACATACTCGCCCGGTTCACAAAAACAAGTGGTTTTGGACATAGACACAGTTCTAAAATACAATTTTGATCACTAATTACTATTATAATATATTTATAAAACCCAATAAATTTATAATATTACGAAAGTACTTTTTGAGACGAATCTACATATATGATTTTCATGTATTTAATCTAAATATTTCAAAAGGTGTCGATAGCCAAATTTTTCGAAGTTTTTGTGAAACGACTTGTTGAAGTAGAGGGAGTAGCAAGGTAAGGATGAGATCACAAAACGATAGGATGCATGTGGGGGCAGACCTAATCCATGTCGTGCCTGTTAGCTTTTACAAAGTAGTGGAGGTAAGAATCACTTGCATGCGGTCAAATTTTCAACTGAAAATGAAATAAATCCAACAATGCGCGCGTGTATGTCCTGGTGACATCTATAAATGGGGCAAACCTGAAAACGAGATCCCACTCCATTAGGCATGCGCACTAGCAACAACCCATGAAAACATGCATGTATTTGCACCATTTCGTTTTGCTTTAATTAGTGGCAACTCTCCAGTGGCGGAGCTGTACTCTTAATTTTTTGGGGAAAATACATGTTATATATATAATGTGTGTGTATATACATGTAATAAATTTTGGTACACAGTCTATGACATTTGTGATTATGTGTAAGTGTTACTTAAAGTTTGGTACAACCAATGTAGAATTATATAGATTATGTATTATGTAGAAGTAGAACAGTTAGCAGTGAGTTAGTTAGTAATGAATCAGTAGAACTATGTGTTACTTAAGTTCGTACGTTCATCGTGAAAATCCTGACTCCACCACTGTGACTCCCTGTAAATCACCGGCATGCACCTTTGTTGTGTCATGCGTGTTGTTTTACATGGTCTTAAGTGACTTGGAGGCAATTAGTCCACGACATTCACCGTTATCTGAATTATGAACAGCACGCATGCGAAATTGTTCCTCGCATAGAATTATGTGTTCTATGTTAAATTTTCAATTCAAATATAGTCTCTACACTGCATTCGCAAATATATGAGTGAATTTGTAACTATATAATGCATCATGACATCAATTTCCATCGTTATGTTTTTAATATATATATATATATATATATATATATATATATATATATATATATATATATATATATATATATATATATATATATATATATATATATATATATATAGGATGCCGTTTAGTACTCACAGAGTATGTACTCCACTTCAATATACTACTTAAACATATATATTATACTTCTTTATCATTTTCAAGTATACTTAAATACCAATTATAAGATACTCCAATGCGATTTGATTGAAAAAATTTCATTAGAACCCTTTGCTTTTTGCTATATACCCTTTTTCATATATAAAAGAAGTATATACACAAATTTTGCTATAAAAAGTGAAATTTAATGAAATTTTTCATGGAACTCATTTTGAGGTATCTTATAATCATTATTGGAGTATGCACAAATAGATAAAGAGGTATCATCATACGATTCAAGTGGTATATGAGAGGTGGGAGTACGTACTCCCAGGAGTACCATACCATTTTCATATATATATATATATATATATATATATATATATATAGAGAGAGAGAGAGAGAGAGAGAAATCTATAAGTTTGCTTCATTTCCTTTTGTGGCGACTTACCCATTTACGGCTGCGTATTTGTGATCTCCTGTACACGGTAACTTGAGCACCAAGCGTTCACCGGCAAAAATTAAGAGCTCTTTTATGGTATACCTAATTTAATATGGATCGTCTATTCTTTTTTATCAAATAATTCAAATTAGTTTTTATTTAGTTATACTATACCTGATAGTATGAGTAGTATAATTTCAAGAGAGGTAGAATTGTAATTGACTATATAGAGATCACACGTTATAAGATTAATATTTTCAACCCTAGTTAAAAAAATCCATAATATCCTTACAAAAATTATAAATACAAAGAAAGATCTATTATACCCGAAACAAATGCTATGCATTCACCATGCACACATTAGAATGTACGAGTGTTTGTTTCGTTGGCACGAAGTAATTAAGCAAAGTTTGAAGAGCAAGAAAACGAAAGCGTGTGATGGTCGATCTCGATCAAAGGAAGCACCCTTTCGCGCATTCTAAGCCCCCACTACGATCCACCGATTCTTTTTGCCATCTTAATTTCCTTTCACTTTTCTCCGCTTTTTACGTTTTTTTATCTCTCTTGTGGTGCATGCGCGCTATGGAAATCCCTTTTTGTAGCAACACAGGGACTTTGTTATCATCACAGACAATAAAAGTGGTGTGCACTAATTAACTTGGCCAGTCAGAATTACCTGCGAGACTAATTCAACACTACCCTGCTTTAAAGGAATGAGTTATTTACTCACATATATACCTATATAACACGCATATGTATGAACTCCATCAGGAGCCATCCGAGATCAATACAAGGATCATATATATGAACTCCATTAGCAGGCAGGGGCGGAGCTGAACCTCAGGTTAAAGAGCCTATGTAAAATTTCTTGAAAAATAAAACGATTTTAGCCTTAAAACAGCTAGGTTGGCCGAGACTTGATCTGTGGCCGGCTCTGCCCCTGTCCATCAGGAGCCATCCGAGATCAATACAAGAATCATATATATGAACTCCATTAGCGGTGCGGCGGAGCTGAACCTCGAGTTAAAGAGCCTATGTAAAATTTCTTAAAAATAAAAACGATTTTAGCCTAAAAACAGCTAGGTTGGCCGAGACTTGATCTGTGGCCGGCTCTGCCCCTGTCCATCAGGAGCCATCCGAGATCGATACAATAATCAATCGGCAGTGTCCGTCGCTGAAATTGATTTTGTGGTGCTAGAGTAGCTAGCTCTGCCATTTGCAGCTTACAAAGGAGCGCTAGCTAGTGGGGGCGGCACCGCCGCGAAGACTAGCACGCAGGACGTCGCGGTCGAGCTAGACGCACCGAGATGCCGGAAGAAGACGTACGTACGCGCTCGATCGTGCTGGCCCGTATATATATGGGCGCAATCGTGCGGGCGTTGAATCTCTTCTAGCAGCTAAATGTTGGAGTTTAAGTGAATTATTCATCTTTTCTTATCAGTTTAAGTTTTTGGGTGAACTGATTGGTGCATACAACTCAATACATCAGAACCAGAAGACCTTGAGCTCAAGACCCGATTGACACAATTAAAATAATAATAATTGCAGCCTACTTCTATTTCACGTCTTAGACCTAAAGCGGATTACACGTAAAAAAATGTTGAAGTATAAGTGAATTGTCCGTCTTTCATCGTTAGCTTAAGCTTTAACCTATAGGTAGTCCTTTTCAAGAAAATAAATAAATAACAATATATCGGTAGTCTACAGCTCGTAGAGCTAGTTCATTTGCGTTATGTGCTTGTATGCTTCGTTCTTCCACGAAATGAAAGCTAGCTAGGTCTCGACGTATAGATATATTTGGGGCTAGCTGCGAAATTAAGGGATGGGTCGGATGGTGCTAATCGGAGAGTCGTGGAGAGAGACGGGCCATCGTTTTCCACTCGATGGTCTGGCCCGTCTCTTCTTTTCAGGTCCGATTCCGGCAGCATCAAATCAACGCGGTCCTTCTTCTTCCAGCGTAAACAGCGCGTAATCACCTCGCTCGGTGCAATCAGTTCAGGATATGTCGTCAACATCACAGGTATTTCCCAGTCAGGACATGGCATCACTATTCCTGGCGTGGCTAAATTCGTACCTTGACGCAAACTCCCAACCGCGAATTCGCCCCTCTACCCACTCCTGTCCGCTCGTACAGCTTGCTCGATTTGCGGTGCAGATCCATACTTCCATGCCACAGATCTCTGTCTGAAAAAGGTTAGCTAGCTAGTTCAAATCAGGAGATCAAAAAAGAAACGAGGCATACAGAGCTGCGCATCAATGGTGTCTTCTCGTGCTGCCATCGTCCTTCTCGTCGCCGCGTCGTCCCTCGCAGTCGCTCTCTCTCGTACGTGCACGGTGCAATGGCGTCCGTCGATCTGCATGAATGCACACGCAGAGCTTAACATTGCAATGCTTACACGAGTAACATGATGTGAGCATGCAGACGATGAGGAGAGCAAGGAGGGCCCGGAGTACAGTTACACGGCGGGGAGCAAGCTGGGGCCGGAGAACTGGGGGAAGCTGGGCCCCGAGTACAAGCTGTGCGGCGAGGGCAAGCGGCAGTCGCCCATCAACATCGTCACCAAGCAGGCCGTCCCCAACCCCAACCTCGACTCCCTCTACCGCACCTACGCCGCCGCCAACGCCACCCTCGTCAACAACGGCAAGGACATCACGGCAAGCTCTACCCGCCCGCCCCCCTATGTCATATATGATCCATCGTCCTCTGCTTCTCACATCCATATATAACTCCTTAGTTACCTTGCTGGTCACTTGATCGAATGCCATTGCTAAGTTGATCCGACAGAATCCATTGCGATCCACTCATCCTTCGCTCGCACATCGATTGATTTGCACGCAGATGACGTTCGAGGGCAAGGTTGGGGCGGTGACCGTCAACGGCAAGGTATACAGCTTCACGAAGATCCACTGGCACTCGCCCTCCGAGCACACCATCAACGGACAAAGGTACCTCCTCAATTCTTCAGTTCATTGATATGCATGAATGTGCAGTGCGTCTATATCCTCACAACAAACATAATAACGAAAGGGGGATTAATGTTTGTTGCTATTTGTTGATGCGAATAAGGTTCCCCTTGGAAATGCATTTGGTTCACAAGAGCGATGACGGCGACATCACGGTCATTTCGGTTCTCTACAAGTACGGCGCCCCTGATTCTTTCTACTTCCAGGTACACGCAAGTAGAGAGATTTTTTTTAAAAAAAAAAACTCACTTTTTATTAATATGAGAAAAAGAAATTTTCAACAAAAAAATTTGCAAAAACAATACTCATTGGTGACAGTGATTTGTGGTCAAATGAATTGGCGACAGGAGCTGCCACTATATCATTAGCGACAGAGTATTATTTTTGCAATTTATTTTGTCAGTGACGACTATTTATTTTTGTCACATTCCAATTAGAGATGGTGGTCGATCCATCAGTGCTAACAATCAATTCAAGCTGATGGATCTGTTTGTGTACAAAATAATTATGCGTGCAATCGCAGCTGAAGAACAAGCTGGCTGAGATGGCCAAAGACAGGTGCAACTACGGCGAGGAGGACTCCCAGGTAGCGGTGGGGCTTGTGCACCTGAGGTCGCTGCAGAAGCGCACCGGCAGCTACTTCCGGTACTCGGGGTCCCTGACCACGCCGCCCTGCACGGAGAAGGTCATCTGGAACATCCTCGGCAAGGTCAGGCAGATCAGCAAGGAGCAGGTCGACCTCGTCACCGCGCCGCTGCCGGGCAAGGATGCCAGGCCGGTGCAGCCGCTCGACGGGAGGACCGTACAGTTCTACAACCCGCCCAACAGCACGGTCTCTTTCGAGATGTGATGTGCTACTAACCTAGGATTAATATTTCGACTTATCCATGCACTATATCACTGATTGCCAGAGTCTTTTGGCTGCTGATTGCGTTTGGTGTAATTTGTTGAGCACATGTAGTGTGATCGTAGCTGAGTTCACATCAACATTCTCTTCGAATAACATGTAAGGATCGATGGGAATGTGCCCAAGCTAGATGCAATTCAATTCTATATATTCATGACACATGTACTGCGTCAGATGTTGCCGTCGAGAATAATTTCAGCCAGCCGAGAATGCAACTTTCACCTCAAAGACTTCCCCTTTCAACTCAAAACAAATCAAACATTCAAAACGAAAAAGTTGGACTTTCAACTTAGGAAATTTATAGCTTTCAACTCAAATCTTAAGCCTTCAATTCAATTATCGAGGTGGTTATATAGTTGAACCATGTCCTCCATAAGAAGATCTGAAGATGTCGAAGCATTGACGGAAGCTAGCCTTTGTTGTGTCCTCTTTTTTGGGGGGCTTATGCCACCCTTCAAACAGTTTTGCAAACAAAAATATAGAGTTCCTCGAAGATAGTCGAAGGAACAGAAGAAACCTGGACTAACAAAAACAATCCGAGAAATCAAGAGACCTCTGAAATTTTCTGACAATTTCCATACACACTCTATTTCATGAACCATTGAACTTGCAACAAACAGAAAGCAAGCCAAAATAGAGAGAAGAAAAACTGTCTATTTCAGTATGTACACA
Organism: Phyllostachys edulis; assembly: GCA_036346405.1. Lineage (NCBI taxonomy): Eukaryota > Viridiplantae > Streptophyta > Magnoliopsida > Poales > Poaceae > Phyllostachys > Phyllostachys edulis. Next base: position 6,004,409 of record CM070566.1, read on the forward strand.
CCTCAACTACACCTAAAGCACAGCAACAGCCAACAACCAGCAGACTGAAAGCCACACCAAACCAAACTGTCCTGTACATGTCCTCTCATACTCCCCTGCACACGCTACAGCGGCCCAGATCTCGCCACGCGTCCGTCCACCTCCATCTCGGCCGACCAATCCGCCGCCCGCCTCCCCGACGCGAAACGCCTCATCCCTCCCAGCCCCGGCGTTGTCTCCTCCGTCTCCACCTCCTTCGCCTCCCTCCACCTCGACGTGGCCGACAGCGGAGGCGGCGGAGACTGGTCGACGCATTCCACGACGCCCTTCCTCGAGCGGCTCCGTCGCATCAAGAAACCGACCCCGGTGCAGCAGCCGGGCTTCATCTCCGGCGACTTCGGCGGCCGCCGGCGGCGCGCTCTCTCGCGGTCGGAGAGGACCTTCCCGATGCAGGACACCTTGGGAGAGCTCGGCTCGTGCTCCGGGACCGCCTGCTTCGGGTTGCGCCCGCCGCCGCCGGTCTTGGCCTCCTTGGGGAACATCGCCGGCGGGTGGTGCCGTCGCGCGCAGCCGCCGCCCTGGCCGAGCTTCCCGGAGATGCCGATGATGGGCGCCGCCGTGGGCTTCAGGTTGCCGGAGAACCTCTGCGACGCGCCGTTGCCGTTGTGGCCGGGGTGGTTCTTCAGGAGGCACTTAGGGTTGGTGTTCTCCTTCAGGGAGTCGTCGCGGTCGTAGACGCCGCTGACGTCGCACCAGGCGACGTCGTCGCCGATGCGGAGGCGAGTGGACTCCGGCGGGTCGCCGACGTGGTCGCGTGCGGCGGCCATTTGGGGAGAGAGAGAGAGAGAGGCGCGTGAGGCGTGATGGAGTTTGGGGCAACGGGAGAAGTAGGATGGAATTCGTCTCCTCTCTCTCGGCGTGTGGCGTGTGGCGTGGTTTTTAAGGAGGGATTGCCGTGATTGCCTCGAGGAGCGCATGTGTCGCTTCTTTCCTTTTTCTTCTCTCTCTCTCTCTATTTGGTTTAGTAAACGATTCGAGATGGCAAATGGGATTTTCTGTGGACCTGGTTTACGTAGGAGTACATGGATTTGAGCATCGAGCTTTGGTCGGATGGCTAGCGACGCTGTCATACGTGCAGTCTGTCTGGCTTCGAGCCGAGGCGCCTCGTCAGGTAAGGTTTTTTGGGAATTTTTGGAATAGTACGTGTAGATTTATTTAATGGTTAAAACGTATATCTATACTACGTAAGATGTAAATCTCTACTCTAGATTAGATATATGTTTAAATCGTACTTATATGTGTGAGGACGACATGTGTGATGTATGTACGCGTGGTTGCGTGTACCTAAAAAAGGAGTACATGGATTTTTAATGCTTTATTAAGCATGGTACGGAAGGCTGTGCTGGTTTTTCTCGAACTTGCTTTTTCACGAATGATACATGCTCTACGTACTGCAAGCATACGTGTCAACAATACTGGTCCAACGGACCGGGCCTAGGTACAGAGAGGGGGTATATTGCGTATACATATGGGCAGTTGGTATTAGCGCCGAACAACCTTGAGATTAACGACAGGTTTAGAAAAGGAAATCGTCCCTAGCAGTCGTCCTTTTTCTAAGCTGGTGGCCTAGTGCTGCCGCCGTTTCGACCGACCAGCGGCCCCCTTCTTCTCAGGAATTCCTGATTTCCCGCGGTTTTTGGACCTCGGAATGCGATCAAGTTGCGCGGGAGGGCGACACGTGTCCTACTGCACTTTGGCTCAGCAGAAGATCGCCTGCCCTACCGGAGCGTTTTTGTACGGTAAGGATGTCTTTTTCGTCATTTCATTTTTGAGGTGATATTTTTATTATTTCGGTTAAAAACGAGTTAAATGGGTCCACTACAATTTACTGTGCTGGAGATTCGTCATGAGGGGATGGGGGTTGAACATTAGCAAATCAATTTATGTTCCATGTGATTTAACTAGCTCACATATCGTCAGTGTCAGCGTAATGTCTTTCTTGATCTTACCAGTACTTTGCAAGCCTTGAGAGTATATACAATAGTGTGACTGTATGTAAGGCTTAACACGTAGAACACGAGATGATGTGGATGAGAAAGGAGGTGTATAGAGAATTGAGCCATCTTTCATGCAGTAGTCGACTATAACACGAGAAACAAGATACATCGTACATGAAGTAGTTATCTACATAGACATGAAAAAAGATAATCTATTGTAAAAACTATTTTTAGTTTTGTCTATAGATAATATAAAAAAAATATTATAGGCAACTATTATCTATGTCATTCTACATGTCTTGAATCGGGTGGAGAAAACAGACAAGACAACCTATTTGATCGATCGGTCAGTGTTCAGTGGATTCTCAATCACGCCGGCCTTTTTACTGCACTCCCAGACTCGCACGCACAGGCTAGTAGGCTACCATCTCTGACGAAATCACGATCACCCATCGTTTCAACATCGCCTTTACTTTTTAGTGGCATTTGAAAGGAATGAACTCTTCCATTTTTCGTCAGAGGAGAATCTTTGGCATGCATCTTTAGTCTTGGACTAGGAACGAAAGCATACACACACTGCACATATCTTTCTACCAATTAATTAATGCAAGCGACGTCCGTCAGAATTTTTTTAAAAATAATATTTTAAAAAAATAATTACAAAATTAAATAATCGCCTAAAAAAATTACAAAAATATTTACCTATCGCCAGTTCAACTGACGATAAATACTGGCGACAGGAACCTATCGCCAGTTGAACTGACGACTAGGGCCCCTATCGCAAATGGCGACAGGTACCTATCACTATTTGAAACGACGACAGATACCTGTCGTCAGTTGAAACGGCGATAGGTACCTGCATCCCTAATCTGATTTGTCTACTTGTGAATTTCATAAATTTTGAACGATACAAAATCTATTAGACTCACAATAACATTTTGTGATCGTCGTATATTGTTCTAGTGCGGTGAATTTCTGTAGAATTTTGCGATGACAATTGAGGTATCAATGATTCGTAAGTAGGAAGGTAAGTGATATTGCGATGCGCTAGGGAATTCATACACTTGCTCATGTACATACATGGCATAACCATTTCAACTGGCAGCAAGGAGATATCGCTAGTTGAACTGGCGACAGGACCCTATGCTGGTTGGTGTGTTTGGTATTTTCATAGTTTCGGAATGGTACGAAATATGTTAGCGATGCGTCAGCTGGAAGGTAAGTTATATTGTGATGCGCTAGAGAATTTTGTGAGGACGATTAAGATATTAATGATTCGTAAGTAAGAAGGTAAGTTATATTGCGATGCACTAGAGAATTCACACACGGTGCACAATATTGGAGAAATGGCGCAACGATAACAACACGACAGTTGATCCGACAAGAGGGGTTACATGGCACGCAGGCTAACGAACAAAGGACGATACACGTATACCTTTAAGGAATTAGAAATACATAGAACATATGGACAAAGAGGGTCAAACTACTGCGTGGACCGGGGCCATTTGCCCTTCCTTGCGAGCTTGGCGTTGTACTGCTCGTCGACCGTCTTGGCCTCGGCCGCTATTTTCCTCTTTTTCTCGCGCTCCCTCTCGCGAGCCTCACGCTCCCAGCACCTGCACGCCTCGAGATGGGCCTGCTTCTCCCGCCGGATACGCTGGTTGTGCTCTTCGGTGCGGTGCTCCTTTTCCCTCCTCTCGCGGTCCCTGTTGGCATCCCACTCCTCGCAGTTGAGAGTCCACTGGTCGTGTGGGTGGATCTCTAGGTCGATCCACTTGCGGTAGCCACATAGCGGATACGGAGACTACGAGTAGACGGGAGAGGTTGTTAGTGCAGACTTTCAAAGAGAAATGGTAGGGGAGTATACTGCTACTTATCCTTACCGGCTGCCGATAGCATCTCATGTCCCAACGGCGATCGGGATAGTCGCTGGAGTAGTTCGCGCAACCCTAGTAACGTATACCCAGGCTTAGCTGGTGCTTGGACTTGAAGAACTTGCATTTGTCCCTGCACCAACAGAGGGGTGGTGTCTCCCCCTCAGGCGAGTGTTGCGGCGAACGCTCGGTTGGGATATTCTAGTAGGGGTTGCTGCTATGGGGGGCGGCGTCATTGCAGGGAGGTGGCCTCCTGGCCAAGGTTCAACAAAGCGCTAGGCGGGCGGTGGCACGGGGCCTAGCGCCTAGGCGGACTAGGCGGTGACTAGGCGGTGCCCAGGCGGTCGGCTTGGCTACAGTGCGGATAAGCCCACAATAGGAATAATTTGATGAATTGAGTAAGCATCAAGCATCAAATTGAGCAAGATAGAAGGAAAATTACCTGAAGAAACAAGACATGTGCAATTTGATGTAGTCATGTATATTATCTCCCCTCCAAGGCTCCAAGGAGCTTGATGTAAACATGTATGTATTCATGTATTATAATCAAATAATGATGTAAACCTGCATATTTAATCAAGAGTTAATTCCTTATTTGCCATTGGAAGTTGGCGAGCTCCCTAAAATGCTATCAAAAAATTGCTCATCCCTTGTATGCCACTCGTTCTCAACTTTAATCCCTTCTTTGCCACTCTGGTGGGTTGGTAGTGGATGTGACCATTGACTTGGGCGTGAAAAGACGATTTTGCCCCTAAGTATCTTTGAGATCTTTAGGGAATTGTTTAACATAGTAATATAGTTCCAAAAATTATGAAATTTTTGGAGGAAGTTCTGACATAGTGTAAATTGTTCTGTAATTTTTATAGAGTTTTCTCTAAAAATCTTTAAATTTAAAGATTTTTAGAGAAAAACATGTTACAAATAAAATCCTATAAAAATTACAGAATAATCTACACTATGTAGGAACGTTCCATAAAATTTCATAATTTTGAACTATATTACTATGTCAAACAATTCCTAAAGATCTCAACCCTAAATAATGCACTTAGGGGCAAAATCTTTTCGGCCCAAGTCAATCAAGTTAAATCCATGATCAACTGACCGAAGTGGCAAAGAAGGGATTAAACTTGAGAACAAGTGGCATACAAGGGATGAGCAATTTTTTGATGGCATTTTAAGGAGCTTGCCAACTTCCATGGCAAATAAGGAATTAACTCTTTAATCAATAATGAGTTATTTTGTTATTGTGTTGTGTACTTGTGTGAAAGAATGAATGAATGATAGTATGAAACATATGCAACCACACATCTCGAAGACTTGACATTGAAAATAATCAAAATATCATAAGTTCATAACGTGACAGTGCCAACTCCGTACATAGCAAGCAAAATGCTAATATAGTTTTTGATGAATTGCTAAGATGACTCAATCTGTCAATCAAGAGTTAGTGTCTTTGTCCTCCTCCTCATAATTCCTGGTAACAACCACTTCCTCTTGGTCGAACTCGAACTCAATGTCGTCCTCCCCCTCGTTGACATCCTATTCGGAATCGGACGAGAAATCATCTTCATAGAGGTCTCTCACTCTTGTGCTCCTACGAGGTTGCATGGCTTCACTAGCCTCAGATGCTTCATCAATGGCCTCAACCTCTTGATCATCATCATCATCTTCAATTATCCACCCTTGAGCTTGTGTAGCATTCGAATCTAGAATGACATCGATGTTCTTCATATTGCTTTTCTCTTTTTTGCTCAACAATCTTGCATTGAATTGAACATAGACTAGATTGTTGAGACGCTTCACATCTAGCATGTTTCTTCTCTTTGAATGTATCTACAAATTGCAAAGTGGAGTGTAGTAGTTACATTACATAGTTGACATATTGAGAATGAGATAGTTTATACTTTATACTTGAGAGTTGAGACTTACCATATCAAAAGTGCTCCAATTTCTCTCACATCCGGATGAACTTGAGGTCAAGGAGAGGATTCTTATGGCCATTCTTTGCAAAGTAGGAACTTGATATCCAAAAGTAGACCACCATGTTGCTAGCCATTAGGAAAAATAGAAAGAAATTATTACAAGACAAATAGTTAAATAAGCATGCATTGAGTTGAAATCATGATTGTGAGCACAAGTTTACCAGGATTAAAATTGTTTTTTTGATATCCAAGTTTGGCGGTAGGTTTCCAAAAGACCCCTTCTTGATCTTTAAACTTGTGCCGGTCCTCATTAAGCACTTGAGCTTGCATTTCATCATGATCATGATAAAATGTTTCAACGCATTCAAATAATACATCCATGATATTTGTATCTTGCAAGATGGTTTTATCGTTGTAACTATAATGTGGATTCAGAAGGTACACTGTCAAGTGCAATGAAGAATCAAGCCTCCCTGCCATCTTTACATCAATTGCATCCATGATTAATTTGTAGTTGTTGTCCAAATTGTTCAAGGCTTCTTTGATTTGCTTCTTTGCTTGTAGTATTTCTCCATAAACAAATGCCAAAGATGGACCATCCCCATCTACCATGCGAAGAACTTTCACCAATGGTTCAAAAACCTTCAATCAATACAATATACAAAGTTATGAAATAGCAAACAAGGCAAGAATCACATAATAGACATCACATATTCACAAGGATATGATGATTGGCTATACCTTCAAACAAGTAGATACACCATTCCAAAAGGCCCTACTCATTAGTGTACTAGTTGTCGTCTTGCCTTTTTGTGTTTTAGTTTGAACGTTATCCTCCCATTCCGAACTAAGTGCCATCGACCTTAGTGCGTCCTTCTTCTCAATCAAACTTTGCAAAGTAAGAAAAACCAATGCAAATCTAGTCACTCCCGGTCTTATTATATCTCTTCTCTTTGTGTGTTTCCTCATTAAGGCCAATGTCCTATGATGTGCAAAGACAAATATGGTGAATGCCTTTGCTTGATCGATTGTCTTCTTATACTTTTTCATATTCTTGACAATGATTTCTAGCCTCAAGTTAATGGTGTGAGTTGCACATGAGCTCCAAAAGATATTTTGTCTCTTCTCCTTCAATAATGTCTTTGCTCCCATATTGTTGGAAGCATTGTTCATGACTACTTGCACAATATTTGTTGGACCTAGTTGTTCAATGCAAATATCTATGTACTCGAATATGTACTCACTTGTGTGTGCATAATCCGACGCCTCCTTTGATTGTATGAAGCTTGTCCCCAATTTGCAATGCACACACACATTCATGATGCTCCTCCTCTTTTGATCGGTTCAAGCATCGGTCATGATGGAGCACCCAGCCAAAGCTCTCTCTTCTTCATGTGTCTTCAACAAATCCTTTGTTCTTTCCACTTCCTCCTTCAACAATATCTCCCGATAATCATATTGAGAAGGACCTACAAACCCCGGTCCAAAGCGACCAATAGCCTCACACATTTGTTTGAACTCGTCATTGTTGATGGCATTAAAAGGGACACCTAAACATAAAAACATACAATACAATTAATATGAGGCTAACAATAAATAGTTCAACGAAAGGATATCAATCATGAGAGAATGAGAGTTGCAAACAAATTATACCATGAGCATAAAGCCATCTAACAAAATATTGTTTCACCTTATGATTCCTTTCTTTCCAAAGTGCATCTTTAATATTTTGTTATCGGGTTGTCAAAGCAATGGAAGTATCAATAGAGCAAGCAAACTTATCCATTGGCCCTAATGTACGAGGTGCCGAGCCTCCAACAACTTCAAGCTCTTCATCTTCATTAGGGTCATCTTGTTTTTCAATTATCACTTCATTTCTAAGCTCTTGCTCTTTTGCTTTCTTTGCCTTCTTCAATGCTTGTGCATCCTCTATAAACTTCCTACATTTCATTTGTTCTTCTTGTGTGGACTTTGGACATCTAGCAACGTTCCCGCGAATATGACCAATATGTTGTTTGAGCCTATACACCCCTCCATGAATTACTTTTTGGCACAAGCAACACTTCACTCTATCCAAGTTGTTTGGATCATCTAAATACCCAAATTCCCATCCTATATCTTCGGAATTCCTATTAAGGATGCTTGAACTTGTTGGCGTTATCGCACCTCCGAAAGCAACGGATGACATCTTGACAAAATGACAAATTAACAATAAGTCATAACATACATCTAGTGAGTTTGAGAAGACATCAGATACCATCAACTAGAACACAACAATGTCTCATTAATTCCTATCTGACTAAATAGAGGTTGAAACTCGGTAAGCACGAGAAGCTGGACAGGATGTTCACGAATTGCAGACAGTCATATACTCATATTAAAAAATGAAAAAGTCAAACAAACAGTTTCTTGATCTCATGAAATTTTTTTAAAAAAAAACATGAATCTAGAGTTCTAGACTAAGGCTGTTACTTTTGACTCTCTCAGATGAATGTGTCCAAGCAAGCATAGATATGCAAAATGTGTATATATCATGGCGACAAACTTATTCAAAGAAAGCTTTGTGATTACATTTCTAAGAAAATGGCCATGGCTCAAAGTAAGCATACATTGTGGTCAGAAAAATGGGTGTAACTAAGTATTGCAAAACTCATGTAGATTAGAACTACAAAACACTAAATTTTAGATATCAGCATATCAATTCCCGTCAGAAGTTTATATACCTCACAATAACCTCAATACTAAATTACTAATAACTTGCAAAGGATATCAAAGTGCTTCCAACAAGAATGTCTCATTAATCTCAATACTAATACTAAAAAAAATCTGAATTCAACTAGAACACAACAATCATCTTCAAGTGTTAACATGGCTACCTAGAGATCAAAGTGCTTCCAACAAGAACCTATGCCCTATCAAGTAAAAAAACTGAAATCAACTAGAACACAACAATGTCTCATTAACCTCAAATCCTCAATACTAATAACTTGCAAAGGATATCACATATAACTAGCTAACAGGACAAATGAATGGACAACAGGACAAGTATAACTTGCAAAAGATATCAAATGCAACAACAGGCTAGGACCTCATAATGTGTTACAAACTTACAATACCTCAATTAATGTGTGCTTACAAATATAATACCTCAATACGCTGCTCACAATCAGTCCATCATACACTAACCATGCAAGTAATATCAAGTGCAACTGTGCAAGTAATATTGCAGATTCACAGAAGCAGTTGTATTGGAGCAGATTCATAGTAGAATTGTTGTACACATAGAAGAATCTCAACCAAATGAAGTCATCAATCATCATTCATCAATGTTATGTATGTTATATCATATATGTGCTCACTGGCCTTTCACAAAAGATGCACCAGACTGATTGTAAACTTGTAAACTTCATACATTCAGAAGCAAGGATCTAAAAGATGTTAAAGATAAAGCTCATTGTAAACTTCAAATATTCAGCAGCCAATCAGCAATCCTTTCACCTTTGAGAGAAGAACCTCTGAACCTGTCAACAAAAGCATGAAGAACATGGTGGTCAGACACCTTTCTTGCGAAGAGCATGAAGAACATGGTCACTGACTCACTACCTTCACTGGCATACATCCTTTCTTTACTCAGCATGAAGCATGAAGAACCTGGTCACTGGGGGAGCGGGAAGAGAGGGGAGGTTGGTGGTGCGAGGGTGGAGCAGAGAAGGGAAGGAGGCATCGGAGGAGGGGAGGGTGGCGGCGTGGGGGAACTGAGAAGAAAGGGGAGAGAGGAAGGCGGCGGCGCGAGGGTGGAGTAGAGAGTGGAGGGCGGCAAGGTAGGAGGGGGGACCAGAGAGTGGAGGGCGGCGGTGCGAGGGTGGAGCAGAGAGGGGAGGTCGGCGGCGGGGAAGCAGAGGGAAGAGGCGTACGGCGTACCTCGATTCGATGGTGGGATGACCGCGTTTTGGAGGCGGCGAGCTCGATTCGGTGGCGGAGACGGCGGGGCGAGCTCGATTCGGCGGCGGCGAGCTCTAATCGGCGGCGGCGAGCTCCAATTGGTGGCGCACGATGGCTGGAACCGGGGCGAGCTCAACTCGGCAGCGAGGGAGCCCGAACCCTAGCGCGTCACAACACGGTCGGGGCGTCGGGCGCTGTAGGCTTTTTATGTTCCGCCTTGGCGCCCGCCTCGCCGAGCGCCGCCGAGAGGCGCGGAGGACCGCAGAGGACTGACTTTTGTCGTCTAGGCGCCCAGTCCGCCCAGCTCGCCGCTTCGGTGGTAGTCGCAGCGGGTGTCGCTCGAGGAGCGCCTAGTCAGCGACTAATTAACGCCTAGGACCGATTTTCACAACCTTGCTCCTAGCACGCCCCCTTTGTTCCTCCTGGGCCGCATACTCCTTTTGCATTTTGCGGATCTCTGTAGGACCGAAAAGGCGACTAGAGGGGGGTGAATAGGAGCACAATCACTTTTTCACCAAGATCGGATTCAACACGAAATAAAGACCAACACTAAAAAGCTTACAAGCAGCTCAAAACCTACTAAGACTAGTGACTGGGAGACAAGCTCGACCTAGGCTGTGAGAAGAGTGCATCCTAGAAAACCATGGGATAAGAAGAGTGTCTAGAAAGGACACGTGCTAGAATAGAGTCTCCTATCTACCCTGAACTCAACAAGCCCAACACTTGACACGAACCAGATACAAAGCAAGGCAGACTAGGGATACCATACACAAATATAAGGTATAGAAGCTCGAACCTGAGTCGCACCGCTTGGCAGTGAGATGTAGTCATGATGGATGAAGATCCATTCCTTGAAGCTCCAGAAAGTTGTTGCGCTCACCCATCATCCTCATCTCAAATTCCTTCGTCTCCAAGAAGTGATAGCCATCATCGAACGCACATATGAAGAAGAACCAACAGCTGGAGTCTTGAACCACATGTTCTCCTTTTCAATCTGAAAAGACTACACCAAAGAGACAGAAGAAGTCTATGTCTTGGTACTGGGTTAATGAGACATTATCTAGGGAAACAGTACCAAGACACACGACTAACAAGGATAGCAGCAAATGATCCAAAGCTCATAAAAGTATATAATCAACAATTCAGGACATGAGCATGAATATAGACAAATCAATTGCAACACATGCTATCCAAGATATGGCAATGCTCAAACTATCCTTAATCCACAATAAGGCATAGGAGCAAGCAAACAAGCACATAGCATATCACACAACATACAACCAGTCAAGGAAAAAGCATGCTAGTGAAGCTATGGCAAAGCTCATGCATCCACAATTAACAGTAAGGCACAATAACCATGTAAGCATAAAGCAGGTTATAGACCAAATCATGGATAATGTATGCTAACATGGATATCAAGTAAACATGTGGATACATATAGCAAAAAATCAACACGAGCAAGATAAATCATGTACAAAACAGCACAGGCTTATGAAGACAAAACCAAGCTTATACACCCATGAAAATAATGAATAACAGTCTAATACATGGATACATAAGCAAGAATCAACATGAGCAAGATAATAAGAGTACAAGACAACACAAGCTCATGATGATAAAATCAAGCTCATACACCCATGGAAATAAAGAACAACAGTATGATACATGGATATATAAGCAAGAATAAAGGTAAAGGCATGATGAAAGATATCAAAGGAGTAACACATACCAATATGAAACAAGTGAACACAAAAACAAGCACAACATGCCAAGTATGAATAATCATGAAAGAAAATGCATGAAGGTATAAGATAGCTCACAAAACAAGTGAAGGCGTCGATCATGAAAGCACATGCCTCTTGGAGGCCATAATTGGGGTGGAGAACCATCAGGTGTCCCGATCATGTAATGAGGCAAAAGATCATAATCTTTTAAGTCCATGTTCTCCAACCCGCGTTCTCGGTATCTACACATGAGAAAGGCAAGGTGTCCAAGTCTTGGATCCCGAAGGGTTAGAAAGCAAATACTTGGGAACCCAAACCTTGGACACACCACCATCAGAGGCAGTCAAACCATTATGTGAGTTAGCATGATGCAAATGATGGTCTATGCAAGAAGATTCAACATCAACCTTGAAGGCACGCCGTGAGTGGACAACTCGAAGAGGAAAACGAGGTCCATCTCTAGAAAAACGGTGACGACCTTGCTTGAAAGCACCATGATGAGAACCAACAGAAGAACCAATGGAACTCACACATCCTCGCCGTGGGTGTGTACCTCAATGAACAAAGCGAAGTCCACCTCTTGGAAAACGGCGGAAATCCTGCCTCGGGGCAGCTCGTGGGCCAAAACCAAAACCACAGAAACCAAGTCCACGATGCTGTCCAACACCACTAGAAAAGGTGTCAAAGAAGTCATCATCAAAGCGAGTCTTCGTGCTAGGCTCTTTAGTGTGCATGTCATGAAAAAGACTATGCCCACTAGGAGACTTAAAAGCATGAGCTCGACGCAAATGTTTTGCACGCCGAAAGCATAAATCCACAAGATGTCCATTCTTTCCACAAAATAAGCAATGGTGTAAAGGTCTATTAGTAGACATGGTCCGAGAGGACAAAGCACCATTATGGCTCAAAGAAGAAGTCCTGGAAGAACTAACATCATGACTCATCCTCGTATCGGCACTAGACTCACACATGCCATGAGAAAGACTATGTGTGTTCCTAGAGGTACGACGACGCACTCGATGCTCATATTTCAGACAGCGAAAGCAAAACTCAAAAATGTGTCCATTCTTCTTACAAAAGGTGCAATGCTACTTCTCTTTTGAAGATGTAATATCATTTGAAGAAGAAGCACCCTTGTCTTTTGAAATTCGTTGGACAACACAAGAAGAGTCAGAAAGAGTCGCACTTGCTGAAGAAGAGCAATCCAAAGCGATGGCACAAAAACCAACATCAAATGACTCGCGTTTAGCACGAAAAGACTCAAACTCTGAATGCAAAGAAGCAAGAGAAATCTTGAAAACATCAATCTCAGAGTTGAGGCAAATACAAGAGTCACATGACTTGGCGCTCATATCATCGCATAATTTTTTCAAAGACTCAATCTCGCTCTTCAAGGCAATGCAAGATGTGCAAGAAATAAATGATGCTTTCGTATTAAGCATGCAATTCAAGTTATCAATTTCATTTTCTAAACGAGCACAATTCTTGCAAAAGACTAAATCATTCTTAAGCAATTTTTCATATTCTAAGCACATGCTACAAGGCCTAGCTTTGATATAATAATTTCAGCCCTAGCATTCTCTAATTGCTCAAGGTGCATGGAATTTGTCAATTTCAGCAAGCATGCCTACACAAGAATCACAATTATTTCTAGCCATAAAACTAAGATTGCCTATTTCTAACTTAGCATTATCAAGCTCATGATGTAAGGCAACACAAGAATCACATGGCATAGAAGCACTTGATTTCAATAATTCATTTTCAGATTTTAGGCATGCAAGAGAATTATTCAAGTTCTCCATGTCTACAAGCAATGAATCAAAAGCATTCATGGAGGTTTTCAATTCAGAGAGCTCATGAGACAAATCATCATTCTCTCTTTCTAGCAGTTTTATTTTCTTCCTAAGAGCATGCAATTTGTACTCATATGAAATCAAGCCATCAATGAGTTTTTCTTTGCTCACCTTGCTTAGCTTGAGTAGGGGATCGTCCTCGGAAGAGTCATCACTATTATCCTCGAAAAGCTATTCATCATGCTCATCCTCAAAAGCTACTGTGCATATGCCAACGGTCTCCTTCTCCTTGAGCTCCAAGCGTATCTCATCTCTGAAACTAGGACAATCAAAACAAATGAGATCGCCACAAATATCGCAGGAGAATTCCTCCTCAACCGCCATCATAAATATCGCACGTTCAAACATCTTGTCACGATAGATCTCAATGGCAAAAGAAGCACGACAAGATGCAAAGAAGCGCTCACAAGTCCTCAAATCAGTCGTCATGCTCAAAGATCGATGAAGATCACAAACGAGCAAACTTGGCTCCGATACCACTTGTAGGACTGGAAAGGCGACTAGAGGGGGGTGAATAGGAGCACAATCACTTTTTCACCAAGATCGGATTCAACACGAATTTCACTTCAGTAGCTATGGAAGCTATGAAGATCAATATTCAAGTACAGCGGAAGACTTGTATTGAATCCAATCCAAAACCCCAAAGCATAAGATCAAAAGCTCAAATCACAGAAGCTGAGTGGTCTGACCGATTTGTATACGGTGGTCTGATCGGAGCCTTGAGCGGTCTAACCGCTACCACGGGCGGTCTGACTGGCTAGCTGAAGAACACAGAGAAATAGCCCAAACTAAATCTGGTCGGGCGGTCAGACCGGCGTTGTGAGAACGGTCTGATCGATTTCTTCTAGAACAGTAAGAACAGCCCGAAAATCGAAACTCAAATCGGTCTAACTTTTGATCTATGAGGCCAAACTCCACAAAACTTGAGACACACCTTCTCTAAGATATTAGGAACATATTCCAATCAAGGATCGCATAGATCCATGCCAAAGTTCCTATCTTTTTCAGATTGAACGAAGAGTGCTCCAAAACCAAGTCAAAATCAAAATTTGATCTAGAGACTTGCTCGTGGGTGATTGATGATCAAGATGATCCTAGATATGTTTCCACATGTCACAGCAAGCTAGATCAAGGCAAGAAACCAAAGAAAAACTCGTAGATCAAGAAAAGCCCCAAAATCATCAAATAGAAAGGAAGAACACAAAAGGACTTGGCTTGTGGAATCTGGTTGGATTGATTTGAGATGGATGATTGTTGGTTTACAACCACTCCATCTAGGAGGACAAAGCTCACCACGTAAGCACACACTCAATCCAAACCCTAGAAACCCTAGCTCTCCTCTATTCTCCTCAAAACCCTAAAACACAAAATAGGGCAACAAATGCAAGAGCTCAAGGCTGCTGGACAGCCCCTCCTCCTTTATATAGTGGAGGCTAGCATATAGAGAATATTTCATTAGGGCACCCATTAGACCCAACACACAAATGGGTTAACACACGCACGCATCTCAAAACGTCGTCTTCGTCTTCGCTTGACCTAAACCACTTCTCCAAGCGTCATCCCGCGCCGTGGTTTAGCTAAGACCAAGAAGGTGGTTTCGCACACCACCCCTTTTCCGGTATAGAGCAATTTACCAAAATGCCCCTCTACCGACCTTTGGCGATTCCTTCGCCTCGAAGTATCTCCCATACTCTGTCATCATCCATGTGGCCCCAATGACTTCCTGTCAAGCCTCTCACGCGTCCGGATCCCATCGAACCGTCATCGCTTGCAACTGGGACCAAGTCACCATAACTGCACCCGGCTTCCTTGACCGTTCAAGACCTCAGCTCCTCCCTGAGCCTAGTCCCGGTCCACCTTGCCGCTGCCCGTTATGTTCATCATCGGTAGCTTCCGCTCCAGTTCCTTGTCTTCTCGGCTTGTAAGCACTCCGCTAGCCTCAGTCATCTTCCAGCACAACCTCGATCGTTCTGGACCTCGGTTCTCCTAACCTAGTTCCGATCTAGTCCGCCTCACCATGACCTAGCTCCGGTGTCCTACAACCATCACAAACAAGTAAACCGTTACGTAGCACCGCACAATACGCACAATCATCAATTCTCATAATTGATGAGGCATGAGCACATACCTTCACAAAGGCCTTTGCTCAAACTTTGCCTTCTATGGTTCTTGTCCATCTTGCGTCTTGCTTGAGTCCAACCATCTCACCCGACATCCACGACCATTCTGGACCTTGGTTCTCCTAACCAAGTCCAGGTCCTCCTCGTCATTGACCATAGTTGGTTCTAAGCCACCTGCACAATAATAGACCAAGCAACTATTTCTAGGCACAAGTTCTTCACAACTTGACCCATGTTAGCCAAAACATGCATCATGCAACATCTATGCAATGAAACCCATGATCTTGACCTAACCAATAAACATCGCCGCCAAGCTGGCTGGCGAAACAAGCCAAAGCTGGTCAGACCGCCACTTTGGCCGGTCTGACCTCCCATTGGCTGGTCTGACCGCCAACCAAAGGCCGGTCTGACCGCCCACTTGGGACTTAGCTAAATTTCCATCCTGGAAAACCGAAACTCTCTAGAATTTTCAAACGAATAGAACTTTTGCCTGGAGGCTCCAAAAATTATGAGACTAAGTGCAGAAGAACCCTCTCACTTGCCTACACCCTCTATTTTTGGCCCAGCTCCAAAAACCAAAGATCCTAAAATGGTCGGTCCGACCGCTCGGTGATTGCCGGTCGATTGCTCCTTTGGCGGTCGGCCGCCACTCGGCGGTCGGACCGCCGATCACATTCGAAAAATGGCCCGAGGCATGGCCGGTCTAACCGCTCCCATGGCCGTTTAGACCGCCAGAGGCCTGACAGCAGCTAAACCTCGCGGAAAACGGGTGATTCCGCAAACCCTCAATGCCATTGCCAATTGTCTCATCATCCTAAGATCGTAGGCATATCCCCATGATATCCACAATCTCCTCTCAGTGCTTGTCCATCTGAGCGAGATTGTGTTGAAGTTTGGATGCAGGAGAACCCGGTGTGGAAGATGTGGTACTTATACACCGAGTCGTCACTGCGTACGCGGCTGAATTATAATTCAATTGAAGGAATTTCGCGTCCGCGAAGCAGTGGCCCTTAAAAGCTAGCTCGTCGAGTCACGTTGTCCTAAAAAGCTGACTCGTCGGGTCACGTCACTGCGCAAAGCTGACTCGTTGGGTCATGTCGCTGCGCAAAGCTGACTTGTCGAGTCACATCGTTGCACAAAGTAAGGGGGACTAAAGGCGTAGAAAGAGGGTGCTGTGGGGTGCCCCGATGCAGATCAATATTACACGTGGTCGTGGTTTTCAAGCAAAAAAAGAGATATCAAAATATGAGACTAGCATAATAATAGTTGTACAGAAATTAGTATTTACATGGCATGACTCATATTTCGAGGAACAAATATCTACTAGCGGCCCCTCTTGGGGCGCATCCCGCGTGTCGCCCCTGGCCTTGCCCGGCGATGGTTCGAATACGTTAGAGGATCAGGCTGCCTGACTACTCGACCGGCGCGAGTAGCCTAAGGTGGTGTCGCGAAGGGGTCTGTGTCGATTAGGTCGGTCGGTGCCGTCTTGTGAAAGCCTCCAAGGTGAATAGGGTGTCATGTGGGTCCATGAAGAAGTCCTTGAGGAGTGCCAATAGGTGTGCCTCGTTGTGCGACAATGAATCGTCCTCCCAAAGCGTTCCTGTGAAGCATTACATTACAAACGCAATCATGGCGAAAACTGCGAAAAAGAACGTTACGCAAGCAAGCAAGGTGGTCATACCTGTTGACCCGAAGAGGTGCCCCAACGACTCCGCGTACCCCTGCCCCGCGTGCCAGTGGAGCTCAGGACCTGTAAGAGAAGATTGCTATTAGTAACTTGTGCGGTTCGAAATAAAGAAGCGGGAGTGAATGTCTCATGCTCACCTCCAAAATGTCCCACGGTGCCACGACGACATGCCCGCCATGTCCAGGGCAGGAGCCCGTGGCCGTGAACCACCTCGGCTAACCCCTCGTCCTCGCACTGCTTGGTCCACCAGGTCCCTCGGCGTGCGACAAGTCGCGATTTGGATGCCTCGTCTCAGGGCCTCCATGATCCGCTGCAGGACCCCTCTGGTGTCCCCCAGTGTCATGTGTTGCGCGGAGGCTGCCAACTTGACAACCTCCCGGTGTAGATCTGTTTGCACAAGTAATGAACAAGCTGAAAACCTAAATCTGGAAAATTAAATATGAATTAAGGATCGTTCAATACGTACGAAGCAGTGGAAAGTGGAGTTCGGCTGGGTGGGGTACGTGTCGAACGTCGCAGCCTCGTGTCGTGGTGGGTCGACCACGACCTGGATGCAGCGAAGCCTCGTCTGACTAGCATACCACTCCATGTACTCCTCGTTCGTCTCGGGGTTGTAGGGATCATCCCCACACTGGATGGGGTCCTTGTGCGCGCCACTCCAAGCCTCAACCTAAGGCCTCATCCTGTCCAACTAGGACATCATGCCACGCACTCCCTTCCTAGTGTACCTGTGGACGGCAAGATAATTATTTGATCGGCACGTAACGCACATTGTATGAAAGAAGTAAAGAGTGAACTTACACGTGGACGTGCGCCGGAACCCGCGCCCCCCAAGGGGCTGGGACCACCTGTCACAGACCGAACTGGTGTAGGACTCGCTGCACCTAGTACTCCTCCACGAAGACATCATGCACCAAGGCCCTCCGCGTGTACCAGTACACGTAGTCTCGCGTGCACAAGATCGACAGTCCTTCGGGCACGCGCGCGTTCACCCTCTCCTGAGTGTACGGTGTCCAGATGACACGGTCATCGGTCAGCTGATCGAACATCGTAACGTACTCCGGGTAGAACCCCTGCAAAGTGATCGGCGTGTAGGTAACCCGTGCAATAGAACACCTCAAACTTAGCACACGAAATTGTGATTACAATACAAAAAATAATAAATAATCATGAAACTAACCCCGTCAGCGGCACCACACCGTGCCCATGGTCAGCTGGTCCACGTCGTCGCCTTGAGCGTACAAGCTGACCGCATACGCTCCCAAGTCCAGCTGTGGTCGTCCGATCTAGAAGCGCTCGAAGGACCACAGCTGCAAATGTAGCAGGCATCCGAAGAGGATGGGGCTGTTCTGGGCACGGTGGCACGCGTGACACAGTGCGCGGTACGTCACACATAGTACGGCCAGACCCCAGGCATAGGAGGGGATCTCGTCCACCGGCAAGTCCGCCACCTCACGTGCGTACCAGACGTTAGTGCTTGTCGACGCTGTCGTCGTGGGACCCCAGAAACATGACCCACCCGAACAACCATAGCAGGTAGGCCTCGAAGTGCCTCCTAACAACAACGTCCCTTGCATTCTGCGCCATACGCTCGAGCTGCAAGAACACATGTACACGTCAGCATAGTTCACATATGAATTGAAGCGAGATGACAATAGTTACAAATACTTACGTGAAGCGGCGGATCCACCTCAAGCGTCGGCCGTCGGTTCTTGAACTCGGTGTACCATTGCCCGATGGCAGCACATCGTGGAACCTCGCTAGGAGGTCCGTGCGCTATGTGGCCGAGATGTCGTACGCTGCCAAGAAGGTCACGTCCTGGAGCTTCGGCGTCATCTCCCCGCACGGAAGGTGGAACGTGTGCATCTTTGGCCTCCAGTGGTGAACCAGCGCCGTCAGCAGGGCTCGGTTGTATGAAAAATGCCTAGATGTAGGACCAGCACCGTGGTCCTGGTCGTCCTCTCATGTCGACTCCACCATCCTCGCATGTGGAAGGAGGCCTGCCACTCTTAACCTGCGTCGAAACGATTAAGAACAAACGTGACTGTACGCAAAGTAGTCAGACCGCGATTGAGTGCATTAAGCTCAGAACTATACGTACCTCGGAAACCAGGCTGGCTGCAGCCCCCATGCCCTGATGGGTGTGCACAGCCGCAACGCGCCAAGCTCAATCGGCGCCTCGCCCTCCCGGGGGAACACAGTACTGAGGCGGCTACGGTGACGCGCGTCAATCACCGGGTCAAGCAACTCGTACTGGCCTACGTCCGTGATACCTACAAATTAAGTGCATACATTATAAAGACTACGAAGCATGTACAAAAACCAAAATTCCTACTTTAAAAATAATTTTCCGTATTAACTGAATAATTATCACACAAAAATGTAAACCTAATTTAGGCTACTCAGCAATTTAAACAGATTTATAATAGGGTCTTCCAATTTATAGGATATTTTAAAATATTTTTCAAGTGCAAATATAAACAATAAACAAAGTTCTTCCTATTTTACTAGTTTCGTAGTTTAAAATTAATCTTCGACATTACCAACATAATTACCATGCACAAATGGGAAGCTACATAAAGCTAACATTATTTTTTTACATATTTCTAATAGTCGTCTTCCTATTTCTGCTGATTTATTCGAAATTGTTCGACTGCTGTAACATTCATAACATGTGTACGATGAACTACACTATACACATCTCAAATAATGTAGTACATAATTTGACTACAATTATCTAATCTACTTAATTATATGTCGCTATTCTACTTAATTCTAGTCGTTATTCTACTTAATTCTATGTCGCTATTCTACTTAATTCTATGTACTTAATTCTACTCGCTACAGATTAAATAATGTACTTAATTCTATATAATTTGACATAATGTACAAGGTTGCAAAATATATATATATACCTGCAAGATGGTCGGCCTACCAGATCTGATGCTCTGTCAATCTCTCTCCTCTGCGACGAACTAGCAGAGTTTCGCTACCTTTCTTCTCTTCCTCTCCTTATCTCTTTTTTTTTTGGAATTAAAATAAGTTTTGGCGGGTTTTTTTTTGGGTTTTTATATATTGCTTCCTATCGTCAGGAAGACTGTTCAATTTATGTCGCCTGTTGAACTGACGATAGGCAGTTGGACCGCCGATAGGAGAGGAAGAGGGTCCCTATCGTTAGTTCAACTGACGATAGATTCCGGTCAGACATGGCAGCAACTAGCAAGAGGGAAGCATGATTCAAATAAATTGTTTTTCTTCCCTGCGATCCAGACGATCTGGCTAGTTTAGCCTAGCCGCCTATTAACATAATATTTGTTTCTTGGAAGTTAATACCATGAAGAACAAAGAGGAAAAGGTGAAACATTGCACACCGGAGTCCAAGCTGATGGGCTCCAGGTGAAGAACAAAGAACAAAAGGAATCAAAGCATTCATTAAAAAAAGGACTTTAGTACACAAAACAAATTAGAAGGGAAACATCGGAAACTTCATCGAGAGACAAAAGAATATAAGCACTTACTTTTTTTGTTTTTACTTTTCGTTGTGCTCTTTGAATTAGCCTGATTCGGAGTGTCTAGAAGACTAGAACAACCCAATCACCACACGAATCACCTTGGTGAAGCTTCTGACCCAACCCGTGGCGATGCAGCAGCGCTGACCCCTTCGTGCTGTTTTGATCCTCGCCTAATGTTGTACGGTGCCCCCTAGCCGCCCAAACTAGCTACGCATGATAGTCAAACCTGAAACTTGAGCAAATTTGTACTAGCTAGCTACATCGTAGTTGACGGCTATCATTGGAAAATCAAGATACGGTAAAGAGCAATTTGTCTTGCTCATGCAGCCATGCTTCATACACCAATGACGAGCCACTTCTAGAAGCCTTCTTCCAGAAACTTCTAGATGGAAGCTTTTTGGAGCGATGAGACATGCATGCTGGTGGTGCTGGGCTGCTGCTGGCAACTAAGAGTGGTGAAGAAAACAACTACTGCTTGAATTATGCCGGTAGAAATAAGCAAACTTTGGTGAGACTGTTTTAATTACGAGAAGAAACTGGTGTTAGTGAACGACGCCGTGATGCAACCATGTGTAAGGCTTTGGTTGGGAACTCCATTCCCGGCGGGATCCCGGCCAAATCCCTGGGAAATTTTGGTCCGTGGAAGATTTCCCTCCCTCATCCCATGGGGCTATTTGGAATAAGAAGGGGAGAGAAAAATCCCGGTCGAACCCGGCCCAATCCCCAAGGAAGAAAAACACACCTCCTGAGGTTGGGATATTTTCCCCTCACCCGAACGGCCGAACACGATGTAGCCTTAGTCTTCTCGATTCAACTCTTGCACAACGTCTCCACCTCCATCAAGCCCAGCCGCCTCTGCCTCCGCCGAGCCCTTGCACGAGCTCCTCTACCTTTGCCTCACGGAGCCCATGCACGGCTCCTGCACCCTCTTGGCTCGCCGTCGTCGCCGCCTCCATTGAGCCCGCTCACCGCATGCAGTTTTTTTTTGGGGGGCGTGTCACGACATATCACCCAAACAAAAACAATGGACATTAGTCCACAGGGGTTACATTCCATGGGGTTCCTATGTGGCAAAGAAAACCCTACCTAGGATTTTTGTCCCTAAAACTATTTTCCCTAGCACTCAAACAAAGCCTAAAATGACAGAACAACCTAGGTTTGGGCTGACGTCACCGTGCTAACCACACGAGGAATGCATGGATGGGTGCTTGACGAGAGTGTTTTTGCCCTAGTTTAGCCTCATTTTAAAATGAAATAGCAAAAGTAGTCAATGAAATAACAAAAATGACGCTCTTACCACGCAAAACCACCACGGAATACGACGTGACAAGCGAAATCGCCCCTGAAAGTCGTCTATCGTGAACTAGGACCACGACAAATCGTCTGTAGCACACCATACTATACAGCACCGTCTTGTTGCTGCAGGAACCTGCAGTGCTCTAGGAGCACTGTAGGGACATATGTCGACCGGCTATCCAACTAACCGTGATGTTATTTTTGCCACTTTCACAGAGAGATCTAGACCTGCTATTTCATTGCCAAAACTGGCCAAAAAGCAAAAAAAAAAAAACGCTTGACGGGAGCTTCTAGATCGAGGAAGGTAGTTGCCAATAGCTTTCTGGAATCTGGTCTGGATGGTACGTGTGCTTTGCTCACTGCCTTCGTGGTTTGTGCGTTAGTTTCTACTTTCTTAGTCGATATGTGAACTCTGGAGGACATTTGTTTGCCGTGAAAATTTCGAGTATACGTATTCACATCGCCGCAGTTAAAGTGTGTACATACAGTGAATTACTGAACATTTCTTTGCTGCCAGTGCAATCTCCCTTGTCTAAAAATATTGGGGAAATTAACATGAGCACAGCAATACAGCACAATCCAAACATCTAACATGTAGGCCGGCCGTGTAAGTAATAATAATATCACACCTGATCTGATACACAACTTTCCTCAATTCATTTCTTTTCGAACTGTATATGTACAGGTGATGCAGGCACTTAACTTGATGCACAACAGCGATCCAACGTAGCAGCAGAATAGATATCCACAGACTACAGTGTCATTTTTTTTGCGAGGATTTCTACGGTATCATTATGCTCTCTACAATCAACGTTATGATGGAGCAAACTTTAAATCATATACAAGTTAAGCATATTGCTTATGTCAACTGTATGATAGCTTAGCGGTGCGGTACTTTGTCTGTCTGGTCGAAAACCAGAGTTTGATTCCCATCGACCACATGTTAAATAGATTGTTTGTGTGGATTTTTTCGCCAGTATTTTTTGGGATTTGAACCCGTGATATGATTTTTTTAGTGTTTTACACCAGGTTTCTTTCATACACCGAGGCTGTACTGATGACACTATGACAGAGAGGAACTAGCAGATTTAACCGATCACAAGCCTCGTGCATGATGTTTTTGAACCTATATCGTAGCGCCATTCTTTTAAGGGAACAGAGCTTTATTGATTAGAAAGAAATAGTGTTACAATAATCGAGGAGTAGCCAGCTAATACAAATCGGTGCTTGTGCCCTCCAAACCAGACTACACAGGGTCCTTTTAGTTTACTGAGCTAATTCATGCGCTATCCTATGGAAATGGATTCGATTCCATACAAAGGACCTATATTAGGAAGCGATTTTCATTGTAAGGTAAAAAAAATCGAAGGTCGAAATCAAAAGCTATAGGTTTTTATTACAGTAAAATCGTATAAAAACACTGTTTACACCGTGAAACTCTATAGTGATACAGTAACATATTATCTATGTCCTATTGCCAATGGAACTGTTGACAACAGCCGGGACCCGGGCACAAGGAACTGTTGACAAAATTTGGCAGCTGTCGCAGCGGTCAACTAGTATCATCACATGCCTTCCAAAGAAAACGCAGAGAAAACTTTGCACACTGAAATATCTAAAATTTTGAATCATGCAATAAAACCCAATTGAACTTGGCAATCGATGATCGTAGATTGTTACACTCACACAGTGCGAAAAGCAGGGGGAGCTAAAATCGATCTGAATCGTGTGGTGTCACATCAAATCGATCAAGATCGAGTGTAAAACCTTCACAAAAAAATCGTAGACCTCAAGTCCCAACGAAGTCTGGAGATGGTCCTCGCATTATCGCAAGCACTACAATTTGCAACTTGAACTCAATTGTTTTCTGAGGTAATCTATGGCAAGAGAGACCTTGAATCTCTGAATTTCAAAAAAGAAAAAGAAGCCCAGCCCAAATTGCGAGGAATCCCAGCCCATTTACCGGCCTGGCCCATGTCCTGCCCAATCCCAATTCGAGCCCGTCTCCGAGCCGCGGCTGACGAACGCCAAGTTTAACTCAACATTCCTTCTACCCTTCGCTTAATCCGCATCCGTATCGAGAACGCGTACTCCCATTCATGATGAAACACTTTGTCCCAATCCGACTCCGAGTCGTCGTGCCATTCTTGCGGATTCGTCGCCATAAATATGCAGTCTCCAGCGGCATGGCACCACCCCTGATCAATTCGTTCGTTCCACACTTCCACACCCAGCTCTCGTCTCCGGCCGCTTGCGTTGCTTAGTGTCGTCTCCATCGAAAGATCAATTGATCTTGCGAGGTTACTAACCCGCAGCTAGGTAGCCATGGCCACCGCAGTTCTCCCGGCCCTTCTCCCGACCCCGCCGAGGAGCAAGATGATGCCGCTGCTCCCGATGCCCTGCCTCATCATCCTGCCCGCCTCCTTCGCGCCGCCCTCCTCCGGGCCGGGCCGCGCGGACTCCGTCGAGAGGTGGGACGCGAACAAGAAGCCATGCAGCCCTGTGTCGCCGTCGAGCGGCAGCAGCGGGAGTCCCGGCCGCGCGTCCGCGTGCGACCGCTGGGACACCAACAAGATCATCAAGAGCGCGCGCGGCTCGTCCTCGTCGAGCGACCGGGGCCGCTGGAGCCCCGCCCGGGCGTCGTCGAGTGATCAGCGCTGGGGCAGCAACAAGCGACCGCCCAGCCGCGCGTCCTCGGCCGAGCGCTGGGACATCCACAAGAAGCCTCGATCGCAGGAGATCAAAAAGCCTCAGACCGGCGAGACAACGACAAAGGTTGCGTCGACGGCGGCGCGCACGGAGATGGTCAAGCCAACGCAGCCCGTCTTCTCTGGATCGAGCTTCTTCGCCTCGCCGGAGGCGAGCATGCTTCCTATCCCGGCGTTCTTGCTGGCGCGCTAGCTAGGAGCGTGCACGCGCTCGGCGCCAAGGGTGCTTTTATCTTAATTAGTTTTGTCTTCTAAGATAGCTGCAATGCAGCCAATAGTAGTTTGTAGTTGTATGCAGTAGGTGTTTGATCGCAATTTTGGGCCTGTTTGGTTTACGATCCCAGCTGGTTATACCAAAATTTTGATAATGTTAAAACCAGACAATGCCAAAACCTGGGCAAAAAAATATTGTTTAGATCGTAGCCGTACCAATTCACGGGCAA
Source organism: Phyllostachys edulis (assembly GCA_036346405.1). Taxonomy (NCBI): domain Eukaryota; kingdom Viridiplantae; phylum Streptophyta; class Magnoliopsida; order Poales; family Poaceae; genus Phyllostachys; species Phyllostachys edulis. The sequence goes on from CM070566.1 coordinate 6,029,466, forward strand.
TACTGAAATTGGTGTATTTGGATTGTAATCATGCCAAATTTTGCTAAAAATGTGAATATGACACGTGAGTCCCGCATGACATATATTCTTTTTTGCCCCAAAATATGCCAACAGTGATCTTGTTTTGTTGATAAAATGACAAAGAACACAACGGTTTAATCGGATCGCAAATCGGATACTCAGTTTAGCAAATATAATCATTTGAAGCTTATTAATCAAACTATTGATGCATTAATTGGAACGAATAGCTGGCCGCCACATCACCCAGCTAAGCCACGACAATACCAAAATTTCATGGCGAGCAAATTTGGCGCCTGGATTTTGCCTTGGCAATGGGAGAGAATTGTGGGGTGTTACCAATTTTTTTTGGTAGTACCAAAATTTAGCAACAAATTAAATGCTAGCCATGTATGCATACAAGATGAGAAACTGGATGCAATGCTCTTTTCCCTACTAGGGTATAATTGTGCCTTCATACTCCAAGTAAGCATTCCTTTTTGGAACTTTTTATTTCATAGTTATTTGACCTAGCAACTTCCTGTAAAGTGATTCTTGACCCTAGCACTTGGTGATGGCGAGATTCTGTTGCTAGTTAGCATATCATGTTTTTCTTGCCTATTAATATACTCATTCATTGATGAAAATATCCTGTGCACATTGCTAGTGATGATAACCTACTTGAACTAGAAGTGAACTTTGCAGTTGATCAATTTCTTTTTAGTTTTCGAGCCATTGTAACATTGTTGAACCCCATGACCAACAATTCAGTTTTTGATGTATACCGAAGTTGTCATTTTTTGCCACCTTTCTTTGGGACCTATGCTATTTTGTGTTCTTGTGTCAATAGATGGCTGATGTTGGTGTTGGAATATGTGGTCAAGAAGGTCGTCAAGCAGTGATGGCTGTAGATTTGGCTATGGGGCAATTTTGCTTTCTGAAAAGATTGCTTATTGTACACGGGCACTAGGATTATCAGCGTATTGCGTACATTGTACACTTGCATGATTACTGCAAATGATTGCTGATGCATATGAGGGATGAATGGTCTCTGTGAAAGAAATATGTCTAGATGTTGGAATTCAAGTGTTGGTCAATAATCAGTTTTTGTCTGTACAAGAAATAGTTGTGATGTGTCCAGGATGGTGTAGTTGATTTGTACTGGTTAAAATCGTAATGATGAGGCATTGTGCCAAATAATCAGTGTGTTGTAATTTTGTGTATTGGCCAAAGGTTAAATGTAGTTGTATTCTGTAATTTTGTTTGTACAAGTGCACAAAAATGAATTGTTGAATGCAAATTGGTTTCCTTGGAAGAATTGCTTGATTAGTTTTATTACCTAATTGAGGTTGATGAGGTGCACTTAATATCTAGAGGATCAGTGAAACTTGCTCAGAAGTAGTTTACAATGACTATAAAGTAACTCTAGATACCTCAACATCTATAAAAATTTGTTTGGTTAATCTTATTGTAATTATATCCATTAATACATGTTCTTCTTATTGTCAATGCCTCGTCAATTGCGTTAGTCGTCGTTAATTGTCGTTAAATGTCGTCAAATGTTGGTAAATATAGTTAAATGTCGTTAAATATCATTAAATATTGTTAAATGACGTTAAATGTTGTTAAATGTCGTTAAATGTTGTTAATTGTGTTAAACGGCATCAAACAAGCCATTAGTGTCATCAGGGGTATTTCAGATATTTCACATCTCAGAAGCTGCAGCCAATCTACCTAAAAGCCAGACAACCAAATACCAAATCAAAAAAGCCCAGCCGTTTAGCCCACAGCCAAAAAGCCCTGCAGCACAGCCGGAAGCCGCTTTTCAGAAAAACACAGCCAAAACAAACATCCCTATATATAGTGCCAAAATTGGAAATGTCATGCGACAGATGTGATCACTATATATATATTGCACTTGCATCTACTAATATCTTTAGCATAGCTCATGTTGTATAACTAATGCAAGAGCTATTCGTATTTGTACAGCATTGAGGGCCAACTGATCTAATTTTTGGCGAATACGGTGTTTTTAAATGCGTATTCTGGATCGACCACCGCATGACAGCGTATTTGCTATCGACACCGGCCCACGACCACCAGGCGCTAACGCCCGAAACACGACGCGTGGCGTTGGCGCCACGACCATTTGTATGCGCCCGCCGCCCCCCGCGCCGTCGACGCCACCCATACGTCAGCGGTTGGCGCATGGTATTATCTTGACCCTTTGGCGCATAGCCACCATGCACCGACCATTAATTATTTAGGGGTTAGGTTAATTAGTTAGTTAGGTTAGTTAATTAGTTAGGTTAGTTTAGTCTGAAATTTGGAGAAATTTTAAAATATAGCAAATGAGTTCAAAAAATTATGAATTTTTTGTGGAGCCTCCTGACACCGTGTACTTGATTGTGTAAATTTTTCATAATTTTATTCATTCGGAATTGTTATCGCTATTTTGTATAAGTGTCTTGTTCGTATGAATCAATACATGTAGAAAATGAGCTCCAAAAATTATGAATTTTATTTTGCAGGGTCCTCACGCAGTGGGCTTGATTGTGTAATATTTCAGCAATTTTATATGTGTTCTGATATTGTCTCAAAAATTTAAGATTTAGGTCGCGAAAATTTCGATTTTAGGTTTCGGAAATTAGGGTTTCATGATTTTATGTAATTTGGAATGTATAAAAAAAAAGCTTTGTTGCAACTCCATTGGAGACGTTGATATACAGTATAGCGCTGAAGTACACACGTAACAACCAAAATACACGTATAAATATAGCAAAACAAAATATGAATACAAATATACTCGATCAAATAGGATACGTTTAGTGTCCATTGGCGCATGGCCACCATGCGCCAGCCAAAACAGTGCGGCAATTAGTGCTAGGGTTAATTAGTTAGTGTTAGACTGAAATTCGGAGGAATTTTAAAATATAGCAAATAAGTCCAAAAAATTATGAAATGTTTTGTGGAGCCTTTCAACATCGTGTACTTGCTCGTGTAAATTTTTTATAATTTTATTTGTTTAGAATTGTTCTTGTAACACCCTCCTGCTCGCTACACCCGCCACACACTCGGACTGTTATGCAGAGAATTAAAAAACCTTGGGTGGCCATCTTTCCCACCGTCCCTCCTCCCTCCTCCGCACATCTGTCACATCGTCCAAAAATTCCAGCACCAACACATACGGAATTCCCGGCGCCAACACCGCGACTCCTCGTTCGCTCGGCTATAAATACCGAATTCTGGCACTTACTCTTCGCTCATCTCATTTGCATTTCGATTCCCGTTCTTGCGCTCGTCGCTGAGAAATCAGAGAACGTAACATAATTAATTTTATTGGGAGGTTAACTGTTTTCTTGCTTCTCGTCGCTCGGTGCTCGCCCTTGATTGATTACTTTTTCCCGAAGGGCAGGTAATTTGTTGAATACTTTTGCCGTTATTACAGTAGTCATAATTAGTCAGTCTTAGTCAGCTAGTTGTAATTAGATAGTTTAGCGGCAATTAATTAGTCGTAATTAATTAGTTCACTAGTAATGAATTAGTTTAGTCGTAATTAATTAGTCGTAATTAGTTTAGTAGTCATCATTCTGACATATTAATAAGTGTAAATAAAGTCTTGGTAATTTTTTAGTGGTAATTAATCAATCATAATTAGTTAGTTTAGAGATAATTAATTAGTCGTAATTAGTTAGTTCACTAGTAATGAATTAGTTTAGTGATAATTAATTAGTTGTAATTAGTTTAGTAGTCATCATTACGACATATTAAGTAAGTGGAAATGAAATCTTGGTAATTTTTTGGTGGTAATTAATCAATCGTAATTAGTTAGTTTAGAGGTAATTAATTAGTCGTAATTAGTTAGTTCACTAGTAATGAATTAGTTTAATGGTAATTAATTAGTTGTAATTAGTTTAGTAGTCATCGTTACGGCATATTGAATAAGTGGTAATGAAATACTGGTAATTTTTTAGTGATAATTAATAAGTCGTAATCAGTTGTTTACATAAATGATTAGTGGAAATGAACTACCAGTAATTTATGTAGTGGTAATTAATCAGTCGTAATTAGTTAAGTAGGAATTAGTTAGGCATAACTCATTCGCAATTATTTAGTGGTTGTTGTAGCTTCAGGTATTTTTGAACATGCAAGACTTGTTTGTGTTTCACGGCGATGGTCTCGTACGGGCCAGACTTGATGGGTTGGACCTGTCGAGATGTCAGTACAAGGTGGTCCGGGCGGAGGGGCTCGACGCGATGAATATTCACGAGCTGCGAAGCTGCATCCAGAGGGAGTCCGTCACGGCGCCAATGACGAAGAAAGTTATGATCGAGGCGATCACCTGCACGAATTATGTGTGGGAGCTCGTCAAGGTGAATGGAAGCATAGCATGGAGACAGTACATGGAGATTGTCTCCCAGCCCGAGGCGACCATTCATGGGAAGCCTATGGTGTACGTGAATTTCATACGTAGAGCGCTGGGAAACCCTGATGATGCTGGGGCCTCTACAAGCGGGCAAGCGCAACCCGAGCCTGAAGATGGCAGTACGGAATGTGCTGCCTCGGAGGGAAGTCTTGTGCCTAATTTTGTGCCAAATAAGAGGGTGAAAACATGGTGGTCAGCCCGAATCGACTGCCACGAGTATCTACCAGACGAGCCTCTCGGGTTGGAGTCCGACGAGGACACCGACCCAAGCTCGGATGGTACCAACGAGGACGCACACCAAGTCGGTGGTCCTTACGTGGCATCGAGACTTGATGATATCGCAGTGCGTTTGCTCATACTGTCGCAAGAAGAAGGCTCCTAGTGGGGGTTTGAAGTCGACACCCTCTTAGTTGTGCAGCGCTTCCCGGACAAGGTGGCCGTGCAACAAGCTATAGCACGGTACGCCTTGTCCATCAGCCGTGTGTACTGAGTGCACTGGTCCAACCCAGGAAAGCACGTAGTGAAGTGCGTAGTAGAAGGCTGCCCTAGTAAGGTCAGCGCTCACCGAGCAAAGATCTTTGGCTCAGTCTTCATAGTCAATGAGCTGATCGACCACACTTGTGAGCTCAGCGAGCCCCTGCGACAGCATCGAAACGCGACTTTCGCATATGTTACAAACCTCATCAAGCACCTAGTTGAGGCGGACGTGTCTGTCCCCCCTCCCCAAGATGATGATGTCGGAAGTCGTCAAGCAGGTTGGCTATCCAGTTAGCTATAGCAAGGTCCGACGAGCCCAACAGAAGGTCATCGAGACTATATACGGGATATACGAAGTGGCGTATAACCTTGTGCCGAGATTGCTTCACCAGATTTCCGGATCAAACCCCGGCACGTACATAAACAAGCTTGACCGTGAAGATGTTGGAAAAGAGCCCAACCGCTTCATCCTGGACCAGGTGTTCTGGGCTTTCGCTCAGGCCATCGGGGGCTTCAAGTTCTGCCGTCCCGTGCTAACGATGGATGGCACTTTCCTCACGGGGAGGTACAAGGGCACCATCCTCACCACAGTGGCGGCTGATGCGAATGACCGGCTTCTCCCGGTGGCATTTGCCATTATGGAGAGCAAGAACACATCCAGCTGGCTGTGGTTCTTGGAGAACGTGAAGAGGGCGGTGGTGGGAGACCGGCCCAACGTTTGCCTAATCACGGACCGCAATGATGGGTTGTTGGCGGCCATCAACACCATGTAACGTGGGATGGATCCGTCTCACCAGTGGAATGACGTGCAATCCAGGTGGTGCATGAGGAATCTTGCATCTAACTTGTTCACGCGGTTTCGCAGTCAGGAACTCACGAAGACGTTCAAGGCATTGTGTCTACAGAACCAGAGACGGAAGTTTGAGTCTATTTGGAGAGACCTCGAACACCGTACTACGAGACATACAAGGGAGTCCACTCGGAGGGGGAGCAACCCAGTAGTGCCATGAGCTTCTCTGAGTGGATTAATGGCCACGCTCCTGAATTGGAGAAATGGTCCCGCCTCTATGACACAGACGGTGCGAGGTACGGGATTATAATGACCAACATGTCTGAGGCCTACAACAGCGTCCTCAAAGGTGTGCGGTGGCTCCCTTTCACCACAATCGTCCAGGAGACATGGACTCGCACTATTAGTTATTTCATCAATAGAGCCACCGCAGCCAAGTGATAGACGAACGAAGGTAAGTAGTGGTCCGAGAACATGTAGAAGCACATGGACCGGAAGATGGAGAAGGCCTGAATGCATAACATCCGGGTGATCGATGGCCTCAGGCAGAAGTACGAGATCAGGTTTCGACAGAATTACGTCAACAGTCATGCCAGGGGGGAAAGGAAACAGGCATGCACCCTGGGTGATGTGGCGACATGCACCTACAACAAGACGAAGCTCCTTCACAAGCTATGCTCTCATGTGTACAAGGCGTGTGCGCAAATGAGGCAGATGTCTACAACGTACATCTCTGAGTACTACAACATGCAGCATCTATTCGGTACATAGAGTGGAGAGTTTCACTCGTACGGCTTGGAAATGAACTACAAGGATCTTTGGCCGAACATGGTGCAATGGGGTCCCAACAGGGACTTGAAGAGAATAGGGAAGGGGCGACGGCAGACGCGGTGCTTTCGGAATGACATGAATGCTAGTCAACGTACCAGTATTAGCCGCACAATCAAGTGCAGGATATGCAAGACCCCTGGGCACTCAATGAAGGATTGTCCCAACAGACCCAGCTCGTCCGGTCATTATTCAGTGTCGTAATGTAATGTTTTTCTGCCTTGTTTGTTATGTACAGCGCAAAATTATACGATACCCAGCTATGGACTCTTCGGCAAACTTCTATGCGAGGGTGTTGCAGAAGCGCAACTGGCTTGCGCAGAAGAGGAAACATCTACAATACTCAGATTTTTCAATGAAAGATGCTCGAGTACCACCACATTTTCTGATCCCACAGTGTGTGTGTGTGTGTGTGTGTGTGTGTGGCGAGCCGGCAGAGATCATTCAGTCCACACACCCAGACACTATCGCCCAGGCGTACTACACGTGCGGGCACCACCTCGTAAGCGTTTCTTTCGCACGCATCGATTTTCCTTTCGCTACGTTGAATTCCTTACATTTTTAACTTCATCCCCACGTAATGGTAGCCCGAGATGCGCTGCCACCTCTTCCAGTGGATCGACGGCCTAGAGATGTATGACAGGGCATTCATTCAGCAGAAGTACATGCTGAACTACTCGATGCGGGCCGAGACCTTCGTGCGATGGAAACCTTACGTACTGGACCCTGTTGAGGAGGCACCGAAGGAGCCCAGTACTCGCCCAGGCATAATCCATATCGATGACGTGAGTTATGAAGAATTTACATCCTTATTACGTTTTTCACTGTACGGTGCACTTACATCATAGAATCGCAGGACATCGAGGACTTCGACATACCAGCCCGCGGTGGAGAGTCCCACGACAAGGGGAAGGGAAAGGCTCATGCGGCTGAGTCCGGCCGCCATAGCGTATCCAGTCGCTCGGGCGTAATCCATATCGACGACGTGAGTTATAAAGAATTTACATCCTTGTTACGTTTTTCACTGTACGGTGCACTTACATCATGGAATCGCAGGACATGGACGACTTCGACAGACCAATCCGACGTGGAGAGTCTGGCGACAAGGGGAAGGGGAAGTCTCCTTTGACCGAGACCGACCGACGTCGAAGCGTATCAGGCCGACCGGCCGCACTCTGTATTGAAGACGTGAGTTATATACAATTTGCATCCTTGTTATATTTCTTACTGTACGATCTACTTACATCATGAAATTGCAGGACATGGACAACTTATACACTCACCGCCACTGTGGGCAGCCCCGAGACAAGGGGCACTCGCTATGGCGCCGCGGAGACTAGTTGCACACATCGTTAAATAGGACACTCTTTGTCAAATTATCAGTTTGCCGTGGATGATCTGTATTGTACCACATGCTACATAAGATTGTGCATAAACCAACTCAGATGTACTGTAGCCTTCGAAACGCACACAAGTCGGAGGTTACGGTACATCGTTATATGATCTGCATGCCACGTATTTCCCTCAGTTGGTTCATACACACCCTTATCTAGTCTGTCGTACAATATAGTATTAAAGAACATTATCCACACTAAACTGATAAATAAACAAAGAGTATCCTATTTGACCGAGTTACATGTGATAATACCCCTCCTCCTTCATCCCAGTTCATGCACAAGCTTATCTAGACTTTGGTATATCCCGTGTTATGCGATTATGTTTGGGTTTATTTGTATTCATATTTTGTTTTGCTATATTTATGCAGCGTATTTTGGTTGTTACGTGTGTACTCAGTATACCATATTGTATATCGACATCTCCAATGGAGTTGCAATGTAGCTTTTTTTATACATTCCAAGTCATATGAAATCATGAAACCCTAATTTCCAAAACTTAAAATCTAAATTTTCGCGACCTAAATCCTAAATTTTCGAGACAATACCAGAACACATATAAAATTACCGAAATATTACACAATCAAGCCCACTACGTGAGGACTCTTCAAAATAAAATTCATAATTTTTGAAGCTCATTTTCTACATTTATTGATTCATACGAACATGACACTTATACGAAATAGCGATAACAATTCCGAAAGAATAAACTTATGAACAATTTACACAATCAAGTACACGGTATCGAGAGGCTCCACAAAAAAATTCATAATTTTTTGAACTCATTTGCTATATTTTAAAATTTCTCCAAATTTTAGCCTAAACTAACCTAACTAATGAACTAACCTAACTAACTAATTAACCCTAACTCCTAACTAATTAATGGCTGGCGCATGGTGGCCATGCACCTAGTCAAATGTGCAAATACAAGGTCGCGGTGGTCAGATCCGCAAATATGGCACGAAAAAACGTCGTATCCGCCAAAAATTCGATCAGTTGGCCCACAATGCTGTACAAATACGAACAACTCTTTGATTAGTTCTACAACATGAGCTATGCTAAAGATATCAGTAAATGCAAATGCAATATATATAGTGATCACATATTCACATCCGTCGCATGACATCTCCAATTTTGGCAATATATATAGGGTTTGTTTGTTTTGGCTGTGTTTTTTTTGAAAAGCGGCTTCCGGCTGTGCTGCAAGGCTTTCTGGCTGTGGGTTGAACGGCTAGGCTTTTCTGATTTAGTGTTTGGCTATCTGGCTTTTATATAGGCTGGTTGCAGTTTCTGAGATATGAAATGTCTGAAATACTCTAAGGACAGTAATGGCTTGTTTAATGCCGTTTAGCGCAATTAACGACATTTAACATCATTTAACAATATTTAACGTCATTTAACAATATTTAACAACATTTAACAACATTTAACATCATTTAACAATATTTAACGACATTTAACGACTATTAACGACGACTAACGCAATTGACGAGGCATTGACAATAAGAGGAACGTGCATTAATGGATATAATTACAATAAGAGTAACCAAACAAATTTCTATAGATGTTGAGGCATCCAGAGTTATTTTATAGTCATTGTAAACTATTTCTGAGCAAGTTTCACTGATCTTATAGATATCAAGTACACCTTACCAACCTCAATTAGGTCATAAAACTGATCAAGCAATTCTTCCAAGGAAACCAATTTGCATTCAACAATTCATTTTTAAGCACTTGTACAAACAAAATTACAGAGTACAACTACATTTAACCTTTAGCCAATACACAAAATTACAACACACTGATTATTTGGCACAATGCATCATCAACATTACGATTTTAACTAGTACAAATCAACTACACCATCCTGGACACATCACAACTATTTCTTGTATAGACAAAAACTGATTATTGACCAGCACTTGAATTCCAACATCTAGACAGATTTCTTTCACAGAGACCGTTCATCCCTCATATGCATCAGCAATCATTTGCAGTAATCATGCAAGTGTATAATGTATGCAATATGCTGATAATCCCAGTGCTCGTGTACAATAAGCAATCTTTTCAGAAAGCAAAACTGCCCCATAGCCAAATCTACGGCCATCACTGCTTGACGACCTTCTTGACCACATATTCCAACACCAATATCAGCCATCTGTTGACACAAGAACACAAAACAGCATAGGTCCCAAAGAAAGGTGGAAAAAAATGACAACTTCGGTATACATCAAAAACCGAATTGCTAGTCATGGGGTTCAACAATGTTATAATGGCTGGAAAACTAAAAAGAAACTGATCAACTGCAAAGTTCACTTCTAGTTCAAGTAGGTTATCATCAATGAATGAGTATATTAAAAGGCAAGAAAAACATGATATGCTAACTAGCAACAGAATCTCACCATCACCAAGTGCCAGGGTCAAGAATCACTTTACAGGAAGTTGCTAGGTCAAATAACTGTGAAATAAAAAGTTCCAAAAAGGAATGCTTACTTGGAGTATGAAGGCACAATTATACCCTAGTAGGGAAAAGAGCATTGCATCCACTTTCTCAGTTTGTATGCATACATGGTGTTGCAACTTGAGGCTTCTGTGTATGCACTAAAGCCGTTAATTGGCAAGTACCACATACATAATGGTACATATATCTTCCATCTATGTTATCGTCATGCCACCAAAGGCGTTAATTGGCAAGTACTACATACAAAATACTACATATTTCTTCCATCTATCCTAGCGGCATGCTACCAAAGCCGTTATTTGGCAAGTACTACATACAAAATGGTACATATATCTTCCATCTATTCATATGGAACAAAGTGATATGCTCAGCTGAACTCAACTCAAGGGAAATAAAAACAATGTTCAGTTTAAACTCCATATTTTGATCACAAAAAGTCCAACAACATATATTGATCGAAAAAGCACTTATAAAGAGTCCTAATGCCATATCGCAAAAAGTTCACACTTACAAAGAAAATTCCCATCAAAACACTTATAAAGAGTCCAGCATATATTTGATCACAAATTCAATGGAACAAGTTACTGCTAAACTATACTTGATCAGGCCCATATGCTCATCAGTCCAACAGCATATAAAAACACTTACATAAGAGCAATTCACAGAATCATGTGCAGTTCAAACTCCATATATTGATTTGTGTTTGCCGATGTCCCACTGCCACTCCCTCCCACCCCAAAACAAATAGACCAAATGAACATTTTGCTTTTGTTAAGCACGACTTCCACTGGACATTGCACAATAAAATCAATCAGATAATTCAACATGATACCAGATATACTTGATCTGTTTATGGACATTGGACTTCCATTGGACATTGGACATTGGACTTCCACTGCCACTTCCTCATGAGCATTCACCAGGGGGAGTTTAAACTCCTAATTGTAACTAGTTTCAACAGAATAAAATCAACCACACAATTCCACAGAATACCACACATACCTCGGGTTGGAGGGAGGGTGCGTGGCCGGGCAGCTCGGTGGAGAAGGCTGGAGGCGCGGCCGTGCAGCTCCGTGGAGGTGGGGTGGAGAAGGCCAGAGGTGCGGCCGTGCAACTCCGTGGAGGTGGAGGTGACCAGAGGGCGAGGGGGCGGACCCGGTTGGAGGCGAGAGTTGGTGCGCCGCAGGACAGAGGATGGAGAGGGCGCGTGGTCCCGGTCGGAGGCGGAGATCTAGCGCGCAGGAGGCCGGAGGCGTAGTCGGGCGGCCGGAGAAGTAGCTGCGGGGTGGGAGGATGGCGGCGCGGCCGTGCAGCTCCGTGGAGGTGGAGGTGGCCAGAGGGCGACGGGGCGAACCTGGTTGGAGGCGAGAGGCGGTGCGCCGCAGGCCAGAGGACGGAGAGGGCGCGCGGTCCCAGTCGGAGGCGGAGATCTGGCGTGCGGGAGGCCGGAGGCGCGGTCGGGTGGCCGGAGAAGCAGTGAGGTGGGAGGGGCGGCGGCGCAGGCGAGTAATAGCGCTAGGGTTGGGCGCCGCAGTGGTGCGCGAGAGGGTGGGGAATCGGGGAGGGGGGATGGCTGCTGCCTGAATTTATACCGGGTATTGAGCGGGTAATTTCCATGAAACTTGAGGGGCATTTCCGGAACCACGAACTGAGGAAGCGGCAGAAAGCCTCGGATGACCAGCTTCTGGTTTTCAGCTTCCATATGTGTAAGGGCTTCCGGCTTAAAAAAAGCTGATCATTTGGAACAGCTTCCGATTTTTCCGGCCGATAGCCAAAAGCTGAAGCCGTTCCAAATGGGTCATAGTGATGCAGCTATGTTCACATATCCACAGTACATATCGCCATGCTCCCTAAACTTGCTAAAAGCAAGCGTTAGAATCTGACAGTGAGAGGGCAGCAGTGAAGTGTAGTGAGAGAGAACAACGATGAAGAAGGTTTAATCATCGGACTAAGAATTTCTTTCAAGTATTGGTTCTTCTCTGTCCAGATGCCCTACGATCCTTCAATCCCCTCGACAATTGCCCGCGGTTAGCAGGGACGAAGCTTAATGTAGACTAACATGGGCAGTGGCCCCAGCATTTTTGAATTTTTTTTGAACACCATGTATCCATACTCAATATATATCTATACATATGCATGTGTATTCTCGATGATGGCTACGCTCACCTGTGTTCGTGTATAAATATATATCTATATGCATGCACGTATACTTTTGACGAATCTGTATACATAATTCACAAGATGGTTACGCTATATATTAGGTTGTAGGCTCTGGTTGAGCTTAGTTAGTGTAATTTAGATTAGACGAGAACCTCTATTGTACTTTGCTAAACTTTAAAAAATATATGTTATTAATATACGCTCTCTATCGTATTCAGTTTATAATTCTCTCGAGACTAATCCTCCCTTTAATTTGTTTAAAGCTCCGTCACTGACGGTTAGACTGGGTATCACTCCCGAGAGATGATCTTCTACCCTGCGTTTGAAGGTTCCTCGACAGTAGAGATTCACCTCGGCCTTGCGCCGCTCGCCTAATCCACCAGAGGTACAAGACGCCGATCAACAGTACGATGAAGCAAGCTGCAAAGAATATAGAAAGGATCTTGCTGATATTGCTGCCACGTAAATGTGTAGGCGGCCTCTGCATGGTGGTATCCGTACGAGGAGGGACAATCTTCCTTGATAGACATGCTGAGTAGGGGGCAAAAAAGGGAAGCAAAAGCATCAATTCTTTGACAATACAGTGAATTTGCTAATGTATTAGCAATCCTCCCTACATTCTTAACTAAAAACAATGTTGCTATTTCACGGTCTCCAAGAAACAACTTTGTCCATTAACTTTTATGATATGATAGTATAATAATAAGAGTGTACAATGCCATGGAGATACTTCGAATGAAGAATTAGTTGGTGTTCGAATGAAGAATTAGTTGGTGTCATTTTGAATTTTTATGTACTATTCGATCTTTATAGTAGTTCAGCTTAAACACATTATACTACAGAAATATCGTACCTTTACCACATGCTTTGACAGGAAATGACCATCTCGCTACAAGGGTTCTGTCCTTTCCATGACAAGAAATATATGTTGCTGCCAGTTCAGGAGAATCAAGCCTCGCCCTTATGAAACGGCATAAACAACATTCTCCGCTCTCACAGCTAGCAGGTAGCTCATCAATAGCATGTAGTAATGCTTTGCAGCATGAGGCTGATGGTGAGTTCCATGACTTGTCAGACTGATCGTCATAACGACAGGTGCCCTCACTGAAACTTTTATCATGCGTGACTGAATACACCTGAGTTGCTGATAGAAGGATGACAAACAGAAAGACCAACGGCCAGTACATAGTACGAACTGCGAAGAGGAGGGGAGAAACATCATACTCAAAGCTAGAAGGCAGGTACACAAATAAAAGTTGAGAGGAAATCTGATGCGTCAGTGTTGAAGAGTGATGCACCCTAACAAGTAATAGCCCATGACAGGGTATCTAGTATTTTGGGTACAACATACAGCTATAAAACTGACTGAAAAGCTGATATATGGGTGCCGAGAGCACAAAATCATGACTGGCAAGCAAAATCAAATTGCAATCAACTCGTGAAATTTGCTTGGCAATTTTTACTAAACAAATCAAACGATGATTTGTTCTTGGTTATGACATGAAGTACCTCATACAATCAAATACATCTAGTAAAAACTAACTATGAAGCATTAAACTAAACACAAACCCTGCACTGTAGGATGGATTCATGAATAAAGTAGCTAAATATAAGGGAAAACCACCTCAAACAGATTATTGTACTTGAAAAACACAAAGGAAAAAGAAGTACCTCTCAGTGGTACACTCCTTGCTTCTGTGGTATGGTCTGCAGCTTGTGAAACACCTAATCCTGCATTGCCAATCTAAAGATTTCAACAGTAGCTAGCTGCCAGTTACCATTGCATATTTACCTTGAAGCTCAACGGCTGAAGTGAAGTCATAAGGATCTAGAAGTAGAATAGCTCACCTTCACAACCTGTCCTGCAGATAGCTTAACATCGTCCACACATGCCAATCTCAATATATTGTACAGCTTCAGAGGAGAGGCAGCCACATTACTGACAGTGTAGTCTCCAGGGGCATTTGTATCAGATAATGCAATAATCTGCAGGATATAGAAGACTGAAGACTGTCATATCTTGTAGTCACAGCTGAAAGAGCATGCTTGCGATAGCCTAAAGACACAAAAACTTGATCATTGTAACAAACAGCAAAGTAATATCCTATCTCGTCTTGCCTCTCTTTTTTTCCCTTTCTGAGAAAATGCACAAACACATAAAACACACATCGGCCAATGGAACAACTATAACCATTTCTACTGTGAACTGTCGAAATAAGACACAAACTGACCATAGCTCCATCTTTCTTTTTCGCAACTTGACCTTTAAAGAGTTTCAGAAGTAGAGCTTGAAACACTGTCCCATCACTTAGCTTAACTTTGTTAACCTATGCAGTAAAAATAAATTGAAGCAAAGGAATATGGGGTAATCTGTAATTACAGTGAAATACATGCAAATTAATGACTAGTGTTAGAGATATATGTACAGTGTGTTATTCCCTATTGTTATGAGGGGTTATTTGCATATTCACCTCTTGTACTTTGTGTATATATATTGGCTCATTATATTGGCTTATTGGCCTCATGATGAATACAAGTTGCTATTCTTAACATGGTATTAGAGCGAACCTAGGGTTTTTCCCGTCGCTTCGCTTGTCGCCGCCGCCGCCGCCTCTTGGATCCGATGGAGTTGCCTCTGCTTCGTCATCTTCGACGAGTAGGCCGCCGTCGCTCGTCTCCTTCGGCTTCCTCCTCCCGATTGGATCCGCGGATTCCACACCGCCTCCGCCTCGGCTTGAGTCAGCCGCCGCCGCTCGTCTCCAGATCCACCGCCGGCGCTCGGGGTCCGCGGCTTCCACACCGCCTCCGCCTCAACTTGAGTCGGCCGCCGCCGCTCGTCTCCAGATCCACCGTGGTCTCCGGGTTCTCCGCTCGGGCCGCCGTCGTCGCTCGGGGCTGCTCCACCCGACGCCGCCGTCACTCGGGAACGCTCCATCCGCCGCCGCCGCCGTCGCTCGGGGTTGCTTCACCGTCGCCGCCGCCTTGCTCGGCGGCCACGCGCTTGGCCGAACCGCCGCGCCGCCGGGGCTGCCGCCGCCGCCACTCGCTCCGCCATTGCTCGAACGCCGCCGCCGCCACCGCCGCCGCCCACTCCGCCGCGCCGCCGAGGGAACCCTAGTTCCCGTGTGCGCGTCTCTAGCAGGCAGGCCGGGCCGAGTAGGCCTCGGCACTTTTTGAGCCGATTCGGTAAAAGAAAAAAAAAAGAAAAAAAGAAAAAAGGAAAAAAACGTCGATCTAACCGTCGCGCCGTCTAGCGCCTAGACTTCGTTGCCTTGGTTGCCGCGCCATCCAGCGTAGCCTACCGATGGCTTCCGTTCACCTGAGTGGTGCTGGTCTGCTACCACTCCCCTCCGTGCTCGCCACTTGTCCACCTGCTACACCGACTGCTCCACGCTTCAGCACACTACCTCCTCCAGTGGTTACCACAGATGGTGGTGGTCGCCCTCCTTCTGGCGGTGGCCGTCCTCGCTGCTCCTACTGCAACAAGGTTGGCCACATTGGGTACTAGTGCTATAAGAAGTAGTGGCATCTTTCACGCCGTTCTTCTACTAGCACTGGCACTGGTGCTTCTACATCGACGTCTGCATCGACTCCTTCAGATTTCTCTCCTTGGCGAGAGATAGCAGGACTTGACGCCTACTTGTCGCTTTAGGTTCTCCCTCCACAAGTTACATTGGTTACGCTATTGACTCTTGAACCTTTGTGAAACCACCACCTCCTGATCGAGCACCTCCCGTGGACTCTTGATTCCGGAGCATCTTTTCACATGACTTCTGATTCTTCCACTCTGTCTTTCATTACACCTCTTGATTCTCCTGCCAGTGTTCTTACTGCTGATGGTACCTCTCTTTTTGTCTCTGGTCGAGGACCTCTTAGCAACTCATCTTTTCATGTTCCTTCTGTTGCTCATGTTTCTCGCCTTACCATGCGACTTCTTTTCATTGGGCGATTCTCGACCTTGGTTGTCAGGTCATTCTCGACTCTGACTCTTGTTGTGTTCAGAACCACCACACGGGAGCTCTGGTTGGTTCTGGTCCTTGGCACCGTGACTCACAGCGTCTCTGGGAGCTTGACTGGCTTCACCTTCCTTCCGCTGCCACCGTCGCTAACAATCTCTCCGCTTCTGCCACTCCGTCTACCGGCTCTTTCTAGCAGTGGCATCACCGTCTTGGTCATCTTTGTGGATCTCGTCTGTCGTCTTTAGTTCGTCGTGGCCTTCTGGGGTCTCTCTCAGGAGACATGTCTTTAGATTGTCAGGGCTGTAAGCTAGGTAAACAGATTCAGCTTCCTTATCCTCATAGTGAGTTAGTGTCTCAGCGTCCTTTTGACCTTGTTCATTCAGATGTTTGGGGTCCTGCTCCCTTCGTTTCGAAAGGGGGTCATCGATATTATAACATATTTATAGATGATTTCTCTCGCCACACTTGGATATATTTCATGTCTTCTCGTAGTGAGGCCTTGTCTATCTATAAACAATTTGCCACTATGGTTCGCACACAGTTCTCCACTCCTATTCGTGTCTTTCGTGCTGATTCTGCTGGCGAGTACCTCTCTCGTTACTGCTTGACTTTCTTGCCGAAAGGCACTCTCCTTCGATTCTCTTGTCCTGGTGCTCATGCTCATAATGGTGTCGCTGAGCGCAAGCATCGTCACCTCCTTGAGACCTCTCGTGCACTGATGATTGCCGCCTCTACTCCACCTCACTTTTGGGCCGAGGCTATTTCCACTACCACCTATCTCGTCAACATCCAGCCCTCTTCTGCTCTTCAGGGTGCGATCCCTGTTGAGCATCTCTGTGGTCTTCTTTCTGACTACTCTGCCCTTCGTCTGTTTGGCTGCGTTTGCTATGTTCTCCTTGCCCCTCGAGAACGCACCAAACTGACTGCTCAGTTTGTTGAGTGTGTCTTTCTGGGATACAGTGCCGAGCACAAGGGCTATCGGTGTTGATATCCTATTGGTCGACGGATGCGAATTTCTTGGGATGTGACTTTCGACGAGTCTCGTCCCTTCTACCCACGTCCTGTCTCTCCTTCGGCTTCCTCTGTGGAGTCTCTGTCTTTTTTTACCTTTCCAGATACACCTATATGTGTCTTGCCCTCGTCCACCCGTCCCACTGAGTCTCCACATATTCCTCCTGTGGCCTCTCCGCCGTTGTCGCCGCCTGCTTCGTCTCCTGCGGCTCCTTAGGCTCCTCCCACTACAGTACCTTTTTCCCCTCTCTTCTACACTCGTTGACCTCGTATTGAGGATCTTCCAGATGAGCCATCTTCTCCTGATGTTCCATCTTCTCCTGATGCTCCATCTTCCCCTGATGGGTCATCTTCTCCTCGCTACGCTCTCCGCAATCGCCAGTCGATTTGGCCCCCTGCCCATTTTGCTTTTGCTGGTGCAGCTACTCATGAGCCTGTCTCCTACCGGGATGCTGTTACTCGCCCTAAGTGGCAACATACCATGGCCGAGGAGATTGCTACCCTCGAGCGTACTGGTACTTGGGATCTTGTTCTTTTTCCATCTCACTCTCGTCCCATCACGTGTAAGTGGGTCTATAAGATTAAGACTCGCTCTGATGGCTCTCTTGAGCGCTCTAAGGCGCGTCTTGTTGTTCGTGGCTTCCAGCAAGAGCATGGTCGTGACTACGATGAGACTTTTGCTCCTGTGGCCCACATGACCACTGTCCGTACTCTTCTTTCGGTGGCGTCTGTTCGCCACTGATCTGTTTCTCAGCTTGATGTTAAGAATGTCTTTCTTAATGGCGAGTTCCGTGAGGAGGTCTACATGCATCCGCCACCTGGGTATTCTATTCCTGAGGGCATGGTCTGTCGCCTTCGTCGCTCTCTCTATGGCCTTAAGCAAGCCCCTCATGCTTGGTTTGAGCGCTTCTTCTCTGTGGTCACTGCTGCTGGCTTTTCAGCTAGTGAACATGATCCTGTGCTCTTTGTCCACACTTCGTCTCGTGGTCGGACTCTTCTTCTGTATGTTGATAATATGCTCATTACCGGAGATGATTCTGAGTACACTGCCTTTGTCAAGGCTCGTCTTAGTGAGCAGTTCCTTATGTCGGATCTTGGTCCTCTTCGTTACTTTCTTGGGATTGATGTTACTTCCACTCCAGATGGTTTCTTTATGTCCCAAGAGAAGTATATTCAGGATCTTCTTGATCGCGCCTCTCTCACTGATCAGCGTACTGTTGAGACTCCCATTGTAATATCCCGTATTATAAATGAGTAATTAATGAATAATAGTAATAATCTGAATTTAGTGGAAAAGGGGGATTAGTGGTGGGCCTTTGGCCTATGGCCCAATAGGGAGCCGGCCACCCACAAAAGCAAGAGTGGAGAGGGGCTAACCAACCCTAGCATATCTCCTACCAGCCGCCGCCAGCTCCAAGCAGCTAGGGCCGAGCCATCTCCCCATCTCCCTGTTTGCCTTAGGCCATCATCCGGTTGCCTTTCGGCTGCAGCGCGTCGCCTGCCCGTGTGAACGCCCGCGCGTCGTCCTGCCTGCCTCGTGCGCTGCCGTGTGCCAGCGCCATCTGCCGGTTGTTGTTCGGCCAGTGCGTGGACTCCATCGCGTGCGCATGCGTCATCTGAGTTTTGCTGCCGCTGCATGTTGCTAGATCTGCTGCTGCTAGCTAGTTGGTTCGCTGCATGCCTGCATGTTTTGAATGTGTGTGTGTTCGGATCAATGCTGCTACTGCCGCCCCTATGATCCCTGTGCTGCACGGTTGCATGCAAATGCTGCTGCTGCCGCCCCTAGTTTTTCTTGCATGCACCTTTGCCTCTACCTTTTTTCTGCTCTGCATGCTCTACCAATTGCACGCATTTGACAGCACATAGAGTGAGAGAGAGAGAGAGAGGTGAGAGAGAGAGAGATTAGTAAAAGAAGGTTTCTGCATGCATGGCTTTATGCTACCGAGAGTGTGGATGCCAGGAGAGATAAATCAATGCATGATGTGATTCTCTGTGGCGCTGCTGATCAAGAGGAAGGAAATAAGAAGCAGGAGAGAAGAAGAAGATAAGGAAAGAAAAGAGAAGAGGAAATTAGGACAAGGAAGTCGGGATCTAGGTTTTCGTCGTGTGGGTAACGATCTGTTATTCCCTCTTTGTTTTGTTAAATTAATTAGATATTATAATCCAGATTAGAGACAAAGGTAGCACGTGTTCGTAAGGTGGATCGAATAGTAGATTGGTTTAGCCTGCTGTACTGTTATACTATTATTTCAGGTAGTATAGAGGCATAATTTGGGAAGTTCATCTACTAGATAACTGTAGAGATTTTTGGTAGCTTTCGGTAGAATTTTGATTCATGTCAATCCGATGCATAAATTGTGAGATATGAATTTTATAGTTCCGCTATCCGGTAGAGTTTGTCGTGTGTTGATAGTCTGTAGTAAATAGTAGATTAAAAATAGTAGGTGAGTTAATCTAGGATTCTGGTCAACATGAATGTTGTAGGTCAGTTCTTAAGGATTGCAGGAAGTCCTGGTTGGATGAATTTGGAGTTCGGATGAATAAGTTAGAGACGTTTACTACTGGAACAGCGGGTGGTGCGTCTGGTAGATTTGAGTTAATTCGGTCGGTTTGGCGTAAGCATGCGAGGTCGATTAGTGTGACAGATTGGTGCTATGATGATGTGATTTTGATGATATTTTTTAGTGTGTGTTATTACTTGCTTGTTCAGGGACTGTGGTCTCTTGCACCGTGCCACAATTTCGTTAACCAGCTTTGAAGAGCTAAGAGGCAAGTACATGGTAGAGTGGTGAACAATGGGTTTTTCACCATTATCATTGATATTACCTATCATGCTATTTATTATGCTTTCGTTAAGCTTATTCTTACACATGATATTGATGACATTGAGTGAATGATATTGATGATATTGGGTGAATGAGATGATGATATTGAGTTAATGAGGATGAGATATTGAGTTAATGAGATGGATTATGTTGATGAATAATTAAAGATATCGCATCATTTACATTCATCATGACAGGAGTTGCATGAGCCAGGTCGGTGAGAAAGTCATCTAACTATTCCGGTGAGGTCGGTGAGAAAGGTACATGACTAGTTCGGAAGTGCTCTAGATAAAATCCTACTTCGGTGGGGACTTCACGGGAGTGAAGGATAGAGTGTGTCATCGACGGGTGAACACTTCGCTATACCGGTATCATCAGCTGATGAGAAGCATATAAGCATGAGCATGTTGGTGCATTCGCATAAATGAGTAAATTGTTAAATTGTGCAACTTTACCTATATGGAATATGGCTTTGTTATTTGAGTATGATAATGGCATTAAATAGATAGATGATGATGATAACCTTAATTATGGTTGATAAACTGTTATTTATGGCTTTATTATGTATTTGCTGAGTCTTGGACTCATTCTTGCTCTATTGTTGTTTTTAGGTGACTGTTGATGACGTTTTCTCTCGGGAAGGGCTAGCGCACTTGGAATCACAATCTACACTCAATTATTTGATTCTTTGGACATGTGAAACTTTTATTATAGCATGACGATTTATATTTAAGACATGATGGTATTGAATGACCTTAGATGATAAGTTAGAGTTGATTAATCATTAGACTTAATCAATTGGTTCGTGTTAATTTTGGTTTATTGCCATGCTATGCTCCTAGAAAGAAATTATCTATGACAGTCATATCTTTATGCTTGTGGTATTGTGACCCGTAGACAGGTTTTATCATTGATATACTTGATGTAAATTATTAGTGTAGTTAGTGGCATTTCAGGCTCATTGTTGGGCTGGGGTGTTACAGTTGGTATCAGAGCCAGGTTATACCACCGGTTGTGGTATGAGAATAGTGGAGTGTTTACCTTGGGTAAACTAGTTCCAGGTGTTGAACATGGGTTTCTTCGGGAAGGTTATTGTCTTCCTTGAGTTTGGATTGGTTATTCTATGTACAATTTCTTGTAGTTGATGAATTTTCGTTGGCTAATGGTTGTAATGCAATTGATGGATTTCTATTCTTTATTGGTTCCATAAAGTGATTATTTGTTCTCCCGACGGTTGGTGTGTTGTTGTTTCTTGTGAACGCCATTGATTTGCAAGTTGTTTCTTTCACGAGAATTCTGTCTTTCTTGTTGGAAAACATGAATCATTTATTTCGCTTGGTATTTTGAATAACGGAAATAATCAATTGCATGTTCTTTATCATGTGGAACGTTGATCTTACGTAGCTCTTTTGGAGTAATTTGAGCGTTGAAGTTAATACCTCTCTTTTATGAAAGAAAATATTAAAAAAAACCATGTCATGATTAAGTCAGAGGTTGTAATCGTACGAAATTAATTGATATGGTATTGGTTATCAAGATGGGTATGTAGCATGATGAATAATTAATCTTAACTAGTATCCCTGAAAGTGTAGTTGATTAATTTGATGTTGTTTTATAGTAGTTCTTAATGAATTGTGACTATGAGTATGTCTATACCTAATTGGAGTCAAAAGAGTTATTAACAAATGTAGAACATTGATCAACTGGTTTGACCATTAAAGTTCTTTAGATCGCTAAACTTACTGGATTATTTGGTCTCAATGGATGAAATTAACTGTGTGGAAGGGAAAGTTGAAGAGATGCTAGATTAGGGGTGGAACGGTTGAATATGTGTTTGTAAATGTTCTTGCGATTCGGAAATGTTCTTGTGGAACGGTTGTATGTGGATGTGCACCCAACCCACCAAATTTCAAGTCACGAACAATCTGGTTGGACTTTCGCTAAGCAATCGATCAAGCAATTTGGAGTTGGGGGAGAATGGAGTTAGAAATCATTGGAATGGGTGTTTGGTGTTTAGCCTTGTGGTGATGTGGATAGATAAAGGTCAGATATGGATAGCTGTGGGAGTGGACAAGATAACTACGCGTGGATGACAGATAGAAGCGTCTAGGTCGAACCGCTCGCTCTCAACGTAAGGACCCTATCAATATCCTTATTTATTAATGAAAATTTACATTTAGGTTTCTTTCATATGGAGGATGTACCGATGGTAGAGAGGAACTAGCATATTAACAGCTCACAAGTCTCATGCATGAAGCTTTTGAACCTATACTGTAGTGTCGTTCTTTTAGGTTTTTTTTTTTTGTTAAAATGACATTGTTCTGAAACAAAATAGCAAAAATAGCCGCTCTACGAACGAATTGATAAAAATAGCACCGGTGCCATGTTCAAAAATTGTGGCAGGGTACCTACCACATACTGGCCACATGTCACCAAGACAGGAGGATGAGACCATCTGCATGAACCGAGCGTCTCCGAGCACCTTGAATCTCTGATGTTCAAAAAAGAAAAAGAAAAGACACCTCAGATAGCAAGCCCAGCCCATATCAGACACAATGTGCAGGTCTAAGCATTTTTTTTTTGAAATAATATTTTAATTTTAATTTTTTTACAAAACTAGGTAGTCACCCTAAAAAATTACAAAAATAGATCATCAGTTCAACTGGCAACATGGATTCTGAACAGTGGGGGAAGGTTCTTGTCGCTAGTTGAACTGACGACAAGAATCTAGGAATTTTTAAATATAGCAAATAAACTCAAAAAATTACAATTTTTTTTTGTAGAGCCTCCAGACATAACGTTCTTGCTTGTGTAAGTTTTCCATAATTTTATCCATTCTGAATTTTTCTCCAAAATTCATTAAATATACTGTTTGTAGGAATTTGTAAATATACAAAATGAGGTCCAAAAATTATGAATTTTTTTGTGAATGTTCCTTACATAGTGTAATTGTTTGTGTAATGTTTCCAGAATTTTATATGTTCTGGAATAGTCTCAAAAATTCTGAATTTAGGTTTCCGATACAGTGTACTTGATTGTGTAAACCCTTAGTTTTCTAGACAATTTTAGAACATATAAAATTCTGAAAAAAATTACAAAATCAATTAAACTATGTAAAGAGCGTTCACAAAATATTTCATAATTTTTGGACCTCATTTTGTATATTTACAAATTCCTACAAATAATATACTTAAATGAATGTTGGAGACAAATTCAGAACGGATAAAATTATGAAAACATTACACAAGCAAGAACACTGTCGGGATGCTCCACAAAAAAAATTATAACCTTAGATGAAATGTTATTTGCCATTTGTCAATTTCTTGACTTGGGCCTTGAGCTCTTTGTTTTCCTCTACAATGTTAGTCTCAACAAGCATGAAGGAAATAGAAGCATTATCGCTAGAGCTATAAGGCATATCTAGCAAATCATCACAAGAAGTGGATATGCTAACCTTAGATGAAATGCAAGAATTAGGAGCTACACATTGTATATCATCTATCAAATTACATGCAATGCCTATATCCACTTTGGACTTGATGAGATTATTGAGGAGATTTTCATGAGCATCCTTTAGCTCCTCATAATTATTTTGAAGTGAGACATACTCTTCCTTCAAAACATTGAATTTTGATTTCTCCTTCCCTAGATACTCATTAAGCTCCTCAAGCATATCCATCAAATCATCATAAGAGGGCTCATCATCATCATTTACCTCATTGTTACCTTTTTCCATGAAACATGTAGACATATCAAATAGTGATGGTGCTTCATTTGCATTTGAGAGGCTTGATGGATCATCCTTTATGGCTAGCCCAACAAAATGTCTTCCATTGTCATCCTTCTTCTTTCTTGAGGATGATTTGGGCTCTTCTTCATCTTCCCTACCATAAGGACACTTTGAAGCAAAGTGCCTCTTTTGTTGACAATTGTAGCACCATGGAGTCTTGTGGTGCTTTGTATTTGAAGATAAGCTTGAATTCTTGTGTGAGTCACGTCTCTTCATAAGTTCTTCCATTTTATTCATGAGAGTGATCATATCTTCATCGGTGTCATCATCTTCCTCATTTTGATCCTCATCTTCACTTGAATCATATTTGGCTTTGAAAGCATGAATTCTTTTGCTTGAAGTTGAGGCCATCTCTTTGAGCTCATCCTTGTCCTTCTTGTACATCTCATTTGTGATGAGATTGCCCAAAAGAGCGGTAGGAGTCATCCTTGGCAATTCGGATAAATTGAGGAATAATATCACCAAGGTCTCGTATTTGTCCTGTAGAGCCCTAAACATCTTGCACACAATATCAAGATCTGTTAAATTGCAAGATAGGTCTTTGAGCTCATTTACTATGTTAATCATTCTAGAATACATCACATTGATGCTCTCATGAGGCAACATGGTAAATGACTCATATTTGAGCTTTAACCTATGTAATTTAGCTTCTTTGACTGTAGAGGTTTCCTCATGAATTTTCATGAGAGTTGTCCAAACATCATGAGCATTTTCAAGATTACTCACTCTATTGAACTCCTCAACACTCAAAGCGCTATATAGAGCATTTAAAGCTTGAGCATCGTGTCGCAAGTTTTGCTCTACCCTTTAAGTGGGGTTTTGTGGATCAATTGGAGTAGCAAAACCCGTATCAACGATTCTCCATAGGTTAGGGCTCATGGCCTTAATATAGATGGCCATTCTAATTTTTCAATAAGCATAATTTGACCCATCAAAGTGTGGTGCTCTATCAATGGAGAAACACTCACTAGCCATCATTTACTCTCTAGACGGTTAAGTCTAATAAATGAGAGACCAAGCTCTGATACCACTTGTAAGATCGAGGAGGCCGACAAGAGGGGGTGAATAGACGGTTTTCAAAACTTCTTTGGCTAAAACCGATTTCTAATGCGGAATTGTAAATCAAATCGCTTTTTCACAATTAAAACCTAAATCATCTAGTCTTGACTAAATGCGCCAACAAAATAAGACAATTGACAAAGAAAGCAATCATACAAAGACAAGTAAGTAATTTAATGCAAGGAATATAAATTGCACAATGACAAGCACAAGAAGGCAAACCACGATGACGCGATGATGTTTTACCATGGTGATCGGAGACTTATCGGTCTCCCCTAATCCACATTGAGGTAAGTCCAACACTTAGACCGGCTCACAACTTGAACCAACACCTCAATCCACTCCGGAGATGGCGAGCACCAAATCACTCACAAACCGCCCGGGTCTTCTCACAACCTCCTTAAAGAAGATCACCGGCGCAACTTCTCTAAGCCGTCTAGGTGTCAGCAAACACCAAGAGTAACAAGTCGGAGATGCTCACTTGAACGAATCAAGTGTCTAAGCTTAATGGATACACAATCCACTATCTAATTGCAACACATGCACTTAGGGTTTGCTCTCTAAGCTCACTAAGTGCAACACATGCACATAAGAGATGAGAGGGCTAGCTCTTGGCTCAAGGAAATGGGTATTTATAGCCGGCCAAGGTGGGTATTTATAGCCCACACACAAAAAATAGTCGTTATAGAAAGATTCTCTCGAAAATCGCAAGTTGGTCGATCAGAAGTTAACGGCGGTCAGACCGGCCATGCTCCAACGGCTATAAAACTAGCCATTGGACCAAGTCCGGACTAACCGCCAGCCAAAGGCCGGTCAGTCCGCGCCAACCCAGTCTGATCGGCCAACACATGGCGGTCAGACCGGCCAACTGAAAAATTGGATTTCCATAAAAACATACTCTTTGGAAAAAGCTGACCGAGTTTTTGACCCGGGGGTCCGGTCTGACCAGACCAACAGCTGCGGTCAGACCGCACTTGCTAAAACCAGAAAAACACATCTTCTGTAAAAAAAAGCTAACTGCACGCCCTAGCCGGGGGTCCGGTCTGACCGGCCAACATATGGCGGTTAGACCGAGGTTCCTTATGCGGTCAGATCGGTCCTAGAACCAAAAGCTGATTTGTGCAAATTGCTTCAACTCAATTGCAAAACACATTTTCCAATTGATGCAAGATGCACACAAGGGTTAAAGGCAAGATTCTCAACAAATTGTAAAACACATTTGCCAACTTTTAGAATCAACACCACAAGGAATAAGGTATATGGACTTAAACTATTTGCAAAACACATTCGCAAACTAAAGTCACATGCTACAAGGATTATGTATGAGCCTCAACTATTTGTAAAACACATTCACAAATATTGGCACCATGCTAACAAGAGCTAGAGTAAGCACAACGAGCTATCAACACATGACACACTCAAGCTACTAATCACAGACCCCTCTTAATAGTACGACAACCTATACTAGCAATCCGGTCTTGCAACCAAACACCAAGACCGGTAAAAGACTAGGAACACATCCTTAGCCTTGGCTAGTCATACCTTTGCCTTGAGTATCATCTTGAAGCTTAATGACGCACATCTTCACTTCAAGACTGGGTCGTTGACTTGAACACTCATCAACACATGATGACTTGAATCGATGATCAACACATGATCGTATCTTCTTAGAGATCTTGATACGCATCAACATATGATGCATCTTTTACTCCAAGCTCTTGACTTGATGACGATCAACTCATGATGTCATACAAAGTCTTCATCAGCATGGAACATAACATGTTCATCCAACTCATGGAAAATGTTAGTTCCAAAAGATGATTGTCATTAATTACCAAAATATACCATTAACTCATAATGGTAGGTCTAGATTCTTCAGTGTGATTGGGTAATGAAGGTGATAATTCGGCCATGTAGGGGTTAAGGTTAATGATTACATTGGACCTTTCTTTCAGACTTTTAAAGGGCTTAGGCAAGGGGATCTTTTGTCCCCATTGCTCTTTGATTTTGCTATAGATGCACTTTTTTATTAAAAAAAAAAAGCACAACAAAATGGTCTTATAAAAGGTCTAGTGCCTGAAAATGGTGAAAATGGTTTGGCCATTTTTCAATATGAAGATAACACCATTTTTCTCTTGGAAGATTATTTTGAAGGGGCTAAAAACTTGAAACTCATTTTATGTTTGTTCGAGTTGTCAGGTTTAAAAATAAATTTTCATAAAAGTGAACTTTTCTATTTTGGGGAAACTCTCACTAAGCAAGAAAGTTGATGAGGACACACCTATCACATGTACATCTTCTCCGTCTTAAGTTGTTGTATTAAAGTTATGTGTGCACTCTCTGGAACATGTAGCCTCAACCACCACATCAAGATAAGATGAACAACTCCACATCAACATAACATCAGCGGATGCCATCGCTTATGTTAGCAAATATATAATATCATCACATGTCAACATCATGATGAGGTCATCGCACGTGTCAGCATACTTAGCCAAGAAGTATAATGATGTCATCGCACGTGTCAACAAACCAGATGATATCTTTACATGTGTCAGCATACTTAGCCAAGAAGTATATGATGTCATCGCTTAGGTCATCAAATATGTGATGTCATCTCTTAGGTCATCATCTTTCTTGGACATAAAGTAATGAGTTGTAAAGTTGAACTTTACAACTTGAATTGAATTATAACTCTAATTGCAAACAACCTACCATGTGAACATCCCTATAACACACACATTGTCTCATATGATCATATTTCACCATTCTAATATCAAATCCTTTTAATGTTGATGAGAAATCTTTTAGCGTCTTCCATGCTTCAATTGTGCTATTGTGATTGCTTATACGTGTGTGTGTGTGTGTGTGTGTGTGTGTGTGTGTGTGATGCAAAGCATGAACAAGTAGGCAATATAAATTGTTCTACGCAATAAGCACTATTTCTTGGGTTTGAATCAAGCTGAACAAAACATGGCATTAAAGGTTGTTTGCCCATTACTTCTAGTTTTAGTTCGGCAATATTATCACATGTAATATATATTCTATACACATAAAAACTTGTTGTCTACACCATAATCTCCAATCAAATTAAATTTGTATGTGTAGGTGTAGTTTCTATGCAAACACTTCAAGGACATTATTTCTAAAACTTTTGCAAATATCCTATCAAGCTCAATAGGTTGATCAAACTTGATATAACATAATGAATCATCGATGAATATCGTACTAAGAACTTCCTTATGAGTGATCAACTCCACATTATGTAAATTGAGGATATGAAATTCAGAACATGGAATTTCCAATTGAGCACAATAATTCACACATTTACTCACATTCTCTTGATGAACAACCAATTCAACACCATTATTACCTATTTTCAACCTCGTTAGATGATGTAAGTGCTATAGGTTGCATTTCTTCATGATCTAACCATGGAGTAGCAAGTGTTCTATATCCACCCATGACTGTCTCGTCATCATTCTTTTCAACTAGTGTGGTTTCTTTATCATTCAATTCCTCAACTTCATAGTCAACCTACACACCAAGAGAAACACAACTAGAAGTAGAGATTAAGTTGTAAATTTTATAAATAACCTCACATTTGCTTTTATCTACTTCTCTCATTTCTTTTTGTGTATATCTCTCGCTCTCAATTTGGAAGCACTGAACCTCACATACGGTGGAATCATAGAACTCACCATTTTTAGCATTCTCACTCAATTTGTCTAAGTGGCTCTCACCCTTGGATGGGTTTTGATGCATCTTATCCTCCAAATGCCCACCATCAACCATGACCTCCTCATGTGTTGTGGATAGCAACAGGCTAGCACTACTCCACATTTCAGTTGAAGGTAAAGTCCCATGCTCGACCGTCTTCTCATGAATTGACGGCTTAAGATTAAATCTGGCTTTAGACTTCTCTTGGCTCTCTTGAATTGGAGGCTTAAGAGTGAACATGACTTTTGATTTCACTTTGCTCTCTTGGATTGACGGCTTAAGAGTAAACATGTATTTTGAATTTACTTTGCACCAATCATATGGTACAAATTCGTTTCTCATGATCCTCTTCAATTCTTCCCAAGTTTTCACAAAGCGCCTACTTGGATATTGCGTCCACCAATAATTTGCGTAATCTTCGAATTCCACGGTGGCTCGTAACACCTTCCTAAAGCCAACAAATTGGTGGCACTTGAATTCCAATTCTATTTGTTTCTCCCATTTGAGGTACTCGTCGGGATCATTACTTCCATAGAATGGAAGTTCTGCATACTCATAGCCTGCCATGATTATAAAAAAACAAGAATATATGTGGAATCAAGGACCATTAACCGGAGGGTAGAATCCGGCCCCCCTCTGGTGCCGTAATCGCCCGATTCTATCGCCGGTCTCGAACAAATTCGGGCAAATTCGTTTAAATTCAATTGAAATTCATTTGAAAATTGAAAAAACCGCCGAGATTTCCTCTCGGCCACCTCCAGTGCATGTAATCGCCCGGTTACCAGCCGATTCTGCGCGAGTTTTCTATCCCTGTGTGGAATCACTCAACCTCACCTCTTGCCTACCAAAGTTCTTATGATTGCTTCACAGATTAAAGAATTATACGTACTTCGGTGATAGTAGAAAATACGAAGGTGATGGATTAAGTGAATCAAGATCCAAGTGTTGTAAATGTCCGTGGCTATTTTGTGGAGCTTGGATGGTTAGTATAATCCTATGTAATTGAAATTCTAGGTATTGTAATGATAAGAAATAATCCAAACTAGAATCCAATGCCTAATTGATGATCTTTTAATATAAGTGAAGATTATAGCAACTCATGCACAATGATAATGGAACTTAATGCAACCAACGAATGAGCTGTAACACCTGGTATAAGTAAAGAACAAAATAGCTCATGTTGCACAAGTTATAGAACAACGGGCTACAGATTTGCACACAAGAATAACAAACTATACCAAACCTTGGAAAGGAATTTATGCTTTATAAAAGTATTGACCACGGCATTTCTTTCTTTTATTTCTTACTTACTTCTTTTCTATTTTCTTTCTTTCTTTTTGTACTATTTTCTCTTCTTCTTTTTTTTTTTTGCACCGAGGTCAACATATATATCAAGAGCTCACAAGATATCCAATAATTCAGTTTCAAAAATTAAAGAATGATATCAAGTATACAAAGCCCTACCAATACTCAAAAGCTAGTCTTTAATTAGGACCAAAGTTTTCACAAATGATAGATTGGGTTCTCAAAAGAATATAAGTGAAGCTCAGATTACCAAGTTGCGCAATTTTCATATTTGAGTGAAGTTCTATGCAACACAACAACTTTCTATTCGACTAACAATGATTTTCTTATTATTAAAACCGAACATATTAGCACAAACAAAAGCAACGCAAATAAAGATTTTGGATCAGCAAGTGAGCAAGGTTCTAATGGATCAAAACCTAGCAAAACTCACCAAAATTTTCAATTGAAACTACGACAAAGAACAATATTTTTGTGTGGCTTTTTCTGGAAAGGGATGAAAACAACAAATATAGTAGCTGAGGGTAAAATCCTACCATGTCGACCTTGGGCTCTGATACCAACTGATGCGGGGCGGCGGGGTCGGCCTGATCTTCACGGCGTAGGATTGGAGATAACTTAACCCGTGCAACCTGATGAATGACATCGCCAACCACCATCTCTACTACGGCAATCTGCGGTACTCGATTCACTCAACCACACGCTTTGATCCTTTGTCTACCCACTCACGTGGAGTAAATGTGTTCTAGCAATCACCGAAGCAACCACACGAACGATGGAGAAGAACACTCAGATAATTCCTAATTCTATGGGGGTGGAATTTTATCTCACACAAACCGTAGAACAAGAATTTGACTTCTGAAATTTTCAACATGAGTTACATAGGAGGGGGTACCCCTCCTTATAGAACACACCTAGAACATATACATCTTCTCCGTTTATATAAGGAGGAGTACCCCCTCCTATGTAATTCATGTTGAAAATTTCATAAATCAAATTCTTGTTCTACGGTTTGGGTGAGATAAAATTCCACCCCCATAGAATTAGGAATTATCTGAGTGTTCTCCTCCATCATTCATGTGGTTGCTTCGGTGATTGCTAGAACACGTTTACTCCACGTGAGTGGATAGACAAAGGATCGAAGCATGTGGTTGGGTGAATCGAGTGCTGCAGGTTGCCGTAGTAGAGACGGTGGTTAGCGGTGTCATCCATCAGGTTGCACAGGTCAAGTTATCTCCAATCCTACGCCGTGAAGATCGGGCCAACCCCACCGCCCCGCATCAAAAGTTATAAACAAAATTTCACTTGTAAGATGGGTGATTTTCCCATGAGATATTTGGGAATTCCAATTGATGATAAGAAGCTTAGAAACAATGAGTGGAAACCAAATAAGCTTGGATCCAAATTAAGATGCTAGCAAGGTGAAATTCTTTTAATTGGGGGAAGGCTGATTCTATTGAATTCTAGCCTAACTAGTGTGGGCGCATATCTCCTGCACATGCAACAACCTGTGGACATATGGACATGGGTCATCCTGGCCATCCATCACGAATCCGGAGGCCAGGATCGAGCCTCCCTCTCACTTGACTGCTCATTTGCGAACCCCCCCCCTCCCGAATGCATTCTTCGCTCGGCTTGTCTGCGTTCCTTCCCAAACCAAACCCATGCGCTAGGGTTTGGAGGGACTGCGCCACGTCGCGCCGCCGCTCCATGCACTACCTCCACAGCACTGCACCGCACCACGTGCTCCCTCTTTGTCTACGCTGAGCGCCCTCCCTAGCGCATCGCCGCCTCCCTGTGCACTGCACTGCACCGAGTCTCCGCGTCGCCCCTAGCCGTGAGGCCCTGTGTGAGGTAAGCAGTTGATTCCTCCTTCCCCTGCGCCTATGCCTGCACCGGGTCAGGCAATGTTCTTCTTCTCCAGGTCTTGTTTTGTTGGCTAAAAATTTGGGTATTTGCTTTGTAGGGCCTCCAAGGTGGCTAAGCAGGATCAGGCCATGTTCTTCTTCTCTAGATCTTGTTTTGTTGGCGCATGTGAGTTTTTCGCACAGGAAAAGATGGCAAAAGGAAGCACTGATTCTAAGTGGTGTGCAAAAGATCTGAGCAGAGTACAACACATTCGTCTATTCAGCATATTTTGATTCATCCATTAATGTAACTTGACTTTCAGAATCAGATTCTTGTTCGTCTTGTGTCTGTCTTGGACATTCAGATCTTTGTATTGTAATGATCAATGAACCTAAGTGGTCAATTACATGTGTTCGTATCCGTGAATTGTAATGCACCACGTAGTATTGATTGACAAATAATATATGATTTCAATTCTTGTATGAGTGAATAATGTGTTGTATGAATGATCCAAATGTATGTGCTAATGGTTGTGTTTAATGATATGATGGAGAAATGAATACATGTTGTGTTGTCAAGTGTGCCATTCTAACTGATGAACTGGTCATAGAGGAAAGATGTGATGGTGCGAGCCTAACATAGTAACATATCAGAAGATGATTTCAGTTGTATGATATTTGTATATGATTTGTCACCATCTTGAGAAGGTATTCATTGGAGTCCAATGTACACATGGATTCAGCAAAAGCATCGCA
The DNA here is from genome assembly GCA_036346405.1 of Phyllostachys edulis. Taxonomy (NCBI): domain Eukaryota; kingdom Viridiplantae; phylum Streptophyta; class Magnoliopsida; order Poales; family Poaceae; genus Phyllostachys; species Phyllostachys edulis. Next base: position 6,062,271 of record CM070566.1, read on the forward strand.
AGGATTAAGCTATTTTACACCTGAATAAGTCGGCAGAGTCTGAGCTTTAATGCTTTTGTGCTTGTGCTTATGCTTATGGTGGGATGCATGTGTATGAATGTGGATGGAAGCATGGGCCTCAATGAGAAATTTTGTTGTTGCGAGCTTGTAGTTTTGCAATTCAGGATTCTGTAACAATGAGGTCTAAGTTCTGTTCATTGTTACAATTCAGAATTCTGTAACAATGAGGTCTGAATTCTGTATTAAAAATGAGCATATTGTTATTTCTCATTTATATTCAATGTGTATGTGTGGATGGAATCTCTGAATTGAGGTCATTTATATTTTGTATTCAATTTATATTCAGGTGAAATGAGGTGTTGATTGATGCTGTCATCTTGTGCTCGGTGTCATTTATGTGTGGATGGAATCTCTGAATTGAGGTCATTTATATTCTGAATTCTGTAACAATGTTATCTGAATTCTGTATTAAAAATGAGCATGTTGTTATTTCTCAAATGGATGAAAGTTTCTGTCATTGATGAATTGTTGAATGCAAAATCAAATGCAAATTAATTCCTGGAATTCATGAGAATGACAATGTATGATTCATAAACAGTATCAGGTAAATTTTGGGTAGGAATTCAACTTCAACTTGTGCTCAGTGTCCATCTCGTACAATCAACAATGACCTCATCGGAGCAGTACATCATTAAGCAATTGTTGAAAGCAATTGCTCACTGCCATGACCTCATTGTCTCCCCAGCAGAACTCCAGAACTGAAAACAAAAATGAACTCCAAAACAGCAGTGTTCATATTGCTTGTATTGTTACCACAAAAAGTCAGGCAAATACCTGATACTATAGCATCAAATTAAGGAACATGTGCATGGGTCCAGATTTTACAAGTACATACAACATGTGCATGAGTCCAGATATTACAAGGAACACATGAGTCCATACAACATTCAACCACTTCCAGATATCTAAAGCTCAACATGTCCATACAAAGCAAATATTACAAATCCATACAACATGTGCATGAGTCCAGATATCTCTGAAGCACAACATGTCCAACATTCAAATATTACATGTCCATACAACATTCAGCCACCTCCAGATATCTGAACCTCAACATGTCCATACAAAGCAAATATTACAAGTCCAAACAACAGCTACAAAACTATGGATTGATCATAGCAAGTAGCATTAGTAACAAACCTGATACACTCATTGTGGCGATAGGTGCTGCTAGCTAACGGAGCTTAAGGAATTTTGACATAAGCACACAATGCCATAAAAATTTTTTGACAGAAATTCATGGTTCAACATGTGACATGATTTTTTTGCAGCATATCCTCTCATTGAGGACATCACAAAAGGAGATTCAGGTTGCTATGATAGGCAACAGCAGACTAATGATACTATTCATATCATGGTCGCTAGCGAAAAGAACATTTTAGTGCATCTTTTTAAATGACCACAACAACACTAATAGCATTCCATTGAGTACATTGAAAGGGTTCATGAGGATTGAAAAAACTTAGCACAAACACATCAAGCAGAAGCAGAACACAAGTCTGAAAAGTATCAGGTACATTGGAATTGGCTGAAATTTAAATTTGAAATCTGAAGCATATTTACATAGAGAAGAACAGCATTAAGCTACTGTTGCAACTACATTAAACTCTAACTAGCAGCTTCTGAATGAGGTACACTCCAACGAGCTGCATCTGCTGGTATTTGAAATTGCTGCTCCTGGTAGCTAAAAACTATTGCTACTGGTAGCTAAATTTCCATTTGGACATGACCAACTGCTGCACCTGGAAAACAAGTTGGTAAAGAAATTAGTAACAACAACGTCAAACTGAAATTTTTCAAACTTGATTTCAGCAAGTCCTTTACACACATGTACACGAGCATTCGGCAAATACCTGAACCTATGTCCTAGATGATGAGGCTGCGCCGGCCACGGTGCTCTCCTTGCGCGACGGGATGGGGAGGGAAGCAGGCTAGAAGGGAGGCGAGTGGGGTTCTCTGCCGCCGCACAGAGATGGAGACGCCACCCCCGTAGCACGGAGATGGATCAGTTGATGGAGGGGGTTCGCTGGAGGGGGAGGCGGCGATAGGAGGGGAGGCCCTAGAGGAGCAGCACCGCCAGCGTGGCGGCAGCTGGAGGAGGAGGCGCCATGGATGGCGGCTAGGAGCGGCGTACTAGCTTGCAAGGCTTCAAATGAATCGGATTGGGGAATGGAGGAAGGGGCGAGACGGTGATGAATGCATTCGGGCGGGGGTGTTTCTGCAAAGTGGAGGCGGGTGGGAGGAAGCCTCAATCCTAGCTGTTGAATTCACGATGAACGGCCCAGATCAACCATGTCTATATGTTCACAAACATGCTCATGTCCACTAGATATGCGCCCAACTAGTGTACCACTTTATATGTTATCCTTTTATCAACTCCCAGTTGGGGTGACAGAAATGATTGATTTTTTTTCAGGAAAAGGCTTTTGTGGCAGAAAGATCTAGGAAAAATAAGATATCGTTTGGCTAATTGGTCAATGACATGTCTTCCAAAAGACCGGGGGGACTGGGTGTGTTGGATTTGGATATCATGAACATGGCTTTGCTTGGAAAGTGGATTTGGAAATTGGAAAATCAAGAAGGCTTATGGCCAGATTTGCTTAGAACTAAATATTTAAATGGAAAACCTTTGTTCCAGGTTCAATTCAAACAAGGGGACTCTCATGTCTGGAATGGTATAATGAAATTCTACCCCTACTTTATTAACTTTTGCAAGAGACAAGTTGGAAATGGGGAAAAACACTTATTTCTGGGAAGATAGATGGTTGGGAGATGTTTCCTTAGCTCAAAAGTACCCCAGGCTTTATGGGATTACTTTTAGTCCGAAAATCGTAGTGGCGGAGGTGCTTAAAAACAGTTGGAACATTATCGAATTCAGAAGAACCATTTATGGGGAACTTCTTAATAGTTGGAACAAACTGATTGGGGAATGTAAATATGTATGTTTGGACAATGAGAAGGATAGGTTGATCTGGATGTCATCGTCCAATGGTCAATTCTCAGTTAGTTCCTTTTATAGGAAGATGAAAACCCAAAATGTTCAATTTCCTCAAATCTTTTTGTGGAAAGGGAAAGTTTCTTTAAAGATTAAGGTCTTTTGTGGCTTATTATTAAGAAAAAGATTCTAACAAAGGATAATCTATTGAAAGGGGGATGGAAAGGACAAAGCACTTGTCAATTTTGTGGAAGAGATGAAACACTCAACCACATGTTTTTCCTTTGCCCCATGACACATTTTGTGTGGAATGGGGTCAAATGTGCCGTTGGATTCACAAATGTGCCTGGTAATATTTCCTGTTTGCTTGGGCAATGGGTAAAGAGCTTTATTTTCAAAATGAGAAATTTGGTCTATGTAGGTATTGTTGCGGTTTTGTGGACAATTAGGAAAACACACAATGATGCTTATTTCATAAATGTGTTACCCGCATACCCTACTTCAGCCCTATTCAAAATTTGTTATTGGCTAAATTTGTGGGCTATGTTGCAGAAAAAAAAAGAGACAAACAAGGAGGCGCTTCCCCCGGGGGGGGGGCAAGACTGCTGGAACAAGTAGCAGCTGAGGTAGTGAACATGAAGCAAGGCTGGCGACCGCTAACTAGGAGTTTAGAGAATGAGTGAAGAAGCTGAAGCTGGAGGAGAGATGAAGCTGAAGAAATTGAAGGGGTGCGATAAAGCAAAAGAAGGAAAAAGGAGTCAACGTTTCTTTTGCCTGGCATTTGGTTGTGATCGTTTTGGAAGACTTGTAATATTTCGTGATCTCGTTCGGAGTTTGTTTTGGTTGTGGTGAAGAAACGGAGTAGTAGTACAACTCGTCGGGTGGGCGTTTCCACTAAGTGTTTCCTAGGTTTCATAAGATGGTGACTTAAAATTCTATAGTATTGATGGTTTCTAATAGGAAGAAGTCCATTCTACCCCCTCAAGTATCGACATGCGGACACCTAACCCCCTGAACAAAAAAATCGGCCCTTTGACACCCTGAAGTTGCAAAACCGGACAACCTACCCCCTGAGGCTGTTTCGTGCGGTGGTTTTGCTGATGTGGCATCCGGGTGGCCCGGTTTCGCCAGAGGGGAGCTGATGTGGCGCCGGGTCAGCAGCTAACTAGGACAAAGAGAGGGGGAGAGGGATTAGTAGCACATTAAGAACAACTTCATCTCCCGTGCGAACGTCCCAACTCCTGAAGTCCCGAGCACAATTCCCCTTCCTCTCCCTCCAGATCCCAAATCCTCTCCCTCCTCCACCCCGTCTGCCGCCCTCCAGCCCGCCACCGCCGCTCCATCTGCCGCCCTCTAGCCCATCACCGCCGCCCCCCGTCCTCCCCCTCCCTCCATCCATTTCCCCTTGCCCGCGCCGCCGCAGCAGTAGCACACGGCGCCGCCCCCGCCATCATCGCACCCCTCCCCAACTCCGGCCACTTCCTCTCCCACCGCCACCGCCCTAGCCCCCAACTCCGGTCGCTTCCTCCGGCCTCGCCACCGGTTGCTCGTCTTCTTCGCTATCGACCGCGCCGTCTTCAACGAGAGCGTCGGCTCCGCCTCACCGCCGCCCCTCCTCCTCCCCTTCTGCCCGCCCCACCTCCCCTTCCTCCACCCCGCCGTCAGTGGGCAACGGGCCAACAGCCCCAAGAACGTCGTCGCCTACCACCTCCCGCCTCTTCGCTATCGAGGCCAACGAGGTCGCTTTGGCCCATGGAGCTCCTGCGCACCACCGCTGTGGGATTTAGGGGGTGGGAATCTAGGGCGACGAAGGGAGGGAACCCGGAGGCGGCGACCGACGAGGGTGTGGAAGCCCGCGCCGTCGCAGGGGAGGGGGATGAAGACAGCACCAGCGACGATGATGGGGCGTAGACACGCGGTGGTGTGGAGTTGTTCGCTACTAATCCCTCTCCCCCTCTCTTTGTCCTAGTCAGCGGCTGACCCGGCGCCACATCAGCTCCCCTCTAGCGAAACCGGACCACCCGGACGCCACATCAGCAAAACCACCGCACGAAACAGCCTCAGGGGGTAGGTTGCCCAGTTTTGCAACTTCGGGGTGTCAAAGGGCCGATTTTTTTGTTTAGGGGGTTAGGTGTCCGCATGTTGATACTTGAGGGGGTAGAATGGACTTCTTCCTTTCTAATATTAGAAATTGCAGGGATTCTTCCCTCCTTTTCCAACCAAAAAAAAAAACCCCTTGCTTCAGGCCTACCAGTGATTCGGCAGGCTGGGGTTGCCTACCAACGGTGGAGATGAAGTTCACACCTGAAGGTGCCACTGGAGAATGTGTTCCGGGAACAGTCAATCGGTGTACTCTGTTTGGCATTTCAGCCAGATGTTGCTGGTGTTAGACGTTCAGATTCTAGGGAATAAGGCAACAAGATTACAAGATCATTCATGGTTGTGTATGATGATATCCAAGCCATGAAGTTCGGCTTTCTAGCTTGTGCTTGTTGATAGGAGAACGTATTATTTTCCCGCGCAAGGTACAACTGTCCAGTCTGATCAAAGCATCAAACAGAACCAACCAGTCAGCCAGACGCTATTGCAAGCAGGCAGACGAAGGTAACTCTGAAGCATGCCATTGCAAATTTGCTACAGCTGCTGAAGCGTTTTCTCTCGAGCGCTCTTATGATCCTAGTGTTTATAACAGAACAAATATGGCAAACCGATCGCCAAACTTAATCGGCAAACTCAAATAATCTTATACCCCCGTTACTAAGAAAAGCAAACAGGTCGGTATTTGCACATGAATAACATAACCAATGTAAGATACCAACAACCATCACTGAATCACTGATCAGGCAACAAATTGGTGAGTCACACATAGGAATCAGCGTCAAAGATACAATAACCAACGCATTTCAGTGAAGATTAACCATGTTGCAACTGTCATGTGCAGTAGACTTTGAGATCAAACAAAGATCGTATGAAATTTTTGGCAAAAATAGAACATCAGCTTATGTTTCAAGTGTTTGTGGCCCTGGTGTAGATTTGCTGGCTTGCATGAGTAGACACCGCCCTGATGGCACCTCGTCATGAGATCCTTGATGGCTTGTCGAGAAAGGGACCCATTGATCTGAAAAAAACATTTAAGTAAATCACTGTTAACAACTCAGTTGAATGGCGGTTTTTCCTATGAAAAACGAACTATGTAAAATGGCTCACTTGTAGTGTTTTTTTTTAAAAAAAATGATGCGAGCATGATAGTAAGTTGAACTGGCTAACCAAACAAATCAAAGGCACTTAGTTGGATATAGCTTGACAGGTAAAAACAAATAAGATAGCAACTGCAGCTATCTGATTGCAATTATGAAACAGCAAGGCAGAGAAAGATGATAGACAATAAGACAATAACAAACTACATATGCTAAATGCTGATTCACAGAGCAATAAAGCAACAGAACTTATGGGAAAGCCCACAGTACTGTACATCAAGTTCAAGTGGAACTGTTTCTTGAAAAACAATCAAGTGGAAATATCAAGCAAAAGAAAAGGAATGATGACCCAGGAGTAAAGCTTATTTTGACCCAAAATCAAATAATTCTGTAACACATAGATCAATTAAAAACAATGGTACTATTCCTTCAAAAATGGTGTTCACGGGCTGGTACCTGGGTACAACATTCAAATCTACGAGCAAAAAGAAGCAAAGTTCCCATCAAACTTTAGACATTCACATTAGTAGCTTACCACTCCACTTCCTAATACCAACAGAATGGTTCAAGAACATTTCATGCAAACTTATCACCATTTTATCATCTGGAAAATGCTACGCTGCCAAACTAACACAGTACGCTGGCTAGTTCATTAAGCAAACACATTCCATGCCAATCTATCATAATTCATTGTGGAAGGCAAGCACTCCTAAGTCCTAACTACAGTGGCATCACAAGGGAGAGATAAGGGTGATGCCATAACCCAGCCAAGCATGACAACCCATAAATGAAGTTAAGGTCATTCTCCTGGTCACAAGTTGTAGCATAATACTACAATCAACCTACAAACCAACAATGCAAAATTCGGCAAGTTCCGCCATACATTAGCATCAAACGATGGAGCCTTTCGCAATTCATTCAAAATGTTTCTTTAAACTCCACCTCATAACCACTTCCCACAATTCAAAAAACAACAGAACCAAAGCATTCCCTATACAAGTAAACTAGGGACCATGAACATGAAGCAATGCACCGAACTTCTCAAACAGCTAAATCAAACAAAAGAAGCATTGCATTATAATGGAATTCCACAAATGCCACAAGTTAACGTAAGACAGAACAACAGGCTAGTACACAAATTCAGTTGGAGTCCCAAAGAAACACCATACCCTGAGCCTCTCAGAGAGCACGGAGGGGGTGATCTGCTTGGACTTGGGCACCTCGGAGAGCAGCTTGTCGTAGGTGGCCTTGTCGAAGAGCACCATGTTGTTAACCTTCTCCTTCTGCTTCCCCTTGCTCCACTTCTGCAAACCCATACAACCAAAGATGTGAGCTTCCGAAGCGAAACAAAACCGAAGTCTAAGATACGAATAGTTTACGGGGTATCCACATCACCTTCTTCTTCTGCTTGCCTCCGCCGGACTTGACTGGCTTCGACGGCGGCGGCGGGGCCTTGTCCTTCTTCGGCGCCTTCACAGCACAGAACAGCACACCATGAGAACCAAGACGGTCAGTTAATCATATGAGAGAGTGAATGGAGGTCAAGGTGGTTCTCACAATGGCGGAGACCGGCGGGAGAGGTGGGTTTAGTGTTCCATCGAAGTGGCGGCGGCGGCAAAAGGTGGGAGGGGTTGGTTTGGTTAGGAAAATGGGAAGAAGTAGTTATATACACGAAGGACGGAGTTGTTTGCGGCCGTCGGATTGGTGAGATCTGGCGGTTCGCAGGTGAAGAATACTTTGTGCGCAGACGATCAATGAAAGCGGGACACAAGATATGCGTATGTGTTCATCGATGACGGAAATATTTGTTCTAAGTAACGAATTCCATTCATAAATTACTGAAAGGTGTTTCAAAGACTACGATTTCTGTTCGTAAACTACAGTCCAAGAAACGACACACCGGCCATACATTTTCTGAAGACAAGATCCTGTTTCATTGGAATTTACACAGAAAATATACATTGGTTACACAGAGTAGGTTGTATGTTGCAACCACTTTACAAGTTGAAGCCAGAGATCACAAATGGACAGATTAGAACTTACAAGCCTCTGTAATGGCTGTATGAGACTGACCGGATGACTTGTTTTCTCTGAAAACAGACGATCTGTCTTGTCCCCATCATCTAAAAACAACTTACAAGCCAAATTGACCGCCAATAATACCAGTAACAAACACCACATGGTGATCCCTGCAACTAGCACCATAAAATCATTCCATGTTCCACTTCTGATTTCTGAGTCCAAGCCAACTAGCTAAGTCCATGGGGTTGCATTTGCATAGGTCGTGCAGAAAGGCAAACAACGGCCACTTCCAGTCAGAACAGACAATGAACTCCTCACCGTCGACGGAAACCACGCATTGCGTCCATATCCCGCCGCCTCAGGTTGCCATACTTCCTCCTGCGCCGTCCAGCACCGGTGGCAGCCTGAATTATCACAATAACACGGACTTTTTTTCAACCCAGCGCAAACACAAGAACAACAAATGTATGCCCCGAGCTATTGACTAGGGTGCCTTTTACCTGCTCTTCAGCCTTGAGGGACTCCATGAGATTCTCCATATCAGGAGAGTCTTTTCCTTGCATGGCTCCCATCATTTTCTGCATTCGAGCACGCATTTGGAAAAGCTGCGCAACTAATTGGCTCACCTAATAGTGAAGAGAAACTCAATTTATCTCCATGGGTTTTTTTAGTTTGGTTTATAGTGGTGATGAGGTAAGAACTGAACCTGCTGTTCGGTCTTTCCAGAATCCTTGGCCACTCTTCTCCTCCTCTCGCGTGATTCAGCAAGTAACTCTGGTCTTTCCCTTTCCTCTGCACAAAGTCAGGATAAATATTGGGAAAATATTCATGCCACAACGATCCATCACCATCATGCTCCATACAATTAGGATTGAGGTGCTGTTTACTTGATGACCTTGGCTCGCATAACTGGAGGTCCCAGGCTCCCAGCGATGCAGACTGAGACACTATTTGTAGAATTTTAGGGATATTGTGTGTTTCTTGATATCCCTACACTCTTTATTTATAGTGTCAAATATTATGGTCTGACTTGGACTCTTAGACTCACACACGACTTGAACTATTATCTAAACTCTAATATCTCCAACAACTTTAATATCTCCAATAATCACCCTCAAGATGAGCATAAGAGTTCATCTTGTTATATATTGCAACACCATTACTAGAATCTATCAAAACCTATCGTCCATCGACTCCATAACCAATATTATCACAAAAACGAAAGTTGTTCACCACTAATACTACCAAGGACATCATCAAATCCATCTCCACCATCAACTAGCTGCCCCGACCTCAATCTCATCTTCCTCTACCCTCATGCCCCCAGCCTCCACCAGTCTGCCCACATGCCTCCATCTCCACCATCTACCACATGCCTTGACCTCAACTTCATCTTCCTCTACCCTTATACTCCCAGCCACTCCTGGCCTCCACCACCCTGCCCACACGCCCCCAGTCTCATCCTTCACCGCCTCTACCTCTGTCACAGACCATTACGTCTGACTCCAGTCCAAATCTTATTCCGGACATCTCCAACAACACTATCTCCGACACCCATACCAACACTACTACACGACACTAATTTCACCATTAGCACAATCACCAAAGCACCACCTAAACAATCTTCTCCCCCTGTCTTCCATGCCTTCTGTTGTAACCTCCGATACTATCACCACCAAGCAACACAACAACACCACCTCTACCTCTGTTACCCACACCAGATCAAAAGATCCTCCACTCTTGAAGCACCCACAGCAGATTATATCCTCCACACTGGATCAGATCCTCCACACCGCATCGGATCCGGATCCCCACCGACACGACACCTCTTCTTCTCCCGAGCCCTCCTTTTCTCTCCCGATTCTCCTCCTCCCCCGAGCGCAAGCACAACAACCCCCTCCCCCCTCCTGTGAGCGCAGACACAGCAAACCTCCTCCGCTGAGCACAATCTCCTCCACAACAAACCTCCTCCGCTGAACACAATCTCCTCCCTGGAGTGCAATCTCCTCACCAAAATCTTGAGCACCCTCCCGTCAGATCTCCAGTTCTTCTTCCTTCTTCTCTCCCCCGAGCCCGAGCCCTTACTTTCCCCTTCCTCTCTCTCACCTCTCTCCGGCCCCCAACTCCCTCCTCCCTCACCAGTCGTCGGTGCTTTCTTCCCTCACCGTCGCCAGCCCGAGTGCCATCTCGGTCAGCGCCGACCCCCGGCGCTGGATCTCCTCCCTCCGCCTTCTCTACCACTGGCCCGAGCACCCCCGAGCGTGCATGTCCTTCTCTTCACTCTTCCTCTGCCTTCTCTCTAGTCGAGCAGGCCTAGATCCGTCGCCTCTAGCTGCCGTCATGCACTTCAAGCCGCCTCTACCGCTCGGTGCAGCAGTCAGCCCTCGTCACCCGGCCTCCGTCTCCGCTCTCTGCCTTGATTGACGCCGCCTATGTGACTCCTCACGCCGCCGCCCTGGCTTTGCCCACATGTAACCCAGCCGGCCGTGATTTGCTCCCGTGCGACGCGGTCGCAGAGGACCACGTGCAACGAGGCAGCGCAGTAGGCGGATCGACAAATGGCGGCGGTGGTTCTTGAGGTAAGGGTTTTTTTCTTGGGTTAGGGTTTTGGGTGGATTGGCTCTGAAACCATGTAGAATTTTAGGAATATTGTGTGTCTCTTGGGATCCACACACCCTTTATTTATAGTGTCAAATATTATAGTCTGACTCGGACTCTTAGACTCATACACGACTTGGACTCTTATCTAAACTCTAATATTCCTAAAATGATGGGAGCATGGAGAGAGACTAGGAGGTGCTGGCTGGAAGTGTAGATATTGTAATCTAACGAAATCAGGCGGAGGTGTCACCCGTCTAAAATAACATCTTGCTAGGAGATATAGAGATGTTGTTGCTTGTAGTGGGGTTTCGGTGGAAGTCTGAAGGCTCATGCTGGCAAGTCTTGAAGAAGCGAAGGCAAGAAAGAAAACTATTAAAGATGAACGACTGCGAATGGAGCAAACTGCAAGAGAGCCTGTAGCTCGTGAGCCATCATATCAAGATATCTTCGATGATGACGAGGAAGTGCAGATGGAATGGGCTCGCCAAGAGTCATTGGAGGTACACCAGCTCCAACAAAGGGCAAAAGCCAGGGGTGCAACGTTTAAACATGGTAGTGGCAGTGGAAGTGATAGGGGAAGTGGAAATGGCAGAGGAAGTGGTGTCATTTCTAGGATGTTTGGCAGATCACAGTCCGTGAGAGTTGATTCTGATATTTTGACAGGTCAGGCATCCCGCCAACCCCGCATTGATACAGTACTACGCGGAGACACAAAGTCAAAACTTAGGAAAATTTGGTGTAAGTGGTTCCATAGTAATGACATTCCTGAAAAAAGGCAAAGTGTTCTTATTTTCGTGCTGCCATCAAAGAGACACAAAAACTTGGTGAAGGCATGGCGTCACCAAGAGGCCATGAAATCGATGGGTCATATCTTGATGCTAACGAACAAGATATAAAGTAGTATGCAGCACAGTTCAAAGATGACTGGGGTATATATGGAGTCTCTATCATGTGTGATTCATGGTCAGGACCTACACAGCTGAGTATTATTAACTTCATGTTGTACTACAATGGAAGAATATTTTTCCATAAGTCAGTGAATGCAACTGGTGAGATGCAAAATGCTGACTTTTTGTATCGTGAGATACGTAGAGTTGTGAAAGAAGTTGGGGTTCGACATATTATGCAGATTGTGACTGACAATAGTGCAAACTACAGGAAAACATGTCAACTGGTAATTGAAGAGTATCCAACTTTAGTCTGGCAGCCGTGTGCGGCGGATACCGTCAACCTCATGTTGAAGGATATTAGCCAGTTCAAGAAGGTTGCTAGAGTTGTCAAGGCGGCCAAGAGGATTTGTCGGTTCCTATACAACCATGGTCACCTCTATAATGAAATGTGAGAAAATATTGGAGAAGAGATAATTCGTCCAAACGCCATGAGGTTTGGAACGACATTTGTTTTCTTGAAAAAATTTTGGGATAGAAAAGACAAGTTCATGAAGTGGATAGTGTCAAATGTGTGGAGCTCCAACCATTTGTGCACGACCGAAGAAGGAGAATACATGTATTCCTGTCTCACATGTAGATAATGGTTGACCTCTATGCATTGGGTCATTAAAGTGGTAGAACCGATTTATCGACTACTAAGATTTGTAGACCAGCAGAGACCCGCAACTGTGGCAGGAATGATTGGAAAAACATATGAACTCAAGCATGAACTTGAAGATGCATTGACACAAGATCAGGCTACCTATGATCATGTTATGGAGGTAGTTAATAAAAGAATTTCAATGCTCAAAAACCGCACCTATGTGATTGCAGGCAAGTAGATAGTTTCCTAAATCCTAACACATAAATTATATTTATTGTATTTTTTCTAACATTGTAAGTGTGTTTGGACAGTGGCGGTGCTAAACCCGCAGAGCCACAACCTATATGGTTTGGGAAAGAATCCGGTCCTCACTGTTTCCAAGACAATGGCAATTCAAAGAATAGCTGATACACCCGAGGAGGCAGTATAGGCTCTAGACGAGCTAGAATTCTATCGTAATCGACGATGCCTATTTGCTTCAAATAAGGCTTACATTAGTGCATCTCGTCATGCTATAGGTATGTTGTTATCAACTTATATATACATAGAAAATCAACCATCACTATGAGTTTAATATAATTTTCATGTTACTTGTAGCTACATGGTGGATAACTTTTGGAGTGGAGACACCAACACTACAAAAATATGCCTTGCAGATTGTCTCACAATGTGTTTCCTCCAGTGGATGTGAACATAATTAGAGTACATTTGCTTTGGTGCATACACAATTGAGGAACCGTCTTGGGTATAGAAAACTACATAAGCTCGTATATGTCCACTACAATCTAAGGCTGCGATTGCAAGAGCATGAGACTAGAAATGAGGATAGAGATGTAGATCCTTTTGGCGATCTAATTAATGGCACTATGTACGACAGGGATAACCCAATCCATGAGTGGCTTGGTAGCTCCATGATAGAATCAAAGCCTGTACTAGACGAGGAAGGTGAGCCCCCCATTCCATCCAAGATTGTAGTTAATGCCATCCTTGAGGAGGAACTAGAAAAAGCACTAGATGATCAACCGTTGAAACAATGGACAAAGACAACTATTGACAAGAGTCATCTTGGAAAAAGGAAATATTGTAGCCAACCGACTGCAAAATTGGCTGCAGACTTTGCCTCTCTTACACAAACAAGGAAACGAGAGGCTGATAAGAAGAAGAAAAAGAACATTCAGGAGGACATTGTAGAAAGCGATGAAGAAACAGAAAGTCAACCATCTGATGAAGTGTAGTACCAAGAGTCTGGTGACAGTAGCTCTCTGTCGTCTGATGATGGTACTAATGGTGGGACAACTTGAGATACAGCACAAGACCAACCATTGGAATTCACCTGCGAGAAAAATTTCACGCATGCTACCCAGGATGAAGACCATGGTTGTCATGCTTCAAGAACAATTCATAAGACCTACGTGAGGGGTAAGGGTCGCAAAAAAGATCATTCTCAGCTACATGACTCTTCTTCCTATGAATCCTATGCTAGCTCAAGGACTTATGGACGTCGAGATGGCAACCTATTACATTCTGGTGATGATTCTCATTCGTCAGACATTTCTTCTTATCCTTCTCACCATTACGGTCTTGTACCCTTCAACAACAATTCAAGAATGGTTTATCAGTGGGTGGAACCCGAATATTACCAATAAGCTTATAATCATTGGCTACAACATGCCCATGAAACATACACTTGGGATCAATACAAAGCCTACCTAGCTCAATACGAAGGACTTGTACTCTTTGATAACAATGAGTATATTGCACAACCTACGCGTTTCTCGACAATGTATTGGTATGAATTGCCATCATTATTGTTTTTAGTATGCTAGTCAAGTTATTATTCATTACGATTAACTCATGTCTTTATTATTTTAGATGTTGCTAAGTACTTGGGGGGGGAGAGGGCTGCGCCAAAGAGTGAAGCTAGCAAGGTTTTCTTTATTTTTTGCAATTGCTACTTCATTAAACACTCTACAATTGCTAATTACTCAATTTCCTTTGTTTTCCGGTTTTACCCGTTTTTCCGATTACCGCCCAGTAACCGGACCGGTAACCGAGAAGGACAATTTTGAATTCAAATGTTCGGTTCTGAAAGTCAACCGGTTTTACCGGTAACCGGCCGGGAACTGTTACTGGGCCCCGAACGGGATTTTGTTCGGTAACGGTTCTTTGATCCTAGCGACATTTCAGGAGGAATGTACCAACAGTCATTGCATTGATCATCGACTCTACGAATGCAAGTCTTTTCTCAGCTTCCCGGATTTGTGTAGGAGTACCTATTTAGTGTTAGATGTGTTAAATGTTCTCAGCTTCCCAGATTTGCGCAGGAGTACCTTTTTAGTGTTAGATGTGTTAGATGTATATGTATTTTCCCTGTTGTCTAAGGGGTTACTTGCATATATGTCACACCTGTACTTGTATATATATTGGCCCCATTGGCCTCATAAATACAAGCGCTATTCATAACATGGTATCAGAGCCAAGGTAGGGTTAGGGTTTTTCTCACGTGACTGCCGCCGGCCTCATCTGTCGTTGGTTGCAGTTGCCGCCCCCTCTGCCGTGGTCCTCTGCTCGGCGCGCCTCTGCTCCGCTTCTCTACATGCCGTGTCTTCCTCGCACGCACCCAAAGCCGAGCCATCTTCGTCTTCATCGTGCCGCCCCCGTCGCCGTCGACCGAGCACGGCAGCTCTCCATCGGTTGCCGGTCATGCTCGTTGGCCGCGCCGTAGGTGTCGTCGCCGCTTGCACTCGGCCGGTTGCTGCCGGCCGTCCTCTTCACCCGCTCGTCGCCCAGTCGTCGCCGCCTCGATTTCCCGCCGACAGTGATTCTTCTTCATCGCCACCGCCCGGATTCTTCTTGGGGAGGAGCAGATCAGGGTCAATCTGTCGAGTAGCTCGGAGCTCTGCCTCATCACCGCTGGGGAGTTGATTCATCGTGCAGCCTCGCCACCCGGTCCACCGAGCCAACACCGACGCCCGGACGCTGCGCCTCACCACCCGATCCACCGAGCTGAAGCCGCTACCGCTGCCGGGGGAACCCTAGTTCCCCCTACGCGTGTTCTAGCAAGCCGACTAGGCCTCGACTCTTTTTAAGTGAGCCGGTTCGGTCACAAAACCAAAAAAAAAAGTACATCGTTCTAACCGTCACATTGTCCAAAGACCGCTCGTTAGACTTTTCGCCGTCAGTCGGTACGCCTACCAATGGGCCTTGTTTTATTCCTCATTGCCGGTGATCTTAAGTGGTATCAATTATCAGGACTGGTTTCAGCATATGCGTCTCCACATGTGTAGTCAGCATCTTTGGGAGTTTCTTACTGGCGAGTTGCCTTGTTCGCCTCACCTTGCTTCGCCTGCTAAGCCTGTACTCCCGAATGATGCTTCCGAATATGCTCATATAAAGGCGTCTGAGGTTTTTGAGGATGCCATGGAAACTTTTCAAACTCAGTATGCTGCTTACAAGACATGGATTGATGAAGATGCTCGTGCCTTTGCTATTCTGGTTACTAGTATGGAGGTGCAATTCACTGAAGATGTGGTTAGTTTGGCTTCAGCACAGTTGATGTCGACACATCTGCGCAACCACTACGAGCCGTCTGGTGATTCATTGTATCTTTCTGTTGTACGTTAGGAATAGTCACTGCAGCAGGGAGATGCCACTGTGGACGAGTTCTATGCCCAATTGTCCGCGGTATGGCATCAGATTGACTCTTTGGGACCGGATGTTTGCCACACGTGTCAGTCCTGTCAGCGTCAGCAGTCTCACCTGGAGCTCAGCACAGCTTCTATCTTTCCAAACTTAATGTTGTTGATCCACCATAAGTTTGAGAGGGGGTGTTAGATGTATATATATTTTTCCCATTGTATAAAGGGTTACTTGCATATATGCCAAAGCTGTACTTGTATTTATATTGATATATTGGCCTCATAATGAATACAAGCGCTATTCATAACATTTAGAATGTGAAGTGTTGTCAACTTCTGGCATTTTTCACTTCAAATTTAAACATAAATGCAGTGGGGATGTTCTCAACTTAAATAATAAGAGTAAATGTCACAAAACCCCAGGTTTTGGGGCACTAGTATCAGAAAACCCCACGTTTTGTGATTTGTTTCAAAAAAACCCCAGGTTTTGGTCACGCCACAACGTGTGGCGTGACAAAAGCACGTTGTCACGCCTCGGACCTCGGCGTGACCAAAGTGACGATAGCCTTGTCACGCCAAGATCCGTGGTGTGACAGCACACGTTTGCCACGTCAAGATCCGTGACGTGACCAAAACCTGGGGTTTTCTGAAACAAATCACAAAACGTGGGGTTTTCTGATACTAGTGCCCTAAAACCTGGGGTTTTGTGACATTTACTCAAATAATAATTAATAAACGAATTATTCCACAGGTTCATGTACCTTGTTCATGCCTGGAATCATTCCAATTACGCGGCTCATGGAACCCATTTTTGCAACATTTTGTGTTTGCTTTAAGGAGTCATTGAAGTCGAATTTTGCACTCATGATTTTCTTTTGTAACTCCACAGCATCTTGTTGACGCATCTATTTGCACCATATAATGTAAACACCATAAAATCGTCGCAATATTGACTACGACAAAACCGGAACAGCTCTACAGGAAGCTACTTACGACTTGTTCTTTTTCAACAAATGAAAGTACATCTCCAATTCCCAAAACACGTTGTGCCATGCGATCAGGATAGAAAAGCTCAAGGTCCTCAATTCGTTCTCCTCGCCCTATAAACTTGATGGGCTTTCCAGACACCTGCATGATTCATTAACAAGTGATGCTTCTTAACAATATCAGCTGAACATAAGAAAACAAATTTACTAAAATACACGGACGCCACACAGGTAACTAAAAAGGATTTTAAGATTGACCGTATGCAGTGCAACAAAAATAGGTAGGCTGATGATGAAACACATATCTTTCTTGATAAATACAACATACAAGTGAAGTAGATAATTATAAAGATACACACACAGATAAATGAAAAGGAAAAACACAGAAGGTTGACCTGCAGTCTTCCAGCAGTATCCACTACAATGGCATCAATATTCTTGCTTTTTGCCTCTTCCACGGCTTTCTTGGTTATATGTGCAGGTTTGGCTTCCGTTCCTTCTGAGTAAACTGGTACACCCACCTGTCAAAGGCCAAAAAATTTTACCCATGGGCAAACTGTAGCACTATATTCATAAAGAAAATGTAACATGATGGGTTTAAGTTAGGTGACGGTTGTTGTCGGTGACACATCCTCCTTGCATGTTCGCTAAGCAGATATTGCCAGAGACGAAGAGAGGTGCGTACAGTTGTGTCAGAGATATATACATGCACGTGTTATATTAGTACCATGCATAGTCGAGCGTAGTGCATGTTAGCCCGCTCGGTGTCTACGCACGTGAAAACGCCTGGACCTCTTGAACAAACACACTCACTGGACAGCAAATAGAACACACTGATTTTTGGTGCTGCCGAATTGCTACATCTTTTCTCCTGTTTTTCTCTCCTTTTATTCTAATCAAGAGACTTGTCTTGACATGGTGAAAATCCTAGACATTATCGTTACATGCAATGCTTTATGCTTTACGTTACATGTAGCGCTACTAATTGCACCCAGCAATAAGCTCTATGCATACTACAGCAATAAATGCACACGTTACCTCCACGTACCCATGTACTAAACTCTACGCTAGTGCTGCCGTTTCACATGCAAAAAAAAACTGAAACAATAAACACAGAGAATAAGCACCAAGGATTAATCAACAAACACCCCCTAATTCTTGATGCGATTTCTTGATCTCAACGATGTCGATCCTTGTACGCAGCTCCTGGAACTTGACACAGCCCAACGCTTTCGTCAGAATGTCAGCTAGCTGCTCTTCGGTCTTGATGTACTCCACCTCAACTTTGCCGTCTTCAACACATTCCCGAATAAAATGATATCGGGTGTCTATGTGCTTGCTCCGGTCGTGGAACACCGGATTTTTGCTGAGGGAGATCGCCGACTTGTTGTCGACTTTAAGCGTGACATTGCCTGCCTTTTCATTCTTCAAGTCAGCGAGTAAACAAGCGAGCCAGATACCTTGGCAGGCGACCATTGTCGCCGCGATGTACTCGGCCTCACAAGAGGACAACACCACAACTTTCTGCTTCTGAGATTGCTAGCTGATGGGGCTGCGGTCGAGGAAAAAGAAGACGTCCGTCGTGCTCTTGAGGTCGTCGACGTCGCCGGCCATGTCGCTATCGCTATAGCTGACAAACTGTGGCTCCTCCAACTTCTTCATGTAACGGCAGCCATAACTATGCGTACCAGCAATATACCGGAGTATATGCTTGACTGCCGACAAGTGCTCGGTGGTTGGCGCTTCCATGAAGCGGCTTACGTAGCCCACCGAGTACGCAATGTCGGGTCTTGTGTTCACCAGGTACCTCAAGCTCCCGACGATGCTCCGGTAGGCCGTGGCGTCCGTGAGAGGGGTTGTGCTTGCCTTGCTCAGCTTGAGCCTTGTCTCCATGGGAACGTGGTAGAGATTGCAATCTGCCATACTGCTCTTCTCAATGATTTTGAGTGCGTATGAAGATTAGTTCAGCGTGATGCAGCCATCGGACTGGTGCACTTCGATGCCGAGGTAGAAGCTGAGCAGGCCGAGATCGTTCATTTTGAATGAGTTTTTCATCTCCCTTTTGAACTTGACGATCTCCTGTGCGTCGGTGCCCATGATAATGAGGTTATTGACGTAGACGCCTACCATTAGCCGTGATGCACTGCTACCACGTATGTATACTGCATGTTCTGATGCGCTCCGCTGAAACTCGAGCGACAACAAATAGCTGTCAAGTTTGGCGTTCCATGCTCTCGGCGCTTGCTTCAAGTCGTAGAGGGTCTTGTGGAGCCTTAACACCTTCTGCTCATGGCCCTCGACCTCAAAGCCAGGAGGTTGGGCGACGTAGACCTCCTCGTCAAGCTCACCATTTAGGAACACTGATTTGATGTCCATATGGTGTATTGGCCATCCCTCGTGCATGGCGAGCACGATCAGCAAGCACACGGACTTAAGACGGGCCACCGACGCGAACACCTCCTCGTAGTCAACGCCCTGGCGTTACACATAGCCCTTTGCCACGAGGCGGGCCTTGTGCTTGATAACAGCATCGTGGGAGTTCTTCTTCACCTTGAAGACCCACTTCAACCTGATGGAACGATGACTCGGCGGGAGGTCGACAAGTTGCCTAGTGTCGTTCTCCTCAATGGAGCTCATCTCCTCGAGCATGGCGCGACACCAACACTCATGCTTCTCCGCCTCGGAAAAGCCAACTGGTTCATCTGCCGTCGTCAGGTACAGCTCCTCGAGATCGAGGTCGTGGACTGTGGTCGTATCGTACACATTAGCCACAGTCTAATAGCGGCGAGGGCCCTCATTGTCCGTCGTGGGTGATACGTCGGTGGGAGGTGAAACGAATTCCACCCCACTTTGTGCCACGGGCGTAGACATGCTCGCCGCCGCTTGCCGGATCTGGCGTTAGTGGCCTTGGTCGGGCGCGACCAAGACTCTTGGTGTCGACGGCTCGTCGATACTGTCTTCGCTAGAAGCCAAACGGGTGCGGCTCGATGGGTAAAGACGAGGCACGATTCTTGTTGGTTCGACACGGCCGTATTACCAAGACGACATCAAGCTTGTTCTGGTAAGATTTAAGACGATATAGTCAGCGTTCGGGCTTTTATTAACCTGAGACGACGACGCGGCAAGACCTGACAACACCCGTTAGGGCACTATTAATCGCTTTTAATATACATATATAATTTTATTTTTATTTATTAATATTTATATGATTTTCTTTCCATTTTTAATACTTATATGGTTTTATTTTGTAGTTTTTAAATTTTATATAGTTCATTTTATAAGTATATATAAATTTATTTTGGTTTTTCTAAATATATATATATATTATAGGATTGTTTTTCAATTTTTCATGTCTTATGAGCTAAAAGACACATGTTTTAACGAGCTAGCTATTTGAACATTAATAAAATTCTATTACATTTTCAATATGGTTGTCTCATTGTTTTTCAATTTTCATGTCAACTTCTGAATTCTACACATTTTTCTAATTTTTTGGAATTTTTGGAATTTTTTGATTTTTTTCATTCAGCGGGCCAAATGGGCTAAACGGGTTCTATTTGGTCCGATAAAACAAGAGCCGTGCTTGCAAGACGCACGGGACCTGAAGCGATGGGCGTGCTGGTCAAGACGACGCAACAACGAGAGCCGGACCGAATGGGTCATCTTAGGAATGGTAGGGTCGTCGCCACGCGTCTTGCGTCTTGCGTCGGCCGCCCATTTGGCCACCTCATGTGGAGTCGAGGGTTGCCATGCACAGCACCTGCTTCGGGATGTACGGTATACTCGACAGTGAACGTCTCACCGAAGTTAATCGTAGCACCCTAGTACCACTGTGCCACCTCGTCGAAGACGACATCGCGTGTCACATGCATGCGCTTGTCGACGGGGTCGTAGACGCGATATGCCTTGGCACCGGGCTCATAGCCGATGAACACCATCGGCGTGCTCCTGTCATCGAGTTTCTTCAGGTGCGACTCCACCACCTTGACGTGCGCGACACAGCCAAAAGTGCGGAGGAAGTGCATCGGAGGTCGTGCACCATGCTGCGCCTCGTACGACATCATGCCCTCAACGTTGCTAATCAGGGCTCGGTTTAGGATGAACATGGCCGTCATCACCGCCTCACCCCAAAACATCCCCGGCATGCTCTTGGCCTTCATCATGCTGTGAGCCATGGCAACCACCGTTTGGTTCCGGCGCTCGACAACACCGTTCTGCTGCGGGGAGTATGGCGCCATGAGGTGCCACTGGACACCACGATCAGCGCAGTACTCACCGAACTTAATCGATGTGAATTCGCTGCTGCGGTCAGTGCGGAGGGCACGCAGCTTGCGTCCGGTTTCCACCTCAATGCCGGTCTGGAAACGCTTGATCGCCACCGGTGCCTTGTCCTTCATCATGAGCAAGACCAGCCACATGTAGCGACTGAGGTCATCGACAAGGAGTAGAAAATATTTCTTCCCGCCTAGTGTGGCCGGCGCAATGGGGCCGTAGAGATCGCTGTGCACCAGATTGAGGATGTGATCCGTGCGGTACTTTGCCTGCTCTGGGAATGGGGTGCGCCGCTGCTTACCGACGAGGCAACTGTCGCAAATCTGATCGACATGATCGATCTGCGGCAACCTGCGCACCATGCCGCGTTCTGCCAACTTCCGCAGTGCTTGGAAGTTCAGGTGCCCGTACCTGGCATGCCATCGCCATGTGTCATCACCGCGCTGCGCAGACAGGCAGACTGGCTGTGCAATGCTGAGGGTAAGCACATAGAGCCGGTTGTGATTGTGGTTTACCCGCGCAAGTATGCGACGCTGCTGGTCGCGGATCGTGAGCACTCTGTCCTGGATGAGCATCTGGTAGCCGTTCTCGTTGAGCTGCCCGAGGCTCACTATGTTGTTGCGCAGTCGTGGGATGTAGTACACCCCTGTTAGCGCACGGTGCTCCCCGTTCCGACAAGTGAACAGGACGGTACCACGCCCTCGTATATCCACCACCGAGCCATCACCGAACTTGACGGAGCCGGTGACACCCTCGTCCATCTACGCGAAGCTTCCCTGGCACCCAGACATATGATTGCTAGCACTGGTGTCTAGGTACCAAGCGTCACCGTGGGCGTCCTCCTCGCGCCCTAGATGCACCTGCGCGTGCACCTCGTTGAGCACCACGTCAGTGCTCGCGCCCACAGAAGCCTTGGTGAGTGCGCATACCTGTGCCATGAGAAGCGTAGGTTCGGCGGCGGCGGCTTGCGTCAGGTGGGCCTGCTTAGTACGCTTCGACTTGCGGCAGTCCCTAGAGTAATGCCCATACTTGTCGCTGTTGTAGCACTGAACCTGCGACATGTTACGGTGCGCACTAGGCGAGCCACCATCTTTGCCGTCGTGCCCGCCTTTGCCGCAGCCACGGTCACGCGGCTTGCCGCGGTAACGGTTGTCACCACCTCTGTCGCTTCCCTTGTCACTGCCAGAGGAGCTGCTGCCTTGCACCCTCTTTCTTGGCGCATGCGAGCCACTCCTCTTCAGTGAGGAGCAGACGCCCACTAGAGCCACCTGAGTCATCGTGCGTGTAGCGCTGCTCCACTGATCGAAGCCGGCCGGTGAGCTCTTCGATTGACAACATGCTCAAGTCAAGCAGTGTCTTGATCGAGATTGCCACCTGTGTATACCTGGGTGGCACAACACGAAGAAATTTCTTGACTACCTTTTCTTCTTCCAACGTGTCGCCTACGATCCAGAGATTGTTGACAAGTCCCGTGATCCTCATGGAGAAATCGTCCACCGACTCACCATCCTTGAATTCGATATCCTCGAACTCCTTGCGAAGCTTCTGTGCATTCGCCTCACGGACGCGTTCGACGCCCATCCGCATCGTCTTCACGGCATCCCACGCCTGCTTGGCCCTGTCCTTCATTGCCAGTGTGGACAGCATGTCAGGCGACACCACACGGAGGATGTCGGACAACGCTAGTTTGTCGTCGCGGTAGTCGGTGTTGCCAGGTTCGATCGCCTCCCACAGGCCTCGTGCCTGCAAGTTCACCCTCATCACGATGGCCCGGTCGTTGTAGTTCGTCCGCGTCAGCGTGGGGTAGACCACCGATCCCATCGTCTCCCGTACCACCCGCTGCACCACACGCTCTTGGTCGACGTTGCTGCCGGATCCAATCTCGCGATCACCATTGCCGTTGAGATTGATCGTACGAGTAGTGCTACCGTCACCTTGCACCCCATCTTGGGAAGGAGACATGGTAGGAGGGAGTGAACCGTCGTGTGACATCTTCACAGGAAGGAGAGCACGAAGCTCTGATACCAATTGTTAGCCCGCTCGGTGTCTACGCACGCGAAAACGCCTGGACCTCTTGAACAAACACACTCACTAGACAGCAAATAGAACACACTGATTTTTGGTGCTGCTGAATTGCTACAGCTTTTCTCCTATTTTTCTCTCCTTTTATTCTAATCAAGAGACTTGTCTTGACATGGTGAAAATCCTAGACATTAACGTTACATGCAATGCTTTATGCTTTACGTTACATGCAGCGCTACTAATTGCGCCCAGCAATAATCTCTATGCACACTACGGCAATAAATACACACGTTACCTCTACACACCCATGTACTAAACAATGTACTAAGCTTTGCGCTAGTGCTGCCATTTCACATGCAAAAAAAAAAAAAAACTGAAACAATAAACACAGGGAATAAGCACCAAGGATTAATCAATAGTGCACAGGGTCCCTAGTCGATAAGGTCCATATATCTATGAGACTTATCGACCATAGGGTGGTCATGATTCGACCTAGTCATAACAGACCTTCTGACCATAGGATGGTCGTAATCTGAACTGGTCGTAACATTCCCTGGTCGTTGCAGGTATCATCGAACAAGGGTATATTCGAGTGCTCTTTAGAATACCATTATATATAATGAATATTACATATAAATAGCTTAATTAATCGAGGATTGTTCAATCCTCGCCATCTAGTCCCCCAACTTCAAGTGAAAATGACTTACTTGATAAGAAGTCATAGAATACTAGTCGGAAGGAAAACTTTCCGATGAGTATTTCTTTTGTCGGTCCACGTACATAGTGCCTGACGGTCTTGTTGTTGGCACTGTTGTTGATCTTGTTGTCGGTCTGGTGGTCGTGCCTTTGGATGATCATCGTCTGGCTTCACCTATGCTTTGTATCCACAGTCTCGTGAGCCCAAGGGCACCGTCAAACGATATCATCTTAGGACCTCCTCTAAGTGCGTAGGCAAAAGTTTCACCGGGGTTAGGGCCAGCAGAGATTCGCCACTCATGTTTGCTCTCGCCAAGCGTCTCTCTGGATGGCCAGCAATCAAGCCTGCTTGAAGTCGTTCAAACGCCACCGCCACAACCCACCGTTGAGCCAGCTGAGGTAGCTCTGCTCACTTACTCTCGTTGGGTTAAGCGGGCGCTGCCCAGCCCCCTCCTTCCGTTGCCGGATGTGCAGCTGCCACGTCGAAAGACGTTGCCGACCAACTTCACCCTAAGGCGTAGTGCGCGGCTTGCGGCTTCCTCCAAGGCGGGTGTTCCTGCAGCACAGCATACGCAGTTCATGTTGGTGGCAACGTTGGGGGTGGCAGCAAAGAACGGTACTACCGTGGTGGCGAAATTACAAGGGATCTTCGATAACCCACTATCGAATGAACACCTCTTGGCCCTTTCAGCCCTCTTTGGGATGTCTATCCCCAAAAGTCCGCCTTGTGATCATGACAGCATAGCAACTCCGGTGGCGGCGAGCCACCCGGTGCCGGCGTGCTAGGATTCCCAACCCCAGGGTCATGGTCGTTGCTAGTAGCTCACAGTCTGATGAATACAACCAATTACAACCTCATCAGTTAGAATGTCAAGGGGCTAAACTCGAAGGCCAAGAGGAATGTAGTGAGGGAAACTATTACTTCTTCCTCACCAGCAGTCGCATGTATTCAGAAAACAAAACTTGGTGTATTCAATTCTCATGTACCTATGGAGATCCTAGGACCAGCCTTCAGTGGGTCCTATTACTTGCCGGCCTCCCATATGAGAGGTGGTATACTACTAGCTTGGAACTCAGCCAAGGCTGCCTGTAGTGCAGCTAGTATTCGTTCCCATTCCATCTCCACCAAAGTCGACTTTTCATGTTGGTTGTCAACTTGGATCATGACAGTTTACGGTCCTACAGAGGATGACCACAAGGTAGCATTCCTCCAGGAGTTGTGCAACATTCGTAGCTCAATCTCGGGACCATGGATGCTAATTGGTGATTTCAACCTTATTCTGCAAGCGGAAGATAAAAACAATGACCGCCTGAACAGACGGCTTATGGGCCGGTTCCGATGGTTCGTGGACGAGCTAGATCTAAAGGAAGTGCATCTCAACGGTCGTGCTTTCACCTGGAACGCATCGACGGGGTCCTTGTCTCAACGGATTGGGAAGCGTTGTTTTTGACTTGCTTTCTGCGCACTCTCTCCTCAACGGCTTCTAACCACTGCCCATTGTTGTTATCCATAGCTTTCCCTTTTGGCACAAAAAAGTTCTTTCATTTTTTGTCTTTCTGGACGAAGCTGGACGACTTCCAGGACACAGTGCACAAAGCTTGGATGTCTAACACGCCCACTGCAGACCCCTTTCGAAGATTAGATACCCTATTCAAGTCTACCAGTCGTGCATTGTAGAGCTGGAGTTAGGCTCGGGTCAGAAATGTGCGGCAGCAGATCAACCTTGTCAAAGAGGTGATTTGGCATTTCAACGTGGCGGACGACAAGAGACTACTCTCATCAGTTGAGAGATGGCTACAGAATGAGCTTAAGAAAAAGTTGTTGGGGCTTTGTTCGTTTGAACTCACGATGGCGCGCCAACGGTCTCGCATTCGCTGGTTGCACGAAGGAGATGCCAACACACACACACACTACTTCCACCTCCATGCCAATCACCGTCGACGACGATCCTGCATTACCCAACTGAAGGTCGAGGGAATGTGGCTCCAATCACATGCAGAAATTACCGATGCCTTCGATGGTTTCTTTGAAATCCTCATTGGCAAACCGGTCGCTAGAGCTCACACGTTGGATTTGGATGTGCTTAAGGTTCTGGTGCATGACCTCTCAGTCCTTGAGGCACGCTTCACCGAGCTGGAGGTGTGTGAGGTCATCAGTAGTCTTCCTCCGGAGAAAGCTCCAAGGCTGGATGGTTTCATTGCGCTCTTTTACCAAAAGTGCTAGCCAATCATCAAAGGGGACATCAAGGTAGCGATCCTCAATCTAGGAGATATGGCCAGAAGCAACTTTCACCTCCTAAACCAGGCCCTCATCACACTGTTGCCTAAGAAACGGGGAGCCACAAGGGCTGGGTGATTACTGTCCTATTAGCCTGTTACATAGCTTCACAAAAATCTTCTCCAAAATCCTCGCCCAAAGGCTGGCCCCAGAGCTGTCCAAGGTTGTTGCACCTAACCAATCTGCCTTCATCACACCTCGCTCGATCTAGGACAATTTCTACATTGTCAAGCAATCAGCTCACCTACTCCATCAACAGAAAAGGTCAGCTTTCCTTTTCAAACTAGATATAGCCCATGCATTCGACTCAATTTCATGGGCATTTCCACTTGATATCCTAAGGCGCAAAGGGTTCAGGTTTAAGTGGCAAGCTTGGCTCTGCATCTTGCTTTCCTCCTCTACCCGTATCTTACTGAGCGGGTAGTCGGGTCGCCCGATCTGGCACGGTCGCGGTCTCTGGCAAGGAGATCCTTTGTCACCTATGCTCTTTGTCTTAGTTATGGACGTCCTCAACTACCTCCCTTTCACTAGCCGAGACATCTTCATTGCTCCAACCACTGGGAGGTTTGAGGAGTGTCCCTCACCGACTATCTCTTTATGCGGACAATGCAACCCCCCTTCCTCTCCCCGGTTCCTTCGGATTTACACACTATCCGCACCATCATTCAGGTGTTCGAAGAAGCCACCGGACTGAGAACAAACCTGGCCAAAAGCTCTATTGCGCCCATCCGCTGCTCGAGCCAGCAACTTACGCTTATTGTCGATGAGCTCCATTGCACTACCACTGACTTCCCATGCAAGTACCTGGGGGTGCCCCTCTCCTTGAGGAATCCCTCAAAGAGTGATTTTCGGCCTCTTCTGGACAAGTTTTACGTGCGGCTGCAGCATTGGCAGACTAGCATGCTCTCACTGTGGGGGTTTGGGTCTACTTAACCTCCATGTCCTCGGCAACTCACTCCGCCTCATATGGTTATGGACCCAGCGAACATGGCCCGAGCGGCCATGGAAGGGCCTTTCGCTGCAGGCAAGCTCTGCAGAATGCGGCATGTTCCAGGTGTCACTGGAGGTTTGACTGGGAAGCCGGGATCATGCATTATTCTGGTCAGACTAGTGGCTCTACGGATGTAGCATCCCTGCTGTTGCCCCATGCCTACTCAGGTCGGTTCTGGTGGTAATTCGAACCAAGAGAATGGTCGTGGAAGCTTTGCTTAATGGCAAAGGGATCTCAAACATTAAGGGTTGCCTCGATGCTTAGGTTCTCCAGGAGTATCTTCTATTGTGGGATTTTCTTCGGTCCATCTGTTTGTCGCCGGGACAGGAAGACGTGATTAATTGGCGTTGGACCTCTTCTGGCCATTTTTCGGCCCGTTTAGCTTACAACGTCTTCTTCACCGGCTCACAGTCTTTCGCGTGCGCGTCGGCCATTTGGAAAGTGTGGGCGCCACTCAAATGCAAGTGTTTCTTATGGTTAGCGGTTCGTCGTCATTGCTGGACGGCTCAAATGTCGCAGGCTGTCAAACCAAGGAGACCGTGTTTTCTATCATGCCTCAAGAGAGACGATCGATCACCTGCTTATAGGATGTGCGACCACCGCCTAGGTGTGGGTGCGCTTCCTCCCGCTGACAGGGCTACGCCAAGCTATCCCCACAGGCCAGACTTCCCTGGAGAACTACTAGCTTGTCATTTTCCTGGCTATCCCGAAGAGCAGCTGTAGAGGTCTCGACTCATGCATTATACTCATCTCCTGGATGCGGAACGAGAGAGTTTCCAACCAAGCAACGACTTCGGTCGACCAGCTTCTACTGCGGATTTGCGAGGAGTACCACCAGTGGTGCATGGGGGTTTCTCATCAATTAGAGGCGCTTGCAGCACCGGAGTACTCCAATCTACCCCCCCCCCCCAGAGATCCCTCTACTCGACTCTGGTCAAGCGAGAATCTACCGCTTTGTTGTTGTTTTGTTTTGTTGTGGTTTAGGTGGCTTCATTCCTTTTTTCGGTCCTTTGTTTGTAATTGTTGTCGTGTTTTACTCATCTTAATAGAATGGCGTGCAATGCTTTTGCGCGTTCTCGAAAAAAGTATTTCTTTTGACCCGAAGTTGACTTGGTCAAAGAAGATATTTTTACTTTAGCTGTAAAAATAATATCTTTTTACCATGTGGACGGAAAAAGAATGAGAACAGTCACCCACGATGTTATCCATTGGGAGCAATTCCAAATGGAATTCTAATTGTTAGGCTTCCCCTTAATTTCTGCCACGAATTGACGGGTATAAATAATCACTAAAGGATTAGAAATAGAAAAAATTACTTTCTCCAGTCATTTCATTTCCTTTGAGTTCTTTCTTTCCCCGCCGCCATTAAAACTTGAAATTGTTTTTCCCAAATCTCTTGAATCCGAGCAAATTTCTTAGAAGAAATGGTTGGATCCATGTTTAAGTGGGAGGAATCAAAGATGGACATGGAGAAGATGGCCACCTTTGTTGTTGTCGAGAAGAATTTTCCAAGATTTTTGCTGAAATGGAAGAGAACAGATGGTGAATGGTGGTCGTCGGGCAAGGAAAAAAACATTATGGAACATGATCCCAAGTGGTCGAGGCCAGATTGCTCCATGGATTGATGTTTCTAGGAATTTGATGGAAAAAAGATCCCAATGAGCAAGTGAGCACTTCACTATCTATGATGTATAACTTCCGATCAAGACTGAAGTTTGTATCGGAAGGAAGCATCATACTGGACAATTGCTTACCAGTCTTTAGAGAAACTCAAAGTGTACGATCATATCCTCTACTTTCTTCCAATTAAGGCTAACTTCGATTGCACTGAAGAGGGGCACAAAAAAATGGTTGAAAAGACTACACCAGTCGGAAGAGATGTAGCTAGGGTTTCCTCATGAGTAGTTTGTAAATTTATGTAAATGTAAATACATATTTGATCTTTTGGAATGTATAAATCTTTATTTTCCTGCAAACTGTCCTTTTCGAGTAATTATTAACTCATAAGACAAAACTAGAAATGAGAAATAAAAGTAAAGACTAGGGAATAAAAGTTATAATCGTAACTTTCTCTCTATCCCCCAACTGTTTGCTTAGTTAAAGTAAATGTACTAAGCAAACAGTGGAAAAAAGAGTTCGTTCAAATCCTTTCGACCTCGTTTGTCGAACATAGTTTCTTTGTATTGATAGCAAGAGTTAGGGACAAATCAACGGTAAGAAGCTCCTTCTAGTAGGCAGAACCATATGCAAAGAGGAGTGACTTCGACTAGGTGATGTCACCGTTCTCCGACCAGTGTAAGGAAGACTGATTTCGGTCAAGGGGGTAAAGTGAACGGTAGTAATAGTTGAGGGGAATCCGGTGTCTGGTTTTATAGTTCGTGGTTGATTTCCGAACTTTCGGAAGAGTTCAGGTGCGTTAAATGAACTTTTTCCTAAAATAAAAGGGTGCAATAATGCTGCTCGCATAGATATCTTTATTCTTTGGGCCCATGAAATTTGTACTTCGCACCAATTACTTCATTGTTCTGATCCCGGTACAGGAGTTGACCTCTCATGATGGTGACCTTGCAGTGGCTGGCTTGGCTTGCATGATCCATGCTTCAGTGTACTTGGCACTAATGGCTTCAGTGTGTAGCCGGGACAAAGTTCTGTCTGCCCAGGATGGAAGCTCCGATAAGATCAGCATACCAAACGGCAATCGGTCTGCCCAAAACAAATTATGATTTCACGTGGTGCGAGAACCGGTCGATGATGGCGCGGTGGTTTTCTCCGATCAGTAGTGTACTTGTCACTGAGAATCACGCTAGCGTGAGGTGCTCTTGAAGACGGAATAAGGGAAGAGCTTTGAAGACCGACAGGGAATAAAGGATTTTTTTTTATAAAAAAAAAAACATTTTTAAAAAAGAATTATAGAAATGAATAGTCGAAAAAGAAAATTACAAAACTAAACTTCTATCGCCAATTGAATTGGCGACAGAAACTGAATCATGAATTGCTCTTGTCTGAAAGGGATACATACCACTGGAGATCTGCTGTCCATGTCCTACATGCTTATAGTCACTATCGTCAATTGATTGTCGCCAATTCAATTGACGAGAGAGGTATGACTTCCTTTTCTGATGGCGACAGGACTCGACAGTGGTCTAGTTTTGTAATTTCCTTTTTTGACTATTTATTTCTGTAATTTTTTTAAAAATATATATTATTAAAAAAATTCGGGAATAAAGGATGTGACCGTCACAGCAACAAAGAGCAATTCGATCCATCATAGCTGTCTGAATTTTCTGTCTGAAGCATACCGAATTGTCTGAATGGAACGGCAATTGGTGTTTTACACTGTTCTTTGTGAAAACCGGAAAAGCTTACGGTGGATTCAGCAAACGAAAAGAATGGAGTAAAGAAGGTAGAATAAAGCAATCTGGCCTGCTTCAGAATGGATACCATGGTTGACAGTTCAGTATACGAAAATGCTGCTCTGTTTCTTTAAAACTTTAAAAGAATGTTTACTTTTCTTCTTTGCAGAAAAAATCAAGGGTAGTTCCAAACAGGGCAAAAAATGCTGGGACTTCTGTTTTTTATCCAATTAAAGCAAGTCGTCTATTTTATTTACTTTTGAAATAGAAAAGGATGATATGAACCATCATGTTCATATTTCTTTCTCAAAAGATTGCAGTGAGTTTGACAGTCGACCAATCCAAAACAATGAAAGATAGGCACCAGAATAAGGCGCACGCTACAATGAGAATAAGCGCAACATCCCTGAATATTCAGACACTTCAGAATGTAGGCCTTTAAAGAAATTTATGTAGAAAGGAAAGCAACGACCTCTGTTTCATTTACTCAAACGACCAGGAGTATTCATAAGCAAGATACAAAAGTTAGTGTAGGTGGGGAACGAATCTCAAAATACAACGATCATGATCCAACTTGAAATGATACGCACATCAAAAATGCAAAATAGCAGAGGCACACAGTTCTCGGTCCTATTTTCAGGAAACATTGGGTCAGTCATCTATTACACAACAACAATGGCAATGACATCTGATTTCTATCGCCATGCTTCGATCCGTTCAACCTTGGAGTTTATCCGGCTCACAATGCTCGTTGATTTCTCAGCTAGAGGGATGGCACGTGTTCCAGACTGCCCCTTGCCCTTTCTAGTCCTACTACTATTCAGGCTACGGCTTCCCTTGCCCTGAAGTGAGTTCACAGTGGTAGCACAGGAAACATAAGTAGCAGCCCGAGCAGCAAGAGCAGGTTGGGTGCAACTAGTGGAGCCCTCCATGCTCGTCAGGACTTCACTTATCTGGCCAGAAGCTGCAGAGTCTGCTTCGGCAGGATTAGTCTCATTAGGCTTGTCTTCAGTGCTGTGTGCAGGACTGTTCAGAAGGGGCTCCTCGCTGATGAAAGAGGGGCGCTTGGATCCTTCCTCAGGGTGAGAATCAACGGGGAGGCTGGGGTTCTGATGCCCATTTTCATCAGATGGGTCCTTTTGGGGCAAAGACCCGTCCTCCAGATTGGACTCTTCTCTATCCTTGAGGGTCTTCTGTATTAGCATCTTGAGAAAATTCATCACTTGCACAGCATACATCAGTGCAGTCAAAGGATCTGCCATCTGCATTACATGTGTGCGACAGTTAGCATCCACCCAACTGAATATTGTTAGTCTGCTATTAGAACAACGCATACCTGAGTCATATTTGGTGCAAAAACCATAGCAATATTGCGAGCATTCATTTTGTTTATCTGTTCTTCTTGGACAACATCAGCCATCAAATTAACAGCCCAGTCAAGTAAGACTGCTTCAGCCGGCGGAAGGCATTTGGCAACCCGAGCACAGTCCTCTTCAGATTGACATTGCATCACCTGTTCAGGTGGGATTGAGTCCAGCACCCCGCTCGGCAGTTCCCTAAACCAGGCCTGAAAAAGATGAAAAAAATAGATGGATTGAGAATATGCTTCTGTCATCAAGTTTGTGTGTCTTGCTAAGTAAAGCTGACTGAATCAAGAGCATAAGCCCATAACTGCTACCAAAAGCAAGATTCAATTCTCCAATAGAAGATCGCTGACAGCATGGTCACAGCCTCACAGGTTTGTATTTATTGACAAATTATAAATTGTGAAAATAGCTTTGTGCAAGAAATAGAGAAGATTGGGTTCCATTAGAAAGTGAAGTCTGGATTCTCTGACAGGCGTCGATATGAAATTCCACCAGTGAAGATAAGCACAATCATTAATAACTCTCTGAATTATGTACATGTGATCAGGATACTGGTGTTAATAGAATCACCACATAAGCTATATGATAGAAGCTTACTTTGATTAGACCTGCCAAACAGTGGACATCAATGCCATCCGCCACTATTCCACTATTTAACTGGTCTCTCACAAACTCCTCCTGGCTATTCTCCGCGTTAATACGAAAAATACCTTCTGCCTGCAAAGTACAAACAAGATGGCATTTTTAGTCAGAACTCAGAACAAAGCTACAGCCAGCAAGGCACTGATAAAAAACAAGTGATAATCAACTTATATGCTAAAAACACACACCCGAAGACCGCCTTGTTCATAAAGACGTCTTTGCATCATCAAGAGAATCGTTGGAACACTGTTTCCTCTGGAATCATAGGAACACTGCATTGATTCTGTTGAAACTCCGAAGACACTAGCACTACATTTCAATTTTCAAGTCTCAATCAGCTGAAGAATACCAACAACTAAAGTAAACATGAACAAGAACTAATAATCTACATTGCCCAAAAACACACATTATCATAGCAAAATAGATGTATCTTGCGAAACTAGGATATCACCATATGAAAATGAGAGCACCTTGCCATTGAGATCAAGGAATCTTTTTTATTTTGAAGACAGGTCAAGGCATCTTGTAAAGAACCAGATTTTAACAAGTAAGATGGTACAAAAGAACATCTTCTGAATTCTCATAAGTTATACCAGGACCCCTACAAATCTTTGCATGCCTAAAAACTTGGCATCAGTATAAAGATGTGAACAAAATTAGCATCTTGTAATGAGTTTTACTGATAGTATACAGGCAATCCTTCAATTTGAAGATTGGCTGTAGGTGTTTCTGCCACTTTATCTTCTTTTGGAGGCACTAGGCTCCCATCCTTCCATAAAGTAGAAACTGGGTACAGAACGGTTTTGTCTGTTCTTTTTAGATTGCCTAGTACTAATAACCCACATCCAGGAACTCCCAATAGAAAACAATATACAATATACCTATGTGCTTTCCTTATTCTTTATGCTCTGTACCTAGTATAAGTCAGAAAGGAAAGCAAAGCAGCAAATTATATTTCAAGCCACTAAAATCTACAACACACAACAAACAGATGCAGACAAATGATAACAAAAGGAGTAAGGTGAATGAATCATCTAACCAAGACAACTTATGTTATTAGTAAATCATGAAATTCCCAACAGCTTCTCCATCTTCCTAAATAACAGATGACGTAATAATCTACGTCTTGATATTCCCAGGTCAATCAACAGAATTCCTAGAATATCTTTGTCCAGTATCTGGTGTTCCTTTAGGGGATGTTTGGATGAGGAGGGTGTATTTGGGGATCTTTAGGATTTAGCTCAAATTTGAATGAAACCGCTAAGGATTTGAATCCAAATCCCTTCTATCCAAACAGGCCATTAAAGGTGTCATTTTCCTCCTTATCGGATTAGAATTAGATTCAACAAATTTATGTGTAACAGGTCATGTGCGTGCAACTGTGCATACGAAAGGAGTGTGAGAGAAAAGTAAAGAACAATGATGCAACAATACAGGCATCACCCAATAAAGTTTGCATTGGATGCAATGCCTCGGTAGTAATACTTGATACATAGTGTATTTGCATAGCAAGCATAATCACTTACACCAAACAAAGCAAAAGGTGATATAGCTGAGCTAGTCCAACTAGAGCTAAGACTTAACAAAAGGCATGAGCTTGTCAGGTAAGTATTGCTTCCTTATTCTGTGAACTCAATTAAAATAATCATGCATACTTTCTTATACATGAATATTAAAGGTTTTTTTTTGGTGGATTTGCTTACAAGTCAAAACATCATTGGAGTCGATGGGGACACTTAAGGAACAGGGGTGAAATGCTACCGCTGTAAACACCAGGAATTAAGGAAGCAAGTGAACAAAATGGCCTAAATTAAAATGCAGAAGATTTGAAACAATTCAAATATAACAGTCTATCTTTTTCTCTAATTATAACAAATGGAGTTTTCAATTCATTACTGGGGTAGGTATAGTGAGGGTTGGCTGTAAATGGAAGAGAAAAGATGTATGCAAAGACAACAGTTTCATTTGAATTATAACTACCCCATCAGTCTCATTTGTAAGCAAAAACAACATAGCAGTTCCCTCTACAACCTCATGTAAAGCTGAAAGCATAATTATGATTACTGAATTTTATGAGGTAAGCAGGTATAGAAAAATGATGCGACACTATCAAATATCAGGACATCTAAAGACATGATTGGCCAATTGTTAATGGAACGTGGAGAAAACACGACACAAACTCTCTCTACACAGAGTGGTGGTCCAAAGCCTGTCCATCATCAAGACATACACAGCTTATCTACCACATTTCAAATCCAGCTAAGGCTACCAAGCACCACCACAAACACCAAGTCCAACCGGAGTATAATACACACATAATTCAAATGGAGTTTAAGTTCCACCTGAAATGATTAAAATCAGATCAAAGCAGGTTGCAATACGAACCAAAAATACCATCTTTTTACCCCGATTAAAATCACAACAAAACTACGCAAACAGTGCCATCTAAATGCTGAAAAGTGAAAACTACTGAACTAATAAAATCCCTGTTTCAGGCCAACACCTCTTAAATTTCAGACCTTATAACAAACAGAACCATTGTTTCTAAAATAGTTTAACAGATACCAAATCTTTCTGCAACAGTTCATATGGAAACACCACCATATGCAAAAGGGAGGCAAAAATGTCATCCTTATGAAATTCAAACTCAAATTGGAACTGAAAAGTGAATGTTCAGAAACCTTTGAATTCAGAAAACAACCACATCATTCGGAGCTTGAGCCTAATACCGATTGATGAACATGAGACAGTGACAGACCTCGCACTGGGAGCGCGGCGGGGCACCTCGGGCTCGAACTCGACGGGGAGCCCCAGGAATCCATGGAACCTATCGAACGTGACATGCGCCACGTGCTGCACATCCGTCGGCCACCCTATCTCCATCCCGCAGTCGCCGCCTTCGCTGCCGCTGTCACCGCCCTCCGCCCTGCACCCGAGCAGCGATTTCCGCAGTAGCGCAAGCAGCAACGCCAAGAACGACCACCGCTCCTCTTCCTCCTCCGATCCTTCTACCTCTTGCTCCTGACGTTCTTGGAGTACTAGGCTTCCTATAGATCCTGTAGGGCTCTCCGGGCTGCTGCTTCTCCGGAGCACGTCGCTATCGGCATTGGCTAAATAGCGCAGGGAGGAGGCGCGGCTTGTGGGGGAAGCGAGGTTGGTCGGGCCCCGGAGGAGCGCCACCTCCGTCATTGCTTCCTCCTTTCCGCGTCTGCTCTAATTCTTGCGTATTATGAGCTGTAATCTGGTGCGGCGTAGGACCGATTTGGGGGCGATTTGAGGGATGTTTCTTGAGATTTCTTGGATGGCGGAGTGGGCCAAATGCACCGAGAAATGACCGGGGATTGTTGTAGGTGAAAATTGATCATTCTGGTGCCACTATTTTATTGCGACGAAGTTTTAGAGGTAATTGATTTTTTTTCGCTCTTTTAGTTTCAGACCTTTCATGTCTTCCCCCTCCGTCCTTCTCTCCTCTTCTCCTCTTGTGCGGCACACGCCTCCGATCGAGGAATTTTTGTTTTTTTAAAAAAAATACAAAACTAGGTAATCTTCTAAAAATTACAAAAATAGATATCTTTGGCCAGTTCATCTAATGACAGGCTCCTGTTGCCAAAACCCTGAATAGTGGGGGAGGTTTCTGTTGCCAGTTGAACTGGCGACAGAAATATAGGAATTGTTAAATATAGCAAATTAACTAAAAAAATAATGAATTTTTTTTAGAAACATCCCGACACAGTGTTCTTGCTTGTATAATTTTTTC
Organism: Phyllostachys edulis; assembly: GCA_036346405.1. Classification (NCBI taxonomy): domain Eukaryota; kingdom Viridiplantae; phylum Streptophyta; class Magnoliopsida; order Poales; family Poaceae; genus Phyllostachys; species Phyllostachys edulis. The sequence goes on from CM070566.1 coordinate 6,098,621, forward strand.
ATAGTTTTATCCGTTCTGAATTTGTCTCCAAAATTCATTTAAGTATATTATTTGTAGGAATTTGTAAATATACAAAATGAGGTCAAACAATTATGACATTTTTGTGAACACTCTTTATATAGTTTAATTGATTATGTAATTTTTCTAGAATTTTATATATTCTGAAATTGTCTAAAAATTAAGGGTTTACACAATTAAGTACAATCAGTATCGGAAACATAAATTCAGAATTTTCGAGACTATTTCAGAATATATAAAATTCTGAAAAAACGACACAAACAATTACACTATATAAGGAGCTATCACAAAAAATTCATAATTTTTGGACCTCATTTTGTATATTTAAAAATTCCTACAAACAAAATACTTAAATGAATTTTGGAGACAAATTCAGAACGGATAAAATTATGAAAAAAAAAATATACAAGCAAGAACATTGTGTCGGGAGGCTCTACAAAAAAATTAGTATTTTTTTAGTTTATTTTCTATATTTAAAAATTCCTAAATTTTTGTCACTAATTCAGGGTCCCTGTCGCTAGTTGAACTGACGATAGAGACCTATTTTTGTAATTTGGTGGAACAACTACCTAGTTTTGTAAAAAAAACTTTAAAAAAATTTCTCCGATCGGGTGGCACTGCCTCCTCTCTCCACGCCTTCCTCCGTCTGTGCATTGTCGTCTGTGCCGTCTCCTACATCCACGTCGTCCCATTGTCTTTTCCCCAGCCAGTGTCGTCCTTGTCCCCAAGCCTTGTGTCGCCACCCTCATCCCCTCTCACAGATCTGGTTGGTGGCAGCGCCCTACCTCGATCCCTACTCCCCCAATGAGGCAACCTTTTACGTCTCGTGCGGCTCTGCCGCCTGTGCCATTGCCCTGGCCCCCTCCTCGGCCTCGCGGACTTCTTCTTTAGCACGCCGACTTCAACATTAGCGTCGTGCACCTTGGCAACGGTCGTGTCCACGCGCACGAGGACCAGATGGAGGAGTCAGGGAAGAAGAGCCCGAGCGTGTGGGATGGCAAGAGGGGCAACACAAGGAGGGCGAGGTAAGAGACGAGGGGCCGGGCGGGAGAGGGAGGCGGTGGGTGTTGAGAGGAGGAAGCGAAGGCGGCAACAGAGGAGGAGAGGGTGAGGGTTGCGTCTGAGGTGACACGACCACTGCGGATGGGCATTTTAGAGGAGGGAGAGAGGTAGGGCGAGGAGAGGCGAATCGCGGGGCAAACGGCCGCCTCCGGCCATCCGGTCTACCATGGCCAGAGCAAGTAAAGAAGAGGAGGATAGAGAAGACAGGTGCAAAAAAAAGTATTCAAAAGGCCAAATAATCAAATGGCTCTCTAATTTTGTGGCAAATAATCCAATGCAACGGAAAACAATAGCACACGGTAGAGCTCACGTCAATGATGGGACACACCATCAATTTCCTCGTTCTCGTAGTGGAGTTCTCGCTGAATTGCTATTTAGGATTTCTTCCCTGTTTGCTTTCTATTGGAGATTGCGATTGTTGTGACGGCATCGAAGGGAATTGGTTGTGGTGGTGCGCGTGGTCCAAATCCACTATGCAATCGCGTCGCCAAATGGACAGAAAAAAGGAGGGATTTTTAGCCCAAAGGTGGGATCGTTAGCACAAAAAAAGATGCAATGTTTAACTGGAAAAGATCAAATCTCTTCGACTGTTTAGTGGATAATGGATGTGATTCTTGTGGAGGTGGAGTTGGATTGAAGGAAGGGTCAGGGCCTGGTGGGATCATCATTCCTCTCCTGCTCCTACTGCTGCTCTCTCTTCCTCCTTTAGCCTAAGCACACATGGATATGGATGGCCATGCTCCTCGCTTCCCGTTCACGTGTGCGTTTCTTCTCTATCTAATCGTTGCCATCAAAGAACTTTTGAACTGGTTTCGTCGCTGCAAGGTCTGGGCCCCTGCCCTTCGAGAAAGATGAGACTAACCGCGAGAAGTGTGCTGCTTTGTTTTTTAATGGTGAATTGGTGATGTGATGTGCAATTTACCTTGAGATTAACTTGATTGATTCAGCTGACAGGTAGGTATTCTGGTTTTCCTTTTGAGCCCACCAAACATCATGGCTTTTCGACTGGCCCTTTTTTTTGTCAGTGCTTTTTTTTGTCAGTGATTTATATGATTATGGTAGATTTTCTAGCGAAACATGTGAAAGAAAAAGGATTTGTTATTGACCTGTTGAATTGATATGTACTCAAAGCAGTCCATTCAGCATACTAAAACGCAGTACTCGAGTGCGAGAAGAAAGACGCCGTGCCATTTATCACCTGATGAGACAGTAAATCTGAGAGTTTTTCAGGTGACAGAGACAAGATCTGCTAGCCCATTAACAATAGAAATGAAGAGGATATAGGACTGAAGGCTATCCATTTATGCTGAGACAGATCTGCTAGCTCATTAACAAGCGAAATGAAGAAGACGTAGGATTCTTCTGCCCATCACGCGCTGGGCATGTGCTCGCCTGAGAATTGGCAGCAGTTTGAACCCACGGCAAAACAAACAAGCTTGAAGCTTCAGGTAATTTCATGCTCCAACAGTAGCATTTATGAAGAACAGACTCCAACAGCCAACAAGAGCTGATGACGTCACTAGCTTGGGTTTGGCCACTTATTAAAGATGCCAGCGAATTTAAGTTGATGCATTTAATCCTTGCCAAAGCAGCATGCATGCGTGACAATTAAGCTTTGTAAGAACATTCTGATGTATGCCACCGTAGTACTAGCTTCTGGTACTAGGCTGGTTGGTGAGACGAGTCAAAAAAAAGTTGTGAGGAAACAGCTACACGATGTCAATCTAACTCCCACTGAGCTATTGTTTCTTTGCAAACAGTGATGGCCAAGTTGCGAGGAATTTATCTCTTCTTTGCTGTCTAGTCACCTAGTATTTTTCTGGAGAAATTTTACAGTAGAACGCTACTAGTAGTATATATTGATAGTATAAATCAAATCTGATCATTGCTTTGTTAATAGTAGAATAGACTTTTCTTTGTACTTATAATTTTTTTCATGAGGGGATTATGGACTTTTCCAACTATGATTGAAAATATTATTCTTGTATCATGCGATCCTCACATAGATATATAATTACAATTATACCCTATCAGAATTCTACTACTCATACTGTCAGGTATAGTATAACTAAATCCATATTGAATTGAGTATACCGTAAAAGCTAGCTGTTTTTCTGACCTTCATGTTGGCTTGGAACAACTAAAACTGCTTTTAAAAATGACAAGCCGCTCCAATATTAATGCTTGTACTACTAGTTTATAAAGGTTTAATTCTTGACTTAGACTATGTGATGGCACGACGACGACTACGGTTCAATTTAGTTTGTTGTCTTAATAAAGCTAGATGTCTTGAAGTAGACGCGGACTTTGCTGAAGGCCGAAGGGAAGTTCAATGCATTACAGATCCAGCCCCATTCCATTGTACTAGTATCTCCTGCTTGGCGTTTCTTCCACATGCATGTCGGTTTATCTGCAGTGAGATCGCTGTCAAACTCTTACAATACACTGAATGAAACGTAAGGCCACCATACGTGTACTGAATTGTGTCTATTTGCCAAACCTGTTCTTGCTAGGAGCAATTCCAGCCATACTTACCACGCTATCAATTCTAGCTAAGTCGACGTAGTGATGCAAACGAGAAAACGGTCAGACATTGGCACTAACTTCGTTGTTTGCAAGTCCAGAGCAAAACAAAAAAAACTTCCGTCAGAATGTCCCTGTGCATCAGGCTTACAATCCAAAAGTTGCTCGAATGGAGCCATCTAGCTAGTCAAGTGCCCATCTATCTTGCTCTTGACAAACATAATTTGGAAATATATATGTAGGAGGAGCATTAGCACAGCATGTCGGTATCAGGACATAATTCCTTCAGAAGTATCAGGACATATATAGCGCAGAGTGTGTAGGATAATCCGAAGTGTGTTACTGCTCCAGGCTAAACGCAGCGCGCGCTCTCTCGTCCTTGTGAGACTAATCGATGCACGGGAAACTAACTAAACGATGTTACTTTTACGATTTGTGCTATCTGGGACCAACGAGTTGGGAAAAGCTCCTTCTGTTTCTTTCAGTTACCTCTTCTCAGACTGGTCTACTACCAGTGCCACGCGAAGCCTTTTTTGCCAAAAAAACCCTGTACTTTCTGAACTCACGTCAAGGTCCACCCCTCAGGTTTTTTTGCGAAAAGACCCTATGTTTACCGAAATTACGTCCTGCTCCGTTTTTACCGAAAAGCCCCCTATGACTTTCAAAATCTTGTTGAGATCTCTCAATCCACTCTACGGCGCAGCTAGCGTGCTTATCATCCTAGTTAAGATTAAAGTTAGAGGGAAGATGGACATACAAGGGGCTGTGTGGAAAGGACCACCAAAAGGTTCAGATTTGAAACTTGAGAACATGTTGGAATATATGCTCAGGATTGTACTTCATTTTTTTTTCTTCTTCCTTTTTGAGTCGAGCCTAGAATCGTACTTGTAGTTGAACATCCTGCCGCCAATGTGCAGCCCATCCCAAATGAGTCGCATATATGGCTTGCTTATCTGTTGAGTATGTATGACTCATATCCTAACCTACTAGAACTTAGAGATGCGTTCTACAAAGATTCATATCATAATCACTACTTTCTTTTGTAGGAGAACTAGGGGTACTATATAAAGTCATGAGGGGTGATCATGGAGAAGACAAGCCACAAACCAACACATCCAAAGCAAGAGGCGCACGAGAGGGTTAGATGCCAAGTTATTCTTTAGCACTATATTCTTGTATAGGGTAAGGATCCAAGGTCCTAAAAGGTTCGAGAGGGTTGTGAGAGAACGACAACCTCTTGTACTCTTTTGAGGTGTGCTTAAGGAATTTGTTGTCACTTTGCCAATTCTTTCTCTCTCGTCGTGATTACTTCGTTGATGTTATTAGGTTCTCTCTATGGGATTCATTAATTTCGTTCTTGATATCGTGCACACTCGTGCCGTATCTCGCAACTCTGATCCGATCAAGGGGTTGTTGCGCATAAGAAGGAGTATTAAAGCCAAGGCCAAATTAATCTGATTTGCGAGAAGGCTGGCAAAGCGTCAGGTGGCGCAAAATCAATATCGATATCTATGATGTGGAATTAAGTGGAGAAATTTGGCGGCGGGGAAATTTCATCGTGTGGCAATATGCGGTGAAGGATGTCCTTGTCCAACAAGAGTTAATCGATGCCTTGAAAGGGACAAACCGAAAAAGATGTCTGATGAAGACCGGAAGGTGATGAAGCGAAAGGCTTTCAGTACAACCCGTCTATTTATCTTCAATGAGGTAAAATACCCGGTCGGAAAGGTTGGCGGTCAGACCGACCCGGTTGACGATCAGACTGGCCGAAGGGCGATGGTCAAACCAGCCAAGGCGCGATTGCGATGATCCTGTCTATTTGACCAAAGTCATAGGTGTCAATGCATAGGTGTTGTATGATGCATGTTTTGTCTAACGTGGGTCAAGTTGCGAAACTTGTACCCAGAATCGATTTCTTGGTCTATTGTTGTGCAGGTGGCTTGGAGTCAACTACGGTCAACAGCGAGAATGATTGGGACTAGGCTAGGAGAGTCGATGTCCAGAACAACCGAGGATGACAAGTGGTTGGACTCAAGCATAACGCAAGATGGACAAAAACGACCGAACGGGAAGTTCGGTGCAACGAGTTGCATCAAATGGCTTGGGGGTCGATGCAAGTGTCATGGTGGTTTCGGTGGAAGCCGGATGGGAGACTTGTCGACATGAAGAGAACCATTGATGAACCTACGCATGGCGAAGCATGGCATTGTTTCACGTTGATTGGACTCGGTCTTTGGAGAAGGATCGAGAATGGGTATTTTGGTATCTTCACTAAAATATTGGGTTGGTGACCTTGGAGAAACTACGGCGCAAGACGGCGCAAGGAGAGTCGGTTTAGGTCAAGAGAAGACGTACATCGTAAAGAGACGAATTCGGGAGACCCTGATTGTCATCCACTTTGGGAAACGTGCGTGAGTGTAGACCCGTTTGTGAATGGTCTTAACAGGTGCCCGTTAGGGTTTCCACTCTAGACCTAGCATCCGCTATAAAAGATTAGGGTGCAGGATTTTCACCTCCATCCACTCAAGCATTAGAAACCATAATTTGTGATTTAGGGAAAGAGGAGGAAATAGAGTAGCCTAGGGTTTGAGAGAGATGGTTTGAGAAATTGGGTGCTCAAGTGTGGGCTTTTGTCCTCCATTGTGGAGTGGGTGTAAACCTACAATCTCTCTAATCAATCCAATCAAGATCGCCCCTAGATGAGTTCTATCTTGTTCTTATTCTCTATTCGATGATTTTAGGGTTTTTGTGTTCTAAGGGTTTCAATTGGGCCTTTTGCTGTGATCTAACTTGCTAGGACTTGTGGGATCTGATCTAAGGCCATATTGACCATCTTCCACCCACGAGTAAGCTTTTGGATCAAGTTTTGGTTTTCCCTGATTTTTATGCCTTCTTGACCTCGATCAAGAAATTCATGAAACCTTAACTTCGATTGTCGATTGGAATATGTTCTTAACCTTCTTGATGAGCTATGTCTAAAGTCACAAGTGATTAGGATATCGGATTCAAAAGTTAGGTCGATTTGAGATTTTTTTTGGGGTTGTTGTTCCTATAGCCGACGGTCAGATCACCCTCCTCAGCGGGCATATCGGCGCTGATAGTCAAACCGACCGATCACGATGGTCGAGCGAAGGCGATCCACAGCAATGATCGAGCCAACCAAGGGTTTTGAGATCAGGGTTTCTTGGTTTCAACGTAAGACTTCCGTTGTGATCTTGTGTTTTTGAACTTCATAGCTTTCATAGCTATTGGAGTGATAAATAGATTGAACACCGAGGTGGTGAAAAATATTGGTGTTCCTATTTACCCCCTCCCCTCTCCCCTATAGTCGCTTATCCGGTCCAACACAAGCTCACTTTACATACCAATCATGCTTATCACACTGTCATAGTATACATGTCATATGTTCAATGAAACATTTTTTTTCTGAAAAAAAAAGTTTTGGTGGCCTAAATGTACAAATTATGCAGCATTTTTTTCATACTAACATAAGCCAGGTAACTCATATAGGAGTACTATGTTTCACATTGGTCGTCTCCTTTTTTAGTAAATAGCTAGGGGCCTAAATGTACAAACTGTACAACATCTTTTCAAATCAAGAACTTCTCACATTCAGCTTTTATATGCACTAAGATTGTAGTTTTAAGATTCCAAGTTTACTGTAAGTCTTGTTTGGCAAAGCAGGAATATGATGAGCTATGATTTGTCATCCCTTGAGAAAAATGATTTTATCTTATTAATGTAACCTTGTGTCTCCCACTCTCCCTCCCTCAAATGCACTTAACATTATATCTTGTATCTTCTAGCTAGCTAGTGATTACTCGTATATTACAAGCATACATCGAATAACAAGAGATAAGCAGAAACTATCAAGTAAGTGGCAGAGGTGCCGGGAGTTCGGGATTGTCTGCAATAGCATCTTGGTTGTGAGTGTCTAAGAATGTTGATAGGACTCAAATAACAGAAATCTGAGATCATAATACATTGGGTTGATCATACAGCATCTGAGACCATACTACATTCAACATCATAATGTTACAAAAGTTTACAATAAAATGAACCCCGCTGAGAGCGTGGAATATTTGGGGCAATTACACACACTATATGTATTGATAAGCCAAAGGTTACATATATAGGCCAAACCATGTCGTATCCAACCAACGGTTTATGGAAGCAGATACCGGGATAGGCAGGCGAGAGGCCAGGCGTGATATGCGCATTAAGAGTGGACCAGGAACCGAGTCGTCTAACACCCCCCCCCCCCGGGCAGTTGGAGCGTTGGCTGAGCGGATGTTCAAACTGGACCGGAACTCGGTGAAGACATAAGTAGGTAGCCCTTTGGTGAAGATGTCGGCGTACTGAGATGTCGTCAGAACGTGAAGAACACGAACATCGCCAAGACCAACTCGTTCCCGGACGAAGTGAAGGTCAATCTCAAGTTTAGTGCGCTGATGTTGCACCGAATTTGTTGAGAGATAGACCGCGCTGACATTGTCACAGTAGACGAGGGTAGCTTGGCGTAGAGTGCTGTGAAGCTCCTGAAGAAGTTGGCGCAGACCAAGATGCCTCAAAGAAAAGATTGGCCACGGCTCGAGATTCGACCTTCGCTTTCGAGCGAGAGACAATGTGTTGCCGCTTCGAGGACTAGGAGATGAGATTGTCACCCAGGAACACAGCGTAGCCTGAAGTGGACTTGCGCATGTCAGGACAACCAGCCTAGTCGGCGTCGGAATAGGCAACCAGATCTGTAGAGGTGGCTCAGTGAAGAAGAAGGTCGTGGTTGATGGTGCCGCGAAGATACCGAAGAATGCACTTTCACGGCGACAAGGTGCGGCTCGCGAGGATCATGCATATGGAGACATACTCGTTGTACGGCGTAGGCAATATCCGGGCGAGTGAAGGTGAGGTACTACAAAGAACCCACAGAAGTGCCAACAGCAGAGGATACCTTGGAGTGAGTGTCGATAGGGGTGCTGCAAGGCTTGCAAGCAGTCATGCCGGTGTGGTCCAGGATGTCTAGAGTAAACTACCGCTGAGAGAAGAACATGCTACCATCACGACGACTGACAAAAACAGCCAGAAAATGATGAAGTGGACCAAGATCCTTCATAGGAAAAGCCTGCTAGAGGGAGGCAATCACCCAGCGGAGCACACTATCCGAAGAAGCAGTCAGCACAATGTCGTCCACATAGAGTAGCAGGTAGACAGTGTCACCGCCTTGATGAGACACAAAGAGGGAGGTGTTGGACTTTGCCTCCAGGAAACCGAGGGACAACAAGAAAGCCGCAAAACAGTTGTACCAGGCCCGGGGCGCCTGTTTGAGATCGTAGAGAGATTTGTTGAGGCGGCAAACGTAATTCGGGTGAGATGAATCCACAAATCCAGCCGGCTGTGAACAGAAGACAGTCTGAGAGAATGTGCCATGAAGAAATGCATTCTTAACATCCAACTGGTAGATAGGCTAATCCCGGGATAGGGCCAGAGAGAGAACTGTGCGAATAGTGGCCGGCTTGATGGCTGGACTGAAAGTCTCATCAAAATCAATACCAGGACGCTGTGTGAAACCACGAAAAACCCATCGAGCCTTATAGCGGGCAAGAGTGCCATCCGAATTGAGCTTATGCCAAAAAATCCACTTCCCAGTGACCACATTGGCATTGGATGGTCGTGGAACAAGATCTCATGTGTTGTTGTCCTAAAGAGCGGTGTATTCCTCCTCCATGGCGCTGCACCAATTAGGGTCAACGAGAGCAGCCCAGTATGTGGTCAGAACAGGAGACAGAGTGGTGGCATGAAGGTTCATGCGTGTGAGCGTCTACCGAAAACCGTGCTTGCCACGAGTCACCATGGCATGGGAGTTGTTAACCGGTTGGAGCGGCACAACACCTAGGGGAAGCTGCGGGAGAACGACCTACTGAGTCTGGCGAGCCAGCTGGTAGACCGACAGGAGTACCGTGTGTTTCAACTGCCACAGGAGGAGCCATGGTCGAGCACCGAAAAGTGCTACCACGGCCGCGGCAAGCAATGGGGGGAGTCCTCGCCAGAGAAACGCCGCCGACGACGTTACATCTTGCGCGGTACAGGCGGCGGGAACGCGCACAACGTCGGGTACTATGGGCGATCGGGCCGCGACAATGGGGCGCAGAGAGGCAAGGCTGGCGCCACGGCCAGAGAAGCACAAAGCGGACGCGCCACACTAGGAGGGGCACTGGGACCTACAAGACACTGAGACCCAATGGGCATCGGCGTGTGATCAAGCTCCCACAAAAAATCAAGGTCAGTGGGAGAGGGCAGTGTGGCGAGCTCGGCAAAGGGAAAGGAGGACTCGTCAAACGTAACATGACGGGAGATGATGACCCGATTTGAGGAGAGATCGAGGCATCGGTATCCCTTGTGTTCGGACGGGTAGCTGAGAAACATGCACATGGTGGAGCGAGGAGAAATCTTGTGAGGAGCGATGGAAGAAAGGTTCGGGTAACACTTGCAGCCAAAAACGCGAAGGTGAGAGTAGGAGGGGGAAACACCAAAGAGCACAAAAAAAAGGTGTGGAAAAATTGAGAGTTTTGGTGGGTTGGCGATTGAGAAGGTAGGTAGCGGCGTGAAGAGCCTCAGCCCAGTAAGAGGAAGGGAGGTTGGCCTGAAACATAAGAGACCGAACAATGTTATTAGTGGAATGAATAATACGTTCGGCCTTGCCATTCTGCTGAGAGGAGTATGGACATGACATGCGGAGTGTAATGCCATGGGTAAGGAAAAAATGCGAGCGGTGGAGTTGTCAAAACCACGGCCATTATCGCACTGAATACTCTTGATCTTAGCGCCGAACTGAGTAGCAACGTAAGAAAAAAAGTGAGAGATAGTGTCAAATGTATCGGATTTCAGGCGCAAAGGAAGTGTCCAAAGATAATGTGAGCAATCTTCAAGAATAACCAAGTAGTATTTGTAACCGGGCACACTGACGACAGGCGAGGTCCAAAGATCACAATAAACTAAATCAAAATTCTTGAGAGCACGAGACTGTGAAGTAGCAAAAGGTAGACGCACATGGCGACCAACTTGACACGCATGACAGATAGTGCCGGTGGGTCCATTATCGCAAACAATGGCGGACGCACTAGCAAGGTGAGACAGGGACTCAGGGCCAAGGTGCCCGAGACGACGATGCCAAAGGGAGGTGGAGGCGCCGGCGACAAGTGCGCACGAACGGTAGGCAGACACCGACAGACGCAAGGGGTAGAGAGGTCCGAAGCTATTGCACTTGGCGATCACGTTCCTGGAATGAAGATCATTTATAGAAAAACCAACAGGGTCAAACTCAACGGAACAATTGTTGTCAATAGTGAAGTGACGAACGGAAACAAGATTCTTGATAAGGTGCGGAGTGACAAGAATATTAGTAAGATGAAGAGAGCCAATACTAGTGGAACCAAGTGGAGGTGATGGGTAGCGATGACCCATCGCGACAACGATGGTGGAAGGAGTGAAGGAGTGAGGGGATGGGAACGGAGAGGTTACGGCGTCCGGCGTCATATCTTGGTCGCACTGAGTCCATGTACCAGTTCGTGGTCGGCGGGGAAGTAAGAGTCATGATGTTAAAAGAGTTCACCAATAACTGCTGATCCCATAGACCAAGACCGGGAGGCGCAGGACCTGGGCCAACCCGAGGAGGCCATGGCGGCGGGTACGAGGGTAGTGTGTAGCTGGCATGGGGTGGCCGGCCACCAGCGCATGCGGCAGGGGCGCACCACCAGGGCGCGGCTGGGGTGGCGCGTGGATCGAGGAGGCTGGGGGCCTGGCTTGGATGGAGTTGCCCGGGCCACACCTGGATGGTGCCGGTCCAGGGGTTGTAGAAGGAGGGCGGCCAACTAGAGGTGCCGCCCCCGGAGTGACCACCCGCACCTCCGTCGCCGATCTTGTTGCTGCTGCCGCCATTGCCGTGGCGACGACGACGACTGGAGCCACCCCGCCACCGTTGGTGCCACGTGAGGAGTGCCAGTAATTGGCGCCAAACGATGGAGCGAGTGCCGGATGCGCCGCTATCGCCAAGACACACCACCGTTGGGACCCCCATTGCCTGTAGGGGTCGTGGTGATGAGGGCTGTGGAGGGTACGGAGGGGTATGACGACATCGTGATTTCTTTGAGTACCAGATCGGAGCGGACCTCGATGAACGAGGGGAACGACTTCTGCCACTTTAGCAGGGCCGCCATGTATGCGAACTTCGTGTTCAGGCCGCGCAGAACGGACAGAACAAGGGTGTGATCGCGCACCGGTTCGCCCAAGTCGCCAAGGGCGTCGGCCATGCTCTTCAGCTTGCATCAGTAGTTGGAGATGGAGAGGTCGCCCTGGACGAAGTTGCGAAACTCCGCGTCCAGGTACAGGGCACGCATCTCCTGGTTGCCGATGAACTGTTGCTCGAGGCCCACCCATACGAGCCGCGCCGTGGAGGTAGGAGTCATCACGATCTCCAGGAGTTCGGCGGAGATGGTGCCGTAGAGCCACGAGAGAACGAGATAATCCATCTGGACCTAGTCTACGACGTCGGGGGTGGGCATCATCAGAGAGCACGTGTTCGGAGAGGGCATACTTGCCGAGGGTGACGAGGAAGAGGCCGCGTCATTTGTTGCAACTCGAAGAGGCGAGGTGGAGGACGACAGGGACGAGGGCCTTGATATTGAGGACGTCGTACGCCTGAGCGTGGAGGGAAGCAATGGCGGTGGCCTCGGAGAGGGCCAGTGCCTGCGTGGCCTCCTGCTCATGGCGCGCGGCAGCGGCGGCGACGACATCTTCGTCGGCCATGTCGGTGGGATTAGCGGAAGGGTGCGGTCGCAGGAGCGATCCGCTCTGATACCATGAGAGCGTGGAATATTTAGGGCAATTACACACACTATATGTATTGATAAGCCAAAGATTACATATATAGGCCAAACGATGCCGTATCCAACCAACGGTTTATGGAAGCAGATACCGAGGGGATAGGCAGGCGAGAGGCCGGGCGTGATATGCGCATTAAGAGTGGATCAGGAACCGAGTCGTCTAACACCCGCCAATAAAGTAATTGGATCGATGATTAACAACACTTCAGTAAGCAAAACACCAGTCTGTGGAGTAGCCACGTTGATGCCGATCACCATCTCCCATGCATGGATACCCATTTGCTGTAGGATGGCTAAGAAGAGCAGCTCCAAAAGTGACAGTTTCATCTGGCTTCACCAATAGATTTGGTTCCCTCCCATCAAAGTAGTCCTTGACGAGTCTCCGAATCTTTGGGATCATGGTGCTTCCACCAACAAGAACAATCTCATCGATCATGGCCTTGTTGCTCTCTAATTCAGCTTGTCTCATGACACTCTCCACCAGTGCAGTCACCTTGAGGAACAGATCGTTGTTCAGTTCCTCAAACTTTGCCCGCGTCAGCGGCTCGGAGAAATCCACACCATCAAACAGGGATTTGATGCTCAGTTGGGCATGATCTTGGTTGCTCAACGCCTTCTTGGCATGCTCACATGCCGTCCTCAATTTGCCGAGAGCATCCTTGTCCTCGCTGATGTCCTTGCCATGCTTGTTCTTGATCAGTCCGATGAAGTACTCGACGATCCTCTGGTCGAAGTCTTGCCCCCCAAAGAAAGGATCATGGTGTGCTCCAATGAAATCGAAGACACCTTCAACGCAAGTCAGGACGCTCGCATCGGACGTGCCGCCGCCAATGTGGAGGACGAGGACATTGCCCTCGTCGCGCAGCTTCCTGTGAAGGCCGTGGGCAACGGCGGCCGCGGTCGGCTCATCGACCATCCTCACAACGCGCAAGCCGGCGAGCTCGGCGGCATCGACGGCCGCCTCCCTGGATGGATCGTTGTAATGCTGCGGAACCGTGAGCACGGCGTCCTGGACCTTGCGACCGAGGTACGCCTCGGCTGCCTCCTTCAACCTGGCGAAAACCTTGGCCGTGATCTCCTCGGCGCGGAGCTCCTTGACCGCACCGTCGTCGTTCGTCTTCACCTGGACGCGGGGCCTTCCGTCTCTGTCCACAACCTTGTACGGCATGCGCGCCATGACTTCCCGCACGTCCTCCTCCTCGCGCTGGAGATAACGCCTCTTCCCAAGCAGGCGCTTGAAGCCGAAGATGCCATCCTCAGGATTGACGGCGGCCTGGTTCTTGGCGTCCTCGCCGACGAGGACGGCGCCGTCGTCGGTGAAGGCGACCCAGGATGGGATGCAGAGCTGGAACATGGTCTCGGCCCGGCCGTGGCCGTAGCCGGCGACGCACGAGTTGGTGTTGCCAAGGTCGATGGCGATCACCGCGAGCGGCGTCGCCTGGTGAGGAGGGCCGAGCCGGACGCCGCCCATCAACGACGCGCTCGCCTGGTCGAGCAGAATAAACCACGCGAGCAGCGAGACGAGGATGGCCGTGACCCTGGCGCCATCCATTGCCATCGCCAAACGGAGCTCCGATTCAATTCAATTCCTGCAGCCGCTGCGCTGCAGTTTATAATCGGCCGGCCGGGGAGAGTACAAGAGTTGGATTTGTAGTCGGACTGGCACGACGCGTACGAGACGGTATTTGTTTGTTTCAATTCAACTGGCAGGGCTTTCCACGATTTGAACGGCTAGATTTATTTCGTAGTTTGTGTAAATTTTAAGAATATGTTTACGTATCTTATAGGTTATTTATATTTTTAAGATATTATAAATATTAAAAATGACAACAGAAGTTGCAGGAAAATACAGCTCTAGGAACATAATTTAAATATGAGTTTCGATGGAAGAAAACCGTTGACTATAATAACTTGTTAGGGTTCTTAGAAACGTAACCGTTCTTCATCATGCATACATCACATAGCTATATGCTCATATTGTTACTCTATTAGTTACTTTTTTCAAATTTTATGTATGTGCATGTATCTCTATTTAATCTCAATCAATACTTTAATTATGTGTACGGTAAATTATCTTATTAGTTTACATGGTATTAGAGTGTTAGAAATGTGCCCCAGAGGCAGTCATAGAGATGATTATATCTCGTTATGTTTATAATATTGGATAATATGTTATCTTGTTCCTATAATAATATCGTTAATATTTATTATCAAGTATGTGACTTGATTGTGAAACTCTGTATTTCTGCGATGATTATTCTTAAACGTTTCCTAGTTGGAAATATATGAGAACACATATGAATAGGCTAGTATATGTATTGGTTGATGACTATGTTTCACAGGCCATAGATATGAAGATATCAAACCAATAATATAGACAAATATCAGAGAACATGGTGTTGGATAAGACCCACTTTGAGGCACTGTTGAGATTGTTATGATTTCATATGTCATCAGTAGGTTTCAAGCAATGATGATGTATAATCCTTAGACCTGATATCAGCATAGTTTTCTACATGTGTAATAGTACTATTAGGGGGTTGCCAAACGCTACTCGTAACTGAGTAGTTATAAAGGTAGCTTTCAAGTATGCTATGAAACATGAGGAGGAATGTGACTGGTCGGATATGTGATTTGCCCCTCCTAACATAACAGAAGAGATGTCTCTGGACCCCTCGTTGTGGTTGGATAAAGAAAGTGTATGATTATGCCACTAGTGGTCGAAATGTCAACCACATGAAGTTATTCGTGTTGGTGATATGCCCTAGAGGCAATCACGGAGATAATGATATCACGTCTATGTTTATGTGTTATTGAATAGGTGTTATTCTGTTCCTTGAAAATGAATCATTGGTTATGAAGATTAATAAGTATGTGACTTGTTGGTAAAACTCTTTTAACATATATGATATCGTTCTAAATGAATCTCTGGTCGGAACACTAGTGACTCTATCTACCAGCACATGTATTGATTGATGACCATGTTTCACCAGTCATAGATATAGGGATATCGAATCAATAATGTGAACACATGTTACAGAACATAGGGTTGAATTGATTCACCTTGAGACACTACTAAGATTGTTATGATTTCATGTGTCATCAGTTGGTCTCAAGCAATGACGATGTATAATCATTAGACTTGAGATCAGCATGCTTTCCTACATGTGTAAGAGTACACTTTAGGGTTGCCAAACGCTATTCCGTAAATCATGACTGCTATATGGACGTACCTTTTTAAAAAAATCTAGACTGTTATAATCTAGACCTACCGCAATCGACGGTATAGATTTTTTTTTCCGATTAACGTTAGAATTTCTAGTCTTTGAGAGCAAATGTAATAACTTCTTTTGACTTTTATTTTATTTTTATTCTAAATTTTTAGTTTTATTGTACTACATAGACTCTTTTTAAAAAAAATCTAGACTATTATAATCTGGACCCTGCAATCGGCGGTATAGATCTTTATCTTTTTATCATGAGAATTTATAGCCATTAAAAGCGAATGTAATGACTTTTTTACTTTACTTTAATAAGATAATAATAGCTAGATAGATAGATAGATAGATTCATAAGGACACACATCGGATCCGGGGCCAAGTGATCCGTGACCGAATATGAACCGGGAAACTGCTTGCCAATCCGTCTCCGATTTGGTCGCTTGCTCTACCGGATTCGCGGCTGATAACAGAATGGCTTGCTCGAGATTTTTCTCTCCCCGTGGTCTTCTTCTTCTTCCAAGTCTCTCCTTTGGTTTTCAGATTCTTTGCATTCAGTTGGGCTGAATTGCGTTTTCTTGACAGCCCAGGCAGGTTCACGAGCAGCCCATAGTGGGGAGGAGATGGGGCACAAAGAAGAAACTTGAGTGCTCTGCACTAGCAAGTAGCACCTCCGGGAAATCCTCTCTCAAAATCCCAATAACATCCCAGACATACGCAAATTAGACCATAAGGGGTCGTGAGACCACTTATTTTTATCAGTAAGATACTGTCATACTGGTTAATTTTCCAACTTCTGAATTATTTTAGGCCTGGGCACTTTTTTTTTCTTTTAAGTAAATGCACACGCTCAACCTACACCACACTCATACCCCCCTCATGCACACGCACCAAAGGTCTTACGGAGCTTGAGCACACGCTTCCCATCAAAAGCGCACATGTGTATGTACTTCGGAAATCGGTGAACACCTGTGACTTGAAATCTAGTGGGTTAGATTCATATCTGCACACCTAACCACCTGGCCACAGGCTAGCTTCCATGTGTGTTTCTTCTTCTTCTGATATAATAGTTAGTTGAGAGCATCGTTTAGGAACCGTAATTCTTATTAGTGTTAGTAAAGATTCATGTAACTAACAAAATTACACACGTTGCAGCACCACAACCGCAAATTGACCCTTAGTGCTATGAATAACACGTACCATTTTTTTTTAAAAAAAAGCTTGTATGATTTTTTTAGATTTAATCCATTGTGATTTTAATCTACATTTTATCACCTTATGCTCCAATAGGTCCTTGTTTGGTTTATGCCCCTAACTAGCCAAGCCAGAATTTTAGAATATCCAAAACCTAGACAATACCAAAGTTTAGCAAAAAAAACATTGCTTCTATTGCGGCCAAGCCAAATTTTGGCGCAACCAAGATTGTGGTGAGGAAAGTATTACCTAGGTGTGATAATCTTTTTAGACTGCTTACATGTGATGTTAGATTTTATTTGCAGTACCAAATTTTTATGGACGATACTAATACTGATAGCAAACTAAATGACCAATGTTTAGAACAGGAAACCAATATGCATCTGTTTAATTTCCATGAAAATCTTGGCTAAATATCACATTCTAAACGGCCCGCTGAATGAATCAAATGGAGTCCCTAGACCCGACAGGTCCCAAGTAGGGATGACAACGGATCATTCCTCGGTGAGGAGTGGTGAAACATCCTTGTCATTGAGAGAAGGAAAAATCTTCGTTCCTCGTCTCTGTTCTCGGGTGCTATTCTCTCCCATTCCCCGTCCTCATCGGGTTATCGGAGCCCCACGAGAATCCAAACCAGAAAATTGGATCTCCAACCTTTCCTACATAGACACACATATATATAACAAAATTAATGTTCCAAATGATTTAAACAGTGTTTATGAGTATTCCAAATGAAGAATTTCAACAATATTTTTAAAGATGATGTCCCAACTTCCAAGCATATTAGCATAATGGATGAATTCCCTGTAGTGGGCTAGTGACCTACATGTCATAGGGTTATCGGAGGATATACGGGTAGTGAGGATGGGGAGTAAGGGAATGACCATGGCTCCGCTTCATCTAATGAAGAATTGTATTTGCATATTAACACTACATAGAGAAAAAATAGCTCTAACCCTAGTCTCTAATTGGTGAATTTTCCATGGAGAAACGGAAAATAGGATCATTGCCATCACTAGTCCCAAGTGATCCATCGAGTTAGTCGACCACACAAACCGTGTCAGTCACGCCTATCTCGTGTCCTAAACCCCGAACCCTCGGCATGGAGAGAGGAGAGTTGTCCATAGCTTCTAGGTGAAGCGGCATGGCGTTGGTTGGGGCGTTGTTCTTGCCTTTGCTCCTCGACGAATCAATCGGTGATTGGCGCCGGAGATGGCCGGAAGCGACCCAAAGATCAAACCGACCAAAGGGTTTTGAGATCGGGGTTTTTGGTTTCAACGTAAGACTTCCGCCAGATCTTGTGTTTTTGAACTTCATAGCTTTCATAGCTATTGGAGTGATAAATAGATTGAACACCGAGGTGGTGAAAAATATTGGTGTTCCTATTTACCCTCCCTCTCCCTATAGTCGCTTATCCGGTCCAACACAAGCTCACTTTACATACCAGTCATGCTTATCACACTGTCATAGTATACATGTCATATGTCCAATGAAACATTTTTTTCTGAAAAAAAAGAAGTTTTGGTGGCCTAAATGTACAAATTATGCAGCATTTTTTCATACTAACATAAGCCAGGTAACTCATATAGGAGTACTATGTTTCACATTGGTCGTCTCCTTTTTAGTAAATAGCTAGGGGCCTAAATGTACAAACTGTACAACATCTTTTCAAATCAAGAACTTCTCACATTCAGCTTTTATATGCACTAAGATTGTAGTTTTAAGATTCCAAGTTTACTGTAAGTACTGTTTGGCAAAGCAGGAATATGATGAGCTATGATTTGTCATCCCTTGAGAAAAATGATTTTATCTTATTAATGTAACCTTGTGTCTCCCACTCTCCCTCCCTCAAATGCACTTAACATTATATCTTGTATCTTCTAGCTAGCTAGTGATTACTCGTATATTATAAGCATACATCGAATAACAAGAGATAAGCAGAAACTATCAAGTAAGTGGCAGAGGTGCCGGGAGTCCGGGATTGTCTGCAATAGCATCTTGGTTGTGAGTGTCTAAGAATGTTGATAGGACTCAAATAACAGAAATCTGAGATCATAATACATTGGATTGATCATACAGCATCTGAGACCATACTACATTCAACATCATAATGTTACAAAAGTTTACAATAAAATGAACCCTGCTGAGAGCGTGGAATATTTGGGGCAATTACATACACTATATGTATTGATAAGCCAAAGGTTACATATATAGGCCAAACCATGCCGTATCCAACCAACGGTTTATGGAAGCAGATACCGAGGGGATAGGCAGGCAAGAGGCCAGGCGTGATATGCGCATTAAGAGTGGACCAGGAACCGAGTCGCCTAACACCCCCCCCCCCGGCAATTGGAGCGTCGGCTGAGCGGATGTTCAAACTGGACCGGAACTCAGTGAAGACATAAGTAGGTAGCCCTTTGGTGAAAATGTCGGCGTACTGAGATGTCGTCAGAACGTGAAGAACATGAACATCGCCAAGACCAACTCGTTCCCGGACAAAGTGAAGGTCAATCTCAACATGTTTAGTGCGCTGATGTTGCACCGGATTTGTTGAGAGATAGACCGCGCTGACATTGTCGCAGTAGACGAGGGTAGCTCGGCGTAGAGTGTTGTGAAGCTCCTGAAGAAGTTGGCGAAACAAAGATGCCTCAAAGAAAAAGATTGGCCATGGCTCGATTTCACCTTCGTGACTCGAACGAGAGACAATGTGTTGCCGCTCGAGGACCAGAGACGAGATTGTCACCAGAACACAACAGAGCTCAAGTGGACTTCGCGATGTCGGGACAACCAAATTTAGTCGGCGTCGGAATAGACAACCAGATCTGTAGAGGTGGCTCGGTGAAGAAGAAAGTCGTGGTTGATGGTGCGCGAAGATATCAAGAATGCGCTTCACGGTGACAAGGTGCGGCTCGCGAGGATCATGCATATGGAGACATACTTGTTGTACGATGTAGGCAATATCCAGGCGAGTGAAGGTGAGGTATCGCAAAGCACCCGCAAGGCTTGGGTAGAATGTCGGATCGACCCACGTATGCCAGCAGAGAGGATACCTTGGAGTGAGTGTCGATAGGGGTTTGCAAGGCTTGCAAGCGGTCATGCGGTGTGGTCCACGATGTCTAGAGTAAACTATCACGAGAGAGGAACATGCCGCCATCACGACGGTAATCGATAAACACCCAGAAAATGATGAAGTGGACCAAGATCCTTCATAGGAAAAGCTCTTTGGAGGAGGCAATCACCAATGAGCACACCGTCCAAGAAGGTCAAGACAATGTCGTCCACATAGAGTAGCAAGTAGACAGTGTCACCGCCTTGATGAGACACAAAGAGGGAGGTGTTGGACTTTGCCTCCAGGAAACCGAGGGACAACAAGAAAGCTGCAAAACAGTTGTACCAGGCCCGGGGTGCCTGTTTGAGATCGTAAAGAGATTTGTTGAGGCAGCGAATGTAATTCGGGTGAGATGAATCCACAAATCCAGCCGACTGTGAACAGAAGACAGTCTGAGAGAATGTGCCATGAAGAAATGCATTCTTAACATCCAGCTGGTAGATAGGCCAATCCCGGGATAGGGCCAGAGAGAGAAATGTGCGAATAGTGGCCGGCTTGACGACTGGACTGAAAGTCTCATCAAAATCAACACCAGGACGCTGTGTGAAACCACGAAGAACCCATCGAGCCTTATAGCGGGCAAGAGTGCCATCCGAATTGAGCTTATGCCAAAAAAATCCACTTCCCAATGACCACATTGGCATTGGATGGTCGTGGAACAAGATCCCATGTGTTGTTGTCCTGAAGAGTGGCGTATTCCTCCTCCATGGCGCTGCACCAATTAGGGTCAGCGAGAGCAGCCCAGTATGTGGTCAGAACAGGAGACAGAGTGGTGGCATGAAGGTTCATGCGTGTGAGCATCTATCGAAAACCGTGCTTGCCACGAGTCACCATGGCATGGGAGTTGTTGACCGGTTGGAGCGGCACAACACCTAGGGGAAGCTGCGGGAGAACGACCCCGCTGGGAGCTGGCGAGCCAGCTGGTAGACCGACAGGAGTACCGTGTGTTTCAACTGCCACGGGAGGAGCCGCAGCTAGAGCACTGGGTGCTACCATAGCCGCAGGCGAAGCGATGGGCGGGGGTCCCTGCCAGGAGAAACGCTGCCGGCCGACGTTACGTGCGGGGGCACAGGCATGCTGGGAACGCGCACAATGTCGGGTACTATGGGCGCACTGGGGCCGCGCACAACTGGCGCAGGAGAGGCAGCGCCTGGCGCCACGACCGGTAGGAGCACAGGTGGACGCACCACACTAGGAGGGGCACTGGGACCTACAAGACACTGAGGCCCAATGGGCATCGGCGTGTGATCAAGCTCCCACAAAAAATCAAGGTCAGTGGGAGAGGGCAGTGTGGTGAGCTCGGCAAAGGGAAAGGAGGACTCGTCAAACGTAACATGACGGGAGATGATGACCCGATTTGAGGAGAGATCGAGGCATCGGTATCCCTTGTGTTCGGACGGGTAGCTGAGAAACACGCACATGGTGGAGCGAGGAGAAAGCTTGTGAGGAGCGATGGCAGAAAGGTTCGAGTAACACTTGCAGCCAAAAACGCGAAGGTGAGAGTAGGAGGGGGAAACACCAAAGAGCGCAAAAAAAAAGGTGTGGAAAAATTGAGAGTTTTGGTGAGTTGGCGATTGAGAAGGTAGGTAGCGGCGTGAAGAGCCTCAACCCAGTAAGAGGAAGGGAGGCTGGCCTGAAACATAAGAGACCGAACAATGTTATTAGTGGAATGGATAATACATTCGGCCTTGCCATTCTGCTGAGAGGAGTATGGACATGACATGCGGAGTGTAACGCCATGGGTAAGGAAAAAATGCGAGCGGTGGAGTTGTGAAAATCACGACCATTATCGCACTGAATACTCTTGATCTTAGCACCGAACTGAGTAGCAATGTAAGAAAAAAAGTGAGAGATAGTGTCAAATGTATCGGATTTCAGGCGCAAAGGAAGTGTCCAAAGATAATGTGAGCAATCGTTAAGAATAACCAAGTAGTATTTGTAACCGGGCACACTGACGACAGGCGAGGTCCAAAGATCACAATAAACTAAATCAAAATTCTTGAGAGCACGAGACTGTGAAGTAGCAAAAGGTAGACGCACATGGCGACCAAGTTGACACGCATGACAGATAGTGTCGGTGGGTCCATTATCGCAAACAATGGCGGACGCACTAGCAAGGTGAGACAGGGACTCAGGGCCAAGGTGCCCGAGACGACGATGCCAAAGGGAGGTGGAGGCGCCGGCGACAAGTCGCGCATTTAACGGTAGGCGCACAATCCATGCACGCAAGGGGTAGAGAGGTCCGAAGCTATTGCACCTGGCGATCACGTTCCTGGAATGAAGATCATTTACAGAAAAACCAACAGGGTCAAACTCAACAGAATAGTTGTTGTCAATAGTGAATTGACGAACGGAAACAAGATTCATGATAAGGTGCGGAGTGACAAAAATATTAGTAAGATGAAGAGAGCCAATACTAGTGGAACCAGTGGAGGTGACGGGTAGCAGTGACCCGTCACTGACAACGATGGTGGAAGGAGTGAAGGAGTGAGGGGGATGGGAACGGGAGAGGTTACCAGCGTCCGACGT
The DNA here is from genome assembly GCA_036346405.1 of Phyllostachys edulis. Taxonomy (NCBI): domain Eukaryota; kingdom Viridiplantae; phylum Streptophyta; class Magnoliopsida; order Poales; family Poaceae; genus Phyllostachys; species Phyllostachys edulis. Next base: position 6,121,150 of record CM070566.1, read on the forward strand.
CATATGCGAGGTCGCACCAGAGTCCATGTACCAGTCCGTGGTCGGCGGGGAAGTAAGAGTCATGATGTTAAAAGAGTTCACCAATAATCACGATCCCATAGACCAAGACCGGAGGCGCAGGACTGGCCAACCCGAGGAGGCCATGGCGGCGGTACGAGGGTAGTGTAGCCGGCATGGGGTGGCTGCCACCAACAAGATGCGCAGGGCGCACTACCGTGGCGCTGGCCGGGTGGCACGCTAGGGCGCCATGGACCGAGGAGGCCGGGGCCCGCTTGGATGGAGTTGCCCGGGCCACACCTGGATGGTGTCGGTCCATGGGTTGTAGAAGGAGGGCGGCCAACTAGAGGTGCCGCCCCCGGAGTGACCACCTGCACCTCCGCCGCCGGTCTTGTTGTTGCTGCCGCCATTGCCGCGGCGTCGACGACGACTGAAGCCACCCTCGCCACCGCCGGTGGTACCAGGGAGCGCCAGGCGCGCTTGATGGAGTGGTCGCCGGACGATCGCTATCGCCTCAAGACACACCACCGTCGGGACCCCCATTGCCTGTAGGGGTCTTGGTGATGAGGGCTGTGGAAGGTGCGGAGGGGTATGACAACATCGTGATTTCTTCGAGTACCAGATCGGAGCGGACCTCGATGAACGAGGGGAACGGCTTCTGCCGCTTTAGCAGGGCCGCCATGTATGCTAACTTCGTGTTCAGGCCGCGCAGAACGGACAGAACAAGGGTGTGATCACGCACCGGTTCGCCCAAGTCGCCAAGGGCGTCAGCCATGCTCTTCAGCTTGCGGCAGTAGTCGGAGATGGAGAGGTCGCCCGACGGTTGTAAACTCCGTCCTGTGCACAGGCACGATCTCACCGTTGCCGGCGAACTGTTGCTCGAGGCACACCCATACGAGCCGTGCTGTGGGGGTAGGAGTCATCACGATCTCCAGGAGTTCGGCGGAGATGGTGCCGTAGAGCCACGAGGGAACGAGATAATCCATCTGGACCTAGTCTACGACGTCGGGGTGGGCATCGTCAGAGAGCACGTGGTCAGAGAGGGCATACTTGCCGAGGGTGACGAGGAAGAGGCCGCGCCATTTGTTGTAACTCGAAGAGGCGAGGTCGAGGACGACAGGGACGAGGGCCTTGATATTGAGGATGTCGTACGCCTGAGCGTGGAGGGAAGCAATGGTGGTGGCCTCGGAGAGGGCCAGTGCCTGCGTGGCCTCCTGCTCGTGGCGCGCGGCAGCGGCGGCGACGACATCTTCGTCGGCCATGTCGGCAGGATTAGCGGAAGGGTGCGGTCGCAGGTGCGATCCGCTCTGATACCATGAGAGCGTGGAATATTTAGGGCAATTACACACACTATATGTATTGATAAGGCAAAGGTTACATATATAGGCCAAACGATGCCGTATCCAACCAACGGTTTCTGGAAGCAGATACCGAGGGGATAGGCAGGCGAGAGACCGGGCGTGATATGCGCATTAAGAGTGGACCAGGAACCGAGTCGTCTAACACCCGCCAATAAAGTAATTGGATCGATGATTAACAACTCTTCAGTAAGCAAAACACCAGTCTGTGGAGTAGCCACGTTGATGCCGATCACCATCTCCCATGCATGGATACCCATTTGCTGTAGGATGGCTAAGAAGAGCAGCTCCAAAAGTGACAGTTTCATCTGGCTTCACCAATAGATTTGGTTCCCTCCCATCAAAGTAGTCCTTGACGAGTCTCTGAATCTTTGGGATCATGGTGCTTCCACCAACAAGAACAATCTCATCGATCATGTCCTTGTTGCTCTCTAATTCAGCTTGTGTCATGACACTCTCCACCAGTGCAGTCACCTTGAGGAACAGATCGTTGTTCAGTTCCTCAAACTTTGCCCGCGTCAGCGGCTCGGAGAAATCCACACCATCAAAGAGGGATTTGATGCTCACTTGGGCATGATCTTGGTTGCTCAACGCCTTCTTGGCATGCTCACATGCCGTCCTCAATTTGCTGAGAGCATCCTTGTCCTCGCTGATGTCCTTGCCATGCTTGTTCTTGATCAGTCCGATGAAGTACTCGACGATCCTCTGGTCGAAGTCTTGTCCCCCAAAGAAAGGATCATGGTGTGCTCCAATGAAATCGAAGACACCTTCCGCGAAAGTCAGGACGCTCGCATCGGACGTGCCGCCGCCAATGTGGAGGACGAGGACATTGCCCTTGTCGCGCAGCTTCCTGTGAAGGCCGTAGGCAACGGCGGCCGCGGTCGGCTCATCGACCATCCTCACAACGCGCAAGCCGGCGAGCTCGGCGGCATCGACGGCCGCCTCCTGGATGGATCGTTGTAATGCTGCGGAACCGTGAGCACGGCGTCCTGGACCTTGCGACCGAGGTACGCCTCGGCTGCCTCCTTCAACCTGGCGAAAACCTTGGCCGTGATCTCCTCGGCGCGGAGCTCCTTGACCGCACCGTCGTCGTTCGTCTTCACCTGGACGCGGGGCCTTCCGTCTCTGTCCACAACCTTGTACGGCACGCGCGCCATGACTCCCCGCACGTCCTCCTCCTCGCGCTGGAGATAACGCCTCTTCCCGAGCAGGCGCTTGAAGCCGAAGATGCCATCCTCAGGATTGACGGCGGCCTCGTTCTTGGCGTCCTCGCCGACGAGGACGGCGCCGTCGTCGGTGAAGGCGACCCAGGATGGGATGCAGAGCTGGAACATGGTCTCGGCCCGGCCATGGCCGTAGCCGGCGACGCACGAGTTGGTGTTGCCAAGGTCGATGGCGATCACCGCGAGCGGCGTCGCCTGGTGAGGAGGGCCGAGCCGGACGCCGCCCATCAACGACGCGCTCGCCTGGTCGAGCAGAATAAACCACGCGAGCAGCGAGACGAGGATGACCGTGACCCTGGCGCCATCCATTGCCATCGCCAAACGGAGCTCCGATTCAACTCAATTCCTGCAGCCGCTGCGCTGCAGTTTATAATCGGCCGGCCGGGGAGAGTACAAGAGTTGGAATTGTAGTCGGACTGGCACGACATGTACGAGGCGGTATTTGTTTGTTTCCATTCAATTGGCAGGGCTTTCCACGTATTTGAACTGCTAGATTTGTTTCGCAATTTGTGTAAATTTTAAGAATATATTTACATATCTTATAGGTTATTTATATTTTTAAGATATTAGAAATATTAGAAATGGCGAAGGCTAGATTTGTTTCACAGTTTGTGTAAAATTTTAAGAATATATTTACGTATCTTGTAGGTTATTTATGTTTTTAAGATATTATAAATATTAGAAATGAAAACAGAAGTTTGAAGGAAAATACAGCTCTATGAACATAATTTAAATATGAGCTTGATGGAAGGAAATCGTTGACCATAATAACTTGTTAGGGTTCTTAGAAGCGTAACCATTCTTCATCATGCATACATCGTATAGCTGTATGCTCATATTCTTATTCTATTAGTTACTTTTTTGCAAATTTTATGTATGTGCATGTACCTCTATTTAATCTCAATCAATACTTTAATTATGTGTACGACAAATTATCTTATTAGTTTACATGGTATTAGAGTGTTAGAAATGTGCCCCAAAGACAATCATAGAGATGATTATATCTCGTTATGTTCATAATATTGATAATATGTTATATTGTTCCTATAATAATATCGTTAATATTTATTATCAAGTATGTGACTTGATTGTGAAACTCAGATTTGCGATGATTATTCTTAAACGCTCCTAGTCGTAAATATATGAGAACACATATGAATAGACTAGCATATGTAATGGTTGATGACTATGTTTCACAGTCATAGATATGAAGATATCAAATCAATAATATAGACACATGTCGAGAACATGGTGTTGGATAAGACCCACCTTGAGGCAATTGTTAGGGATGGTAATTGTGCCCGACACTGTACCAAGCATGAATACCCTAATGGAGGCGGTATGGGCGTCTTTCTTTGCCCACAGGTATAAAAACAGGCACAATTTCTTACCCATCGGGTAAACGGGCGCAGGTATGGGTAAGCTCCACCCATACCCACTTCGCCCAATTACCCGCCATCTTACACTGACAAGTGGGACCCTCACTGAGTAAAAAACTAAAACCCACTCAAACCCTAGCCTCGCTTCGGTTTCCCACCCCCCTTTGACCTTCCCACAATCCCACTTCCAATGACCAGAGGCTGACCGCCTCCTCCTGGGCTCCCAATCCTCCTATTGGCCATTCGCCCTCCTCCCGGTCCCGTCCCTGGCCGTCGCCTCCCAGCCGCCCTCCTCCCGGTCCGCGCCTCCCGGCCGCCGCACTCCTCCCGGTCCACCACGCCTCCCGGTCGTCGCTGCATGCCGACTTCGACCGCATTGTTTGCATTGAAGCGACGCCGTAAATCTCCTCTCTATGAAGCATTTGTTTTTCCATTCAATCGGTAAACTAGACTGTGCTTTTGTGGCACCACTGTATTAATTTTCCATTTCCACCCGGTGTTCTCCCAATGGCTTCATTAGATTCACGTTGGCCACAAAAGTTTTTTTGAACACAGATGTTGGCTAGGAAAGCAACAAGCTAATTGAAGTGCTGTTGTATGAATAGAAATTAGGCCGACCTAAGAATTTCTTGGTCGCTCGTGAAAGCCATCATGCTGGACACATGGAACATTCATTAGATTGTTGCAAGTTTATAAACCTTTTTTCCTTTATAGAAAGATAACTGTGATATCTCGCAAATTGAATATGCAATATTCGAAAATGTGGATACAGATTCATGGGAGAGTGATCGACAAATTGAATTTGGCCATCATATTCTATTTTGGGCTTCACTTGGTCTAATGTGCCGATGCTTATTATCGATATTAAATATGGAACTCAGATCAAACTATGTTTGTGGAGGGATCAACAAGTATCAATGCATTAAAATTGTCTTGAAAGATGCAAGCATATGTATTGAATAAGTGTCATACCTTAATGTATTGATTTGTCCCGCAATTAATGTTTTGTGTCAATTTTATTTTGCAGCTACAACATTGCTCGGGCTTCATTTCACAACTACTGACTTTGTCGACATTAGTAATGAAATGGTGGGATATGTTGAACCATCCTATTTGCCTCTTCCGAGCTTACAAAGTTTGTTTTCTTTGCAAACGACGCTTGTTGGGATGAATGCTAGCTTGATGTGGAACTCGTTGGATTCTATCGTGAAGAAATACTTGTTTTGTCTTTGATGTATTTAGATTGGAATATATATATACGCACGTATACACACACACATGTATATATATATATATATATATATACACACACGTATATACGTATACATGTGTATACGTATACGTATATATATATACACTATGTGTGTATGTATATGTGTGTGTGTGTGTGTGTATATATATATACGACGTGTGTGTGTGTATACACACACACACTAAATTGTGCCACCCTTTCTTTTCCCGAGATATCCAAGTTGTCTATGGTTCGACTTTATGCATGCCGAAGTCCTATTTGATAATGTCCGTTACTCAAGGGACACAAAGCTTAGCATAATGGTTGTCCTTGTAGGGGTTGCAGGTATGTCTTATCACACCGATGTTAGTGTAAATACCCAAGGGTTGATAGCTACTGTGGTAGTTGTTCACGTAAACGGGCATGCCCATGAGTGACGGTATGGGCGAGGTTCTTCACTGTCGGCCTTCATGGGCATGCCCGGGGGAAATGGGGTCGTGGGTATGGGTATGGGCGAGCACTACCCGTACCCGTCGCGCCCGATTGCCATCTCTAGGCACTATTGAGATTGTTATGATTTCATATGTCATCAATTGGTCTCAAGCAATGATGATGTATAATCTTTAGACCTGAGATCAGCATGGTTTTCTACATGTGTAATAGCACTCTTAGGGGTTGCCAAACACTACTCGTAACTGGGTAGTTATAAAGGTAGCTTTTATGTATGCTATGAAACATGCAGAGGAATGTGACTGGTCGAATATGTGATTTGCCCCTCCTAACATAACAGGAGAGATGTCTCTGAGCCCCTCGTTGTGGTTAGATAAAGAAAGTGTATGACAATGCCACTAGTGGTCGAAGTGTCAACCACATGAAGTTATTCGTGTTGGTGATATGCCCTAGAGGCAATCATGGAGATAATGATATTACGTCTATGTTTATGTGTTATTGAATAAGTGTTATTCTGTTCCTTGAAAATGAATCATCGGTTATGAAGATTAACAAGTATGTGAATTATTGGTGAAACTCTTTTAACTTATATGATGTCGTTCTAAATGTGTTGGACCAAAAGGCGACTAGAGGGGGTGAATAGGAGCACACTCACTTTTTTCATAAAGGATGGATTCAACACCAATTTTACTCCAGTAGCTATGAAAGCTATGAAGATCAATCTATAAGTACAGTGGAAGACTTGTATTGAATCCAAACTAAGAACCCCAAAGCAATAGATCAAAAGAATCTCAAATCAGAGGCTGAGCGGTCAGACCGATTTTTATACGGCGGTCTGACCGGTTCTTCGAGCGGTCTGACCGGCGTTCTAAATCGGTCTGACCGATTTTGTCCAGAACAGTATGAATAGCCCGAAAACTGAAACTCAAATCGATCTAACTTTTGATCTATGCGGCCAAACTCCACGAAACTTGACACACACCTTCTCAAAGATATTGTGAACCTATTCCAATCAAGGATCGCAGAAATCCAAGCCAAGGTTCCTATCTTTTGCAGTTTGAACAAAGTATGGTCAAAAATCGAGTAAGAATCGAAATATGATCTAGAGACTTGCTCGTGGGTAATTGATGATCGAGATGATCCTAGATGGGTTCCCACAAGTCACAACAAGTTAGATCAAGCCAAGAAACCAAGTAAAAAATCGTGGATCAAAGAAAAGCACCAAATCACCAAATAGAGAGAAAAAAGAGAGAATAGATTCATCTTGAGATAACTCTCTTTGGATTGATTTGATTTGGTATTGGTTTACAGCCACTCCAACAATGGAGGACAAAGACTCAATACATGAGCACAAAATCCAATCCAACTCTCTAGAACCCTAACCTCCACTAATCCTCTCCCTAAGCAAAAAGGGTTTCAAAAACAATGAAATGGTTGCAGGGGGTGCGGTCACCTCCCTCCTCTATTTATAGTGGAGGCTTAGACTTTCTAGAAGATTGAACCCTAATAGGCCCCCGTTAAAGCCTACACACAAACGGGTCACATACGCACGCGTTTTAAAGCGCTGTCTTCATCTCTTGACCTAATCCACTTCACCTTGCGCCATCTTGTGCCGTGATTTGGCAAAAGGTCACCAAGACGGTATTTGGTAACATTACCAAAATACTCCTCCTCAATCTTTTGCAAAGACCGAAGTCCCAAGCTGCGTGAAACACATCTATGCTTCACCACGTGTAGGTTGATCCTGCGGCTCTCTCCATATCGCAAGTCTCCCATCCGGCCCCACCAAAACCTCCATGGCACTTGCAGGACCCCGCCGCTTGATCCAACTCGTCGCACCGAACCGCCTGCTCGGTCATCCTCGCCCATTCTCGCACCATGCTTGAACCCATTTACCTCACCGGCATCCTCGATCGTTTGGACCTCGGCTCTCCAAGCCTAGTCCCGATCATCCTCGCCGTTGACCGTCGTTGACCTCCAAGCAACCTGCACAAACATAGACTAAGAAATCGTTTCCGAGAACAAATTCTTCGCAACTTGACCCACGTTAGTCAAAACATGCATCATGCAACACATATGCCATGAAACCCATGAACATGACTTAACCCAACGATCATCGCCACCGATTGGCCGATGAACAGACCAAAATCGGTCAGATCGCCACTTTGGCGGCCTCGACCGCCTCGGCCGATCCGATCACACTGCTATCGGGTCTCGACCGCCATTGGGACTTAGCCAAATTTCCTCCCTGGAAATCTGAAACCTACTGAAATTTTCAAACCAATAGAACTTTTGCCTGGAACCTCCAAAAATTATGAGACCAAGTGTAGAAGAATCAACTCCCTTGCCTACACCCTCTATTTTTGGCCCAGCTCCAAAATCCAAAAGTCATTATGGCCGATCAAACCGCCATCCATTGGCCGGTCTGACCGCCAACCATTTAGCTTGATCCTAACTTGAAGCGGATTTGGTCGACCGCCAATGTGGCTTGGCTCGACCACCATAGGCCCGACCACCGAGACTCGACAAACCGAGCTTTGCTGAAAACACGCGATTCGGCAAACCGTGAACGACATTGCCAATTGTAACATCATCCTAAGATCTCAGGCATATCCCCATGATATCCACAAAATGAATCTCTGGTCGGATGTCACTGGTCGGAACACTAGTGACTCTATCAACCAGCACATGTATTGATTGATGATCATATTTCACCGGTCATAGATATAGGGATATCGAATCAATAATGTGAACACATGTTAGAGAACATAGGGTTGGATTGATTCACCTTGAGACACTGCTGAGATTATTATGATTTCATGTGTCATCAGTTGGTCTCAAGCAATGATGATGTATAATCATTAGACTTGATATCAGCATGGTTTTCTATATGTGTAAGAGTACACTTTAGGGTTGCCAAACGTTATTCCGTAAATCATGACTGTTATATGAACCTTTTAAAAAAATCTAGACTGTTATAATCTAGACCTACCGCAATCGACGGTATAGATTTTTTTTTCCGATTAACGTTAGAATTTCTAGTCTTTGAGAGCAAATGTAATAACTTCTTTTGACTTTTTATTTTATTTTTATTCTAAATTTTTAGTTTTATTGTACTACATAGACTCTTTTTTAAAAAAATCTAGACTATTATAATCTGGACCCACCGCAATCGACGGTATAGATCTTTATCTTTTTACATGAGAATTTATAGCCATTAAAAGCTTAATGTAATGACTTTTTTACTTTACTTTAATAAGATAATAATAGCTAGATAGATAGATAGATAGATTCATAGGACACACATCGGATCCGGGGCCAAGTGATCCGTGACCGAATATGAACCGGGAAACTGCTTGCCAATCCGTCTCCGATTTGGTCGCTTGCTCTACCGGATTCGCGGCTGATAACAGAATGGCTTGCTCGAGATTTTCTCTCCCCGTGGTCTTCTTCTTCTTCCAAGTCTCTCCTTTGGTTTTCAGATTCTTTGCATTCAGTTGGGCTGAATTGCGTTTTCTTGACAGCCCAGGCAGGTTCACGAGCAGCCCATAGTGGGGAGGAGATGGGGCACAAAGAAGAAACTTGAGTGCTCTGCACTAGCAAGTAGCACCTCCGGGAAATCTCTCTCAAAATCCCAATAACATCCCAGACATACGCAAATTAGACCATAAGGGTCGTGAGACCACTTATTTTTATCAGTAAGATACTGTCATACTGGTTAATTTTCCAACTTCTGAATTATTTTAGGCCTGGGCACTTTTTTTCTTTTAAGTAAATGCACACGCCAACCTACACCACACTCATACCCCCTCATGCACACGCACCAAAGGTCTTACGGAGCTTGAGCACACGCTTCCCATCAAAAGCGCACATGTGTATGTACTTCGGAAATCGGTGAACACCTGTGACTTGAAATCTAGTGGGTTAGATTCATATCTGCACACCTAACCACCTGGCCACAGGCTAGCTTCCATGTGTGTTTCTTCTTCTTCTGATATAATAGTTAGTTGAGAGCATCGTTTAGGAACCGTAATTTTATTAGTGTTAGTAAAGATTCATGTAACTAACAAAATTACACACGTTGCAGCACCACAACCGCAAATTGACCCTTAGTGCTATGAATAACACGTACCATTTTTTTTTAAAAAAAAGCTTGTATGATTTTTTTTAGATTTAATCCATTGTGATTTTAATCTACATTTTTATCACCTTATGCTCCAATAGGTCCTTGTTTGGTTTATGCCCCTAACTAGCCAAGCCAGAATTTTAGAATATCCAAAACCTAGACAATACCAAAGTTTAGCAAAAAAAACATTGCTTCTATTGCGGCCAAGCCAAATTTTGGCGCAACCAAGATTGTGGTGAGGAAAGTATTACCTAGGTGTGATAATCTTTTTAGACTGCTTATATGTGATGTTAGATTTTATTTGCAGTACCAAATTTTTATGGACGATACTAATATCGATAGCAAACTAAATGACCAATGTTTAGAACAGAAACCAATATGCATCTGTTTAATTTCCATGAAAATCTTGGCTAAATATCACATTCTAAACGGCCCTACTGAATGAATCAAATGGAGTCCCTAGACCGATAGTCCCAAGTAGGGATGACAACGGATCATTCCTCGGTGAGGAGTGGTGAAACATCCTTGTCATTGAGAGAAGGAAAATCTTCGTTCCTCGTCTCGTTCTCGGGTGCTATTCTCTCCCATTCCCCGCCCTCATCAAGTTATCGGAGCCCCACGAGAATCCAAACCGTAAAATTGGATCTCCAACCTTTCCTACATAGACACACATATATATAACAAAATTAATGTTCCAAATGATTTAAACAGTGTTTATGAGTATTCCAAATGAAGAATTTCAACAATATTTTTAAAGATGATGTCCCAACTTCCAAGCATATTAGCATAATGGATGAATTTCTGAGTGGGCTAGTGACCTACATGTCATAGGGTTATCGGAGGATATACTAGTAGTGAGGATGGGGAGTAAGGGAATGACCATGGCTCCGCTTCATCTAATGAAGAATTGTATTTGCATATTAACACTACATAGAGAAAAAATAGCTCTAACCCTAGTCTCTAATTGGTGAATTTTCCATGGAGAAACGGAAAATAGGATCATTGCCATCACTAGTCCCAAGTGATCCATCAGTTAGTCAGACCACACAAATCCGTATCAGGTCACGTCTATCTGTGTCCTAAACCCTGAACCCTCGGCATGGAGAGAGGAGAGTTGTCCATAGCTTCTAGGTGAAGCAGCGCAGCGTTGGTTGGGGCGTTGTTCTTGCCTTGCTCCCTCGACGAATCAATCGGTGATTGGCGCCGGGAGATGGCCCGGAAGCCAGTCACAGCAGTCAAACCGACCAAAGGGTTTTGAGATCAGGGTTTTTTGGTTTCAACGTAAGACTTCCGTTGTGATCTTGTGTTTTTGAACTTCATAGCTTTCATAGCTATTGGAGTGATAAATAGATTGAACACCGAGGTGGTGAAAAATATTGGTGTTCCTATTTACCCCCTCCCCTCTCCCCTATAGTCGCTTATCCGGTCCAACACAAGCTCACTTTACATACCAGTCATGCTTATCACACTGTCATAGTATACATGTCATATGTCCAATGAAACATTTTTTTCTGAAAAAAAAGAAGTTTTGGTGGCCTAAATGTACAAATTATGCAGCATTTTTTCATACTAACATAAGCCAGGTAACTCATATAGGAGTACTATGTTTCACATTGGTCGTCTCCTTTTTAGTAAATAGCTAGGGCCTAAATGTACAAACTGTACAACATCTTTTCAAATCAAGAACTTCTCACATTCAAATTTTTATATGCACTAAGATTGTAGTTTTAAGATTCCAAGTTTCATCGTAAGTACTGCTTGGCAAAGCAGAATATGATGAGCTATGATTTGTCATCCCTTGAGAAAAATGATTTTATCTTATTAATGTAACCTTGTGTCTCCCACTCTCCCTCCCTCAAATGCACTTAACATTATATCTTGTATCTTCTAGCTAGCTAGTGATTACTCGTATATTATAAGCATACATCGAATAACAAGAGATAAGGTAAACTATCAAGTAAGTGGCGGAGGTGCCGGAGTCCGGGATTGTCCGCAATAGCATCTTGGTTGTGAGTGTCTAAGAATGTTGATAGGACTCAAATAATGTAAATCTGAGATCATAATACATTGGATTGATCATACAAAGATTCGAGACCATACTACATTCAACATCATAATGTTACAAAAGTTTACAATAAAATGAACCTCGCCGAGAGCGTGGAATATTTGGGGCAATTACATACACTATATGTATTGATAAGCCAAAGGTTACATATATAGGCCAAACCATGCCGTATCCAACCAACGGTTTATGGAAGCAGATATCGAGGGATAGGCGGGCAAGAGGCCAGCGTGATATGCGATTAAGAGTGGACCAGAACCGAAGTCGCCTAACACCCCCGCAATTGGAGCGCGTCCGAGCGGATGTTCAAACCGGACCGAACTCGAAGACATAAGTAGGTAGCCCTTTGGTGAAAATGTTACAGATCGAGATGTCGCCGTAACGTGAAGAACATGAACATCGCCAAGACCAACTCGTTCCGGACAAAGTGAAGGTCAATCTCAACATGTTTAGTGCTACCGATGTTGCACCGGATTTGTTGAGAGATAGACCGCTGCTGACATTGTCGCAGTAGACGAGGGTAGCTCGGCGTAGAGTGTTGTGAAGCTCCTGAAGAAGTTGGCGAGCAAAGATGCCTCAAAGAACAAAGATTGGCCATGGCTCAGATTTCACCTTCGCAGACTCGAACGAGAGACAATGTGTTGCCGCTTCGAGGACCAGGAGACGAGATTGTCACCCAGGAACACAGCGTAGCCTGAAGTGGACTTGCGCATGTCGGGACAACCAGCCTAGTCGGCGTCGGAATAGACAACCAGATCTGTAGAGGTGGCTCAGTGAAGAAGAAAGTCGTGGTTGATGGTGCCGCGAAGATACCGAAGAATGCGCTTCACAGCGGCAAGGTGCGGCTCGCGAGGATCATGCATATGGAGACATACTTGTTGTACGATGTAGGCAATATCCGGGCGAGTGAAGGTGAGGTACTGCAAAGCACCCGCAAGGCTTGGGTAGAATGTCGGATCAGCCACAGAAGTGCCAGCAGTAGAGGATACCTTGGAGTGAGTGTCGATAGGGGTGCTGCAAGGCTTGCAAGCGGTCATGCCGGTGTGGTCCACGATGTCTAGAGTAAACTACCGCTGAGAGAGGAACATGCTGCCATCACGACGACTGACAGAAACACCCAGAAAATGATGAAGTGGACCAAGATCCTTCATAGGAAAAGCCTGCTGGAGGGAGGCAATCACCCAGCGGAGCACACTGTCCGAAGAAGCAGTCAGCACAATGTCGTCCACATAGAGTAGCAAGTAGACAGTGTCACCGCCTTGATGAGACACAAAGAGGGAGGTGTTGGACTTTGCCTCCAGGAAACCGAGGGACAACAAGAAAGTCACCAAAATAGCTTGTACCAGGCCCGGTGCTGCTTGAGATCAGAAGAGATTTGTTGAGGCAATAATGTAATTCGGGTGAGATGAATCCACAAACCAAATTGATCAGAATGTAAGACACCGAGAGAATGTGCCATGAAGAAATGCATTCTTAACATCCACCGGTAGATAGGCCAATCCCGGATAGGGCGAGAGAGAAATGTGCGAATAGTGGCCGGCTTGACGATCGGATGAAAGTCTCATCAAAATCAACACCAGGACGCTGTGTGAAACCACGAAGAACCCATCGAGCCTTATAGCGGGCAAGAGTGCCATCCGAATTGAGCTTATGCCAAAAAAATCCACTTCCCAATGACCACATTGGCATTGGATGGTCGTGGAACAAGATCCCATGTGTTGTTGTCCTGAAGAGTGGCGTATTCCTCCTCCATGGCGCTGCACCAATTAGGGTCAGCGAGAGCACCAAAGATGTGGTCGAACAGAGATGAGTGGTGGCATGAAGGTTCATGCGTGTGAGCATCTATCGAAAACCGTGCTTGCCACGAGTCACCATGGCATGGGAGTTGTTGACCGTTGGAGCGGCACAACACCTAGGGGAAGCTGCGGGAGAACGACTACCGAGCCGGGCGAGCCACCGGTAGACCGACAGAGTACCGTGTGTTTCAACCGCCACGGAGGAGCTGCAGCTAGAGCACTGGTGCTACCATAGCCGCAGCGGCGATGGGCGGGGGTCTCGCCAGAGAAACGCCGCCGACGTTACGCGGCGGGGGCACAGCATCTTGGGAACGCGCACAATGTCGGGTACTATGGGCGATGGGCGCGCGACAATCGGCGCAGAGAGGCAGGCGCTGGCGCCACGACCGTAGGAGCACAGTGGACGCACCACACTAGGAGGGGCACTGGGACCTACAAGACACTGAGGCCCAATGGGCATCGGCGTGTGATCAAGCTCCCACAAAAAATCAAGGTCCGGGAGAGGGCAGGTGGTGAGCTCGGCAAAGGGAAAGGAGGACTCGTCAAACGTAACATGACGGGAGATGATGACCCGATTTGAGGAGAGATCGAGGCATCGGTATCCCTTGTGTTCGGACGGGTAGCTGAGAAACACGCACATGGTGGAGCGAGGAGAAAGCTTGTGAGGAGCGATGGCGTAAAGGTTCGAGTAACACTTGCGACCAAAAACGCTAAGGTGAGAGTAGGAGGGGAAACACCAAAGAGCGCAAAAAAAAGGTGTGGGAAAATTGAGAGTTTTGGTGAGTTGGCGATTGAGAAGGTAGGTAGCGGCGTGAAGAGCCTCAACCCAAGAAGAGGAAGGAGGCGGCTCGAAACATAAGAGACCGAACAATGTTATTAGTGGAATGGATAATACATTCGCCTTGCCATTCTCACGAGAGGAGTATGGACATGACATGCGGAGGTAACGCCATGGGTAAGGAAAAATGCGGTGGAGTTGTGAAAATCACGACCATTATCGTGATTGAATACTCTTGATCTTAGCACCGAACCGAGTAGCAATGTAAGAAAAAAAGTGAGAGATAGTGTCAAATGTATCGGATTTCAGACGCAAAGGAAGTGTCCAAAGATAATGTGAGCAATCGTTAAGAATAACCAAGTAGTATTTGTAACCGCACACCGACGACAAAGCGAGGTCCAAAGATCACAATAAACTAAATCAAAATTTTGAGAGCACGAGACTGTGAAGTAGCAAAAGGTAGACGACATGGCGTACCAAGTTGACACGCATGATGATAGTGTCGGTGGGTCCATTATCGCAAACAATGGCGGACGACTAGCAAGGTGAGACAGGACTCAGGCCAAGGTGCCCGAGACGACGATGCCAAAGGAGGTGGAGGCGCCATGACAAGTGCGCATTTAACGGTAGGCGCAACCCATGCACGCAAGGGGTAGAGAGGTCCGAAGCTATTGCACCTGGCGATCACGTTCCTGGAATGAAGATCATTTACAGAAAAACCAACAGGGTCAAACTCAACAGAATAGTTGTTGTCAATAGTGAATTGACTAACGGAAACAAGATTCATGATAAGGTGCGGAGTGACAAAAATATTAGTAAGATGAAGAGAGCCAATACTAGTGGAACCAGTGGAGGTGACGGGTAGCAGTGACCCGTCACTGACAACGATGGTGGAAGGAGTGAAGGAGTGAGGGGGATGGGAACGGGAGAGGTTACCAGCGTCCGACGTCATATGCGAGGTCGCACCAGAGTCCATGTACCAGTTCGTGGTCGGCGGGGAAGTAAGAGTCATGATGTTAAAAGAGTTCACCAATAACTGCTGATCCCATAGACCAAGACCGGGAGGCGCAGGACCTGGGCCAACCCGAGGAGGCCATGGCGGCGGGTACGAGGGTAGTGTGTAGCTGGCATGGGGTGGCCGGCCACCAGCAAGAGATGCAGGGCGCACCACCGTGGCGCTGGTGGGTGGCACGCTAGGGGCGCGTGGACCGAGGAGGCCGGGGGCCTGGCTTGGATGGAGTTGCCCGGGCCACACCTGGATGGTGTCGGTCCATGGGTTGTAGAAGGAGGGCGGCCAACTAGAGGTGCCGCCCCCGGAGTGACCACCTGCACCTCCGCCGCCGGTCTTGTTGTTCTTGCCGCCATTGCGCTTGGCCGACGACGATCGGCCACCTCGCCACACGGTGGTGCCACAGAGGAGCGCCAGGCGCGCGAAGGAGTGGTCTGCGGACGATCGCTACCGCCTTCAAGACACACCACCGCCGGGACCCCATTGCTCTGAGGGGTCTTGGTGATGAGGGTCATGGAAGGTGCGGAGGGTATGACAACATCGTGATTTCTTCGAGTACCGATCGAGCGGACCTCGATGAACGAGGGGAACGGCCGCCGCTTTAGCGAGGCCGCCATGTATGCTAACTCGTGTTCAGCCGCGCAAACGGATGTAACAAGGGTGTGATCACGCACCGGTTCGCCTAAGTCGCCAAGGGCGCCGGCCATGCTCTTCACCGGCGATGAGTCGGAGATGGAGAGGTCGCCCGACGGTTGCGTAAACTCCGCGTCAGTGCACAGGCACGATCTCCGGTTGCCGATGAACTGCTGCTCGAGGCACACCCATACGAGCCGTCTTTGTGGGGTAGGAGTCATCACGATCTCCGTGAGTTCGCGGAGATGGTGCCGAGAGCCACGAGGAACGAGATAATCCATCTGGACCTAGTCTCACGACGCCGGGTGGGCATCGCCGAGAGCACGCGTGGTCGAGAGGGCATACTTGCCGAGGGTGACGAGGAAGAGGCCGCGCCATTTGTTGTAACTCAAGAGGCGAGGTCGAGGACGGCAGGGACGAGGGCCTTGATATTGAGGATGTCGACGCCGAGCGTGAGGGAAGCAATGGTGGTGGCCTCGGAGAGGGCGATTACTGCGTGGCCTCTGCTCGCGTGGCGCTGGGCAGCGGGCGGCATTTACATCTTAAATCGGCCATGTCGGCAGATTAGCGGAAGGGTGCGGTCAAGAAGTGCGATCCGCTCGATACCATGAGAGCGTGGAATATTTAGGGCAATTACACACACTATATGTATTGATAAGGCAAAGGTTACATATATAGGCTAAACGATGCCAGATTCAACCAACGGTTTCGGAAGCGAATAATGAGGGGATAGGCAAAGCGAGAGACCGGGCGTGATATGCGATTAAGAGTGGACCAGGAACCGAGTCGTCTAACACCCGCCAATAAAGTAATTGGATCGATGATTAACAACTCTTCAGTAAGCAAAACACCAGTCTGTGGAGTAGCCACGTTGATGCCGATCACCATCTCCCATGCATGGATACCCATTTGCTGTAGGATGGCTAAGAAGAGCAGCTCCAAAAGTGACAGTTTCATCTGGCTTCACCAATAGATTTGGTTCCCTCCCATCAAAGTAGTCCTTGACGAGTCTCTGAATCTTTGGGATCATGGTGCTTCCACCAACAAGAACAATCTCATCGATCATGTCCTTGTTGCTCTCTAATTCAGCTTGTGTCATGACACTCTCCACCAGTGTAGTCACCTTGAGGAACAGATCGTTGTTCAGTTCCTCAAACTTTGCCCGCGTCAGCGGCTCGGAGAAATCCACACCATCAAAGAGGATTTGATGCTCACTTGGGCATGATCTTGGTTGCTCAACGCCTTCTTGGCATGCTCACATGCCGTCCTCAATTTGCTGAGAGCATCCTTGTCCTCGCTGATGTCCTTGCCATGCTTGTTCTTGATCAGTCCGATGAAGTACTCGACGATCCTCTGGTCGAAGTCTTGTCCCCCAAAGAAAGGATCATGGTGTGCTCCAATGAAATCGAAGACACCTTCCGCGAAAGTCAGGACGCTCGCATCGGACGTGCCGCCGCCAATGTGGAGGACGAGGACATTGCCCTTGTCGCGCAGCTTCCTGTGAAGGCCGTAGGCAACGGCGGCCGCGGTCGGCTCATCGACCATCCTCACAACGCGCAAGCCGGCGAGCTCGGCGGCATCGACGGCCGCCTCCCTGGATGGATCGTTGTAATGCTGCGGAACCGTGAGCACGGCGTCCTGGACCTTGCGACCGAGGTACGCCTCGGCTGCCTCCTTCAACCTGGCGAAAACCTTGGCCGTGATCTCCTCGGCGCGGAGCTCCTGACCGCACCGTCGTCGTTCGTCTTCACCTGGACGCGGGGCCTTCCGTCTCTGTCCACAACCTTGTACGGCACGCGCGCCATGACTCCCCGCACGTCCTCCTCCTCGCGCTGGAGATAACGCCTCTTCCCGAGCAGGCGCTTGAAGCCGAAGATGCCATCCTCAGGATTGACGGCGGCCTCGTTCTTGGCGTCCTCGCCGACGAGGACGGCGCCGTCGTCGGTGAAGGCGACCCAGGATGGGATGCAGAGCTGGAACATGGTCTCGGCCCGGCCATGGCCGTAGCCGGCGACGCACGAGTTGGTGTTGCAAGGTCGATGGCGA
Source organism: Phyllostachys edulis (assembly GCA_036346405.1). NCBI lineage: Eukaryota > Viridiplantae > Streptophyta > Magnoliopsida > Poales > Poaceae > Phyllostachys > Phyllostachys edulis. Next base: position 6,139,238 of record CM070566.1, read on the forward strand.
TCACCGCGAGCGGCGTCGCCTGGTGAGGAGGGCCGAGCCGGACGCCGCCCATCAACGACGCGCTCGCCTGGTCGAGCAGAATAAACCACGCGAGCAGCGAGACGAGGATGACCGTGACCCTGGCGCCATCCATTGCCATCGCCAAACGGAGCTCCGATTCAACTCAATTCCTGCAGCCGCTGCGCTGCAGTTTATAATCGGCCGGCCGGGGAGAGTACAAGAGTTGGAATTGTAGTCGGACTGGCACGACATGTACGAGGCGGTATTTGTTTGTTTCCATTCAATTGGCAGGGCTTTCCACGTATTTGAACTGCTAGATTTGTTTCGCAATTTGTGTAAATTTTTAAGAATATATTTACATATCTTATAGGTTATTTATATTTTTTAAGATATTAGAAATATTAGAAATGGCGAAGGCTAGATTTGTTTCACAGTTTGTGTAAAATTTTAAGAATATATTTACGTATCTTGTAGGTTATTTATGTTTTTAAGATATTATAAATATTAGAAATGAAAACAGAAGTTTGAAGGAAAATACAGCTCTATGAACATAATTTAAATATGAGCTTCGATGGAAGGAAATCGTTGACCATAATAACTTGTTAGGGTTCTTAGAAGCGTAACCATTCTTCATCATGCATACATCGTATAGCTGTATGCTCATATTCTTATTCTATTAGTTACTTTTTGCAAATTTTATGTATGTGCATGTACCTCTATTTAATCTCAATCAATACTTTAATTATGTGTACGACAAATTATCTTATTAGTTTACATGGTATTAGAGTGTTAGAAATGTGCCCCAAAGACAATCATAGAGATGATTATATCTCGTTATGTTCATAATATTGGATAATATGTTATATTGTTCCTATAATAATATCGTTAATATTTATTATCAAGTATGTGACTTGATTGTGAAACTCTGTATTTCTGCGATGATTATTCTTAAACGTTCCCTAGTCAGAAATATATGAGAACACATATGAATAGACTAGCATATGTACTGGTTGATGACTATGTTTCACAGGTCATAGATATGAAGATATCAAATCAATAATATAGACACATGTCAGAGAACATGGTGTTGGATAAGACCCACCTTGAGGCACTGTTAGGGATGGTAATTGTGCCCGATTACTCGTGTACCCGCAGGCGAATACCCTAATGGAGGCGGGTATGGGCGTCTTTCTTTGCCCACAGGTATAAAAACAGGCACAATTTCTTACCCATCGCAATCCAAGCAGTATGGGTAAGCTCCACCCATACCCACTTCGCCCAATTACCCGCCATCTTACACTGACAAGTGGGACCCTCACTGAGTAAAAAACTAAAACCCACTCAAACCCTAGCCCTCGCTCGGTTTCCCAGCCCCCACCCCCCAGCTTCCCACAATCCCACTTCCAACAGCCAGAGGCCAGACCGCTCTCCTCCTGGGCTCCCAATCCTCCTATTGGCCATTCGCCCTCCTCCCGATCCCGTCCCCGGCCGTCGTCTCCCAGCCGCCTCCTCCCGGTCCGCGCCTCCCGGCCGCAGACTCCGGTCCACCACGCCCCCGTTCGTCAGTGCAAGATGCCGACTTCGACCGCATTGCTGTGACGAAGCGATCGCCGTAAATCTCCCTCTATGAAGCATTTGTTTTTCCATTCAATCGGTAAACTAGACTGTGCTTTTGTGGCACCATCAGACAATTTTCCATTTCCACCGGTGTTCTCCCAATGGCTTCATTAGATTCACGTTGGCCACAAAAGTTTTTTGAACACAGATGTTGGCTAGAAAGCAACAAGCTAATTGAAGTCTTTGTTGTATGAATAGAAATTAGGCCGACCTAAGAATTTCTTGGTCATCTCGTGAAAGCCATCATGCTCGGACACATGGAACATTCATTAGATTGTTGCAAGTTTATAAACCTTTTTTCCTTTATAGAAAGATAATCGTGATATCTCGCAAATTGAATATGCAATATTCGAAAATGTGGATACATTCATGGGAGAGTGATCTCGACAAATTGAATTTGGCCATCATATTCTATTTTGGGCTTCATTGGTCTAATGTCTTGATGCTTATTATCGATATTAAATATGGAACCTCAGATCAAACTATGTTTGTGGAGGGATCAACAAGTATCAATGCATTAAAATTGTCTTGAAAGATGCAAGCATATGTATTGAATAAGTGTCATACCTTAATGTATTGATTTGTCCCGCAATTAATGTTTTGTGTGAATTCTTATTTTGCGGCTACAACATTGCTCGGGCTTCATTTCACAACTACTGACTTTGTCGACATTAGTAATGAAATGGTGGGATATGTTGAACCATCCTATTTGCCTCTTCCGAGCTTACAAAGTTTGTTTTCTTTGCAAACGATCGCTTGTTGGGATGAATGCTAGCTTGATGTGGAACTCTGTTGGATTCTATCGTGAAGAAATACTTGTTTTGTCTTTGATGTATTTAGATTGGAATATATATATACATACGTATACACACACACATGTATATATATATATATATATATACACACACACGTATATACGTATACATGTGTATACGTATACGTATATATATATACACTATGTGTGTATGTATATGTGTGTGTGTGTGTGTGTGTATATATATATATACGTGACGTGTGTGTGTGTATACACACACACACCAAATTGTGCCACCCTTTCTTTTCCCGATGAATTCTTATTTTGCGGCTACAACATTGCACAGGCTTCATTTCACAACTTCTGACTTTTGTCGACATTAGTAATGAAATGGTGGGATATGTTGAACCATCCTATTTGCCTCTTCGAGCTTACAAAGTTTGTTTTCTTTGCAAGCGTATCGGTTGTTGGGATGAATGCTAGCTTGATGTGGAACTGTTGGATTCTATCGGTGAAGAAATACTTGTTTTGTCTTTGATGTATTTAGATTGGAATATATATATATGCGTATACACACACACATGTATATATATATATATATATATATACACACACGTATATACGTATACATGTGTATACGTATACGTATATATATATACACTATGCCATATATATATATATATATATATATATATATATATATATATGTGTATGTATATGTGTGTGTGTGTGTGTGTGTATATATATATATATATATACGTGTGTGTGTGTATACACACACACACACTAAATTGTGCCACCCTTTCTTTTCCCAGATATCCAAGTTGTCTATGGTTCCAGCTTTATGCATGCTGGAAGTCCTATTTGATAATGTCCGTTACTCAAGGGACACAAAGCTTAGCATAATGGTTGTCCTTGTAGGGGTTGCAGTATGTACTGTCACTGATGTTAGTGTAAATACCCAAGGGTTGATAGCTACTGTGGTAGTTGTTCACGGGTAAACGGGCATGCCCGCGAGTGACGGGTATGGGCGAGGTTCTTCGCCTGTCGGCCTTCGCGGGCATGCCCGTGGGGGGAAATGGGGGTCGTGGGTATGGGTATGGGCGAGCACTACCCGTACCCGTCGCGCCCGATTGCCATCTCTAGGCACTATTGAGATTGTTATGATTTCATATGTCATCAATTGGTCTCAAGCAATGATGATGTATAATCTTTAGACCTGAGATCAGCATGGTTTTCTACATGTGTAATAGCACTCTTAGGGGTTGCCAAACACTACTCGTAACTGGGTAGTTATAAAGGTAGCTTTTATGTATGCTATGAAACATGCAGAGGAATGTATTTGGTCGAATATGTGATTTGCCCTCCTAACATAACAGAGAGATGTCTACGAGCCCCTCGTTGTGGTTAGATAAAGAAAGTGTATGACAATGCCACTAGTGGTCGAAGTGTCAACCACATGAAGTTATTCGTGTTGGTGATATGCCCTAGAGGCAATCATGGAGATAATGATATTACGTCTATGTTTATGTGTTATTGAATAAGTGTTATTCTGTTCCTTGAAAATGAATCATCGGTTATGAAGATTAACAAGTATGTGAATTATTGGTGAAACTCTTTTAACTTATATGATGTCGTTCTAAATGTGTTGGACCAAAAAGGCGACTAGAGGGGGGTGAATAGGAGCACACTCACTTTTTCATAAAGGATGGATTCAACACCAATTTTACTCCAGTAGCTATGAAAGCTATGAAGATCAATCTATAAGTACAGTGGAAGACTTGTATTGAATCCAAACTAAGAACCCCAAAGCAATAGATCAAAAGAATCTCAAATCGAGGTGGCGGTCGACCGATTTTTATCTGTGGTCGACCGGTTCTTGAGCTGATCGACCGGCGTTCTAAATCGGTCTGACCGATTTTGTCCAGAACAGTATGAATAGCCCGAAAACTGAAACTCAAATCGATCTAACTTTTGATCTATGCGGCCAAACTCCACGAAACTTGACACACACCTTCTCAAAGATATTGTGAACCTATTCCAATCAAGGATCGCAGAAATCCAAGCCAAGGTTCCTATCTTTTGCGTTTGAACAAAGTATGGTCAAAAATCGAGTAAGAATCGAAATATGATCTAGAGACTTGCTCGTGGGTAATTGATGATCGAGATGATCCTAGATGGGTTCCCACAAGTCACAACAAGTTAGATCAAGCCAAGAAACCAAGTAAAAATCGTGGATCAAAGAAAAGCACCAAATCACCAAATAGAGAGAAAAAAGAGAATAGATTCATCTTGAGATAACTCTCTTTGGATTGATTTGATTTGGTATTGGTTTCTGACCACTCCAACAATGGAGGACAAAGACTCAATACATGAGCACAAAATCCAATCCAACTCTCTAGAACCCTAACCTCCACTAATCCTCTCCCTAAGCAAAAAGGGTTTCAAAAACAATGAAATGGTTGCAGGGGGTGCGGTCACCTCCCTCCTCTATTTATAGTGGAGGCTTAGACTTTCTAGAAGATTGAACCCTAATAGGCCCCCGTTAAAGCCTACACACAAACGGGTCACATACGCACGCGTTTTAAAGCGCTGTCTTCATCTCTTGACCTAATCCACTTCACCTTGCGCCATCTTGTGCCGTGATTTGGCAAAAGGTCACCAAGACGGTATTTGGTAACATTACCAAAATACTCCTCCTCAATCTTTTTGCAAAGACCGAGTCCCAACTGCGTGAAACACATCTATGCTTCACCACGTGTAGGTTGATCCTGCGGCTCTCTCCATATCGGCAAGTCTCTCCCATCCGGCTCCCACCAAAACCTCCATGGCACTTGCACCGACCCCCCGCGCCGCTTGATCCAACTCGTCGCACCGAACTGCCCGTTCGGTCATCCCTGTCCATTCTGCACCATGCTTGAACCCATTTACCTCACCCGGCATCCCCGATCGTTCTGGACCTCAGCTCTCCAAGCCTAGTCCCGATCATCCTCGCCGTTGACCTTCGTTGACCTCCAAGCAACCTGCACAAACATAGACTAAGAAATCGTTTCCGAGAACAAATTCTTCGCAACTTGACCCACGTTAGTCAAAACATGCATCATGCAACACATATGCCATGAAACCCATGAACATGACTTAACCCAACGATCATCGCCACCGATTGGCGATGAGCAGACCAAAATCGGTCGGATCGCCACTTTGGCGGTCTGGCCGCCTCTGCCGATCGACCGCCACATTGGTATCATTGGTCGACCGCCATTGAGACTTAGCCAAATTTCCTCCACGGAAATCTGAAACCTCTTGAAATTTTCAAACCAATAGAACTTTTGCTGGAACCTCCAAAATTATGAGACCAAGTGTAGAAGAATCAACTCCTTGCCTACACCCTCTATTTTTGGCCCAGCTCCAAAATCCAAAAGTCATTATGGCCGATCAAACCGCCATCCATTGGCCGGTCTGACCGCCAACCATTTAGCTTGATCCTAACTTGAAGCCAGGACGGTCTGACCGCCAATGTGGCCGGTCTGACCGCCCATAGGCTTCGACCTTTGAGACACGACATCCACAGAGCTTTTTTGAAAACACGCGATTCGACAAACCGTGAACGACATTGCCAATTGTAACATCATCCTAAGATCTCAGGCATATCCCCATGATATCCACAAAATGAATCTCTTGGTGGGATGTCATCTTGTGAACACTAGTGACTCTATCAACCAGCACATGTATTGATTGATGATCATATTTCACCGGTCATAGATATAGGGATATCGAATCAATAATGTGAACACATATTAGAGAACATAGGGTTGGATTGATTCACCTTGAGACACTACTGAGATTGTTATGATTTCATGTGTCATCAGTTGGTCTCAAGCAATGATGATGTATAATCATTAGACTTGATATCATCATGGTTTTCTATATGTGTAAGAGTACACTTTAGGGTTGCCAAACGTTATTCCGTAAATCATGACTGTTATATGAACCTTTTAAAAAAATCTAGACTGTTATAATCTAGACCTACCGCAATCGACGGTATAGATTTTTTTTTCCGATTAACGTTAGAATTTCTAGTCTTTGAGAGCAAATGTAATAACTTCTTTTGACTTTTTATTTTATTTTTTATTCTAAATTTTTAGTTTTATTGTACTACATAGACTCTTTTTTTAAAAAATCTAGACTATTATAATCTGGACCCACTGCAATCGACGGTATAGATCTTTATCTTTTTTACCGCGAGAATTTATAGCCATTAAAAGCGAATGTAATGACTTTTTTTACTTTACTTTAATAAGATAATAATAGCTAGATAGATAGATAGATAGATTCATAAGGACACACATCGGATCCGGGGCCAAGTGATCCGTGACCGAATATGAACCGGGAAACTGCTTGCCAATCCGTCTCCGATTTGGTCGCTTGCTCTACCGGATTCGCGGCTGATAACAGAATGGCTTGCTCGAGATTTTTCTCTCCCCGTGGTCTTCTTCTTCTTCCAAGTCTCTCCTTTGGTTTTCAGATTCTTTGCATTCAGTTGGGCTGAATTGCGTTTTCTTGACAGCCCAGGCAGGTTCACGAGCAGCCCATAGTGGGGAGGAGATGGGGCACAACACAAATAAGAAACTTGAGTGCTCTGCACTAGCAAGTAGCACCTCCGGGAAATCCTCTCTCAAAATCCCAATAACATCCCAGACATGTGCAAATTAGACCATAAGGGGTCGTGAGAACACTTATTTTTATCAGTAAGATACTGTCATACTGGTTAATTTTCCAACTTCTGAATTATTTTAGGCCTGGGCACTTTTTTTTTCTTTAAGTAAAGGCACACACTCAACCGTACACCACACTCATACCCCCTCAAGCACACGCGCCAAAGGTCTTACGGAGCGTGGGCACACGCTTCCCATCAAAAGCGCCCACATGTATGTACTCCTGAAATCGGTGAACACTGTGACTTGAAATCTAGTGAGTTGGATTCATATCCGTATACCTAGCCATCTGGCCACAGGCTAGCTTCCATGTGTGTTTCTTCTTCTTCTGATATAATAGTTAGTTGAGAGCATCGTTTAGGAACCGTAATTCTTATTAGTGTTAGTAAAGATTCATGTAACTAACAAAATTACACACGTTGCAGCACCACAACCGCAAATTGACCCTTAGTGCTATGAATAACACGTACCATTTTTTTTTAAAAAAAAGCTTGTATGATTTTTTTTAGATTTAATCCATTGTGATTTTAATCTACATTTTTATCACCTTATGCTCCAATAGGTCCTTGTTTGGTTTATGCCCCTAACTAGCCAAGCCAGAATTTTAGAACATCCAAAACCTAGACAATACCAAAGTTTAGCAAAACAACATTGCTTCTATTGCGGCCAAGCCAAATTTTGGCGCAACCAAGATTGTGGTGAGGAAAGTATTACCTAGGTGTGATAATCTTTTTAGACTGCTTACATGTGATGTTAGATTTTATTTGCAGTACCAAATTTTTATGGACGATACTAATATTGATAGCAAACTAAATGACCAATGTTTAGAACAGGAAACCAATATGCATCTGTTTAATTTCCATGAAAATCTTGGCTAAATATCACATTCTAAACGGCCCGGCTGAATGAATCAAATGGAGTCCCTAGACCCTGATAGTCCCAAGTAGGGATGACAACGGGATCATTCCTCAGTGAGGAGTGGTGAAACATCCTTGTCATTGAGAGAAGGAAAAATCTTCGTTCCTCGTCTCTGTTCTCGGGTGCTATTCTCTCCCATTCCCCGTCCCCATCGGGTTATCGGAGCCCCACGAGAATCCAGACCAGAAAATTGGATCTCTAACCTTTCCTACATAGACACACATATATATAACAAAATTAATGTTCCAAATGATTTAAACAGTGTTTATGAGTATTCTAAATGAAGAATTCCAACAATATTTTTAAAGATGATGCCCCAACTTCCAAGCATATTAGCATAATGGATGAATTCCCTGTAGTGGGCTAGTGACCTACATGTCATAGGGTTATCGGAGGGCATACGAGTAGCGAGGATGGGGAGTAAGGGAATGACCATGGCTCCGCTTCATCTAATGAAGAATTGTATTTGCATATTAACACTACATAGAGAAAAAATAGCTCTAAACCCAGTCTCTAATTGGTGAATTTTCCGTGGAGAAACGGGAAATAGGATCATTGCCATCACTAGTCCCAAGTGATCCATCAGTTAGTCAGACCACACAAATCCGTATCAGGTCACGTCTATCTGTGTCCTAAACCCTGAACCCTCGGCATGGAGAGAGAGAGTTGTCCATAGCTTCTAGGTGAAGCAACGTAGCGTTGGTTGGGGGTGTTGTTCTTGCCTTGCTCCCTCGACGAATCAATCGGTGATTGGCGCCGGGAGATGGCTCGGAAGCAGCACCAGGAGCGCATCACCCTCGGCGGTCGCGGCGTCCCCGTCGCTGGGGTTCGTACGCCGTACTCCGTGCACTTCCCCTCCCTCCCAAGCTGCTCGTTGCATTTCTGGTGGTTCCCCTTTCGGTGTTTCTACGAGGAATTTCATCCATCAACCGTTTCTTGTGGGGGTTCTCTCTTCCTAAGTTTTCTGCGTTAATTAAGCAATGTTTTGTGCTCGTTTGGTCCATCAATATGGGGGCAGATTAATAATCGATCTTGCCCTATGCCAATTGAATGGTCTGATGCAGCATTTGGCATTCGGTTATGTTGTTATGTAATTTTTGTAGGATTATGCGGCAAGTGGGTTCAATGGGCAGGGCGATGAGGCAGAGGCGGTTCCGCCTCCAGTCATCTCCAAAGAGGCGGTATGTTTGTGAGTAATTCTGTGCTATTTGGGCAAACTGTTTACTTGATCACAAGGTTAAAACGAATCCTAGAAATTGACTCGTAATTGTTTGGATATACCTCGTTTATCGAGTTATGCAATCTGTCTGTGATATTAAGGATGCATAATTGCATAAACGTGACTTGGCATGCCCTAATAATTGCTCAACAAAGATGCACGATTCTATCATGCTTCAGTTTCGCATCAGATGTATTTATTTTGCCTCATTGTGTAGAGCATGAAGTTCTCTGGCATTGACATTCAAGGAGTGTATGCTAACAAGATGTTGTTTTAACTGTTTGGGTCCTAAACTCCTACTGTAGTTTAGTCTGCAAAATGTTCCCTCCTATTCAATTATATTCACTAAGTCACCTTCCAAATGGTCCATCTGTTTAGTTATGCTCATAAATTTGGAGCTCACAATTATCATATGTCATAGAACTAGTAACTTTTGTTAGTACTAGTCATTAATTTGCATGCATTTCACTGTAATTACAGATTACCCCATATTCCCTTGCTTCAATTTATTTTTACTGCATAGGTTAACAAAGTTAAGCTACGTGATGGGACAGTGTTTCAAGCTCTACTTCTGAAACTCTTTAAAGGTCAAGTTGCGAAGAAGAAAGATGGAGCTATGGTCAGTTTGTGTCTTATTTCGACAGTTCACAGTACAAATGGTTATAGTTGTTCCATTGGCCGATGTGTGTTTTATGTGTTTGTGCAATTTCTCAGAAAGGGGGAAAAAAGAGAGGCAAGACGAGATAGGATATTACTTTGCTGTTTGTTACAATGATCAAGTTTTTGTGTCTTTAGGCCATCGCAAGCATGCTCTTTCTGCTGTGACTACAAGATATGACAGTCTTCAGTCTTCTATATCCTGCAGATTATTGTATTATCTGATACAAATGCCCCTGGAGACTACACTGTCAGTAATGTGGTTGCCTCTCCTCTGAAGCTGTACAATATATTGAGATTGGCATGTGTTGACCATGTTAAGCTATCTGCAGGACAGGTTGTGAAGGTGAGCTATTCTACTTCTAGATTCTTATGACTTCACTTCAGCCGTTGAGCTTCAAGGTAAATATACAATGGTAACTGGCAGCTAGCTACTATTGAAATCTTTAGATTGGCAATGCAGGATTAGGTGTTTCACAAGCTGCAGACCATACCACAGAAGCAATGAGTGTACCACTGAGAGGTACTTCTTTTTCCTTTGTGTTTTTCAAGTACAATAAGCTGCTTGAGGTGGTTTTCCCTTGTATTTAGCTACTTTATTCATGAATCCATCCTACAGTACAGGGTTTGTGTTTAGTTTAATGCCTCATAGTTAGTTTTTTACTAGATGTATTTGATTGTATGAGGTACTTCATGTCATAACCAATAACAAATCATCGTTTGATTTGTTTAGTAAAAATTGCCAAGCAAATTTCACGAGCTGATTGCAATTTGATTTTGCTTGCCAGTTATGATTTTGTGCTCTCGGCACCCATATATCAGCTTTTCAGTCAGTTTTATAGCTGTATGTTGTTACTTGTACCCAAAATACTAGATACCCTGTCATGGGCTATTACTTGTTAGGGTGCATCACTCTTCAACACTGACACATCAGATTTCCTCTCTCAACTTTTATTTGTGTACCTACCTTCTAGCTTTGAGTATGATGTTTTCCCCCTCCTCTTCACAGTTCGTACTATGTACTGGCCGTTGGTCTTTCTGTTTGTCATCCTTCTATCAGCGACTCAGGTGTATTCAGTCACGCATGATAAAAGTTTCAGTGAGGGCACCTGTCGTTATGACTTGATCAGTCTCGCAGTTTTCTCATGCATGCAACCGGACAAGTCATGGAACTCACCATCAGCCTCATGCTGCAAAGCATTACTACATGCTATTGATGAGCTACCTGCTAGCAGTGAGAGCGGAGAATGTTGTTTATGCCGTTTCATAAGGGCGAGGCTTGATTCTCCTGAACTGGCAGCAACATATATTTCTTGTCATGGAAAGGACAGAGCCCTTGTAGCGAGATGGTCATTTCCTGTCAAAGTATGTGGTAAAGGTACGATATTTCTGTAGTATAATGTGTTTGAGCTGAACTACTATAAAGATCGAATAGTACATAAAAATTCAAAATGATACCAACTAATTCTTCATTCGAACACCAACTAATTATTCATTCAAAGTATCTCCATGGCATTGTACACTCTTATGATTATACTATCATATCATAAAAGTTAATGGACAAAGTTGTTTCTTGGATACCGTGAAATAGCAGCATTGCTTACAGTTAAGAATGTAGGGAGGATTGCTAATACATTAGCAAGTTCACTGTACTGTCAAAGAATTGATGCTTTTGCTACCCTTTTTTGCCCCCTACTCAGCATGTCTATCAAGGAAGATTGCCCCTCCTCGTACGGATACCACCATGCAGAGGCCTCCTACACATTTACGTGGCAGCAGTATCAGCAAGATCCTTTCTATATTCTTTGCAGCTTGCTTCATCATACTGTTGATCTGCGTCTTGTACGTCTGGTGGATTAGGCAAGCGGCGCAAGGCCGAGGTGAATCTCTACCGTTGAGGAACCTTCAAATGCAGGGTAGAAGATCATCTCTCGGGAGTGATACCCAGTCTGACCGCAGGCGATTGTCCGGGGGATTGAAGGAGCGTAGGTCATCTGGACAGAGAAGCCCTAATACTTGAAAGAAATTCTTAATCAGTTGATTAAACCTTCTTCGTTGTTGTTCTCTCACTACACTTCACTGCTGCCCTCTCACTGTCAGATTCTAACGCTTGCTTTTAGCAAGTTTAGGGAGCATAGCGATACGTACTGTGGATTAATTACTGTTGTGGAGGAAGTGAACATGCAGGTAGCTGCATCACTATTATATATAGTGCCAAAATTGGAGATGTCATGCGACAGATGTGATCACTATATATATATATTGCACTTGCATTTACTGATATCTTTAGCATAGCTCATGTTGTAGAACTAATCAAAGAGCTGTTCGTATTTGTACAGTATTGAGGGCCAACCGATCTACGCACACACACTTGTTCACTGACGTATAGTACGAACACAAGAAATTGACGAAGTTTTTACATTCATCAAATGAAATGAAGAACGAGTCGTATACGATTAAAAACTAAGCCGTATAAAAATCAAATGCATGGTACTAAGTACAGAGTATAAAATTGCAATCAAACACCTACTACGTTCAACTACAAACCACTATTGGCTGCATTGCAGCTATCTTAGAAGACAAAGCTAATTAAGATAAAAGCACCCTGAGCGCCGAGCGCGTGCACGCTCCTAGCTAGCGCGCCAGCAAGAACGCCGGGATAGGAAGCATGCTCGCCTCCGGCGAGGCGAAGAAGCACGATCCAGAGAAGACGGGCTGCGTTGGCTTGACCATCTCCGTGCGCGCCGCCGTCGACGCAACCCTTGTCGTTGTCTCGCCGGTCTGAGGCTTGTTGATCTCCTGCGATCGAGGCTTCTTGTGGATGTCCCAGCGCTCGGCCGAGGACGCGCGGCTGGGCGGTCGCTTGCTGCTGTCCCGGCGCTGATCACTCGACGACGCCCGGGCGGGGCTCTTGCTGCCGTCCCAGCGGCCCCGGTCGCTCGACGAGGACGAGCCGCGCGCGCTCTTGATGATCTTGTTGGTGTCCCAGCGGTCGCACGCGGACGCGCGGCCGGGACTCCCGCTGCTGCCGCTCGACGGCGACACAGGGCTGCATGGCTTCTTGTTCGCGTCCCACCTCTCGACGGAGTCCGCGCGGCCGGGCCTGGAGGAGGGCGGGGCGAAGGAGGCGGGCAGGATGATGAGGCAGGGCGTCGGGAGCAGCGGCATCATCTTGCTCCTCGGCGGGGTCGGGAGAAGGGCCGGGAGAACTGCGGTGGCCATGGCTACGGGCTACCTAGCTGCGGGTCAGTAACCTCGCAAGATCAATTGATCTTTTGATGGAGACGACACTAAGCAACGCAAGAGGCCGGAGACGAGAGCTGGCTGTGGAAGTGTGGAACGAACGAATTGATCAGGGCCAGGGGCGGTGCCATGCCTCTGGAGACTGCTTATTTATGGCGACGAATCCGCAAGAATGGCACGACGACTCGGAGTCGGATTGGGACAAAGTGTTTCATCATGAATGGGAGATCCGCGTACGGACTCGAATTGGGATTGAGCAGAGATGGGCCGGCCGGTAAATGGGCTGAGATTAGCCAGTCTCGGTCTCCGCAAATGCCTAGTCCTGCACGTTGCTATCTGAGGTGCCTTTTTTTTTTTGAAAAATCAGCAATTCAGGGTGCTCCGAGTAGAGGTGTTTACGGGTGGCTCGGCCTGGTGGCCCGGCAGCCCGGCCCCAGCCCGACCCAGTTTGGGCCGGGTCTAGGACTACAGTTTCGGCTCGATAGAAGTTGGCCCGGCCCGAATTTTTGGCAAAAACAATTAAAACAGCAAAAATTTATTTATTTAATGCTGAAAATGAATTAAATATTAGTTTTTTATTCCGAAAAATGATTAAAATAAGACTTTTGAGAGGAAAATGCAGTTTTGGGCTAAGTAGGGCTCGAACTTTCTTGTTTTTAGTAGAAACTTTTCAAGCCCAACGCTTACTTGACCCGACATTTGAACAGTCAAGCTCAGAAGCTCGGTTCGCGACGTAATCACCGCCTGTCTTGCGTGACATGTGGCCCAGGGCATGATAGGTACCCTGCCACAATTTCTCAACGTGACATTGATGCTATATTTATCAATTCGTTCGTGGATGGACTATTTTTGTTATTTTGCTTCAGAAGAGTGTTATTTTAGCCAAAAAAAACTCAAAAAGATAACACCACAGTATAGGTTCAAATGCTTCATGCATGAGACTTGTAAGCTGTTAATATGCTAGTTCCTCTCTACCATTGGTACATCCTCGGTGTATGAAAGAAACCTGATGTAAATTTTCATTAATAAATAAGGCTATTAATAGGGTCCTTACATCCAGAGCGAACGGTTTGACCCGGACAATTCTATTTGTCGTCCACACGTAGTCATCTTGTCCACTCACTACTACAAAAAAAAGCTCATCACAGGCAGTTCAAAAACATCACCACAGACGGTTTTCTGAACCGTCGGCACTTATGGGTTAGTGATACCCTAAGGCAGACGGTTTTTGAACCGTCTATGGCAACCCTTATCACAAACGGTTCTTACTATGAACTGTCTGTGATAGTCTATTATCACAAACAGTTCTAGTTAAGAATCGTCTGTGATAGCTATATTGTATATTGCAAGATTGCGACGCCCCGTGTCATTACCCTAAGGGTAATCACACTTAGGCACACGGATTACTATTTGTTTGCCCAGTAGAACACTGCTTCAATGAATAGTAAGCCATTTATCGAGTTACTGTGAGAGAACAATAAGATAGAAACTGTACATCTTTATTACAGAAATAGCCACACAAGACTATAGTTCTTATTACAAGTATTACACAACTACAAAAGGAAGCTTCTCTGCTTCTCTCACTTGCACTGATGTAATGATCGCCTATTCGTCCCACGAGTCAAAGATGGCATCCATCTTGCCCTGATCCTCATAATCAGCGCTTTCCTCTTCTACGGTTGCACTGGCACCTGCAAGCTCCTCATCCCACTCGGGATAATTCTCGGCCGGATTTGGATCTAAGCAAAGGGGAGAGATAGCAAGGGTGAGTACTATAGTGTACTCAGCAAGCATTAATAGCTAAAATGCATCTGATGACTCTAACTTTCGTCCTTATCAAAATTCCTACCTCATCTCTTATTCTGAAAATAGCCATTTAAAACTTAGATTGCAATTTTACTTCTGAAGAGACTACTAAATTACTCGGAGAGAAGATAGACCCCGGCGGTTCCCGTTGACCCCAATCCAGGAGACTGGCATGAATTCATGATTTTGCATAGCACTGCGCAGGCTTGTACCACTTTACCCATAGTAATTCTGAGTTCTAAATGAACCGGGTTCCCTGTATTTCCTTTGATGCAGGTTCGAGTTCAGAATACAGAACATTTTCCATTTACGTGATTAAGTCTCCACCCATTACTTTCCATCGGTGTCCAGAGACGTGACCTCCGTCATCCACCGAGTTTCCGGTAATGTTGGTTGGGTCAGATCGGCCCAATACCCAACACTCCACCTTGCTACTCGTTGTGGAGAACGTAATTACGTAACAGGGTAGCATTTTCTGCCCGCCGAAACTGGAAAATGGTTGGTACTGAATTACGGCCCCTAACCGAGTAAGAGTTTTGTTGGTCCTTATATTTTAACCATAGGTAAAGGGGTCCCACCTCTTACCTTATCATTATTGTCGTCGTCGTATTCCCCGGCCCGGGCCCCCTTTTTACCAACCTATTAGCTTTCATTTATTCATTTCTTTCATTTCGTTTTTTATTTTTCCCAATTTCATTCCAATCCAATTTAGTTTTGAGAAAATAGTTTTGATGCAATACATATAGAATAGAGCAATATACGGTTTACATTCAATATAGCTATGTTAATGATTAAGGGAGTAGCTTGCCTGCGGAACTGTAGGAAAGATCGTTGTCGATGAAATCGATATTAGCTATTCATGTTGGTTCACCCGCTGTAATTTATACGACGGTGCGAAATAATAAATACATAATTAAATACTTAGCAGTAATATGTGCGACTATGTGCAGTGCATATTAGTCAGATGATTCTTTTCATTAGTGGATTTTAATTTAATAACAGCTTTAAAACCCCGTTAAGTTAGCACTCCCCAACTATGGTCGTTCTAGAATACCGGTTCTAGGGTTAGGATGGTTGATATTGACGTTAATTGCGTGAAGAGAAAACTACACATAATCGCATACTAGTAAGTCTAACAAGTTTTATTTGCGCACAAACTTCTATTGGATTTTATTTAAGCACGGAAGTAAAACTTCAACTTTCTAAATAAACATAAAGTTAATGATCTTAACTATTTTAATCTGTCTAAACGATTGCTAACGTGTCAAATTATTAGTCTAGCGCTAAAATGCTCAACAGCTAACATTTTAAACTTAATTCTCAAACCCAACTTCTAACTCCACTCATTTTCTTCCTAATCTACCCCTCCTTCCTATTCTTCTTCAACCGGCCACACTCCACCTGCCCATTCAATTCAGCTGACACTACCCAGGGCTCTTATCTCCTCAACTCCCTAATCCCCATTTCTTATTTCACCTCCTCCTCTCTCCCTCCATGAAGCCGCCGCCTCCTCTGGCTCCTACCCGGCCGCCTCCTCTCGGCCAAGACCGCACCTGCCGCGCCCTAGCCAGATCTTTGCGTGCCCCTGCGTCGCTCTGGTGCTTGCCTTGCCTCCACCCAACAATGGCGCCCGTGGCTCTCCCGGCTGGTGCCGCCTCCCTTGCTCCCGTGGCTCACTTTGATCGCCGCCTCTCCCTGACCTCCTCTCTCTCTCCGATCTCTGCTGCACAGGGCAGCCTTGCGCCACTCGGCCCGCCTCCTGACCTCTCCTCTTCTCTGATTCGGCTGCCCTTCTCTGGCTCACCCAGCCCGCCTGCGAGTCGCCGCCGCCGGCTCCACTCCTCCTTCACCATGGAGCCGCCGCCTCGGCTCTCTCTCTGCGACACAGCCTCGACCCATGCTGCTACCTGCGACTTCGCCCTAGCAGGCTGGTTCCTTCCTCCCCTAACCCCCACTCTGATGAATCAGGATTACATGATTTGGTTGCTTCATTTACTTATGCTTACTGATGTTCTTCAAAATGGATTGATTCATTTTTTACTTGTTTTGCTTTAGATGCATGGTTGATGCACATGCTTGGTGATGGTGGTTCGGCTGCTAGATGATTATGCTTAAGGGAATTGATGGTGGTGGCTTGGCTGGTCGCACCGAGGTGCTACCTCCCCTACCTCCTTTCCTCTACTCTCTCCCCTCTACTGCTCTATGATGTGATGAACTGGGAGTTGTCGGATGTTACTACTGTGAGATGATCTAGATGTGGATGATGTGTAGGTGTAGCAAACTGGGGTGTATCTGAGTTACCTCTTGTTGGATTCTGGGATGGGGAAGAGGATGGTAGCGTCGGCTTCGAGCTGGTGCTCTCCTCTTCTCCTTTGTGGGTTGGGGCTTGCAAGCTGTGATGACGGGGGTGCTGAGCTTGCTTCACCTCCGGGCTGCCTTGATGTCTTGTGGCTTGATCCTGTGGATGGCAGTGGAATGCTTGTGCCTTCCTGTCTTTGATTGGGTTTGAGAGATGGTTGGATGTGTTGGTTCTGTGAGGCTTGTGAAGTGGATATGGTTTATGTGTAGGGAGTGGCATGTGAGGATGCCTTGGTTTTGCTAGGCTTGAAATTTGTGTTTGTATGCGATTTTGTGAAGAAAGAAGGAAGGAGCCTTTTAGGGGATGCATCATTTGGGGAGGGCTTCGGCTGGGTTATCCTTTCCCTATGGCTATTGGCTTATCCCTATTCTGCACTCTGAGTTATCTCCTTCCTGTGCTATCTCCTTCCTATGCATGCAGTCTGTGCTCTGGTTTATCTTTTAACTGTGCAGTGCCCTAGTTACCACTCTACTATTCCTTTTTACCATGCCCTTATCTCTCAGCACTGTGCATATTCCTTTTTACCATTTCCTATTCTTTTTATTACCATGACCCTATCTCTGGGTCTTTCTTCATCCTTGTGCCTCATTTTATCTCCTGTGCTCACTTGTGATGCATGCTTGAGCTCCTGGGAAGGCATTGGTGATAAGAATGAGTGATGCCGTCTGGCTCTGTGAACTCTTATGGGCTGCTTATGCATTTGCTTTGGTGGTGCTATGCTAAAGCCTTTGCTTGGCAGTGGCTTTGAATAAGGGTACTTATGTGCTGCTGGTGAGAATTGAGGTTTATTAGAGGGATGTATCTTGGCTGGCTTTCTTGCGGCATGATGGTGACCACTATGCCCTTTGCCTTAACTCTATTGCCCTCTCATAACACTATTGGGACAAAGACCTGTTGGTCCATTGGTTGCTAGATGTGGATGCATTGTTGAATGGGTTTGTGTTGCCTTCGGCTGGGATGGAATGAGTAGAATGCTACATGTGGGTTTATGTTGGCTCTCTTGTGGCATGCTGGTTTCGGTATACCCGATGATGCTTGTCTGAGGGTGGGGTTTAATGGAATATGAAATGTGAGCTTGTGGGACCCTATGATGCTCCGGTTGAGGGTAGGATTTAATGGGATGTGCCTTGTGGGATTACACTACGATTGCGGTAATGCAAAAGGTGGGTGTTGGATTCTACTGATGCCAGATGAGGAGACCCCTGGAAGTAAATGGTGCCTATTGACTCTGGTTGATCTGGATATCTTGATTACTAAAGGAGCCGACTAACTCAGGTTGGTCAGGGTACCTTTGGTGATCGAGGGACCGGTTGACCTAAGTTGATATGGCAATCCTATTGTACTTGGGGAAATTCTGACGGCAACCTCTCTCCCTTCTAACTAGGTATTATTGCCTTCTTTTTGTTTGGCTAACTATTTTCTAAGCTTTTTGGTTGCATGGGACGGAGAGGCGAAGGATGACGGAATGAGATGGCAAGAAAGGATTCAATGAGATGAATGCAACTACATGATTTATAATTTAATTTTCTTTTGTAGTTAACATTGTAATTGTTTTGTAAAATTAATCATGTATCCATTATTAGGTTGTAAAATAATTTTTGTAACGAGAATTTGGTTTGTAATATTTTAAATCTGCTTTGTAAACGGACTGTTATAAAATCTTGGAGGTTGAAACTTTTTGTATATTCTTTGTTGTTTTAAATTGTTGATAGCAAAAATTTATACAATCACGCGTGTTAATTATGCGTTGATCACTGTTTGATGGATTTTTAATTAACTTTAATTACAGATTACTGTTGTTCAGTTTAACTTAATTACGCAGATTCTCACAAAGATGGCGATCTTGTTCACCATTGTGCAATATACTTTGATGCCATGTCTTCATCTTGCAATAAAACATGAATTTTAACAAGGGCCGAAACCCTAGCCATCCATCAATCATCACAAGAACTAGAGGCATAAACAATTAATTTTCACACACACAAGCATCAAGATTTACATGGCTGAAACCCCAGCCATCCATCATCCATCACAATAACTAGAGGCATCAACAATTAATTTTCACACGCACAAGCATCAAGATTTACATGCCTGAAACCCTAGCCATCCATCAATCATCGCAAGAACTAGAGACATCAACAATTAATTTTCACACACACAAGCATCAAGATTTAAATAGCCGAAACCCTAGCCATCCATCAATCATAACAAGAACTAGAGGCATCAACAATTAATTTTCACATGCACAAGCATCAATATTTACATAGCTGAAACCCTAGCCATCCATCAATCATCACAAGAACTAGAGGCATCAACAATTAATTTTCACATGCACAAGCATCAAGATTTACATGGCTGAAACCCTAGCCATCCATCAATTTCGTAATTTCAGATCCAAGCATCAAGGAAGAGATAGGAGGGGATCAGATGGGGGATATCACTAGCAATGAAGGAGAGGCGGCGGCAACGTCACCGTTGTGTCACAATAGTGACACTGCAGAAGACACTTGTGAGGACCTCATCTCAGGTTAAGCGGGGGAGTCCAGGAGGACCATTCTTTTTTTTTCTTTTCTTTTTCTTTTGCAGCTGGTGCTACCGCGACAAGGGCAGCAGTAGTACCTCACCACCACCGGTACTACCGCACGGAGGAGCGGCAAGTACCGCTGACTAAGCCGGCAAGCATTGCCGGGAGTTCAGGGAGGCCCAGAAGGACTGCCCGGAACACCCGGTAGTACCGCGGTCCGGAAGGACCGCACGGCAAGTCCGAGAGGAGGTCCACTAGGACCTCCCAGGAGATCCCAAGACTTCTTGGAGGCCTTGGCCCTGTGCACACCGAGCTAGTCCTAGGATACAAGATGCTAGCTCGCATAGAATCACTTCGGTTCAATCACAACCACAAGGTTATGACAAAAGATGAAGCAGACAAATTAAACTTAGTATTAGATAAGACCTTATGGTCCAAGCTTGTTTACAGAGGGTTTGCCACTTGGGCTTACAAACTGACAACAAAAGAACCTTCAAGCTGCAACACCAAAAACACTTAGATGCCATCCAGCAAGCCCACAGGCTGTCGAGTGGAGGACGTCCTAGGCAGCGAGATCATCAAATAAATCCTCTTCAAAGAGGACTGAGCTTCCCTGCACTTGATCATCTTCATACACTACTTTGACACAGAGCTTAGAGCCATGAGTACTTTTGAATGTACTCAGCAAATCACAGGGGAGCATTATGCAATTAAAATTATGCAAAAGCTTACCAAAGGAGAGTTGTATGGTTAGTTGCACAAAGCCAAATTTGACAGTGAATAACATAATAGATTGCAAGGCAACAAGTTAAAACAATACTACATAATTACATTTGTTTGGAAAGAAGGGAGTGAGCACCAACTCACATCCAAACCACTTGGGGGAAAATCAGGTTGCACCCACAGCCCAGACCTCTCCTAAGACCTCTCTAAAGCACCAACTCTAGAGCTCGTACCCATCCCCTGGACCACATCTCAACCCAGCCATGGCCCCTCTAAAGCCGGCCAAGGTCTCTTCGAGGCAAGGCCACGGCCTCTCGTAGGAGTGCCCAGGGAACACAGATTTCACAAAAGCTACCCCTTGCACTATTTTCACTGGGCAATGTCCATGACCAAGGACTTGGCTATTCGAATAGATTTGAAACTCTGTAGAGGTGCACAACTTTACCCACAATCCACGATCTCTCTAGCGGGACGGGTTCCGGAAAGACCCTTGCCCACTTCCGAGGGTGAGTAGTCTAGAGAGCGTGACAAGGTCTTTACAAAGCTTTGATTTGGCTCGGAGCTGCCCGCTAAGGTTTCGCTTCCGGATGGGTTGCAAATGCCACCGGATTCGTGCCCCCTCTTGCGCCGTTGCGATAAAACTCGCTCAACCACAACAGCACCAAGCCATCTCATTGCTAATTATTCGGCCCAGACCACCCCCATAAAGTGATCTTGTGGTTGCACTGATCGACCCAGATCAATAGAACACAAAGTTAAGTCCTTATTTGTGCCCAGGTAAGACTTCCACAGCCCTATGTGCAAAGCACCCACTTCTCACTCCCTGCCTTATTGCCCAAGCAAAAACCATTTTGGTGGTTAACCCTGCCAAAAAACCACCCAGTCTTGGCACACAAATTTTAACAAAGTGGTCTCACACCACAGTCAACACAACATACGGCATCCCACCACAGTTGCTGAACAGTGGCACCAACCACAAATTCCATAGATCATTAATCAAGATTATTAATTGATGAAGCATGATTCACAATACCCACGGATCTAAAGCAAGGCTAAGCATAAACTTACGGTCCCATGTTGGCAATATCAAGTGATACCAACTAAAATACCCAACCTAAAGTTTCCAAAGGGAGTATGTCAACATGTCCAGCAGCAAGTCCAAAGGAGGCATAATATCAAGTGAGGAAGAGTAACTACTGCCCAAACATTTTCATATAAAAAATAGCCATGCATGTTAAAGTAAAACAAAATATTTTTAAAGGCTAGACTCAACATGATCAAGAGTTGTGACTTGCCTTCGTCAAGCAGTGCTGGTCCCTTCGGTTGAAACTGTCGGGTCCAAAAACTCCTCAAGCTCAGGATCTACACGACCGCAAAGAACCAAATAAGCAAAACTGTCCTAGGCAAAAGAACTCGAAGTCTCAAAAGAACCTAAGCAAAACTTCAACCAAAAGAAGCCAATAACCCAGGAACACGGCTCAACTTGGAGATTTCCAGGGGAGGACTTGAGCACCGAGGAGCCCAGGCAAAAGAGTTAGAAATGAGCCAAATGTGACAAAGGAGGGGTTGCCCAGGCTATTTATAGCCAGGGTTGGCAAAGGCACAAAGAGGGCTCACCAAAAGCGTGTCAATGATCGGAGGTGGCACAGGCGAGAACTAGGACAGGCATGTCCTAAAAGAAATAAACAATGCACCCTAGAAGTGGCGCATTTAATGTGATCCGACATGCATTAAATCGTCCAAAGTTTCAAGCGGCAAAAATGATAAAAGCGTGGGTGAGGTGACTAGCGGGGCGGTCCAAGAAGTGCCACGACCAGTCAAGGAGAGCGGTCCTCACCACACAATTGTCTTTGTAAAAGACCACGAGGAGGTCTGTGGGACGGGGAGGTCCAAAGGCACTAGGAGGTCTTGGACAAGGGGTCCAAAAGACACTGAAGGAGGTTACAGGTAAGAGGTCCAAAGACTCAAAGAGGAGGGAAAGATGGACACGATATAAATCGGCGGTGGTATCTGAGTGTTCAAGAAGAGGTACGACCAGGCTAACAGTAGTTCGGGTTCAAGATCTTGATACAACCTTAAGTAGGGAAGGGCCTTGACGGCTGAAACAAATCAAGGAGAGGTCTTAACGGCTTAGACTCTCAAAAGGAGATCCTAAACGGTTAAGATCAAAGGCAAGGGGGAGGTCCTGACGGTCAGATCTCCAAGGGGAAGGTCCTACATTCAAGATCAAAAGGGCAAGGAGGTCCTGACGGTTAGATCTCCAAAAGGGAGGTCCTACGGTCAAGATCAAAAGGGCAAGGAGGTCCTGACGGTTAGATCTCCAAAAGGCAGGTCCTACGGTCAAGATCAAAAGGGCAAGGAGGTCCTGACGGTTAGATCTCCAAAAGGGAGGTCCTACGGTCAAGATCAAAATGGCAAGGAGGTCTACGGTTAGATCTCCAAAAGGGAGGTCCTACGGTCAATATCAAAAGGGCAAAGAGGTCCTGACGGTTAGATCTCTAAAGGGAGGTCCTACGGTCAAGATCAAAAGGGCAAGGAGGTCCTGACGGTTAGATCTCCAAAAGGGAGATCCTACGGTCAAGATCAAAAGGGCAAGGAAGTCATGACGGTTAGATCTCCAAAAGGGAGGTCCTACGGTCAAGATCAAAAGGGCAAGGAGGTTCTGACGGTCAGGAAGGTTAAACCCCAGCGGTACGACCGCAAACAACAGCGGTAGGCCCGCAAGGGCACAAAGGAGGTCTTCAAGGAGTCAAGGGGGGGTCCTTTGGACTCTGAGAAGGTCCAACGGGCAAGGGAGGTCCCAACAAAAACTCAAAGAAGGTCTTACCAAAGGCGGTAGTTCCGGTACTACCACAACGGTACAACCGGAGGTCGGAGGTACCGAAACAGAGAAGGTAAAACCAAAGCTAAGTGTCATAACTTGAATAGGCAGACGATAGCTAGAGGATGGCGGTAATATCAAGAAACAGGACTAAACCACCCCTAAGGGAGGTCCAGAGGAAAGGAAACAAGGCCAAACTAGGCTTTGAGAAATCAAAGGGGTTTTGAAACACAAACCCGATCTTGTCCCTCAGCATGAGGTCCAAAACAAGGGAAGGTCTAAGCGAGAGGATAAAATTTAAACAGAGAAGAAGGTTTAAATCCCAAAGAGATTCAAGCCAACAAAGGAAGGTTCACAGAGAGGCTAAACCTGGAGGCACACAGAGAAGTTTAGGAGGAAAACCAAACCAAGGAACACTAAGGAACAACAAGAAGCCCCAACCAACAGAGAACACCAACAAGGGACTTAGTTCAGGTTTGGGTTAGGTCAAGTTAAACTCTCCAACTTCCAAAATACCAAGTTAAGCTTGAACAGGCAATCAAACCAAATAGTTCCTTTTGATTTTGAAAGCTGGCAAGGACTCTAGAGAAAATGGGACGTTACAACACTCTTAAGACAAGAGTGCCTCTTGCAGTAAACCGTGGTGTCACAACCAGAGGCGGAGGAGCTCACGGCTTCGGTTTGGGGAAGGCGGCGAAATCGATCTGGAGTAGTTGGGCGTGTGCAGGCAGTGTATATAAGGGGATTTGGGTAGAGGAATCGATTTGGAATAGTTGAGAGGTCGCGGCACTGCTTCGGTTTGAAAGTTTGGGCGATGAAATATTACAGATGGTTTTTAATACAAACCGTCTGTGATGAGTTAATTATCACAGACGATTGTATTAAAGATCGTCTGTAATATTTAGTAATATCACAGACGGTTCTTGTTCAGAATCGTCTATGATACTTGACAAACGGTTTTCAACATGAAATGTCTGTGATATTACCTCTTTACTGACGGTTTTTAGCACAATCAGTAACACAAATAGTCGCTAAACCAAAACCATCTGTGATTGTATTTAATACTGACAGTTTTGGTCAACCGTCTATGATGGGATGTTTAGTATTAGCCTTTTTGTAGTAGTGACTCTCACAACTATCCCTATCTGACCTTAATCCACCCACATCACCACAAGGCCAAACACCAACCACTCATTTCGATGCTTTCTAACTCCATGCTCCCCTAACTCCAAATTGCTTGATCGATGGCCCAGCATGCGGTGATGTGATTAGGAACAGAAAGTCCAAGAAAACTAGTGTTTGAAAGCTAGCTAGCTACCATGGTCACCGCCTATAGTCTCTCCTTGACCCGACCGTGCTCTTCCTCTCCCTCTCCCTCCCCACGTCGGCGCTGAGGAAGGAGGACTACCTCGCCATCTGCCTTGATCTTTCTGCACCGGCAAATTTGGGTAGGGGAGGAGCGCCATCACCAAGTGGTGCCCACTCACGCGCCGATCTGAGACCTTCGCTCCCGGTGCTCGATCTGTGGGAAGGCGTTCGCCTTGGTGGGCACAAGTCCAGCCAGCACAAGGTATTTTGGAGAGGTTTTGTTGGGTTCTTACGGCTCACGTTGGTGTTGTTGCAGCTATAAGGTTTTTTTTTGTTGCAATGGGTGATTTTAATTAGATGTTGTAACAATTTCTTGAAATGGATTTTTTTTCCCTCAAGAATTTCTCGATGTTATAACTATTGTCGTCGATTGTTGCATACATGAAATCAAAATATTTCATAAGTTAGTTTTAAATGTTGCAAATGTCTTGATGTTGCAATAATTATTTGTGGATATCATGGGGATATGCTTATGATCTTAGGTGATGAGACAATTGGCAATTGGTTTAAAGGTTTGTTGAATCTCCTGTTTTTCAAAGAAAGTTGACAAAGTGTCGGGTTTTTGGTAGTCTGGCTTTGTATTGCGGTATTACATGATCTTGATATGACCGCTTGTGTTATTGGTATTCTTATTAAGCGGTATGACCGCAAGTTTCATAATGATATCCGAATCCTAGCGGTATGGAAGTTCCAGAGGAGGTGTGTTCGGGGATTTTTGGGTTTTCCCTAGTAGCGGTATGACCGCAGTGTTGGAAGCGGTACTACCGCGATGCGGTAATATCGGATTTTACTTGGCGGTATTACCGCTCTTGCACTAAAATGTTGATTTAACTTGAGACTTATATATGGGAAAGGTCATATCCTTGTTTATCAGCGCATATGTGTTGCATATTGCATGTTTTGGCTAACATGGGTCAAGTTGTGAAGAACTTGTTCCCGGAAACAATTTCTTGGTCTATTGCTGTGCAGGTTGCTTAGAGGTCAACGACGAGAATGATCGGGACTAAGCTTGGAGAGCTGAGGTTTAGAACGGTCAAGGATGCCGGGTGAGGTTAGGAGACTCGAGTGTGGCACAAAATGGACAAGGGTGATCGAACGGGCAATTCGATGCGACTGGTTGGATCAAGCGGCGCGGGAGTCGGTGCAAGTGCCTTAGTGGTTTCAGCGGGAGCTGGACGGGAGAGACTTGCCAACATGATGAGAGCCATCAATCAACCTATACGTGGCAAAGTAGGCGATTGCTTCACCAGGATTGGATTCGGTCTATGGAGAAAGATCGAGAAGGGGTATTTTGGTCATTTCACCCAAATACCGCCTTGGTGACCTTGGGCTAAACCACGACGCAAGACGATGCAGGGAGAAACGGTTTAGGTTAAGAGAAGATGAAGACGACGCTTTAAGATGCGTGCGTGAGTTAAATCCGTTTGTGTGTGGGCTTAACGGGTGCCTAAATTGGAATATTCCCTAGATGCTAGCCTCTAGTATAAATAGAAGTAGGTGCTGTCCAACAGCCCCCAAGCACTTCATTGGGCGAAGCCCTAGTTGGTTTTAGGGTTTTAAAGAGGAAGAGGAGAGTTAGGGTTCTAGGGGTTGATTGATTGAGTGCTTATGTATTGAGTTGTGTCCTCCAAGATGGAGTGCCTGTAAACATCAATCTCAAATCTCAAATCAATCCAAGCAAGTTCCCAAAGATGTCTCTTTTGTTCTTGCCTTCTATTTTGATGATTTGGAGTTTTTGTTGATCCATCACTTTTCTCTTGAATCTTTGTGATGTTCTAGCTTGCTGAGACATGTGGGAGTGCATCTAAGTCTATCTTGATCATTCTTTTCCCACGAGCAAGATTTAGATTATGTTTTGCTTTTTGACTCGGTTTTGAAGCAAACTTCGTTCAAATGGAAAAAAGTTGAAACTTTGTCGTGGATCTTCTCAATCCTTGATTGGAATAGATTCTCAACCTCCTAGAGAAGTTATGTTTCAAGTTTCATAGACTTTGGCCGAGTAGATCAAAAGTTGTGTCGATTTTGGTTTCGTTAATTTGAGCTCGATAGAATCGTAATCCGCCCATGAACCGAGGTATTACCGATTTCGATATCTAGCCCATATCTGAGGTATTACCGATTTTCCTGTCTTCAGCACATCTTTGTATTTTTGATTGCTGTGTTTGGGGGTTTTGATTAGGATTCAATACAAGGCTTCCACTATACTTGTATATTGATCTTCATAGCTCTTGTAGCTATTGGAGTGAAAATAGCATTGAATCCGATCTTTTCGAAAAAGAGTTCGTGCTCCTATTCACCCCCCTCTAGTCGCCTATTTCGGTCCTACCTTATTTTCAGATATTGCCACTATTATTTTCAAATGTTGCAATATTGTAACATCGAAATTTGTTTGATTATGATATTTGAATTAGTTTAAAGCGCATATATGTTCTATACTAACGGTTTTCATGTAATTTCGGTGAGAATATGTTATTTTTCCCAATCTTTTTTCAGTTGGAACTCGCCCGACAAGCCAGATGAGCGAGATCGGACGGAGGAGTTTTTTTTGTTGCGTGATGTTGCATAGGGTTACTTTCGCTTGTTTCAGGAGGAAGTAAAAACACACCGAGATCGAAAACGGCAAGTAAGACGCGTGTTCCTGACATGGCAACTGCAAAAGAAACAAAAAAGAAAGTGTCACAGAAGCCTAGTAAGGCCCAGATTAACAGCCGATGGCAGTTGACACATCTAACCTCTAGCCCAGTAGTGGGCTGCAGGCTGCAGATAGCAGCACTAAATCGTCAAAGTGACCCAGACCATGAAGGCCCACGCTTGTTTGCTGCCATTTAGGGTCCCACCCGTAAGACACAGAGACCGTGAAGACAAAGGCATTCCACAGTTCACACCCCCCTTCTCTTTCTCGCACGACATAGACGAGAGGAGACAGCGACTCACCACCTCCGTCCTTCGCCCTCGCGCCGCCGGCGATCCGGCCAGCCGGAGCCGGTTCCACTGTTTTGTTCGACCCTCACTCACCCTCGTCGACCCAACGGCGATCCGGCCCGGCGGGGTCGGTTGCCGTCTAGGGTTGGGGCGTGCCTCCTCAGCGACTCACCAGGTAGGGTTTTGGAGCGGGACCGCGAGTCCCCACGCGACGCCGCACCAAAGCCGACCGCCGACAGGGGATCCTCGCGGGACGCCGCCTCGCCGCCGACCGGCCCAACCCGAGCACCTCCGCGCGTTCCTCATCCTTCTCAGGTAGAATTTTATGGTAGATTATGGTACATACTGTTCAGTCATATTGGTGGGCTATTCGTTTGCGCTGATCTGTACAGGTTTATGGTAGATATTGCTCAGTCACGAACCTGTGTCATCGTAAACGGCGCTTTTGGAATTTAGGCCTGTAAGTGATGTAGTGATTCATTATTCTGGGCGATATGGTCATATAGATTTTCACTCTACGTCTTGTCGTTGCCTAATCTGCAGTGGTTTGTTAGTTTTTTTTTCATGTCTATTTTACTGGTGGCGATGATTTCATAGGCTGCTTGAGCATGTGTGAATTGTGTCCGTATTTTTTGGAAATCATTGGTGACGTCCGGATCAGTGTTGATACTTGCTTTTGCCTGGTCTCTTTTTTGTGTACCTCTTGTTTGTGTCTTGGGTAATGTTTTGCTATGTTGCACTGTCGGCATTGCTCTTAGTCCATGGCTGCATGCTATCATTTTTGCGTAAGCGTTTAGTGCAAGAGTATTTTCCTGTTGGCGATACATGCCATGGCTATTTCAACTTTAATCAATGTAGGTTGCTATTTTGATTCCCTTGGCATGCTGTTTCTGCTCAGCTTATAATTTAGTTGGCTAGCTTCATAACCACGATAACCTGCCAGCTCCCATGATTTTTATTGGAAATTGTTAGCGAGGCGGTTTCAACTTTAATAATGCAGTCTGTTACTAGTTCTACTTCGATTCCCTCAGTACGTCCTTTCTGCTCAGCTTAGTAATGTAGCTGACTAGCTTCGCTTCCTTGATTACCCGCCATAATTTTATTTGGAAATAGTTTAATTACAGCTTTAATAATGTAGTCCGTTACTAGTGCTACTTCTATTCCCTCAGTATGTCGTTTCTGCACAGCTTAGTAATGTAGTTTCGCTGCCTCAATTACCTGCCATAGTGATAATTTTGTTTGGGTATAGTTAAGAAGGAAATTTCATCTTTAATAACGTAGTCCATCACTGTTGACACTCTGATTCCCATGGTATATCATTTATGTTCGTCTCAATGACACGCTGGCTAGTTTTGTTAGCTTGATTACCTGCCATAATTTTTTATTCGCAATAGTTAGCATGGCCATTTCAGCTTTAATAATATATTGGATTACTATTACTGCGGTTCTATGATGTGTTTCTTCTGCTGAGATTAGTAATTTATCTCGCTAATTTTTGCTACATTGATTACCTGCCATATGTCTGTCTGTTGTACATGCCAAGTGTTTATCTATCTAATTTGTTTCGACTCTGTATAATGGACTGGAGGCACGTGTTGTATATGTCAACTGCCTATCGTGCTATCGTATTAAGGATTTAGGGGAAATGTTTGGTAACTCGGCTCTTTAGCAAACTTTGTCTTATTGTGGTGAACGAAACACCTGCCACACTTAATATGCAAAAAATATGAGGCTGACCGCTGACGTATGGACCCCACTTGCCATGCTTTACACGACACACCTTTTATGGCTGTTAATCAAGCATTGTCCACGGAGAGTGTGGCTACAAATTAGACAGCCCCTATACTTTCTGCTCTTACCCATTATTAGCTGGAAGCAGTACCTTTTCTATTAGTTGACTCCTAATATTTGCCCCTGTAACTTTGCTATCTTTATAGATTTGTAGTTTGTTTCCCACTGTGTTTTAAGAGTGACTCAATTGTCGTGCTAGTTTTATTCACTTGATCCATATAACCCGTGGCTCTTGTTCACAAATTCAATAATTTCTTCGTCATCGTGCATCATTAGCTCAAATTTTTGTTCATTATATGCTTGGGTTGTACATGTTAGAATGGCTGTCATGTATTGATAAGTTGCGGTCTTATGGTACATATTATGAAAGTTCATATTTGCTTCCTTTCATCACTTATTGGATGATTGACACACAAATAATTTCTTATTGTTTCTACCCTCGTCCAATTTTTACTCTTCATACATTTTCAATGCATAAGTTTATGAATTTAGTATATGTGCAGGCACCAGAACCCTGATTGGGTAAAAGTTAGTGAGATTTGACAATGGGTTTCGATAATGAATGTATTCTGAATATTCAATCTCTTCCTGGTGAATATTTTTGCCCTGTTTGTCGGACACTCATATATCCCAATGAAGCTTTGCAAACTCAGTGCACACATCTCTATTGCAAACCCTGCTTGGCTTATATAGTGGCGACCACACAAGCCTGCCCTTATGATGGCTACTTGGTGACAGAAGCCGATTCCAAGGTATTGCTATCTTCTTAAGGAAGTAACTTATGCATATTCAGTTACATATATTTTAAAGTAGCAACCTGTTTGTTTACAACCTGATTTGCAATATGCAGCCTCTGATGGAATCGAATAAATCCCTTGCTGAGACAATTGGTAAAGTAACAGTTCACTGCCTGTATCATAAGAGTGGTTGCCAATGGCAAGGAAAGCTATCTGACTGCATCACACATGGCACTATTTGTGCCTATGGGAACTCTCCCGTTGTTTGTAACCGTTGTGGTACTCAGATTGTACATCGTCAAGTGCAAGAACATGCTCAACTCTGCCCTGTATGTCCATCATGTCTTGGGTGACTTTGCTATGTACGTCTAGAACTATTTCCCCATGCATTAACCCTTGTTACTGTTGTGTGTTATTTGCAGGGTTTGCAACCTCAAGCACAACATGCTGACAGTAGTTTGTCACAGTCATCTGCTGCAACAACCCAGGCAGTCTCCCAAGATCCGTCTGCAGTTGCCTCAGCGGCACCTGCATCAGCTATTACAGAAGCTCCTGCTACAACAGTGCCATCGGCAACTACAGCCACAGCTGTAATAGCTTCTACAGTGGCAACTAGTTCAGTTGTTGCAACCACAGCAAGCACAACGGCTGTGTCCCCTTTCCTCGCAGTGGCACCTACTGCTGCTAGTCAAGGTCAAGCGGTTGTTCCCCAAACTCCAACAGCTGAGCAGTACCAGCAACAGATTCAGTACCAGCAGTACTACCAGCAGCATTACCCTGGATACAATCCTTACATTCAGCAGTATCAACAGTATGGCCAGTATCAGCAGTATATGCAACCTCAAATGCAAGTGGCACCCCAGAATGTGGCTCAAGCTCCTGCACAACCTGCTCCATATGTTCAGCCTCAAGTTCTGCAGCCCTCTCAGCCCCAACATGTGTTGCCATCCCAGAATCAGCCTCACCTTCCCCAACTCCAAGCACCAGTAGTTCAGCTGCAGCCTCAGCAGAATCCACTATTGCAGTCAGCACCTCAAATTTCACAGATGCAACCACAAAGCCAAGTACCTCTCCCGCTGCCTCAGCCCCAGGCACAACCTATGGCCCATCTACCAACCCCTACTCAAGTTGGTGGTCAGCCATTTGCAATGCCTGCTGCTCAAGCAACACCCCCCCAAGTGCAGCCACATGTACAGCCTCATCCTCCACAACATCAGCAGGTTGTTGCCCAGCAACAACATCCACAACTGCAGCATTTACCTCAGCAGCAACATCTTCAACCTCAGATCCAGCTAAATTCTCAAATTCAGCACCAACATCCACAAGTGCAGCAGCAATCTTACCCACATCCTCAGGCCTATCATCAGCCTCATCCAATGCCTCATGCACAATCTCAGAATCCTTCAGTGCATGCGGTAATGGGTCATCAATCATATCCACAGCCTCAGCCAGCACAGCAGATGCCACAAGGTGCTCCACTGAAACATCCTGTACATGTATCAGTATCTCACCAACAAGTTGTTGGTCCTCAGCATTCTGCACTGGTACGTCCTCCACAGGGTCAATTTCCGTTGCAAGGCCAACAGCCAGCTATGCTGGCTCCTCAAGGAACTCAGCGTACTCCACAACATCAACAACATGTTGGGCATCATGCTCAGCGGCCACCAATGCATCCTAGCATCCCTTCCCAGGCACCACAACAAGGATTTCCTCTTAACACAACTGTTCCCTCACAAACAGGTCAATCATACCAACAAGGAATGCCCTCATCGCAACAACAGATGCATTCCCAACCTTTCCAGCCTCACGGTCCACCATTTATGCAACAGCATCATGTTCAAACTTCCACTGTCAGGTCTATGAGTTATGTTGCACCACCACAGCAGTTCCAAAATCAACCTAGTGGTCCACTTAAAGATTTACAGGCAAGTGTGATGAATCAACAGGCACCAATTCTTAGGGCCTCTGATACTGTGGGAGTAACATCTGAATTGCATGGAGCTGGAGAACCTATCGGGCTGGGTTCTTCAGCTTTGGAAACCCATGCTTCGGAATCAGGCAAGTCAGAAAATGCAACTAACGCTACTGGCAATACTGAAGTAAATGATAATAAAAACGGAGGTGTTGAATCTACTGCCATAAAGCCTAAGATGTCGGCACAAACCAGCATTGCACTGGATGGTGCAGATGGTTCAGACAATGTCAAAGGAAAGGATGAATTTTCTGGCCGGGAAAGTAATTTACATGGCCCAGATGTATGGGGACAAAAAGAGTCGAAGGCTTCAGATACATCAAATGATCTTGAGAAAGGAGGATCATTACAGCAGGCATCACAGAAAAATCTGGGGGCACTGGGGTCCTATGTGCCCCCAGGCATGGGACCACAGCATCCATCTGGACCTGATAGGATGCTTCCTCAGCATATGCTGCATCCTGGTTCTATGCCGTATATGCAAGGGCAGCCGAATCAAATGAGGCCACCTAAACATAGTTTTCCTGAAAATATTCGGCCTCCAATGCAGCAACAACCATATGGTTCATATCATTCTGAAATGGCACCAAGGGCGCTTGCACCAAACCAAAATCAGATGCCGATTCCACAGCCTGCAACCATCAGGCCTAATGATGGTATGATTCGGCCACCCATGGGTGGGCCATTGCCTGGACAGCATGACACAGCGGCGCCTCCTTTTGCTCCTGAACATGTGGGTCGGCCACATCCTCTTGGTAATGATCTCGAACCAAAAGCAAATATTTTGAGATTTTTTGATTGCATGCGTGCTGAACAGACTTCCATCCATTCAGGAATGGGAAAGAGCAATGGTGTTGGTAGTGGGCCACTTGGAAGGTCGAGGAATTTCCATGAAGAGGGGTTCAATTCTTCACGGGAACATTTCAGGTCATTTGAAGAGAATATGAAGCCATTTCCAGGGCCAACTCATCTTGATGGTGAGGGTCTTCAAAGGGGCCCTAGACCGTTTGAGGGAGGCATAGGTAGACCCGACGGTTTTGCTGATTCATTCCCTGGAAGACCTCCATTCCCAAACCAGCCAGGTGCATATCCTATAGGCTTCCTTGAAGATTTTGCAAGGAAACCCCATTCAACTGTTGGTCGTCCTGACTTTGTGTCACCTGGTGCAGAATTTGGCCATCACAGGATTGATGGAATACCTACTCTTAGAAACTCAGGTAAGATTACAAGATGGTTTGAATAATCTAACACTTGATTTGAAACTTCATTGCCAGCAGGTCTTCATGGGTTTCATGAATGACAAAAAGCTTATGACTCCTTGATCCTTTTCAATATTTCAATGGCCCTCTAATGGGTTCAAATGGTTTTCAGGGCCATTTCTTCAAGGGATGACAGGTGGTCCTGGAGGTCTCCGTAAAGACCAACTAGGTTCTGGTAACCTTCCCGGGATTGTACAACATGATTTTGACTGTCCAGAGTTCCCTTATGCTCGTTTGCACCCTGGTGATACTTTTATTCCAAGAAATCTACATGGTGGTGGAGAACCCCTTGGACATGGTCAATTGCATGGAATTGAACCTTCTGGCTACCGCTACCATGGTCACATACATCCAGATGATCCTAATCATGTCATTGATCACCCTCAGCATGGTTTCCCAAAAGAATCTGGCCACTTTGGTTCGGTGGGTTATCAATTTTGAACACGTCAATTTATTCTTTTTTTTTTGTTTCTTTATGACGCATTATCACTTTCCATATGCTGTTGTTGTTACTTGACGCATTGTTTAACTACTGAACTGTTGTCTGGTGTCCTGTCTAGGGTGGACACTTGAGAAACGGAGATGTTGGTTGGTGCCGAATATGTGAGTTTAACTGTGGGAGTGCAGAGGGCCTGGATCTACATGTACAGACAAGGGAGCATCAGCAGTATGCAATGGATATCGTTCTGAAAATGAAGCATGATGTTGCGAAGAGGCAAAAGATGTGAGGGTCTTTTTGTACTAATTTGAATTTCAATATCCCAGTTCAAGCATTTCCCTGGTTTTAAACTCTCCACATTCACCCCGTACTCAGGAATTCTGGAGGCCCCAAATCTTTTAACAAAAAAGTAGGTGGGAAGGGCAACTTCCGTGGAAATAGGTGTTAGCACACTTGTTTTCTAGTTCAGCACTTGATAAGATTTTGAAGGTATGTTTGGTTGTTTCATTGTTTTCTTGAAGTTCAACCATTTTGCCGTAGGGTTCAGTTGGTTACTTACCTTTCTTTTGTCAGGTTGCTGCTAATGCTGTTTGGACCTATCTCAGACCATTGAAAACTGAGACCTGCTCATACATTTGTGTTAAGGTAGTGCTGCATGTTTGGAATGGAACTTGTAGTGTCCCGAACTTTTGTTACCATGTTGGTCTGGAGACTTAACATGCTTTTATAGTATTTATCGTTGCTATTTTGGATATTAAATTGCAGAAGTTATTCTGAGGATACTTATCTTTCTGATCCTGCAGTCTTCTAATCTTGTACATATGATTATACATCACTCTCATGTTTATCCACTAGGCAGTAGGCAACCAGGCACACATGGGTTTGGTCATTCTGTGTACTGGGGCTTAAAGATCACTTAGAAAATTTACTAAAAAGATCCATAGTTATATTGTATTTTGTGAAATCCAAAAACTCTTATTAAATTCGTATGCAAGGGATTCCAGTGGAAATTTTTCAGGCCACTTCAACGCCCAAAATTGCCGTTCATTTTGCTTATATTAAATTCCAAAAATGCCTTGGCATTTTTTTATATTCTTAAACTCTTAATCATAAAAGTATATTTGAATCAAACCCTATGATCCTAGCTCTATGTATCATGCATATACGATGGTTTGCCACTTGCCACTTTACTGAGTCCATATTTTCGTAGTTGTGATAGATATTTGAAGGATCTTCCTTATTATCTTGTATTGAGTTACTTATCGGAGAATCCACTAAATTCCTAATTAAAGTATGGACTTGAGTTGTTCACATGTGTATGATGTATGCCACTACAATGATTGGTTGATTATGCCCATGAGGGCATTCAAATTCCAAAATGTCAAAGAGGGAGAAAACACAAAAGTAGCAGACATCTGACAGGAACACAGATCCTGGATACTAGAATTAGTAAGAGAGACATGTTGGGGTAGTCCAATTAAAAGGACTCACACCCAAGAAATTTGTGTGCATCACAGGAATGCACACACAATCGCACATGCTCAAAAACAAAGAAAAGAAAAAGGAAAGTTCTGCTACTTGGTTTTCAGATGGATGGCGTATGAGCTGGTTGTATGCAGAGCTGTTGATACCAATGCAGGACTTGTATTGTTTATTTATAGTTACTTTATTCTTGCACGTAGTGAAGTATGGTTCTTGGTTTGATTATCATAGGTTTGAGGTTGACAATATGGCTTTATTAGAGCCTGATGAAGGACACAAAGTGCTGTTGATATAATGTTTTAATTTTTCATTCAGTACAGTTTTTTTTATGGCTTCTCCAGTAATGCTCGATATGATTATTGATTATTAGCATATGATTAGTTTCCTTGGCAGTAGCCTTTTTCTAGATGTGTTTCTTCCAAGGTGATCATTGAATCATTTGTTTCTTTGTTTGCTAAGCAGAAACTGACAAGTTTAGGAAAATTCCCCGCGAGGGCTCTACTGTCGTACACTCGTACTTGCATGCTTTCCTGAAGTCGGTAAGGATAGATATGTACTGAACTTTTCTTACGATGTGCTTTAACTTTGGCACTTTGCCACAAATCTGTGGCCCAAATAGATAAGTTGATTATTCTAGTCTTTTGTTTCCCAATTTCTTGGACTGATTGCGCCGTAGATACTGATTTAATGTGTCCATCAGGAGTGCTGTACTTTTAGATCTTGTAGGACATGACATGGCATTTGGTTTGTCTGTAAAACCTGGCTTGGACTAACTGACCGCATATTAGGACCTGTTCTAGCATTTTGGGCATCTGGTAACATGGGAAATCACCGATCTGTTCTAGACTTCTTGTGTAACATGGGACTGCTATTAGTTTCCAGCGTTTAGTTAGTTTACCTGACATTATTGGGATGGCGTTTAGTGTAGGCCATACTTTTATGGTGGACAAATCGGCCACCACGCTTGTGGCAAGTTTTGGCTAGAAAAATGATTCTACAACAGTTTGGATTGGGGGCTAAGGAAGCGCGGCAAGCCTTTTATGGGGGTTACTGCAGCACGGGTGTATTGTTTATGTGCGCGCTACAGTAACAGCCCCATAACACAGCAGCAGCTGTGGTTGTGATGTGAACTAAATTACGGACGGCTAGAAGAGCCAAAACTAAATGCTAGCCACAAAAAGTCAAGCTTGCCTAAGTTAATGTGGTAAAGTTCGGCAACAAACCTAACACTCCCAACTAAACTCCCAAACAAAGTTCCTTGAGACCGAACCTGTGTAGAAATTGTTTTGACCTGCACGCGAACTTGATCCCATCTTATTTAAATAGGTGCAATAACCACATATGTGCAGCTTCTTTGACCCCTCTTAGGAAGGCCTTTTTTGTTTATGACCTTTAATTTTGATCTTGCCACTCGTTAATATCACCATGTGAAATAATGGTGATCGAGATGCAGCATAGAATTATTTGCTGCTTACAACACGCACACCTAGATCTCTATTTTATCTATTGAATTGTTTGCTGCTCTAGAATCTAGTTTAAGAGCTTGCTTTTCTTTTAAAACTTTGAGGCAGACTCTGTTCATTTTGCAATGTATGCTTCTTGCCGTCTTGTAATTACTTAGCCAGGTGATCTTGTAATTAAGATCTACTGAACTTCATGTTTGTTTGATACATTTGATTTGTGTGTAACTTTGGAAACCATTCATTATTCGTAACTCCTACCGTGCCCCTTCGGTTGTGTGCAAAATTGGGTCATGTATATAGTCCGGCCGTGTGATATAGTAAACAAACACATAACGTTTTGTCGTTGACATGCAAATCATATTATTCTGATGGGATATGTGGCCAGTTGCCGTGACAAGGCAACAGGGGCACGCCAAGCCCTTGGGTTCACCATTGCCTGCGACCTTAGATTCACATGATAGGATTGCCGATAGTGGCTGCTGGTGGCGGTCTTTGGGCCACTAACAGAGAAAATAAAAGCTTTGGCGCAACAACAATGTTCACTAAGGTTCTAGGCGCTGGTCTGCCGTCAGACTAGCGTCTAGTGCCTAATCGTTGATTAGGCGGGGCTGGGCGGCTACCTAGATGGGATAAATCGGCTAGACGGGTTAAGTAGAAGGGTGTCGCCTAGCACCTAGGCAGGCTAGGCGGCCGCCTTTTAGAACACTGCGCAACAACGCACCTTAGTGTTCTTTGTGTGTGATAGAATTATTAATCGAGTTGTTGCCACAGTAGTAGCCCGCAGGAACATTTATCTTGTTGTGCGGTGATTATTCTGAGTTTTATACTAGCAATTATAAACTACTAGGGAGCATGCTCTGGTTTAAAGTGCTTGCTTGGCATGTTATGAAAAATTTATGTTTCTATTGGCTCTATCTTGTTTTTGCGTTACTGCTTTGGAAGTGTTGTAGCAAGTCTTGGAATATCATGATGAATGTGCTGGACGTCCGAGAACCACTAGGAAGTATGCTACAATACATCTTACCATTCCTGCAAGTTCCGAAAGTACCCTTCAGCTCATTCGACTGACGCTGAGTTGCAGATGCCTCGCACCATATCCGCCTCCTGTTGCTGAGCTTGTTTATTATTGTAAAATAGTATTGTTTCCTTCACAATGATGTATTCCTATTTCCTAATTTCCTACTAGTTGGTGTACTGAAACGGTGTAAACACTTGTTTTTTTTCCCCCTTCGAATTCCTCTATTGTATCGGCCAAAGTTGCTATAAATTCCATTTGATTCTTTGGCAGCATCTTATTGCATTTATTGCGGTGTATTACTGAGGTGTTGTTTTAAGTAGTGACCACGTGGCAGGCTCAGCTTGTACGCTGGTATATCTGTAGTGTGTGCTGATATTACCATCCAATAGTACTCTTCAATATGTCGTATTTTGGACTAACGGCTTTGATATTGTGTTGATGATACGCTTTATTCGATGAACGGCTTTGATATTGTGTTGCTGAAATGACTGGACTTGTGCCCTAATCCGAAGAGGTTCCCTTTTTTTTCGCAGCAGTGGCACTCCCTTTCTTGGTAACCATCCACTTCCCTTTTTTCTTTTAATTTTAGGGAGAATTGACAATCTATCTTACAGCTGGTTTTGACAAATTGTCATTATGTTCATTGCAATTGATCATTTGCCGCATCTTTTCTTGCCTCCTTGTTGTTTTGCCACTTTGGACATTTCTACCCGCATCTTTCATTTTCTTCTTCCACCTCTTCTCCCCCTCTTAGTAAGGACTTTTTTCTTTACTTTGGTCTTGTCTTCTTCTTCTCCCCCTTCTTACTTGCTCCTGTCACCGCACGCACACGCAGCATCATGGCACCATGGCAGCCACCATCTCCTTGTCTCTCCCTCCTCGTCACCCACCCCCAATCCCGCCACTCCTCCACCCCTATGCACTTCTCCAGGCCCCACCCTGCCTCCTTCTCCGCTCCGCGCCCCATCGCGTGTGCTGCGCATCTAACGCCTTGTTGTCGTTGTCGAGCTCCAAGACGGCCATGAAGTACTGTCGCCTTGCGGAGAACATCAGGGAGGAGGTGGCCTGGCACCCGACACTATTTTATTACAAGGAAAAGAAACAGAAGTAGCCAAGCGAGTCGGTCCGCGATGTCCGATATGGCTGAGGCACCAGTGCCAAAGGGTGGTAGGAGTGTTAGCCACCAAGGCAGCAGGA
This sequence comes from Phyllostachys edulis, assembly GCA_036346405.1. NCBI lineage: Eukaryota > Viridiplantae > Streptophyta > Magnoliopsida > Poales > Poaceae > Phyllostachys > Phyllostachys edulis. The sequence goes on from CM070566.1 coordinate 6,178,242, forward strand.
GGGGTCGGCCGGAGTTGGAATGAGTAGAGCTGGCTGGAGCTATTGCAACTGATGATCTCGTTCTTGGTGCGAAGATCCTTCACAGAAAGACCATAGGGATCAAACTCAATGGAGCAATGATTGTCAATGGTAAACTAACGGACATAAATAAGAATTTTAACGAGGTTTTGTGTAACCAAAACATTGGTAAGATGAAAAGAACGACCAGGAGTTGGAAGAAGTGTGCAACCGGTGGAGGTAATAGGCAGCAAGGACCCGTTACTGACGATGGCAGTGGCCGGATGGGAGGGGGAAGGAGGGTAGGTGGAGAGGAGATTGCCGGAGTCCGACGTCATGTTGGTGGACACGCCCGAGTCCATGTACCATTCAGTGTTTGGTGGTGGTGTCAGTGTCATGTTGTTGAACGCCTGTGCTAGGGACTGTTGATCCTAAGATTGCGCATTGAAGGAAGACTATGCCAAGCCTCCTGACGCACCTCCGACTGGCGTGTCGGGCTACCACTGCTGTGCGACAGGCACCCACGACATCCATGGCGCGGGTGTGGTAGCTGGCCCGGTAGCCGGTGGCAAGGAGGCGATGAAGGCTTGCTGAGGAGGCACTGAGGGAGGACAAAACGCCGAGGAGACCAAGAGCAACCGACCTAGTGGGAGGCCAGTGATTGGGCCACACCTGCATGGTACTTGTCTAGGGGTTAAAGAAAGATGGCCATGGCGAGTCGCCATGACCGCTGGTGCCACCGTCGTTGCCACGGCTGCGGCGGCGATTCCCCCGGATTTGTTGTGGGAGTCGTTGCCGTTGCCGTTACCATACCCAATACCATTACTACGTGAGGCATTGTTGGGGCTGCTAGTGTAACCGGATCTACCACCACCACCGAAACTCTTGTTGGTGCCATTAGGGTTGGCATAGGTGACAAGAGTAGTGGGGATGGTGGTGAAGGCCTTGTCTTTGATTTCCTTAAGGAGAAGGGCGGAGCGAGCCTCGATGAAGGTGGGGAACGGTTTCTGCATCAGCAAGACGGTGCACAAGACGTCGTACTTCGTGTTTAAGCCGTGAAGAGTGTTGAGTACAAGGGTCTTGTCACTCACCGCTTGATCAACATCACCGAGGGCATCAACCAAAAATTTCAACTTGCGGTAGTAGTCAGTGATTGACATGTCCCCCTGCATGAGACACCAAAATTTGGCCTCAAGGTAGAGAGCGCAGCTCTCCATGTTGTCTTGAAACAAGCCCTGAATGCTCATCCAGACAGTGAGTGCAGCGGCATCGGTAACCATCACAATTTCGAGAATGTCGGAGGAGACAGAGCCGTATATCCAAGAGAGGACGGTGGCATCCATGCGTTGCCAGGTGGCATCGGTGGAGGAGGCCTCGCCGAGTTTGACATGGTCGTCGAGCGCATACTTGCGCAGAGCGATGAGAAAGAGACCCCGCCACTTGGAGTAGTTGGATGCGAGAAGATCAAGTGTGATAGGAACGAGCATTTTGATGCTTGTCACCACAATTGCTTGCGCCGTCTTGGCAGCCTGCTCGGCTGGGATAAGATCACCCATGGCGGGTGACCAAGAGGAAGAACGTGGGAGGGGTGGTGGGAAAGAAAAAGAAACGATGCTCAGGAGCGGCACCACTCTGATACCATGAAGGCAAGATAGAGTCTCAGCTCTTGGATTGATTGGAGGTCAAGATGACCATATATACATTGATGCAGCAGCCTTGCTAGGAAAGTGCAGCAGTTACATGGAATGACCACAACCGGCTAGGAGGTTATCCAAACAAGAAAAGATTGTATGGGAATCATTCCTAACAAGAATATTACATTCCTTAACAAGAAGATTACATGTTGGTTGGAGAATCATGGCCGGTGGGATTGCATGCGTGTGTGTCACGTGTGATGCAATCTAACAGTCAAGACTCACATATCTGAGCTTCATGTCTTTATGAAAAGTTTTGACCAAGTTTCAAATATTTTTTGCTAGTTGTGAAGTCTTGAATCCTGATGTGCAATTGCAGGTCACTAGGGACAGAGCGTTGCGAAACTGGGTATTTGATGAAACGGCTCAGAATATGCATATGAACACTGGATCAGGATATCCGGGAGGTAACTGATTTCTTATCCGGGAGGTAACTGATTTCTCATCATAAGTGATTTTGTCAATGCGTAATCTTGTGACTGGTTTCTTAAAGTTCTTCCTTATTAATGGAGCAGACCCTGATACTAAACAATGGTTAGAAGATCACAAACATCCAGTGTTTGGTTTCCCAACTTTGGTGCGTTTTAGTTGGGGAACTTGCACGTCCTACTTGGAGGATGGAGTTGATGTCACTTGGTGCGTGAGTATTAATTTGAACCCATACGTTGCTGTGCTTCTGTAACAGCAAAATGTCACTGTGACCTGATTTTTGCCATATGGGATCACATGTAGGGAGTCCGATGAACTTGATGAAGCTGCAGCTAGCAATGGAAGTGCCAAGCGACAAGTCAAATTGTCGAGTTTAAGCTTCACAGGATTTAAAAGAAAGTCTGAGGAGATAGAGTCTAGTGGAAAAGGTCGTTGCAAGTTCTTCCAGGCTCGTAAACTTGAGCTTGTCAGAAAGTTTTGAGTGATAGTGTAGTTGTGTACTAGCTTGGTAGTTCTTTTATATTAGAAGGTATTTTTCTTTCGGGCTTGGTTTGTATTTTGCATGGAACACTTGCAAGTTCAGTGAAATGGATCGTTCAGCATGTCAACTGTAGTGAACCTTTAGATCAACTTTTCCGTAGTAAGTTGTAGATTGAAGTTCGCTCAAGTAACAGCCTTGTGTAAGTGCTTGTCTTGTATTTGTAAGCAACTGAACCAAACATGACTGTTTGGACTTTGGAGTGAGCATAAGACACATAAGGAAAATCCCCTTCGTTTCAGTTTTACCATAAATCATTACATCTATAGAAAAACAATTAGCCCAAGACCAAATCAGATGGCACCAGTTCATACACCAATCATAAGACCAACTGTCAACTTCTGAACTAACATAATCGCAATCTTGAGATGTACATCTAAACTAACAGTTACGTTTGTTTGAAATGCCAGGATTGAGAATTTGCATACATATATATAACCACCAACGCCTGCTCACCAGCACTTATATTCCAGATTCAGTCCATGAGCAAAAGGAGTGCGACTAGCATCATGATCCGGGCAATGGATAGCTAGTTGCACTATACAAATAAGAAGAACATTGACGGAAGATCAGCAACATATCCATTGTCGTCTAGTCCGGTTAGGATACCTGGCTTTCACCCAGGCGACCCGGGTTCAAATCCCGGCAATGGAATATTTTTTTTGTCATTTTTTTTATTATATTTGCAAGGATGGGAGTCTGGAACCCTTTTTTAGGAAGAAAATATTTATCGTAAACGATAGTTTTAGTATCTGTCCTTTTTTCAGATTTCGGAAGTGATCCAAGCACAATTTTTTTTACAAACGATACTTCGCTAAATGTTGTTTTTAAATTTTAAAAATGATCCACGCACTAACAATCACCGGCTGAAGAAAGAAATTGAAGAAGAGGAGAAAGGAAAAAGGAGATTGGAATGAGTTAATGAAAGACCACGTCTTCCTCCTCGATTCCTCGCGCTCATGTCTTGCAATTTTGCAAACTTGATTTACAAAATGCCGCGTTGTTTAGGGCAGGAGGAGGAGCTTTTAATCTCAGCTAGGGCGCGGTGGAATAGAGGATGGGTGTGGCGGCGACACAGTGATCTAGGGAAGTGCCAGGACCCCGGCCGTGGGCTGACGGCGATCCAACGCCGCGGCCGGAAAAATCCGACCAACCATGAACCATCCCGTCGCCGCGCAAGTCGATCGGCGACCGAAATAATGGCCGCGAGGAAGCATCCATTCCAGTCAGTACGCCGTCCGGAGCCGTTGCGTGTCGTTGCATCGCGCTGACGGATGGACCCCACGCAAACTACGCCCCCAAATGTCAGCGCGACCCACCTCCCCGGCCGTTCATCGGTATCCCGTCCCGGTCCCGCTATCCGTGAGACGTCCGATCACATCCGTGCTGCGCAGATTGAGTCATCGCAAGAGACCAGATGCACTTTTTCACTAGGGTCCTGGACTTATTCCGTATTACCCGTTTCTGTCTCCTCTCCTGGATTTGGATCGCGGAGTGCATGAGAGAACGATCGATGCTGTGTGTGGCCGTGTGAGCGCTTGTACATTTCGCTGGCCGATTGCACAGTCCATGACTCCGCGCGCGGCGCAGCCAGGGAGGCGAGGATGGATGGGGTGGCCGCGCCGCGTCTCTGGCCGGTGTCACAGGGTGACGACGATGATTAAGGGTGCACTGGCTAATTGTATTGTACCGGCCGGGCGTCATGTGCGTCGTGCGTCACTCCTCTCACTTTTTACGTATTTACACAGCTAAATTTGTTTCAAACTTTATAGCATTAAATAATATAATTTAGATAATTGAAAATATATTTACAAATCTTGTCAGTTATTTAGATTTTTAAGACATCATAAACATTAAAAACGATAACAGAAAGCCTGAATGAAAATACAACTTGAGCAACGTAATTAAAGTATGAGCTTTGATGAAAGAAATTCATTGAGCATAATAAGTTGCTAGGGTTCTTAGAAATGTAACAACTCTTCATTATGCATGGATCATATAGCTGCGTGCTCATATTTTTCCTCCATTAGTTACTCTTTTCCAAAATATATTTGTGCACATGTACTTATATTTAATCTCAAGCAATATGTTGATTATGTGTGCAGAAATTATCTTATTAGTTTACACGGTATTAGAGTATCGTGCTCACGCATACATCGATGGAGACCTAACTTGAGCTTATCTTCCCTCACACACCCATTGCCCCACCAACCGTGTGTCTTCTATCTCTTCTAGCCGCCACATCTTTTCTGTTTCAACCTCCAACAACAAGCCTAATTCTTGATCGATCCATCTCAGCTGCTACTCATTTCAATGCAATACTCTACCACATAGTTATCTTTTACTTCTCTCCAATTATTGCTTAATACTGATCGTTGCGACATCAAACACGCATACACGTGCAACTGTCGTTGATCCCTGTCAGGGACATCTGTCACGTTCTCTCCGCTCTCAAGTGGCCTTGAGCCTATTCTCTATGATTGCATCATCTCTACTCCGAGCTCTTCACTGTCAACGATATGAAGAATCTTCTCGCAATCGACGGTGACGTCGTGCCCGGTGTCCCTCACCAGCGATGGCACACTCCTAGTTATCCGATGACCACATATCGTCCATAGCCCGCCTTCAATGCAAAGTTTCATCTCTTCTCTGCCAACGCTTCCCCATCATTGAGCTTCTCTGGCAATTGACTTCTTCAACAACGCCGACGTTCACCACTAGTCGTCACGACCCTTGGCTCCTTCAACTCTAGCCTTTCTCTTCAACGTAGAGCTGGCCAAACTTCTGAATTCTAGTACATTTTCAATATGGTTGTCTCGTTTTTTTTCCAATTTTCATGTCAACTTCTGAATTCTATACATTTTTCTAATTTTTTGGGAATTTTTTTTGAATTTTTTCATTCTGTCGGGCCAAATGGGCTAAACAGGTCACATTTGGCCCGATGGAAAACGGCAATTTGTCTTGAGGCTAAGACGACATTTAAAGAGCGATGGACCGTGCCTTGGCGTCACCACGTCTGTGGTCGCCCAAAGACAAAGACGAATAATAGCGGGGAATGAATGGGTTGTCTTGCGAAATGAACAGTGCCACAGACGGGACGCGTCTTGCGTCTTGCGTCTTAAGCCGCCCATTTGGCCACCTCTGCTTCAACGGCTCCGGCCAGCAGCACGTCATTGTCCTCGTTGAACGGCTAAGGTGAGCATCACAACATTGTCTTCATCTTCACTGCCACCTAGGCCTTTGGCTTCCCTGTAGGTCAATGTCTTCTTGCATGATAGGTCGGCGCAATTGCACTCTTTCATAGTCTTCTTCGACACCATTCGTGATATCCTCATTATAACTTTTATTTTTATTCAAAATTTTAGATATTTTTCTATTGGAGTTCGTATACAAATCAAACTGCTAACTTATTTTATTTATTCCAAATTTTAGTTATTCAGTAATTTTACTTTGGACTTGGTATTGTAAATCAAATTACAAAATTTACTTGGTATTGTAAATCAAATTACAAATTTTTTATCCCAAATTTTAATTATTTTGGTTGAAATTCGTATACTAATTCAATTGTTACTTTTTCTTTAATGTTTATTCGAATTACCGCTATTTAGGGATTTTACTTTGAAATTAGTATCAAAATCAAATAGCTAACTTTATTTTATTTTATTCAAATCTAGTTATTTTTGTTGGAATTCATATACTAATCCAATTGCTATTTTTGTTTAATTTTTATCTTGAATTATATTTATTTAGGAATTAGTATGCAAATCAAATTGATGATTTTATTTAATTTTTTGTTCCAAATTTTGTTGTTTTGGGATTTTATGTTGAAATTAGTATAGACATCAAATTGCAAATTTTCTTTTTATTATTTATCCCGAATTTCAATATTTGTTGTTGGAATTTGCATACTAATCCAATTGCTATTTTGTTTTAATTTTTATTTGAATTACGCTTATTTGGGGATTTTAATTTGGAATTCATATCAAAATCAAATTTCTAAATTTTATTTATTATTTATTCTGAATTCATGTTATTTTTGTTGGAATTCATATACCAATCCAAGTACTATTTTTTGTTTAAATTTTATTTCGAATTATATTTATTTAGAGATTTTACCGAGGAATTACTATTGAAATCAATTTGCTTGTTTTATTTATTTTTTATTCGGAATTTTAGTTATTTCTGGTTTGTACTTGAGACGGACTCTTATTTGTAGATTGTACTTTACATGGACTCTTTTTTTAGTACTTTACATGGACTCTGGACGCACCATAAATAACGGTTGAGATCTTTCTATTTCTCAACCGATTAATGGGGGAATTTCTAGTCCTTGAGAGCAAACGTAGTAGATTTTTTTCAATCGCTTTACTAATATACTAGTTTCTAGTCGAGGTCCTTGGTTATGATTCGAGTCCATCATATAATGGCATCCCCTAAATATAGTATCTATTTGTACATTACCTCCTCCTCAAGCTAAGGACCCATTTGAAACATGGGAATTTTCTCCACTATCTTACCAGGTAAAAGCAGGCCACCAGGGGGCTGGGGAGGCAGGCCACGTCGGCACATTTCTTTTGCGACGTTCGATCGCTTCGTTCCTTGTCCGCGCCGTACGGTTTGCTTCGTCGTTTCGTTCGTAGGTCAGTTGCTCCCTTTCGTTCGCTGTTAGATTTGTGATGCTTTCTCTGTGCCATTCGATTGCTTCGGTCGTGGCGCTCGCAAGTGTTCCTCTCGGCGCGCTCCTCTATTCACATCCGTTCTCGCTCGGACGTTGTGCCACATGTTGTCGCCCATGTGTGGTTTTGTACGTCTCTTTGGCCATCCGATTCCCTCAGCGCCATCTGTGGCATCTGATCGGCTTGGGCGTGGCGTTTAGAGGCTCCCGTTCGGCGTGACTTTGCGCTTGAATGTGCCCTATCTGAGTCGCTTCGGCACGTGTAATGTATCCTCGTATGCCGTGCCTATTGCTTTTCTTTTCGGCTCTCTTGCTTCATTTCCCCCCACCGTCTGCTTGTTGCTTCGTCTTCTTCGCCAGTTTCGGTGTGTCTGTTTCGCCGTTTCTTCTCTCGCTCTCTTCGCTCTTCTGTTTCGGTTGTCCGCGGTTTTTGTTCTCACATTTTGGTTTTTCTTTCTTAGCTTTCCTTACTATGTTGTTTGTTAGTTTTCATTGCTCTAAGTTCCTCTTTGTTGCAACGAGGCCGTGCTTCTTTGTGGATCTAGGCACGCTCCCTTTTTTCCCCCTCCTTTTGCCGTACCTCTACCTCCGGTTTCCTTGGCTATTTTGCTTTCCCCGTCTTGTTCTTCTTTCTTTTGGTCGACGCACTTGGCGTTTCCCGCTTATCGGATCGGATTTTTTTAACCAAATTTCTCCCTTTTTTGGTATCCTACTATGTTCTCGAATTGCACTTGCTGCGTTCATGTTCTCTCCTTTATTCAGAGGATTGTTCTCCGCAGAGTTTTTTTTGGTTAGAGCCTTTTTTACCCTTCTCTTCTTCTATTGCCGTCTTCGTGATGGTCTTACCTTGTCTATTCGCCTTTTCTTCGATTTTCTTCACCGCCCCCTCCCCCCACCCCTACCTCATCCAGGTGTTCTGCATGTCCCCTCTCCCTCAACGCTCCCGCTTTCTCCACCAGCAGCTACAGTAGCTCCTCCGCGTCATTGCGCTACTCCCTCTTCACCGCCGCAGCCCTCCTCCTCCACCAAGGCCCCCAACTCCTTATTCTTCCCCAAGAAAGGTCCCTCCTTTCTTCTTTCGCTACCTCCGCATACCCTATACTCTCCCTCGGTCTTGCTTCCACCACTAGCGGGCGGTGGGGGCCTTGTCGCGCTATCGTGCCGCCCTCTCTTCTCCGCTATTTATGTTGCTTACCTGTTGTTTCCTACCATTTCCCTCTCTGTTCCTTGTTTCTTTTTGACACGCTTGTCTCTTGCCGACGATGTTCTTTGTTGTGTTTGATTTTTCCCTTCCCGTTCGGATGTTCTACATTCCTTCTCTTCTCTCCGGTGGGCTTTAATTTGCTTCTTTTCTTCTTCTTATTTGTTCGTCTAGTTTATTTAATCGATTTTGAAATTGTTTCTGTAACACCCTGGCTATGCAGAAGCCAAGATGTTACCTAAAAGACTAACATACTACAACAATACAGAATAATTTCAACCATCTTTCAACTAATAACATAAAAAGATCAATATCTAGTAGAATGAATATAAGAATTGAATTAGAATTCGTCAACAAATCAATCTCAATCATCCAATCATATTGAATCAATTATGATAACACTATCAAGAGTCTATACGAAGATCATTAAGCCATTACTAATTCAACCACATCTTAAAGAATGATAATATCAATCATCAACATCTATTTAAATCATCAACCAAACATTTATCCATGAATGACATAATGTTAAACATCAGAAGCTATCACAATCTACAAATACTCAATAAGAATATCATATATCAATTGAATACAAATCCATCATAACACCTTCTCTATATCAACCTATTCTAAGGCAATCCAACAGTTCTATGCTAAGACAGTCAATTATCAAATAAATGCACCCTAAGCATCAAAGATCATCAAAACAACGAGGATGATAGAATTATCAAATCAAACCTCCTAATCCATCAAATGAAATTAAATGAACTTAAATAACGAAGAACGAATAACATAAAGGGATCATCCATGATCACAGCCGAAACATCCACCACGAAGCATAGTCACAAAACTAACTCTAATGTAATTAACAAGAATATGAATTGTGGATAATTGAACTGGTTTATTGTAGGACCAGAAAGGCGACTAGAGGGGGGGGGGTGAATAGGAGCACGAACACTTTTTCACCTTAATTGAATTCAATACTAATTCACTCCAATAGCTATGGAAGCTATGAAGATCAAGGTACAAGCACAGTGGAAGTCTTGTATTGAATCCAATTAAAACCCGGCATAAAACACCCAAAATAACCAAAACCCAAATCTCAAAGTGTTGGTGGTCGACCTCTCAAAATGGCGGTCGACTCCTTTGCCTAGCGGTCGACCGCTAATTTTATGGTCAGACCGCCTGACGATGAACAGGAAAATCAGACAATCGGCTGAAAACCCAAACGAAAATCGGTCTAACTTTTGATCCGTAAGGCCAAACTCCACGAAATTTGAAATACACCTTCCTAAGAATATTAGGAACCTATTCCAAGTGGAGATTGAGTAGATCCACGACAAAGGTTTGACCTTTTTCAGTTTTACCGAAGGAGGGTTCAAAACCGGGCAAAAACCAAAAACATGATCCAACTCTTGCTCGTGGGGGATTGATGATTTAGATGATCTTAGATGTATTCCCACACATCATAGCAAGGTAAAAGAGGGCACGAAATAAACCAAAAACCACAGAATCAAGGAAGCATCCAAAATCATCAAAAGAGAAGGAAAGCACATGAAGACACATCTTTGAACAAACACCCATAGATTGATTCACGATTTGATCTTGGATCTGACCACTCCATCCATGGAGGACAAAACTCAATCCATGAGCACACAACTCAACACATCTCCCTAGAACCCTAAGCCTCTTCTCTTTCTCCTAAGCCCTAAGACAAACTAGGGTTTATCATGAAGTGCTTCAAGTGGTCGCCTAACACCCCCTCTCTATTTATAGGAGGCCTAGAGCTTCTAGAAGACTTAACCTAATGGGCCCCCGTTAAGGCCCAATACAAGCGGGTTACACACACACGCATCTCAAAGCGCCGTCTTCACTTTTCTTGACCTAATCCACTTCTTGACGCACCGTCTTGCGCCATGGTTGGCATTAGGTCACCAAGGCGTATTTGGTGAAATTACCAAAATACCCTTCTCGATCTTTTCCAAGACCGAGTCCAAACTGCTAAACACATCTATGCTTCGCCACGTGTAGGTTGATCGGCGGCTCTCATCGTGTCGGCAAGTCTCTCCCATCCGGTTCCCACCGGACCACCTTGGCACTTGCACCGACCCCCGCACCGCTTGATCCAACCAGTCGCACCGAACTGCCCGTTCGGTCACTTTCATCCATTCTGCGCCATGCTTGAGTCACTTGACCTCACCCGGCATCCATGATCGTTCTGGACCTCAGCTCTCCAAGCTTAGTCCCGATCCTCCTCGCCGTTGACCGTCGTTGACCTCCAAGCCACCTGCACAGCAATAGACAAGCAAACACGAATCCGGGAACAAGTTCTTCACAACTTGACCCACGTTAGCCAAAACATGCAATATGCAACACATATGCAATATCAAACAAGGATATGACCTATTCCAAAATCAATTCACAACTAATATCATCATTCTGCACAAAAACCGGTCAGACCGCCATTCTGGCCGGTCTGACCGCCCCTGGGACTGAACCAGAAAATCAATTGAAGATAAGGCCGGTCTGACCGCCGGATTTGCTTGCCTCGACCGCCACTACTGGGTCGACCGCCACACGTAAACCGGTCGACCACCGAGACCCGACAGATTCAAGAACTTTGACTTAAAAGCGGTTGAAACTTCAAACCAAAAGCAACATTGCCAATTGTTTCATCATCCTAAGATCATGGTGAAAAGCATCTAGGCCCCTAAATATTATTTTGGTAATTAATGACAATATGTGAATATGGGATTAACAAGTTTATTGAGTATTTACAAGGTTAAGTCCCATTGGTGAACTTGTTGACGCAAAGATGCATGCCAAAGGAGAAAATAAAGATCCACAAGGCTTAAAGACAAGGTACTAGTAGTCTAGGTTCCTTTTCTATTTTACCGGTCTTGGGAGTTTGGTTGGAAGACCAGATTATAGGAAAAATGCCGTACTATTAAGAGGGATCATGGCTAGTAGCTTGATAGCATGTTCTGATGCAATATGGATCAACTTAGGATCATGCATGCATGTGTACTTTAACTTGAAATTGATTTAAAAAATTCTAAGTCTTCGCTCAAAATCGGTAGTACCGCATGATTCATCTTCTTGATCGTATCGCTTCGAGTCTTGATATGACCGGTCTCTACTCGGCGGTAGTACCGCATTTTGAAGGAACAACCAATTAAGTATTGAAGCGGAACGGCCGGGTCCTTAACGGTCGTCTATCATTGTCTTGGTCATTCCGTATTTTAGTTGGCGGTTCATTAAAACCGAAGCGTTGCAAATCCTCGAAATCACGAAACCCTACAAGCGGTTGTACCGCTCAAGAAAGCAGACGATCGGAAATCGGACGCATCGCGATTTGCTGCGGTCGTTCGATTGGAAGTTCAACGGCGATTTTTCTTTATATAATGCTGTTCTAGCCGTTGGTCGTGCTTTCGATCAGAGGTGCGATCGTCATCGCCTTTTTACTCATGGTCGTTCGATTTCGTCGACTTCTCGGTTTCGCTTCCAACGGTCATAATTGTTTGTGGGGCTTTAAATACCTCCCCTACTGACTCAAGGCGAGTGTTGGGGTATTCATTTGATATCAATAGAGCCTTGAGAGCCTTTGCATCTACTCAACACTCAAAATACTCTTGTGCATTCATTGTGAGGTTGTTGAGATACATTCAAGTGCATTCATACTCTTAGTTGATCCATTTGCACTTGAAGTGTGATCAAGCGAAGACGTTGGTCTATTACTCTTGGAGTGTTGCCGCACTCCTAGGCGGTTGATGGTGAAGCGGTGATCTCTTCAAAGGAGATTGTGAAGAGGCCCGGTGCAAGCTTGTGAGTGGTTCGGTGTTCACCATCTCCGGAGCGGAGAAAGAACAACCATAGTGATTTGAGGGAAGGCTTAATTCGTGGAGCCGGCTTGAGATGTCAAGTTTCCTCAACGTGGACTAGTGAAGACCGGCAAGTCTTCGATACCACGGGAAAAACATCGTCGTGCCCTTGTGGTTATTTCTTGTCTTTACTTTCCGCATTTATATTTCTAGCATATTATTGTGATTATCTTATTTAGCTAGAGGTATAACTTGTTTAGACTAAGTAATTAATTGGATAAATTGTTAATTTGTTAAAAAGTTTAAAAACCTCCTATTCACCACCCTCTAGTCGGTTATCCTTGATCCTACAAGTGGTATCAGAGCTTGGTCTCTCATTGATTTAGACTTAACCGTCTAAGAGAGAAAAGGATGGCTAGTGAGGGAATTGCTCTAGGAAAGGCTACTTTATTTGATGGCTCAAATTATGTTTATTGGAAAATTAGAATGTCAATTTATTTAAAAGCCATGAGTCCAAGCGTATGGAGAATCGTAAATGAGGGTCACGTAATGCCTCTTGATCCACTACATCCCACGGATCAAGAGACGCGTAATGCTCATTTAGATGCTCAAGCTATGAATGCTCTCTTTGGCGCTTTGAATGCGGATGAATTCAATAGAGTGAGCAACTTGGAAAGTACTCATGATATTTGGACCACTCTATCGGAAATTCATGAGGGTACATCCACGGTCAAAGAAGCCAAATTGCATAGGCTTGGATCAAATATGAGACATTCATGATGTTGCCTCATGAAAACATCAATGAGATGTATTCACGACTCAACAACATTGTGAATGAGCTCAAAGGCCTTGGTACTAACCTTCTTGATGTTGATATTGTGCGCAAGATGCTTAGGGCTCTCCGGACAAGTATGAGACGTTGGTGACTCTATTTCTCAACTCACCCGAGTTGACAAGGATGACACCAACGGGCTTTTGGGCAACCTCATCACAAATGAGTTGTTCAAAAGGACAAGGAAGAGCTCTTGGAAACATCCTCCTCAAGAAAGAAGATCACCGCTTTCAAGGCCAAAGCGGAATCAAGTGATGATGAAGATGAAGAAGAAGATACCGATGAGGAGTATGCACTCCTTGTGAGAAAAATGAAGAGGTTCATGAAGAGACGCCCAAATAGAAGCTATAACCGATAAGTACAAGAAAGGGCAATCCTCAAATGATGAGAAGCGTTATAGCAACATCCGTGCTATAATTGCGAAGAGAAGGTGCACATTGCTTCTCATTGTCCCGAAAAGAAGGATGACAAGGACAAGTCATTCAAGAAGAAGGAATACAATGGCAAGAAGAAGCTTTTCAAGAAGCTTCACAAAGGTGGCAAGCATGAAGCCCATATTGGAGAATGGGATTCAAATGATGAGTCAAGCGACTCCGATTCCGATGAAGAAGAGTCCCCCAAGAAGAAGGGACTAGTCGGCATTGCCATCAAAGAAACTCCATCGATGTTCTCCACTCCTACTTGCCTCATGGCAAAAGGAGATAAGGTAAAATCCATTATTTATGATGAGCCAACATATGATGAATTAATGGATATGCTCAATGATTTAAATGAATATCTTGGAAAAGAAAAATCAAAATATAGGCTCTTAAATAAAGAATACAATATTCTAAAAGATTCTTATATCAAGCTTGAGGAAGCACACAACTTGCTTATCCAAGAAAATTCAAATAAATCGTGTTCAAATGTAGGAATCACATGCAATATTATTGATAAAATGCCTAGTGTAGAAATTGCTAAGACTAGTGTATCTACCTCATGTGATGATCTACTTGCTATCCCATGTTGCTCTAATGTTGATGATTATCATAATTTTGTTAAAAAAAATGATTCAAGGCTTGTTCATGAAAACAATGAGCTAAAAGAACAAGTGACCAAGCTAAGTAAGAGCTTGGAAAATTGTTTCAAAGGGAAGGCCACTCTTGACAAACTTTTGAGTGAGCAAAGGTGCTCATTCAACAAGGAAGGTCTTGGGTATGTGCGTAAGAAAGGTAAGAAGCCGGCAAACATGCCCACAAGATTTGTGAGGCAAAATGGTAAGCAATGTTTTAAATGCCGGGAAATAGGACATATGCAACAAGATTGTCCTATGGGTAAGACTCCATTCATTGGAATGTATGATTCTTGCTATATGCTTAAAAGGTCTAAGGATGGTAAAATAATTGCTCGTTTTGTTGGCACTTCAATTTTAGGCGCTAAAAAGAATGCTATTTGGGTGCCTAAATCCTTGATTACTAACCTTCAAGGACCCAAACAAATTTGGGTACCTAAAAGGACTTGATGTTTTGTTTTGTAGGTGAACTATAAAACCGTGGAAAACATTGGGTGCTTGATAGTGGATGCACTCAACACATGACCGGTGATAGAAAAATGTTCACCACATTCGAGAATGGTCAAGGAATGGAAAAGATCACTTTTGGAGACAATAGCAAAGGAAAGGTATTAGGATTGGGTAAAATTGCTATCTCAAATGACCTTTCCATTTCTAATGTTTCTTTAGTAGAATCATTAAACTTCAACTTGCTATCCGTTGCTCAAATTTGTGATCTTGGACTAATTTGTTCGTTCTCTAGTGAAGGTGTAACCATTTCTAATGCAAGTAATAGCTCTTTAGCTTTCAAAGGCTTTAGATTTGGAAATCTTTATTTGGTTGATTTTGGTTCAAGTGAATCTTGTTTAAAAACTTGTTTAATGGCAAAAACCTCATTGGGTTGGCTTTGGCATAGAAGACTAGCTCATGTTGGAATGATTCAACTCAAAAAGCTTTTCAAACATGATTTAGTTGTTGGCTTGAAAGATGTGAAGTTTGAGAAAAATAGACTTTGTAGTGCTTGTCAAGCCGGTAAACAAGTCGCTAATTCTCATCCTTCCAAGAGTATCATGTCAACTTCTAGACCATTGGAACTCTTACATATGGACTTGTTTGGGCCAACAACCTATAAGAGTATCGGGGGAAATAGCTATTGTTTAGTCATTGTGGATGATTACTTTAGATATACATGGGTATTCTTCCTAGATGACAAAGGTGAAACCTCCGGGATTTTCAAAAGATTTGCAAAAAGGGCCCAAAATGAATTTGATTTCAAAATAAAGAAAATCCGTAGTGATAATGGTTCCGAGTTCAAAAATACCAAAGTAGAAGACTTTTGTGATGAACTTAGAATAAAGCATGAACTTTCCACAACCTACACTCCGGAACAAAATGGAGTAGTAGAAAGGAAAAATCGTACATTGATTGAAATGGCTAGGACAATGCTTGATGAATATAATACTTCCGATGTCTTTTGGGCGGAAGCTATAAATACCGCTTGTCATGCCATAAATCGCCTTTATTTGCACCGTCTTTTGAAAAAGACTTCCTATGAGCTTCTTGTAGGAAGAAAACCGAACATCTCTTATTTCCGAGTTTTTGGTTGCAAATGTTATATTTTAAAGAAGGGTGTTCGTCTTTCAAAATTTGATAGTCGTTGCGATGTTGGTTTATTGCTTGGTTATTCTTCAAATAGCAAGGCTTATCGTGTCTTCAACAAAAACTCCGGTTTGGTTGAAGAAAAACACGATGTGCAATTTGATGAAACTAACGGCTCTCAAGAAGAGCATGAGAACTTGGATGATGTAGGTAATGAAGCCTTAAGAAAAACAATGGAACATATGCAAATAGGCGAAGTCAAGCCCGAAGATGATCCAACATCCTTCACTCAAGTTGAACCACACACATCCTATACAAATCAAGTTCAACTAAATGAAGAGAACGATAATGAAGATAATCAACCATCCAACCAACCACCAAGGATTCATAATGCAATTGCAAAGGATCATCCAATAGATCAAATATTGGGTGACGTAAGTAAGGGTGTCCAAACTCGCTCTCGTGTTGCTTCTTTTTGTGAACATTACTCGTTTGTCTCTTCTATTGAGCCAAAGCATGTAGAAGAAGCACTCGATGATCCAGATTGGATGAACGCAATGCATGAAGAACTCAACAATTTCACCCGAAATGAAGTTTGGACATTGGTGGATCGACCTAAAGAGCACAATGTTATTGGTACAAAATGGGTCTTTAGGAACAAGCAAGATGAGAATGGTTTGGTTGTTCGGAACAAGGCAAGGTTGGTTGCTCAAGGGTTTTCACAAGTCGAAGGCTTGGATTTTGGTGAAACCTTTGCTCCTGTAGCTAGACTTAAATCAATTCGGATATTACTTGCTTTTGCATCATGCTTTGATATTAAGTTATTTCAAATGGATGTTAAAAGTGCTTTCTTAAATGGTGAAATATCCGAACTTGTCTTTGTTGAGCAACCTCCGGTTTTGAAGATCCTAAAATCCAAATCATGTCTATAAACTCTCTAAGGCGCCTATGGTCTTAAACAAGCTCCTAGAGCATGGTATGAACGCCTTTAGAGATTTTCTAGTCTCAATAGGATTCAAAATCGGAAAATTGATTCAACTCTATTTACTAAAGTTTTAGATGATGAATTCTTTGTATGTCAAATTTATGTTGATGATATCATTTTTGGGTCTACTAATCAAGATTTTTGCGAAGAATTTGGTGATATGATGTCTAGGGAATTTCAAATGTCCATGATTGGAGAATTAAGCTATTTCCTTGGACTTCAAATCAAGCAACTCAAAGATGAGACTTTCATAAGTCAATCCAAGTACGTGAAGGATTTGCTTAAAAGATTTGGCATGGAAGACGCAAAGCCCATCAAGACTCCCATGGCTACAAATGGTCACCTTGATCTAAATGAGGGAGGTAAACCGGTAGATTTAAAGCTTTATAGATCCATGATTGGTAGTTTGCTTTATCTTACCGCATCTAGGCCCGATATCATGTTTAGCGTTTGCATGTGTGCACGTTTTCAAGCATCTCCAAAATAGTGTCATTTAATGGCCGTTAAAAGGATACTCAGATATTTAAAGCATTCCTCTAGCATTGGCCTTTGGTTCCCGAAAGGTGCTAAGTTTGATTTAATTGGATATTCGGATTCAGATTATGCGGGTTGCAAAGTGGATAGAAAAAGCACCTCGGGTAGCTGTCAATTCTTAGGAAGATCCTTAGTATCATGGTCATCCAAGAAACAAAACTCCGTAGCATTATCCACCGAAGTTTAATATGTTTCCGTAGGAAGTTGTTGTGCTCAATTGCTATGGATGAGGCAAACATTGATGGATTATGGAATAAAATTTGATAAAATGCCTCTTTTGTGTGACAATGATAGTGCCGTGAAAATTGCTAATAACCCTGTTCAACACTGAAGAACCAAGCATATAGATATCCGCCACCATTTCTTGAGAGATCATGTGAGCAAGGGAGATATTGAGATTAGCCACATAAGAACCGAGGATCAATTAGCAGACATTTTCACCAAGCCATTAGATGAAGGCCGCTTTTGCAAATTGAGGAATGAGTTAAATGTCATAGATCTTTCAAATGTTGCTTGAACTCTTGCCTCATGTTATGTGTTTCATTTGATGTTATTTGAGTATTTTATGAAAATATTTCCCAAATCTTTATTAAAAATTAGCTATGATCATAAAAACTATGTTTCTTAATAGACAATAGTCTACTCTATGCACAATGATCCTTAATGATATTTACTTGAGTGCAAAACTAGGGATCATTTGCAAAATAATCTCAGTTCCTAGAAAATCCAGAAGTTCCCAGGACAATCGGAACGACCGTAGTTATACGCGCGGAACGACCTCTGTGCGGTACGACCGGCGTTATAACAACGGTACGACCGGGTCATGAATCGACCGACGGCATTTTGCTCAGACGACCGCGATAGATTTGAAAGAGAATTATAACTCCTTGCGGTTGCGCTTCTTCTCTCTCTCTCTCCTTTTAACCCCACGAGCGACACGACCGCTCCTTTTCTTTTCTCTCTCGCGCGTGCAAATTCCAATCCTCTCCTCTAATCCACTCAAAATCTCCCAAAATCTCTTGTTTCTTCGGTTTGGAAGCCTCTCCAGGGTTCATCTCCTCCGATCTCAAGGTAAAACGTTGTTTAATTCGCGTTTTATCTCCTTGTGGAACCCTAGGTTATCACTTTAGGTTTTGTTGAAATGTGATGAATTTCGTGATTCTAGTTGGGTAAAAGGTGTATTTTGGTGTATGATGATGATTAAGATCGCCTCCTTGGATTCAATCCATTAAAATCACCAAAATATGCAAGATTTAATAGCCCTAGAACTCGGTCAGGATAATCGGAACGACCGGTTCTTGGCTGATTACGCATCGATCTTGATCGTCGCATCGCCAATGAACGCAAGATACGACCGATTGTCCTGACTAAAAAACAGAAATGTCATTTCTTTCAACTAAATTCAATTCCATTCATTCCTTTGAATATCTTGTAACCTCTTATTTGGTTCTAAAGATGCCTAGGATGAGGGTTACGACGAGGAAACCTATTGGACCTCCTCGAGGACAATCTTCTCCTCAATCCTCAGCGGCTCCCTCTCAATCGCCTCTTCGTCGACAACGGGCAGCCCCAGCGCGGCAAACTCGCTCAGTTCGTCAGAAGGTCGTGCACGGCAAAGGAAAAGGGCCAGCTCCAGAATATGAAACAGAAGCAAGTGAGGATTATGTCTCTGAGGATGAGACTCAATCTGAGCACAACTCTGAAGAAGAAGGCACTTTTGATAATTTAGGAGAATCTCCACCACCTCCACAGGATTTGAGACTTCTTTCAGCAGATGACTACGCAATTAAAAGGCATGTAAATCAATATCTTCTCAAATCTGATTCGGTAAATCCAAGGTTTCATACTGTTTTTCAAGAGCAAGTTTATGAGCAACTTTATGGAAGAAACAGAAAATTTGCTGATCATAAATGGATTAAGTGGACTCACTTAAATGATTTGGACAAATATAGTGGAGTATATCAGAAGTTCTATGATGTGGGTCTTCACGATCTTGTGGCTTTAAAGCAAAACTACGATGATGAGCTTATTCGACAGTTTTACACCACAGTTTATGTGTCAACTGATCTACAGTCCTTTAGGTGGATTTCTGTGGCTAGAGATTTGCAAAGCACAAAGGAAGAATTTGAGCAAATCTTAAGAGTAAGATCCAGTTCTTGGGAGAAAATCTTTGATAGTCCAGCTTTACTTGCTCCTGCTTGGGCTGATTACTATGACTCAAATGTCAAATTCAAGCTAGGAACCATCACCGGACTTAGGCCATTGCCAAGCATAATTAACAGGATTATCAATCACACCTTTTATCCTAAGAGCGGCAATTTTGATGCTATCAGGGGACATGCCTGGAACATTATAGATCATATTATGCGAGGCATAAAATTTAATGTTGTGGATGTTATCCTTCAGGGCATAGTCTCATCCAAGAATGATAGAGTCAAGAGAATTTACTATGTACCTTATATTATGGCTTTGATTTCTGAGAAGATAACATATCATGGTGGTCTTGGTTCAGTTCATAAATCCTATGGACCACGAGACACTGTTCCTCCTCGACAGGCTACTGAGGATGACCCCATCACTGAGGCGGTGCCTACTGCTGATCCCATTATCAATGAAGGCTCTATTGCACAGATTCTTCGAATCGCAGACTCATTCTTAGTTCTTTGCAAGAAATAAAGGCTGAACAGGCTGAATTTCAGAATGAGACTCGAGGGAGATTACTTGAGATGGAGCAGACTCAGAATAACTTCTTCGATGAGACTCATAACAGGATGGCTGCACTAGTAGAGAGCATGACTGACATAGAGGGAATTTCGAAGACTCCACAGCGCTTCACTCGACGGCCTTCTATTTCCAGGCCATCTCCTGTCCCTCCTCCAGCTCCAGCTACAGCACCTACTCCTCAGATCAGATTCGCCTCTGTTGCTTCTCGGCTTCATCACCGAAGTCATGACTAAGGTTTCACTTGAGCTTTAGAGACCTCTTCTTCTGATCCAGCACCTACTCCTTCAGCTTCTCCTCCAGAGCAGGTCACCGCTACTCAGGACTCCGCTCCACTAGTCACAGCTTCTCAGACGTTATCCCTCCTCCTCAGACCCGACTCCTACCTCAAGACAGACCCGCTTGCTCAGACGTCGTCCCTCCTCCTCAGGATCCCACTATCTGAGTCGTTTTTGGTACTTTGATGCCAAAGGGGGAGAGAAGTGAAAAGATAGAAGACATAGCTTTAGGGGGAGCAAGCGCAAGCTTTTGCTACATATGGACTTATTATGTAATGATTGAACTACTTATGTGCTTGTAATAGTTTAACTATGCGTCATTTAACTTGTTGAACTTGTTGAGTACTTTGTTATTATCTTAAATGAAATCCCACTTATCGTTATATATTACTATTGCATTTCCTCAAGTTCAAATTTGCTAAAGAAACTCCGCCCAAATTTCTCATATTTTCTTCAAAATGCTCTATCTTTTTATGCACACGTTTAGGGGGAGCTTTCTTTAAAATAGACTTAACAAGAAAATTATTCTCATACATTCTCTCATGCTTATTGCAAGAATTGTTTTATTGTTAAGCCACAAATAGAATATACAATTATGGTATATTCAAACCAATCTTTCTCACATATTGTTAGTGTTGTCATCAATTACCAAAAAGGGGGAGATTGAAAAGCATCTAGACCCCTAAATATTATTTTGGTAATTAATGACAATATGTGAATATGGGATTAACAAGTTTATTGAGTATTTACAAGGTTAAGTCCCATTGGTGAACTTGTTGACGCAAAGATGCATGCCAAAGGAGAAAATAAAGATCCACAAGGCTTAAAGACAAGGTACTAGTAGTCTAGGTTCCTTTTCTATTTTACCGGTCTTGGGAGTTTGGTTGGAAGACCGGATTATAGGAAAAATGCCGTACTATTAAGAGGGATCATGGCTAGTAGCTTGATAGCATGTTCTGATGCAATATGGATCAACTTAGGATCATGCATGCATGTGTACTTTAACTTGAAATTGATTTAAAAATTCTAAGTCTTCGTTCAAAATCGGTAGTACTGCTAGATTCATCTTCTTGGCGGTCGCATCGCTTCAGTCTTGGTATGACCGGTCTCTACTCGGCGGTAGTACCGCATTTTGAAGGGAACAGCCAATTAAGTATTGAAGCGGAACGACCGGGTCCTTAAACGGTCGTACCGCTGTGCGGTCATTCCGTATTTTAGTTGGCGGTTCATTAAAACCAGAAGCGTTGCAAATCCTCAGGAAATCACGAAACCCTACAAACGGTTGTACCGCCAAGAAAGCGATGACGACCGGGAAATCGGACGCATGCGTGCATTTGCTGCGATCGTTCGATTGGAAGTTCAACGGCGATTTTTCTTTATATAGTAATCGTTCTAGCCGTTGATCGTGTTTCACCAGAGGTGCAACAGACCGCCTTTTTACTGCGGTCGTTCGATTTGTCGACTTCTCCGGTTTCGTTTCCAACGGTCATAATTGTTTGTGGGGCTTTAAATACCTCCCCACTGACTCAAGGCAGAGTGTTGGGGTATTCATTTGATATCAATAGAGCCTTGAGAGCCTTTTGCATCTACTCAACACTCAAAATACTCTTGTGCATTCATTGTGAGGTTGTTGAGATACATTCAAGTGCATTCATACTCTTAGTTGATCCATTTGCACTTGAAGTGTGATCAAGCGAAGACGTTGGTCTATTACTCTTGGAGTGTTGCCGCACTCCTAGGCGGTTGATGGTGAAGCGGTGATCTCTTCAAAGGAGATTGTGAAGAGGCCGGTGCAAGCTTGTGAGTGGTTCGGTGTTCACCATCTCCGGAGCGGAGAAAGAACAACCATAGTGATTTGAGGAAGGCTTAATTCGTGGAGCCGGCTTGAGATGTCAAGTTTTCTCAACGTGGACTAGTGAAGACCGGCAAGTCTTCGATACCACGGGAAAAACATCGTCGTGCCCTTGTGGTTATTTCTTGTCTTTACTTTCCGCATTTATATTTCTAGCATATTATTGTGATTGTCTTATTTAGCTAGAGGTATAACTTGTTTAGACTAAGTAATTAATTGGATAAATTGTTAATTTGTTAAAAAGTTTAAAAACCTCCTATTCACCACCCTCTAGTCGGTTATCCTTGATCCTACAAGTGGTATCAGAGCTTGGTCTCTCATTGATTTAGACTTAACCGTCTAAGAGAGAAAAGGATGGCTAGTGAGGGAATTGCTCTAGGAAAGGCTACTTTATTTGATGGCTCAAATTATGTTTATTGGAAAATTAGAATGTCAATTTATTTAAAAGCCATGAGTCCAAGCGTATGGAGAATCGTAAATGAGGGTCACGTAATGCCTCTTGATCCACTACATCCCACGGATCAAGAGACGCGTAATGCTCATTTAGATGCTCAAGCTATGAATGCTCTCTTTGGCGCTTTGAATGCGGATGAATTCAATAGAGTGAGCAACTTGGAAAGTACTCATGATATTTGGACCACTCTATCGGAAATTCATGAGGGTACATCCACGGTCAAAGAAGCCAAATTGCATAGGCTTCGGATCAAATATGAGACATTCATGATGTTGCCTCATGAAAACATCAATGAGATGTATTCACGACTCAACAACATTGTGAATGAGCTCAAAGGCCTTGGTACTAACCTTCTTGATGTTGATATTGTGCGCAAGATGCTTAGGGCTCTCCCGGACAAGTATGAGACGTTGGTGACTCTATTTTCAACTCACCCGAGTTGACAAGGATGACACCAACGGGCTTTTGGGCAACCTCATCACAAATGAGTTGTTCAAAAAGGACAAGGAAGAGCTCTTGGAAACATCCTCCTCAAGAAAGAAGATCACCGCTTTCAAGGCCAAAGCGGAATCAAGTGATGATGAAGATGAAGAAGAAGATACCGATGAGGAGTATGCACTCCTTGTGAGAAAAATGAAGAGGTTCATGAAGAGACGCCCAAATAGAAGCTATAACTTCGATAAGTACAAGAAAGGGCAATCCTCAAATGATGAGAAGCGTTATAGCAACATCCGGTGCTATAATTGCGAAGAGAAGGGGCACATTGCTTCTCATTGTCCCGAAAAGAAGGATGACAAGGACAAGTCATTCAAGAAGAAGGAATACAATGGCAAGAAGAAGCTTTTCAAGAAGCCTCACAAAGGTGGCAAGCATGAAGCCCATATTGGAGAATGGGATTTAAATGATGAGTCAAGCGACTCCGATTCCGATGAAGAAGAGTCCCCCAAGAAGAAGGGACTAGTCGGCATTGCCATCAAAGAAACTCCATCGATGTTCTCCACTCCTACTTGCCTCATGGCAAAAGGAGATAAGGTAAAATCCATTATTTATGATGAGCCAACATATGATTCATCAATCTTTCTCCCCCTTTGACAATGGATTCATCAAGATGCATGGAAGAAGATAGAGCATGAATGTAATGGAATGGCTGCAATTTTGTAATTTTTTTTTGTTTTTGTTTTGTTTTTAACTTGAGCAAAAGGAGCCATGAAGATTATCCATGAAGACTGTACAAGTATTACACCAAGCCATATTATGTGAAGAAGCTATATTCAATCATGGCAAAACATGTACAGCAATGCTAAGGCCAAAATAGCAATAATCTAAGATTAAATGAATCGACAACATGACAAGGTGCTCAAGATCATAGTTTAACTAAAGGTATCCAAAATGAGTCAGTCATGTCTATAAGCTTAGATTGAGCCGTAAACTAGAAAAAGAGTCTAGTTTGAGCATTCAGATTTGAAACAATTTGAGCAAGCATTAAGAATTTAGCACTTTGAGCACTTTGCTGAAAATGATTGGTTTTATCTTAGTAAAGCAAGTCCTGGACTAGGAGCCATCCACAACTGCCTCCTAAGCTTCAACCAATTGCCAATTTGTTTTCTTAGCATTGTGCTAGATCTCAAGCCTCACTACGACCATCCCAAGCAACAAAAGCTTAAGAGAGTGGTCTGGGTCATCCAAAACTCCCCCTGAGTTCATGCCTAGTGCAATGGCAAGCTGTCTCATGAGAAAGAATTGGTGAGATCAGTTTTTTCGCACAGAAAAACTCATTTTTCATTTGCTTGACTTAAGAATTATCATAGCTCAGTTTAAAACTCAGAATAAGTTCAAGACTCAATTAAGCCTATATGACATGGCATGAATCATAAGAGGATCACTAAAGCAAAACTAGTCACAAGATCCAACAAGTCATGTTTTGATTCAATTTTCTCACAGATAATAAAGCTAGCATGGCAAAAGCTAGGCTATACATAAAAAGCCATAAAAGAAGTCTAGCAAACTAGCACAAGACATGGCAGGTATAAAGCATGAAATCAAGTCATACAAGGATAATAATCAAAGCTCCACAAGGTTATATTACAATGCAAGTTGTTGAATTGTAAAATGCATTATGATACAAATGAATGCAAAAGAGCAAACTCCCCTCAAAACAGGCCAAGAGGACTAACAACCCCCAACTCTCCCGCAAAGAAGCAAAACGAGAAGAATCAAGAGCTTTAGTGAAAATATCGGCAACTTGTTGCTCGGACTCTACAAAGTGAAGCACAACATCACCCTTCTCAACATGGTCTCTAAGGAAATGATATCTAACATCAATGTGCTTAGTCCTAGAATGTTGCTTGGGTTTTTGGCAATGTTAATGGCGAAGTGTTGTCACGAAAAGAGGAACACTACCCAAAGACAACCCATAGTCTCGCAGAGTAGATAAGATCCAGAGAACCCGAGAGCAACCATCGGTCATAGACTACATACTCGGCCTCTAAGATGGGATCGTGCAATGTAAGACTGCTTCCAAGATGACCAAGAGATAAGAGATGTGCCTAAGAAATGATAAGTGCTGAAGTACTCTTCCTATCTACTCTACACCCCGCAAAATCAGCATCAGAAAAAGCGCGAATGGAGAGAGCAGAAGAAGAAGAATACCAAAGTCCAAAGTCAAGAGTGTCCTGAAGGTACCTGAATATGCGACGCACTGCTTGACGATGAGAAGCTCGAGGAAAGCTCGAATGAGCGCATGCACACACAAAGAAATCAGTATGTCCGGCCTCGACTATTGTGAGATAGAGGAGGAGCCAATCATGTTTGCGGTACTCTTCCGTCCACGGCTCTCCATCCTCATCAGGGTCCAGATGGTGGTCGTGGCAATGGGAGTAGACATTGGCCTACTACTTCCCATATCGAAGCGTCGAAGAAGGTCCTTTGTATACTTACTTTGATGAATGAAGGTGCCTTCTTTCAGTTGCTTGACTTGAAGACCAAGGAAGAAAGTCAATTCGCCCATCATGCTCATCTCGAACTCCTTGCTCATAGAATCTGAAAATCTGGACACCAAAGCATGAGAGGAACCACCGAATATAATGTCATCCACATAAATCTGAACCAACAAAAAGTCACTGCCATGCCTGAGAGTGAACAAGGTTTTATCAATCAATCCCATTTTGAAATCATTCTTAAGCAGAAAACTCTTAAACCTATCATACCAAGCTCTAGGGGCTTGTTTCAATCCATACAAGGCTTTGGAGAGTTTAAAAACATGGTTTGGGAACTTGGGATTTTCAAAACCAGGTGGTTGCTTGACAAAGACCTCTTCTTCTATGAAACCATTCAGAAAGCACTTTTGACATCCATTTGAAATAGCTTGAAGCCCTTGGATGCATAAATGCTACCAAAATGCGAATGGCTTCTAATATAGCTACAGAGCAAATGTCTCCTCAAAGTCTAAGCCCTCTACCGAATACCCTTGTGCTACAAGTCTAGCCTTATTGCGTAACTACCAACCCATCTTCACTTTGCTTATTTTTGAAAACCCATTTTGTTCCAATTACATTATGATTAGGTGGAGGTTCAACTAAGGTCCAGACTTTGTTTCTTTCAAAATTTTCAAGTTCTTCATGCATGGCATTGACCCAAGAGGCATCGAAAGAGCATGAGTAACATCTCGGGGTTCAAAAGAAGCAACAAAAGCGAGAATGTGCATGAGAATCAGAGAGATGAACTCGAGCGAGTGACTCGCTCATGTAGATCCCCAATAATCTGCTTTCGGTGGATCTCTGTTCTTTGAATGCGAAGAGGAGCACCCGGTGCAGAAGTGGCCTCTACCTCACGGGCTATGAAGGTAGGATCAGAGCCACTCTGATCGTCGGAAAAGGTAGGAAGAGGCTGCTCATCTGAAGCTGGTGTAGTAGAAGCGTGCTCTCCAACCATGTCATAAGGGACTTGAGGATGGATTGGGTCCTCATCCTCGAGTCATCATCAACGAAGATGCTCTCGTAAAACTCAATGTACTGCATCATCGGGTCAAGTGCAGGACTAGCCTCATCAAAAGTGACTTCGCAAGTCTCAACAACTTTGTTAGTGTCAAAATTAAATACACGATAGCCACGAGAATGAGCAGGATATCCAAGAAATATGCCATCAGAACATCTAGATTCAAATTTATCAAGGTTGCCATGTTTAAGAATGAAGCACTTGCAACCAAAAATCTTGAAATGAGAAACTTTGGGCTTATGACCAAATCTGAGCTCATAAGAAGTCTTACCAATTACAGATCTCAAGAAAACCCTATTAGAAATATAGCAAGCAGTAGAGATCGCCTCACCCAAAACCTCCTAGGTGTGGAATGCTCATCTAGTATGGTCCCGCCATCTCTACAAGGGTCCTATTCTTCCTCTCTACAACACCATTCTGCTGGGGAACTCTAGGTGATGAAAACTGGTGCTCTAGCCCCCTATCAGAACAGAAAGTGGCAAAGGAAGAATTCTTGAATTCTGTCCCATTGTCACTCCTAATGGCTCTCAACGCCCAGAAGCTCAACAACAAGTCTAAGGACCAACTCTCTAAAGAACCCAAAAGCCTCGCCCTTATAAACCGTAAAATAAACCCATGAATACCTAGAGTAATCATCCACAATCACAAGCACATACCATTTCCCACCCACCGATGAACTCTAGAAGGACCAACAAGTGTCTAAGTGCAAAAGTTGTCCAGTCCATCTGTCATCACTAAGGTAAGAGGTGGATGAGAAGCGAAACCATCTTACCATGTCTCTACAGGTGTGCACACAAGGTCTCTAATGACCTTGACCTAGGCGCACCTCTAATCAAATCCTTACATCGACTCTAGTCAAGTGGTGAAGCCTATGTGACCAAGCCTCACGATGCCACAACACTAAATCATGGGAGTCGGTTACAAGACACCTAGAGCTAGAAGCGAAGAGACACGAAAATCAAGACAAAAGATCCTCTCAAACCTAGAGATCTCAAAGACAAGCTCACCAGAGGAATCTATAACCTGACTCACCACTCTTAAATCTCACCTCTAGACCCTCATCAAGCGGTGAGAAACAGAAGCGATTATACCTCGGCTTACTTACCAAAGCGACGTTCTTGAGCATGAACTTGTTGTTGACGCCAAGACTGTGCCCTTGGTCATCACGGTCCCGTAGAAGCATCCCCAAATGTGATCAATTCATTGCGGATGCGTGTGAGGAGGAGAACCATCTAGAATCCCGGTCATGTGTCGAGAGCACCCGAGTCAATAAGCCATATGTCCTCCTTCCTCGCACGACGGACCTACAAGGCATGAGTCGGAAACATCGTGCCTCAAGATCAAGTTAGTGATAAAAGACTTGGGAATCCAAAGATCGAGTCACACGATGCTTAGGCAAAAAAAGAGAAGCAAAGAAGAAATGGTTAGGAGCAAAATCATAAGAACGCACACGAGAACCACCTAGACCTCTCCGAATCGACCTACCAAAAGGTCGGTACTCTGCCTAGATGCTACTCGCGGTCTCTCCTCACGAAATCCTAAACCCGAAGCAGCGCCTAGAACCACCAAAGGAGTCAAAGAAGTCATCTGAACCTAGGCCTATGTCTAGCAGAAAGACAGTCGCCTAGCTCTAGAGACAACAAAGCAGTGAAGGAACTCCTCTAATGGTTCTCAAGGTACTCATCCTCTCCTTCCTCTCAATCTTGGCTCTACGGAAGCAGAACTCAACAATGTGGCCATCCTTCTTGCAGAAGGTGCAATGGTACTTGACCTTTTGAGGGTCTCGACCGATGAAGTAGAAGCACCTAGCTTGCTAGAAGTGGTTTGGGCAAAACCAGCAGATTTAAAGACTATCTTGGATGGATTAGGGGGTTCTACCTCAAACAGGCCACTCTCAACAACTCTAACAACCTTAGGTGGATGGTTCTTGGTATGCTCTAGGAATCAAATCCTAGGCCTCTATTATTCACACTCACCTTAGATTTGTCTAGAATCATGTTGAGGTTCTTCTTCCCACCAATAAATCTCTCAAGTGTCTCTTTAAGGTAGTCATTTTGTTTGGCTAGTTCATAACAAGAAGCACACTTATTTGACTTGCTAGCCCTATCGATTTTTCCTTATAATGAACTACCTCACTTTCAAAGCCTCACAAGACACACAATAGTTATCCCTAATCTTATCCAACTGCTCTTTGAACTTAACTCTAAAAGCTTCTTGTATCTTATCTACATTATGCCCAAGTTCAATACAAAGAGTACAAGAATCGAGAATCAACAATTTTCTTTGAAGCAGGTCATGGACATGGATTGTTCAATTTTAGCCTTTTCTTCTAGTGTCTTGTTTAAAGCATCATTCTCAAGTGTGAGTTTAACACGTTTTCACATGAAACAGCTTTTAGAGTACGTAATCATTTCCGACATCTCCTTCATTTTAATCTTGTTTTTCTCATAATGAGAGCGGTGTGACTAGCATCAAATTTACTCGGTTCTTTTGTAGCACTATCCAATTTTAGTTCAAGCAAATCACAATTTGAACAAGGCAAAGGGATAGCATCAACAAGAGTCACATCTAAAGCAATGGCATTCATGCAAGGTGACTAGACTTGAGAGTTTCTAGTTCATCCGAGCATCTTTCAATTGATTTGTAACAGAGGAATGAGCAAGTCTTAGAGTTACCAATTCATCATACATTCCGAACAAGCATCACAAACATCTTCAGACTAATCGATTTGAGTGTAGCAACTTCTAGTTTCAAGTTATCAATCATGATGTCCACGATTCTTAAGCGTTCTAGCTTGCTTATCTAATTTTCGCTCGAAATGACCAAAGCACGTTTCATCCGGCGGTGAGGGACATACCTCATCGGGATCATTGAAAAGGTAAATCGTCGTTGGAGGAGTCGACGTCATGGTGCCGCTAGCCATGAAGCACATGCCGTGAAGTCTGGGCCTTCTTCTTGCCATGAGAGTCATCGCTGCCGCCCTCCGCCTCCGAGTCCACATCGCTCATGTTAACACTCTCAAGAGCGGCAAGGACTTGGTCGATTTAACTTGCGATAGTTTGGCTTCTTGCCTTTCTTGTCTTTGGCTTGATGACGCCTCGAGAGTCCTTCTCCTCCTTGCCCTTCACTTGGGGCACTTGGAGCGAATGTGGTTAGGCTCACCACACTCAAACAAGTGACAGGCCACCTCTCCTCCTGCTCCTCACTTTGTTGTAAACTCTCGAGAATTTGGTGGATAGGAGGGCTAAATCATCTTCGTAGCTTCTAAGCGCTCATCGCTCAAAGAATGTAAAGTCGACAAAGAAAACCAGATGAGCCAAAATCAAAGGAATCGGTCGAGCTACCCTTCGATGGGTCGACCACCAAAGCCATCGACTGTCTTGGGGAGACGCGAGATAAAGTCAATCTCATGCGTCTTCAATCTCGAGTAGAGCTTATCCATGGTAAGCTCACTCATGGCAATGTTGTCATTGATGGATGTGATCTTCATCCCCTGCACCTTCACATCAAGAGCACCCGGAAGTCGGGCGTGCATTCTCGACTCAAGTGAAAACAAGATCAACAAATACAAGATCATGAAGAATCTTGGAGAACCTCCCCACGACTCATCTAAAGACTCACTAGGTCTTTGCTCGATCTTTGAGTATTCTTTCTTGAGCCGGTTCATCTCACTTCCTTGATCGCAATGAGCCCTCGTGGTAATCACAGAGAGTTCTCCAGATCTCGTGAGCAGACCTCAAATGAGCCACACGCTCA
Organism: Phyllostachys edulis; assembly: GCA_036346405.1. Taxonomy (NCBI): domain Eukaryota; kingdom Viridiplantae; phylum Streptophyta; class Magnoliopsida; order Poales; family Poaceae; genus Phyllostachys; species Phyllostachys edulis. Next base: position 6,208,631 of record CM070566.1, read on the forward strand.
AACTCAGATCGACTAAGACCTTGGATCAAGAAGTTGCGAGCTTTGCTGTTAGCCTCAATGTCTGAAGTGATCACATCGTCATCGGCCGGCACGACATATGGATTTTTGACCTTAAGCCAAATAGCGCGCCCTTGAGCCTCGATGTAGGCTTGCATGCGAGCCTTCCAGTAAGCAAAATCAACTCCATCGAAAATATGAGGTTTGAGTGAATACTTGTCAGTCGCCATGGCTTCAAAGACCGGTTAAGATCTATGAGAAGAGCTAACCGGGCTCTGATACCAATTGTAGGACCGGAAAGGCGACTAGAGGGGGGGTGAATAGGAGCATGAACACTTTTTCACCTTAATTGAATTCAATACTAATTCACTCCAATAGCTATGGAAGCTATGAAGATCAAGGTACAAGCACAGTGGAAGTCTTGTATTGAATCCAATTAAACCCCGACGCAAAACACCCAAAATAACCAAAAACCCAAATCTCAAAGTGTTGGGCGGTCTAACCTCTCAAATGGCGGTCTGACTCCTTTGCCTAGCGGTCAGATCGCTGATTTTGGCGGTCAGACCGCCCCTGACGATGAACAGGAAAATCAGCACAATCAGCCTGAAAACCCGAAACGAAAATCGGTCTAACTTTTGATCCGTAAGGCCAAACTCCACGAAATTTGAAACACACCTTCCTAAGAATATTAGGAACCTATTCCAAGTGGAGATTGAGTAGATCCATGACAAAGGTTTGACCTTTTTCAGTTTTACCGAAGGAGGGTTCAAAACCGGGCAAAAACCAAAAACATGATCCAACTCTTGCTCGTAGGGGATTGATGATTTAGATGATCTTAGATGTATTCCCACACATCATAGCAAGGTAAAAGAGGGCACGAAACAAACCAAAAACCACAGAATCAAGGAAGCATCCAAAATCATCAAAAGAGAAGGAAAGCACATGAAGACACATCTTTGAACAAGCACCCATAGATTGATTCACGATTTGATGTCGGATACTGACCACTCCATCCATGGAGGACAAAACTCAATCCATGAGCACACAACTCAACACATCTCCCTAGAACCCTAAGCCTCTTCTCTTTCTCCTAAGCCCTAAGACAAACTAGGGTTTATCATGAAGTGCTTCAAGTGGTCGCCTAATGACCCCTCTCTATTTATAGGAGGCCTAGAGCTTCTAGAAGACTTAACCCTAATGGGCTCCGTTAAGGCCCAATACAAACGGGTTACACACACACACATCTCAAAGCGTCGTTTTCACTTTTCTTGACCTAATCCACTTCTTGACGCACCGTCTTGCGCCGCGGGTTGGCATTAGGTCACCAAGGCGGTATTTGATGAAATTACCAAAATACCCCTTCTCGATCTTTTCCGAAGACCAAGTCCAAACTGCGCGAAACACATCCATGCTTCGCCACGTGTAGGTTGATCCAGCGGCTCTCATCGTGTCGGCAAGTCTCTCCCATCCGGGGTTTATTCATTGTGGTTTGTGTTTATGTGACATGCACCATGTCTACCCTTTCCGATGCATGTCGCTGCCTCGAGATCAGGTACCTAGAAAGCACAACACAGCAAGTGTAAGTCCACAACTCAGCAAAGTGCAATAGCAATAAATAACATAGCATCATAATTAGCCAAAGGAAATAAACAAACCCATCATGAACAACATAATTATATACCACAAATCCATCTCTTATGCAAGAATGCAATGAGCATGTCATGAATGCACTTTCTTCACCTTCTTTGCAATTACCGGTAATGCCGAGTAGTGTATCCGTCGATACATACTCTAGGCCTGTGCCCTCTAGGCATAGGGATTCAAAGCCCACACTCCACGAGTGTGGGGACCAAGCCCGTCCAATGCATGACGGGGATCTAAGCCCGTCCCATGTATGACGGAGACCTCAATGAAAAATGTGAGCACACCGGACTAGTCATGTAACTTTCTCACCGACCTCACCGGATTAGTTACATGACTTTCTCACCGACATGGCTCATGCATTCTTGCCATGATGCAAATGCACATGTCTATTGTCATTATCATGATTCATCATTGTCATCATTAACAAGGTAGCCTCATTGCTCACCTTGTCCCATCATTATTGCCATCAACATGTAACCATTATCATGTAAGCATCACCATATAAACATTATCATGTACGCATCATCGTATAACCATTAGCATGCAGCATCATGTAAACCTTTCCAAGTAGTAAGCATCATCATTAAACTATGGCATTCATCAAGTATAAAATATAACAACCCATTAATACTACTTGCACTTGCCTCAACCATGAGACGTAATACAACGACAGAAAGCTCTAGCCCCGGGGTTCACCACCACCTAGTGGCGGAATCCTACGACACCAGCTTCTGTGCGAAAATAGTGCGAATAGGATACATATTTTAGAGGCAAATCAGACTCAGGTAGTATAGTGTCCATATGGATGTCTCCAACAGGAATTTCTGCAGTGCCTAAGAGGCATTGGTCACTGATATCAATTGAACATACCTGAGTATTTTGGGCCCTAGGCTGGAAGCCACATTTCTCAACAACAGATGATCTTACAATCGCTGGAGTTATGGGTGGTGTGAAACCCTTCTTCGAGACCTCTGCAATAGCCCAATTTACAAGGGCCATCTCCAACAAAATAGCTTCGTTCTTTAAGTTGTAAAACTTTGAACCACTAACCTCAGAAGCTCCTTTCTGATAACAGAGCTTTCCTCACCCCCTACAGGAACATCTGGATGTGTAGCATTAGGAATACTTTGAGCTTCTAGTTGAAGCTTATCAGTCAGCTGAACAAGATCCTCTTCTAGTGCAATAAGCCCTTCTTTTAGGTTCTTACCTTCTTCAACAAGGGCTTGGCGCACAGATGGGTCTAGTTCCCCTTTCCTTTTGTTGGCATCTGCATTTCTTTCGGCCGAGTCGCTCAAATTCTCGCCATCTTCGCAGCCATGAGGTACCGGTCGAGAGCCGAGGACGAGGTTGAGATTGGCAGCGGCGAAGGCGGCTGGGCCGACTGGAGGGGTCGGCTGCGGTGTGGACCGGGCGCGAGGGGAGATGGGAGCATGACGACGCAATGGGCAGCACCGGGTGCCGGAGGAGCCGAGGAGCTGGCTTCGATGACGGTGGCGGTGTTGGCCCCAGGCCGCGCCGGGAGCAGCCGGAGGCGACACCACGTGAGAAGGGGAGGGAGGAGACACCGTAGGGGAAACGGGAGTAGCCGGGGTGGCGCCGACAGCAGGGGGAGTCGCAGGGAGCCAGGGGACCAGCGGATGTGGCAGGGAGTCGAGCGGCAGGAGGAGGCGGCGCAGGCGGTCCGCAGAGGTAGTTGGGGCGACGCGCAGGCAGGAGGAGGCAGCCGGGTAGGAGCCACAGGCGGCGGGGCCGAGCCGGGGGCCTTGAGCGGCGGCGCCGTAGGGAGTGGAGAATGGGGAGGAGGTGGGGAGATCCAGGAGGAGCGGCGGCCACTGAAGGGGAGGAGGTGGGGAGAGCCAGGAGGAGCGGCTGTTAGGGTTGGGGGAGGAGGCGCCTCCCCCTTGACCCATTAAGGCCGACCCAACAAGGGTCCACTTTGGCTTGGGCCGGAAGCCCAAGATCCAAACCATCTTAAATCTGAATTTTTCGATCTTAATTCCAATTCTAAACTATGAAGCAATCGAAATTGAATAAATTTCGCTCTCCCGAACTGATGAGGACATCACTTCTTCGGATACACGCACTACACAAAGTCCTCCAGATCCGGTTGCTAAACTACAAGGTCCTATGACAAGAGCTCGTGCACGTCACTTAAATTATGAGGTGAGCTCGTTTCTAGGTGCTAATAATTTATCTATGCAGAATGGTATGCTACCTAAAAATTGTGATCTTCTCTTACTTAGGAATAATGGGAAGGATCCAAACCGTCTACGACCAGTTCTCGGTGATCTGCAAGCTCTACGACCAGGTGTACCCGCTCTACGACCAGATCTGCCAGTTCTACGACCAGGTCTCAATCTCTACGACCAGTTCTACGACTAGTCCTACGACCAGGCTGCCAGGTTTATGAGCAAACCGCAAGCTCAACGACCAGGCCCACGACCAGTGACGACCACGTTGGGTGTTGGTCAGAGACTTTGAAATAAGGTGCTGCGTCACCGTTTTGGGCCTAATACGGCCTTGTAAGCGTGGCGAGGTCAAGCCCAGGATGTATACGCCTATCCACATGGCAGCACAACCCTAGGTCAGTCTCCTCACGTTCTTCTTCCCCCCCCTATATATTGTAGCAGCCGCCACAGTTTAGGGTGGGTTTTTCTTAGATTATTCTGCCACTTTGCAGTTTCGCCGCTTGTTCGGTTTGAGGAACCCCACTTGTGAACTTCATCTATATTCGCAATATATTTCAGATTGCATCTACCTTGTTCTTGTGAGTTGCTTCGATTGCTTGCAGGAATCATAACCCTCGTGGTAAGGTCGATCGCGTGCAAGCGTGGTTGATAACGGCAGTCGTGCGGGTGTAGTGAATTGCGAGGTGACGATCTGTGGGTCGGAAGCCTCAAAGCGCCAACGCCCTCACGATTTAAATCAATCGAACCTATCGGAAGATCGGGCCACCGTGATTCATCAAGTGGTATCAGAGCACCAGGTTGCCCGTTAGGTAATCTCATTGATCCCTTTTTGTTAGTTGTTTTTCATCACCTAGAGTCCAGAAAATTGCCCCACAAAAAATTTTAGATCTTAGTTCTTCCGCTGTCCAAACCACTCTGTGCCTTTCGCAGTTGTGTTTTCGTTTTCGTGTTGTTGAATTCGAGTCCATCGTCGGTGTCTTTGTTCTTTGGTCTAGTCGCCGTGATCTAGTTTCTAGCGCCGAGTCTTCTTTGTTTCGGTCATCGTGTATCTCGGCTTGCCCTTGGTTGCATCCGTTGTTTTGTCTACTATAGCCGAGATCGTGTCATCACCCTCATCCGACCACGTACTCAGTTTCGACTTCCCACCAATTCGAGTTCGACCACCTCCTCGGATTCGACCACCTCTTCGAGTTCGATCACCTTACTTGAGTTCGACCACCTCCTCGGGTTCGACTGCCTAGTCGGCTCGACCACCTCCTCAGATCCGACCACCTACCCTTTCGACCACCTAGCCAAAGTTCAGAGAGAGAGAGAGAGAGTATCTTTTTATTACCTTTATACCCCTGCTCTCCGGAAAAAGTTTGTGACCTATATATATCCCCGACCCAGAAGAGGGTTTTGAAGAGTTGTGAGTCAAGGTCACTTTCGCAAAAAAAAAAAAAGAAAAGAAGAGAGGAACCCTCGGTTGGATTTCGGTAGTCAAAAAAAAAAGAGAGAAAGAGAGAAGCAAAAAAAAGAAGAAGAAGAAGAAAAAGAGACCACCCCAGTTGGCTCACGACCACCCTCATTTGGTCTACGACCACCCTCAGGTGGCTCACGACAATCCACGCTTGGTCCACGCACCACCCTCAGAGAAATCGGTTGCCTTGCGAATTTTGTTCTATTGTGCTTGTATTTCGCTTGCTCGAGCTAGTTCTAGGAACGCGTTTGGGCAAAGAATCGTGATTTAGTACCGTGGACTTTGATTCAGCTTTGCTAACCTGTTTTCATTACTGCTATTCCTTGCTACAAAATTTTACCTATCTCGAGCTCCACATACTTTCGGCCCCCAGATTTGGATCCTCGTATTCGCCATCCACCGCGGTCGTACATCCCACCTTCTCCGATCATACCACCTGCTGCAATTGGTAAGAAATTCATAAGAGCTTGGTAAGACGCTTGAGAGTGTGTGATCCCACCTCCCACCACCTAGTAGTTGATAGGGATAATATCTTTGTGTTGTCTTTTGTCTTCTACTAAACATGGCGGTGAGGAATTGGAGGCGCAAGAGTGTGTTTTGAGGAGAGCTCACAAGGGTGTTGGATGAGCACCGCCATGCTATTAATGACGACATTGATAGGAAGTTTGCGTAAACAATCGCTACATCGCAAGCAACTCAATGATAGTATCGCAATGCTCAACACACGATTGATGGTTTGGCCAATCAACCATCGAACAATGGGCGTGTGGGTCCTCATGGTGCAGCCCATGACCGTGAGTTTGACAATGGAAATGAGATGCACAACCACGACGCCTTTGATGCACGACAACGAACCGTTGAACTTCAACCGCCAAGGTATGAGAGGTAATAACATTCAACAACATAATGCACGTGTTAATGATGATCCATATGCTAAAGTCAAGTTCACTATACCATCTTTTGTGGGTGCTTATGATCTCTGAAACATATCTAGATTGGGAGTTGACGGTAGAGAATGTAAATTTAATGCTCACTTAGTTCTGAAGTGCATAGAGTTCGACAAGCCACAAGTGAATTTAAAAACTTCGCCATCATTTGGTGGAATAGGGTATGCAATGATGGATTAGCGCCTACTACTTGGGATGCTCTAAAGGTTGCTATGCGTAATAGATTTGTTCCACCTTCTTTAAACGTGATTTGCTTAAAGCGCAGCGCTTAAACCAAGGCAATAGATCTCAGAGAAGAATATTATCGAGCTACAAATTAGTATGTTACGTTGTGACATTATTGAGGATGAAGAGGCTGCGATGGCACATTTTTATGGAGGATTAACACGTGAAATTCGTGACATTGTTGATTACAAAGAATATGATAGTATCCTAGATTGTTTCAACTTGCACGCTTGGTAGAAAAGGAATTGCGGGGACGACAAACAGAGGCCAAGGAACAATTTTGGAAGCACGTCTACACCAAGAACAACGCCAGTCAAGTTAAAATAGTCCCACCTTCGCCTACACGGTCTGCTGCCCCCTCCTCGAGTAGGGCGCGTTCAAGAAGACCACCGACACCATCACATGCACTCGAGGTAAGTAAATCTACTAGTGTGCGTGCCCCGCCAAGAGTTCTTCTTCGGTTGCTTCCACGGGCGTCGACGATGGGATTATTTGCCATCGTTGCAAGGAATGGGCCACGCCATGAGGGATCGCCAAGTCGTGAGCATACCTTGCCACCGCAGACGGAGGTTATGTAAGTGCTAGTGATATTGAGGATGAATATGTACTTGCGTACCAACATTGCAGTGGAGGAGACGAAGCAGAGCGGTGATCTTGATGATGTAGAGGAACAAGTAGCTGCTTTGTTGACACCGGAATCATATGAGCCTTGTTGCACAACGAGTCTTGGCGCACAAGTGGAGAGAGAAGAGCAAAATCAACGGCACAACTTGTTTCAAACCAGATTTTCGTGAAGGAGAGAGCTGCAGAGTAATCATTGATGGAGGGAGCTGCAATAACCTTGCAAGTTCCGAGATGGTCAAGAAGCTTGGCTTGGCCACACACCACACCCACATCCCTACTACATCCAATGGTTCAATTAGTGTGGTAAGTTAAAGGTAAACCAAGTTGTCGAGTGCAATTTTCATTTGGTAATTACAAAGATAGTACCGACTTTGATGTAGTGCCTATGCAAGCATGCTCTTTGTTGCTCGGTAGGCCTTGGATATATGATAATGATGTTTTGCACCATGGTAGAGCTAATACCTACTGTTCTCACATAGGGGCAAGAAGATTAAGTTGTTGCCTTTGACACCAAATTGAAATTGTGAAAGATGAAGTAGAGCGTGCTAAAGATGAAAGAAACATCAATGAACATGATTATGAAAATCAGCAAGTAGCAAAACGTGTTTTCCCACCTAAAGGGGAGAAAGTGACGCCTAGTTCTAAGTCCGAGGGAATAAAATTGAAGGGGTGTGTTATGCTTGCCACTAAATCTGAACTTGCTGAAATTTGTGATAATGAGCTGTCCTGCTATGCTTTGATATGCAAAGATGCTTTATTTTCACTTGAGGATATATCTAGCTCTTTGCCTCCTGCTATTGCTAACCTTTTGCAGGAGTATGTGGATGTATTTCCAGCTGAGATACCCCCGGGATTGCCACCTATTCGAGGGATAGAGCATCAAATTGATTTGATCCCGGGAGCGACTTTGCCAAACCGTACGCATATAGGACCAATCCAGAGGAGACTAAGGAAGTTCAATGACAAGTCCAAGATCTTTTGGACCGTGGTACGCGTCTGAAAGCCTTAGTCCTTGTCTTTGTTCTGTTCTTTTGGTTCCTAAGAAAGATGGTAGTTGGCATATGTGTGTTGATTGTAGAGCCATTAATAATATTACGATAAGGTATCGTCATCCTATTCCTAGGCTAGACGACATGCTTGATGAGTTGAGTGGTTCTATTATTTTCACAAAGATTGACTTGTGGAGTGGTTACCACCAGATTAGAATGAAATTGGGAGATGAATGGAAGACTGCTTTTAAAACTAAGTTCGGACTATATGAGTGGTTAGTCATGCCTTTTGGTCTAACTAACGCACCTAGTACTTTTATGCGATTGATGAACGAGGTTTTACGTTCTTTCATTGGAAAATTTGTGGTGGTTTATTTTGATGATATCTTGATTTATAGCAAGTCACATGAGCTACACTTGAATCATATCGTGCTGTTTTTAATGCTTTGAGAGATGCACATTTGTTTGGTAACCTCGAGAAGTGCACCTTTTGCACCGATCGAGTTGCGTTTCTTGGTTATGTTGTGACACCACAGGGAATTGAGGTGGATGAGGCAAAGATTGCAGCCATCCAAAGTTGGCCGACGCCCACCACTGTGACACAGGTGCGGAGCTTCCACGGCCTTGCCGGATTCTATCGACGTTTTGTGCGGATTTCAGCACCATTGCCGCAACCATTGAATGAATTAACAAAGAAAGGAGTGCCTTTCCAATGGGGACCTACGCAAGAGAAGGCATTCAACTTATTGAAAGAAAAGCTCACCACAAAGACACCCTACTCCAACTCCCCGATTTTGGTAAGACTTTTGAGATTGAATGTGATGCTAGCGGGATTGGGATAGGTGGTGTCTTCGATTCAAGAAGGTAAGCCAGTTGCATATTTCAGTGAGAAATTAAATGGGCCTAGTCTGAATTATTCTACCTATGATAAAGAATTGTATGCTTTAGTTCGTGTGCTTCAAACTTGGCAACATTATCTATGGCCCAAAGAATTTGTTATACATTCCGATCATGAATCGCTAAAACATATTAGAAGTCAAGCTAAACTGAATAAACGACATGGTAATTGGGTAGAATTTATTGAGTCGTTTCCATATGTCATAAAGCATAAGAAAGGTAAGGACAATGTGATTGCCGATGCGCTTTCTAGACGTTATACTATGTTATCTCAACTTGATCATAAGATTTTTGGCTTGGAAACTATTAAAGATTTATATGCTACTGATTTAGACTTTAAAGAAGTGCTTGAACATTGTAAAGGAGGGAAAACATGGAATAAATATGTGCTGATGGATGGTTTAGTCTATCGTGCTAACAAGCTATGCGTTCCAGCTAGCTCCGTTCGTCTTTTGTTGTTGCAGGAGGCGCATGGAGGAGGTTTGATGGCACATTTTGGAGCAAAAAAAACTGAAGATGTGCTAGCCGCCCACTTCTTTTGGCCAAAGATGACACGCGATGTCGAGCGCTACGTGGCTCGCTGCACTACATGCAACAAAGCTAAGTCCCGTCTTAACCCACATGGACTTTATATGCCTCTTTCTATTCCTAGCGCCCCTTGGGAGGATATTTCTATGGATTTTGTTTTAGGATTGCCTAGGACAAAGAGGGGAGGACAAGATATTTGTAGTAGTGGATCGGTTTTCTAAAATGGCACATTTTATACCTTGTCACAAGAGCGATGATGCCACAAACATAGCTGATTTGTTTTTCAGGGAAATCATTCGCTTACATGGAGTGCCCAATACTATTGTCTCGGATCGCGATGCAAAGTTTTTGAGCCACTTTTGGAGATCACTTTGGAACAAATTGGGGACAAAGCTATTATTTTCTACTACGTGCCATCCCCAAACTGATGGGCAAACGGAGGTTGTCAACCGCACGTTATCCACCATGTTGCGGGCTGTTTTAAGGAAGAATTTGAAGATGTGGGAAGAGTGTTTACCGCATATTGAGTTTGCTTACAACAGGTCGGTACACTCTACCACCAAGGTAAGTCCGTTTCAGGTAGTGTATGGTTTTAACCCCCATGCTCCTATTGATTTACTACCTTTGCCTACCTCTGAAAAAATTAATTTAGATGCTAAGAAGCGTGCTGAATTTGTTCTTAAGTTGCATGAAATAACTAAAGAGAATATAGAGCGTATGACTGAAAAGTATAGAGTTGCTGGAAGTAAAGGTAGAAAAGAAATAACATTTGAACCAGGAGATTTAGTTTGGGTGCATTTGAGAAAGGATAGGTTTCCGGAATTAAGAAAATCAAAGTTGATGCCTAGGGCTGATGGACCATTTAAGATAATTGCAAAGATAAATGACAATGCATATCAATTGGAGCTACCTGCAGATTTTGGGGTTAGCCCTACATTTAACATTTCAGATTTGAAGCCATACGTGGGAGAAGAAGATGAGCTTGGGTCGAGGACGACTCCAATTCAAGAAGGGGAGGATGATGAGGACATCACTTCTTCGGATACACGCACTACACAAAGTCCTCCAGATCCGGTTGCTAAACTACAAGGTCCTATGACAATAGCTCGTGCACGTCACTTAAATTATGAGGTGAGCTCGTTTCTAGGTGCTAATAATTTATCTATGCGAGAATGGTATGCTACCTAAAATTGTGATCTTCTCTTACTTAGGAATAATGGAAGGATCCAAACCGCTCACGACTAGTTCTCGGTGATCCGCAAGCTCACGACCAGTGTACCCGCTCCACGACCAGATCTGCCGGTTCTACGACTGTGTCTCAATCTCTACGACCGGTTCACGACTAGTCCCACGACCAGTCGCTGTGTTTATGAGCAAACCGCAAGCTCAACGACTGTGCCCACGCACCAGTGGCGACCACGTTGGGTGTTGGTCGAGACTTTGAAATAAGGTGTCACACACCGCTTTTGGGCCTAATACGGCCTTGTAAGCGTGGCGAGGTCAAGCCCAGGATGTATACGCCTATCCACATGGCAGCACAACCCTAGGTCAGCCTCCTCACGTTCTTCTTCCCCCCCCCTATATATTGTAGCAGCCGCCACAGTTTAGGGTGGGTTTTTCTTAGATTATTCTGCCACTTTGCAGTTTCGCCGCTTGTTCGGTTTGAGGAACCCCACTTGTGAACTTCATCTATATTCGCAATATATTTCAGATTGCATCTACCTTGTTCTTGTGAGTTGCTTCGATTGCTTGCAGGAATCATAACCCTCGTGGTAAGGTCGATCGCGTGCAAGCGTGGTTGATAACGGCAGTCGTGCGGGTGTAGCGAATTGCGAGGTGACGATCTGCGGGTCGGAAGCCTCAAAGCGTCAACGTCCTCACGACGAAATCAATCGAACCTATTGGAAGATCGGGCCACCGTGATTCATCACGAACATTAATCTTTCTAGTTGAAATTTGGGGTATTACAGTTTCTACCGACACGTTTCGGTTTTGCGTATTCTTCTTTGTGAATTTGTCCTTGATCTAATTCTACATCTTATTTCTTATACAACTATCCAGTTATATTTCCTTTGATTCGTTGCTTGTCTGCTCCATCCTATTTTTACAGATCTTCCTACTGCCTTCGTGCTTCCTCATTGTATCTACCCTCAACAATGTTAGTCACTTTTGCTAAGATGTTACTTTGTACTGTTTTATGCCCAACTTGTCGACGCTTCTAAGTTTTTATAAATTGGTCTTGCAATGTTGCTGCATATCTCTGTTATGTACACCGAACATGTTTATATTTACGCACCTCAGCACTAGGCTATGGTATGTTTCGTAGTATGTTTACTTCTATTGCTCCATGCCTGCATTGTTTGTTTTGTAGTACATTTCTTTCTATTGCTTCATGCCTTCTCTAGACTAGCAGGTTATGCATGCGAAACAACCATTTAGACTCAGACTAAAGGGGGCACTGGAACATTTCACGGTGTGCGCTAGTGCTAATAGTTTTCTACAACTATTATCCTTTTTTCCTAAAACATGTGAGGGAGTGGCTTGTACAACCAGGCCAATACACCTCAATGCCATGTTATCTAAAGGTGCACTAGAACAATCTACGATGTGCAGTAGTGCTAATCGTTGTCTCCAGCCATTAGCCATTTTCCCTAAAACATAAAGGGGGCTGGCCTCTTCCACCAAGAAAACAATTATGCCCGTTTAAATAGTTCTGAAAAATAAGCTTCCTCCCCGCCTCTTACACTCCGGTAAGCAAGGCCACATATCTTGGAAAGCTAGGCTATTTTAGTAATATGTAGGTGATGAACTCTTCATAAGGTCCTCTTTCTATCAAGGACCGGGTAACAATGAAGGATTGGCTTTGAATTGCATTCCCTCTTGCAGCTTTCCTTTGCATCCTTACGAACATGTTTCTCCTTCTCGACGTGTTCCTCTCCTTCGCATTGACAAGGTCTCTCTTACAAACTCCTCTATCTTTGTTTTGCTATCTTTGTTTTGTCAAACATCACTCTTCCTATAGAAGTAACAGGTTATATTTCCTTGTCTGGTCCCTTACCTGTCTGCCCTGTCCTGTTTTTGTAGGTGTTGCTATTACCTTCGTACTTCCTCAACATACCTAACCCCAATAATGTAAGTTATTTTTTTCTAAGATGTTTCTTTGTATTGCTTTATGCTTGCCTTATAGATGTTACTACATTTTTTTACGTGCCTCAACACTGGTCTATGGTATGTTTCGTACTATTTTTGTTTCTATTGTATTGTGCTTAGCTTGTTGGTTATGAAGTACATATTTTGTTAAATTCTCTGGACTGATTATGGTGTTTAATATGTAGATTCTCTATAGTACTAGCAATTTACGTTAATGTATTTGCACATTTTTTGTTTCTTTAATCTTCTTGCTTATTCAGTGCTTGTATTATAGTTGTTCTAACATTTCGCTTATAAGCCTTGCATTTTCTTCGCTGCAACGTTTTTCCTACAATAATTAGCAATATACTTATAGATCTACAATAGTTACTGATATAGCCATAACGTTTCCTACACGCGCCCCGGGCTCTAGTGTAATGTAATAAATAGTCATGGTCAGACATCAGTACTACTTAGGGCATCTCCAATAGTGTATTTATTGTCGTCTCTTAGCTATGCCACGTCAACAAAATCCTATGTGGAGGAGAGAGAGAAAGGAGAGAGAGCACATATCGTCTCTTCCTAAAGAGACGATCGTGCACGTGAAACAAGACATGATACATTAATCTACTCTAGTTGACATGTAGGACCGTTTCAATGAAAAATTATAAAATACAAATGTTGAAGAGTGTGCTAGAGACTATCCATTGGAGATATTGTCTTTAAAGATGACGTAGCATATATTAGAGACAAGGTTATCTCTAACATTGGAGATACCCTTAGTAGTCTGTGTAGGTAGATTTTATTTTTTGTTTTTTAGAGAGAGGAGTGTGTGTGGGTAGATGGGTCGCTTGGCTTCTGAACTCCCCGGTGCCCTGAGAGCGATTCGCAGTGACAATGATATAGAATTCAAGAATGCCTCATTTGCCTCTTTCTATGCTAAGCGTGATATTGAGCATCAGTTCTCTTCTCCACACGTTCCTCAACAAAATAGCGTGGTGGAAAGGAAGAACAGAATCTTAGTCGAGATGGTTAGGATGATGCTAGATGAGTATAACACTCCGAGGAGGTTCTGGGCCGAAGCTATTGCTACAACTTGCCATATTGCCAATCATGTCTTCTTGAGACCGTATTTGGGCAAGACATCTTATGAGCTTCGATTTGGTAGAAAACCTCTTATTTCTCATTTTCGAGTTTTTGGAGCCAAGTGTTTCATTCTCAAGATAGGAAACCTAGATAAATTTGAGTCAAGAACTTTTGATGATTTATTTCTAGGTTATCCTACACATTCGAGGGGTTTTCAATGTTGAGACTAACGTTGTTCAGGAGACATGTAATGTCACCTTTGATAAGACTAGCCCTAGAGCTAGATCAGATATTTCAGGTGACACACAGGCGACAGAGAGCATCTTTGTAGAGGAAGATGATGATGAAGTCGATGATACTCTTCCACCTGTTGCCGATGCTCCTGTCCCAGCTCAAGAACCTGCTTCGACTACTTCACCATCAGTTGAGGCTCCTGCTGCATCTTCATCATCAGCAGTATCTACAGAGGTCGAAGAGATGCTATCTCCCTCGTGCACTCCACTTCACATTCAGAGGCGTCACCCTTCGGATCAGATGATTGGTCATTTTCACGAGCGAGTCACTCGCACCAGGTATCACGATCCGAGTCTCTACTCCCATTCTGCATTTGTTGCTTATTTCGAACCTTGCGATATATCACATGCTTTATCTGATTCTAGCTGGGTTAATGCCATGCATGAGGAGTTAGAGAACTTTGAGAGGAATAAGGTCTGGAACCTAGTAGAGCCTCCTAGTGGCCATAATGTGATAGGAACCCATTGGGTGTTCAAAAACAAACAAAGTGAGGATGGTTCTGTAGTTAGAAACAAGACTAGATTAGTAGCTCAGGGTTTTAGCCAAGTTGAGGGATTAAATTTTTGATGAAACTTTTGCTCCTGTTGCTAGATTAGAAGCTATTCGTATTTTACTTGCATTTGCTGCATCTAAGGGCTTTAGGCTACACCAGATGGATGTTAAGAGTGCTTTTCTGAATGGTTACATAGAGGAGGAAGTGTATATTAGGCAAGCCCCAGGCTTTGTGAATCCCAAGCATCCATATCATGTTTTCAAGCTATCCAAAACCTTGTATGGTCTTAAGCAAGCCCCTAGAGCCTGATATGATAGACTTAATACCTTCTTGCTTAAGAATAAATTTGAGATGGGTAAGGTAGACAAGACTCTATTCATTCTTAGGCATGGCAATGACTTCTTACTTTTTCAGATTTACGTAGATGATATTATTTTTGGTGGTTCTTCTCATGCTCTTGTTTCCAGTTTTTCTGAGACCATGTCCAGGGAATTTGAGATGAGTATGATGGGAGAACTCAACTACTTTTTAGGGCTTCAAATCAAGCAATGAAAGGAAGGGATCTTCATCCATCAGACGAAGTACACCAAGGATTTTCTTAAACGCTTCGAGTTGGGTGACTGCAAGCCGATCGCTACTCCCATGGCGATTTCGACTGTTTTGGATCCAAACGAGGAAGGAGAAGCCGTGGATCAACGCGAGTACCGCAGCATGATCGGCTCCCTCCTTTACCTGACGGCCTCAAGACCGGACATCCACTTCGCGGTCTGCCTCTGTGCGAGGTTTCAAGCGTCTCCAAGGACTTCCCATCGCCAAGCCATCAAGCGCATTTTCAGGTATCTTCACTCTACCCTCCAGTATGGCATTTGGTATTCCTGCTCTTTTTCCTTGGCCATTCGGGGGTTTTTTAATTCTGATTTTGCGGGTTGTCGGCTAGATAGGAAGAGTACCTCAGGCACTTGTCACTTCTAAGGCACTTCTCTTGTCTCTTGGTTCTCTAGGAAGCAGTCCTCTATTGCTCAATCCATTGTAGAAGCTGAATATGTAGCTGACGCTAGTTGCTGTAGTCAGATTTTGTGGATGGTGTCTACCCTTAAGGACTTTGGGTTAACTTTTATTAGTGTTCCTCTTCTCTATGATAACACTTCTACCATTAATATTGCTAAGAACCCCGTGCAACATTCTAGGACCAAACACATTGATATTCGCTATCACTTCCTTAGAGATCATGTAGAGAAGGGTGATATTGTGCTACATTTTGTGGAGTCTGAGGCTCAGTTAGCTAATATCCTCACCAAGCCTTTAGCCCCAACTAGGTTTGCCACCTTGAGGAGTGAGTTAGGGGTAATTTATCCCTATTGTTTGGTTTGATGGGGAGTTGGTTCTTTTCTGAGATTTCCTTGTTCATTTTATCCTTTCTTGATCTGTTTATGAACTTGCTGATCTTTTTGATCTTCTTAGGCTTTTTGAGATTTTCTTGCATCTCATTGTATCATATTGCATTTATATGAAAATCACAAAAATATGCATTATAATATAAGCTTTACTGCTTGTCTTTTAAATTGATGAAGCTTTGCTTATTACCCTCTTGAGCTTTAGTATTTCAATTCTTGCTCAATATCATGTCTAGTTCTTTGACTTGCTAGAATTATCATGCTTTCATATGTGTAGCTAAGTCTTTGCTAAATGAGCTAGAATTTTAAGAGAACTTGAACTAAAAATTGTAATTTATGGATCTTTTAGCTAGTTGCACAATTAGTGATCCTTTTGTGACATTGGCCCTGTCAAAATTGCTTTATTAGCTCTTGAATCTAGGATTGAACATTTCTTGAGCTTCTTGTTCCTTTATGAATCTAAAACTGCTCTTGTGCAAAATGAAAAATCAAATTTCAAGATTCTCATGTGGTTAAATTGTGCCAAACTACTCTCACGAGACTGCATGTCAAAGACATGGACTTGGAGATAGTTTGATGATCCAGACGATATCATGGGGACTACTTATCAAAATTGACATGAATCTCAAGATTTGTCGCCCTGGTTGAAGTTTAGGAAGAGTTTATGGATGGCTCTTAGTACATGATCTTCTTCACTAAGATAGACTTTTAATCAACTTCAATATTCATTGTAAATGAGAAACTGTTGTAAAAATGGGGCGATTAAGGTTCTGTGAGCAAAATATTTCGATTTTGGACTTTTTGTCTCTGGGATGGTCGTTGTTAGCTTCTTGATCTCACATTGACAATCTGACATGGCCATTATTATTTTAGGATCCCTGTTGATGAACTTGCTAATTTTGAAGCTTTGCTTAAATTATTACAATTCATCGCTTTATCTCGAGCCTTCTAGCTTAGCTTTGATATATATGTCTTAACATGATCTTGTTAGCGCTTTCAGGCTTGATATGTATTGAGTTTTAGTAGAAATTCTAGCTTGCTCTTTTGGGTAATCTCCAAAGCTTCTTGCACTAAAAAATTAAAAATTAAAAACATGAAGCCACTCCATTGCATTTCTTGCATGCTCTTTCTTATGCTTTTTCCTCATTTCTGCATTTGTCATCTCTAGATGAGAGAAAGGCGTGATTCCTTGATGACTCCATTGTCAAAGGGGAAGAAAATATAGCTAAAGTGTAAAAAGGGGAAGCTATTTGGAGAAAATGGGAGAAAAATAAAATCTGTTGAAAAATTGTGATCATAGTGAGGGGGAGTATCTAATTTGCATTTTTATAATCTTATTGTCATTTCTGAACTTGAATTGCAATTCTTGGAATCTCACAATGATCAAAGGTCAAATTGAACAATTGTTCTTTCGTATGGACCTTAAGTGAGATTTTTGACTCTTCTATGAAAATTGAAACTTTCTTGCTTTCTTTTGCCTTATGTCACTTGCCTATGCTAATATGAAGCCAATTTGGTCATTTCCATTGCATTCCTTTGCTCTTGGACCAAGTTGTGCCTTTGCGCGAAAACGTTGAATTTTTCTATTTTACGAACCTGAAACTTTCATTTTCTGGGAAATTACCAATGTGTTCATCAAGGGCGAGATTGTGGATATCATGGGGATATGATCATGATCTTATAATGATGTTACAATTGGCAATGGTGTTGAGGGTTTGTCAAAACACTCGTTTTTGTCGAAGTTTAGGAAAATCGGTAGTACCGCATTTGAGGAACGGTATTACCACAGCGCGGTATGACCGCAATTTGTTTGGCGGTACTACCGCTGAGCGGTAATACCAGATCTTAGATAGTGGTATGATTTTTCTAGAGTGCATGTTGTTTTGGGAAATTCTTCTCCCTTGGAAATCGGTATGACTGCAGTTTGGGAGCGGTACTACCGTAGTGCGATAGTTCCGCTGTTACATGGCGATATGACCGATTTTGTCCAGTTCGTTGACAAATTTTTCGGCGATGTGAGTAAGTTATGTCAAGTTCATGGGTTTCAGTGCATATGTGTTGCATGATGAATGTTTTGACTAACGTGGGTCAAGTTGTGAAGAACTTATTCCCGGAATCGATTTCTTGGTCTATTGTTGTGCAAGAAGCTTGGAGGTCAACGACGAGAATGATCGGGACTAGGCTTGGAGAGCTGAGGTTCAGAACGATCGAGAATGCCGGGTGAGGTCAATGGACTCAAGCATGGCACAAAATGGATAAGGATGACCGAACGGGCAGTTCGGTGCGACGGGTTGTATCAAGCAGTGCGGGGGTCGGTGCAAGTGCCATGATGGTTTTGGTGGTAGCCGGATGGGAGAGACTTGCCGACATGAAGAGAGCCGTTGATCAACCTACACGTGGCGAAGCATGGGATTGCTTCATGAACATTGGACTCGGTCTTCGGAGAAGGATCGAGAAGTGGTATTTTGGTAAATTCACCTAAATATCGCCTTGGTGACCTTTTGCTAACCCGCGGCGCAAGACGGCGCAAGGTGAAGCGGTTTAGGTCAAGAGGAGATGAAGACGACGCTTTAAAATGCGTGCGTAAGTGAAACCCGTTTGTGTGTGGGCTTAACGGGTGCCCATTAGGGATATCCTTCTAGAAGCTAGCCTCCACTATAAATAGGGGAGGGTGCTGGTTGTGCACCTCCCAACCCTCATATCTAAAACCCTGGTTTTGTGTTTTAGGGTTAGGAGAGAAAAGTGAAAAGGTTAGGGTTCTAGAGAGTTGGGTTGATTGTGTGCTCAAGGGTTGAGTCTTTGTCCTCCATGATGGAGTGGCTGTAAACCAACTTCAATCTCCAATCAATCAAAGCAAAGTTCTTCAAGATGACTCTCTCTCTTTGTTCTTGCTCTCTCTCTTTTGGTGATTTTGGGTTTTTGATGATTCCTTGGTTTTGCTTTGGTTTCTTGTGGTGATCTTGCTTGCTGTGATATGTGGGAATACATCTAAGATCATCTTGATCATCCTTTTACCCACGAGCAAGCTTTTAGATCAAAGTTTGATTTTGGCTCGGTTTTGAAGCAACCTTCACTTAAACCGAAAAAGATTGGAACTTTGTCAATGATCTTCATGATCCTTGGTTGGAATAGGTTCCTGACATCCTAGAGAGGATATGTTTCAAGTTTCATGAAGTTTGGAGTTGTGGATCAAAAGTTGTGCCAATTTTTGATTTAGTTTTTAGGCTGATTTTCCTATTCATCGTCTGATTTTACTATTCATCCGATAGTACCACACTGTTCATTGCGGTAGTTGCGATTTTATTGTTCATCTAGTAGTACCGCATTGTTCATTGCGGTCGTTCTGATTTTACTGTTCATCAGTGCATTTTTGTGTTTTTGTTTGTTGCGCTTGGGGTTTGAATTGGATTCAGTACATGTCTTCCGCTGTGCTTATCTATTGATCTTCGTAGCTCTCATAGCTGTTGGAGTCAAGATCATGTTGAATCCGATCAAAGCGAGAAATAGATAGTGCTCCTATTCACCCCCCTCTAGTCGCCGTTTCGGTCCAACAGTCATATACTAGCATGCATGAGTGTACTACTCACTATCAAGATGGCTTTTGATATGGTCCCTGGCGAGACCATACTCATCCCGAAGGGAGAGCACGACGTCAATCAAGTTGCTGTCCTCTTGCTCAGCGTCGTCCTGCTTGCGTGGTCGTCGATAAGCTTGCCGACCACCTGGTCCCACCTCCTACTCACCCTCTTGGCCTTGGCGCACACCACCTTCCTAAGCAGCTCTAGCCTCGCCAAGCTCGGGAAGTAGTCTTCGAGGTTGAACCCTCCGAGGAGCGACGCGTTGATGTTGATGAGCTCTCGGAATAGGTTGTTCTGACCTTTCTCTCAGAAGAACTTGCCCGACACGGCGCGGCAGATGATGTCGTTGGCGAAGGAGTGCAGCAGCTCGCTCATGTCCACCATCGCATGCGCGGCCGCTGCCCCACCGAGCTTGACCATCACCAGCCGTACCTCCTCTTCCTGGGTAGGGCGGCAGGACTACTGCACCTTCTTGGCGTTGATGTCGGATCTGGATTTTTTAATCCTGAATCCTCTGTGAAAAACACTACACTATTCTCTGGATCAGTAGATAGTGCTCATAGGTACATCACTGAATCAATTCATACATAACGTAGACCAAACCATTCATTAATTTAATACATCAGAGTTTACGTAGACCGCTTCAGGTCAAGTTTTACAATAAGGGCCGAACAGATCAAAAGATTACATTACAAAAGTAGTGGAAACGACAACGGAAACAAAAGAGGGGAAGACACATCTTGCCATAGGCAAGCGAATGGGAAAACTGGTGTACGACCGATATTATCCAAGGACTTGAATAATATTAGCACACACGAGCATCGACTGAGTTAGCCAGACTAGGGAAGGCTAGAACAACTACAAGCTAAACTACTCTTCATCAGCTTCTTGGTCTTTAACGCCTGGATCCTCGTAGTATGCATAATGTCCTCGATCTGCGGGATCTGAGGGTTTTGGGGGAGAGCGAGAGTGAGCACAACTTCTGTGCTCGTGAGCCAACACACAAGATGCAATAATATACATGCAAGGCTTAATAAGGGTGGCTCGGGTTCTTTTATTTGTTAAAACAGTATTTTCAATTATCATAATTACAAATTCCTATCACTAAGCATTTTAACCAAATTGTATTTTATTAAAGAGAGTAATTGTGCAATATTTATATCAGTAGAGGTTTCCTCCACCTTATGTTCACTTTTGACTGGGGCTATCCCCACTTATTAACACCACTGAGTTCGATGACCTAGGAAAAATTCAATCTTAGAGCTAGGTGAGCCTGCCATATTTTTCAGCCCGCCCACCAAGTTTTTTTTAAAATAGAACTAACTCTAGTAAGTTCCTATGTCCACCTTTGACCGTAGGCACGGCTGTTTAAACAATTTATACTATGCAGAGGTTGTACACTGTACCCATGAGAGATAATCAACTCATTACCCCACATGATTCCTTGGTAATGTAGTTGAGGGATCATCACAATAACCTTTCAAATTATCTTGCCCTTTCCGTTATCTCACCCAAATGGGCTGCTCCCACGTTTGGTGGGCCCCATAAGTTATGCGGGATGTTCACCTCAGCGACTAGCGTAGCTGAACTACACCACAACAACTGACAACTTCACCTTGCATCGGTGACCCATTCAAGCCAGACGTATCCAATGCTTGCACTACCTTATTACTCCAGCGAGATGATTTTCAGGGTTCAATAAATTTACTAAGCCAAGTTATACTTTACAAACTTATACCTTTTGCAGCATCTTCTGCTATCTCAAGACGCTTGACCCAGCTAGTTATTTTATCATCACTAGGTCCTCCACGAAGGTGCTCTTTTAGTGTCCCATTATGCAACTCATACACAAGTATGTTTTTCCCATCTTCCGATCAGAACCAAGGAAGGTCACCAGGTTTCTATGACGTATTCTGGAAAGCAATGTTACCTTGACAAAAGTTGAGGGATGTCTAGATATACAATGCAAAGAACACTTCAAACAGCAAGCCTCATGTTGCATTCCCTTGGCATCAGTAACATCAGTAGTAACTTTGAACCCTTCCAGTACATCAACCTTCAGGCCAGGAACAGTGGATGTCGCCTGGGCATCGCACAAGGTCGGGGAAGGCGTAGACTCGGTCACCATCCTCAAGCATCTGTCCTTCTGCTCGTCGAACATGGCTTCCCGGTCCCAGTCCGGTGAAGGCGAAGGGACTGGCCCAGACTTGGGCTCGTCGGCGTCAGCGGGGTGCATGTCTGATGGTGAGGAACGTGCATCCACGACGACCTCGGTGGCCAGCGTAGAGGCCTCCGCGCCGCGTCGAGCCATCGTAGTGGAAGTAGAGTCTGGTGTCGGTTGCATTAGCAGAATGTCGAGGAAGCAACAGCCTTTGTAGATGCACCGACCATTGAAGGCATCTCGGGCTTGCTTCGCTTCTTTCCATGATCGGAGTTGTACCATGGCCTCCACTTGGTTGCCTCTCTCAAACACGAACATCTTCTCCACGCCATACACATCAAGGATCTAGTGTAGCACCTCCTTTGTCACGGGATAGAGCACATGGCTCACGGTGATGCGTAGAACGCCGCCCGTGGTTGCTTCCTGGTGGCTCGGCATTTCGCCGAACAGGTGGCGGGTGGCTCCTCCACCAACACCGTCACTGCTCAAATCCCACCGCCGGTCCAAGCTACCGCCACCAATTCCTTCCCACACCATCTCAGCACTAGAACTCCCACAAATCGATGGCTCTGATACCAATTGTTACGAACTCAATCGGATGAACACCAAAGCACATCAGGAAAACGAACTCGACGATCCAATACCAACACAAATAACTAGTATTTGGGGATACAAGCTAAGAAGAGGAGCAATCAAGACTGGGAATGGAGAAGAGGGACTAAGACTGGGAAGAAGAAGGGGCGGGAGTAGCAGAAGGGAGACGGGGAAGCAGTAGCAGCAGAAGGTAGAAGAGAGCCGGCTGTTCAGTTCTTTTCATCCATGCCCTCCCAGAAGCTGCTACTCTTCTCTCGCCTCCTGGGCCATGACCCACAAACCAGCCCAATCCGGTCCGTGACAGTCTGTTCAGGTGCAAACATCCGTACAAGTACCACCACCGCACTACCAGTGTTACTAATGAACAGGTCCATTAATTTAAATGACAAGGGCAGAGCTGGTCACGGACCAAGCCTCGGGTCAGTCCACCTGATTTTGATCCAAAATCGTATTTTATTGATTTTGAAAAGATTTCTTCTATATGGGCTTCTGATCCTGGTCCTCAGGCCATTGCCTTAGAGACTCGAGGCCCAGCTCCGCCTCTATCCTTGGATTATCTCCATCACGATATAGCTAATATGTCTGCTATCTTATCCTTTGGAATAAAATATAGTTTAGTTTGGTCATTTCAAAATCTGATGCCAATTAATGATGAAAGCTAATTTGTGAAAAAGGTTGTGTGTTAAGACTTTATTTTACACCAATGTTAGGTTCCATACTTTGGTTGCTAATAGAACTGACGCTGACCTTTCACATATTGCCTTCACTCTCTGCGTGCTGAAAGTAACATATCCTACCAAATAAATGAAGGGAAACTTTGAGCGAGGGCAAAGGGCCACATCGGCAAAAAAAAATTAGGCCGCCAGATCCTGCGCGTCCCCTCGCACTAACTATTCGATTCATTTTTTGTTTTGTGCGTTGGCTTTCTCCGCGCGATTGAACAGCCGTTCCGGATGCTCAAAGGCCGCAAGCCCCACCCACGTGTGTCAGTCACAGCCGAGGCGGCCTCTTGCGCGAAGGCCGCATGCTTCTTTTTTGCCGATCGCCTCTATGCCGCGGGCCCCACTCCCATGCCGAGGCGGTGCGCCCAAGGACGCGTGGGTCTACTAGTCTCTATATAAAAGAAGACAGAAAGGGGCTAAGGAGAGACTGACCACATCATTCTTTTCTCCCTGCCCATTCGATCCATCTGCGCTTCTGCTAGCGGCGTTCGATCACCCTTGCGTCTGCCGCTGCCTCTGCTCGCCACACGTGGTCATGCACGGAGAGATCCTTGCGTCGGTCTTTCCTTCCTCTGCCTGTGTTCTCGACAGCCAGTTCTTCGTCCTCCTCCCTGGCGACTCGGCTTCCATCGTCCTTCTTCACCCCCCACCTCCTTCTTCTTCCCCATGAGCGCCACCTCCGAGCCCGTCTCCACCTCGTCGGTGCGGCGAGCCACCGTCGCTGGCGCAGGCGATTCGGGCGGCCAGGGTTTAGCGGGGGGCGTGGCTGGGGAGATGGCGTCGGAGGACATCGTGGGGAAGAGCAAGGGCGACACAGCCGTGACCACCATTGTGAACCTGGCGGAGGAGGCCAAGCTACCTATCTCCTTAAGTCGTGCTTTCACCTTGCAGCAAACCCTCTCGCCTTCCCCCTGCTCCCTTCCCCTCCTCCCCGGCGGCAAATTCAAGCTCAGGAGCTCGCAAACGGGGTATGCATCTCTCTCCCAAAATCTCTAAGCTCCAATCTTTCACCGCAATGTTAGATTTAATTCTTGATCTTAACCTGATGATCAAAACTAACAGAATCGCATATGTGGTAATTGCAACACACAATTCAATCTGTAAATGCGGAAGCGTACTTGATGACGATGCCATTGTTCGTCGTAGGATTGATCTGAAGTAGTAGATGAATAATTGTTCTGTCTACCTAGGGTTTGGTCTTTCCCAGCAAGAGGTAAGCCACAAACTCCAACTACAGATGGGGATAGGTGGTATGGCATAAGTTACCTTGCTGGGAGGAACTGACCCCTATTTATAGCCTTTTGGCATAGAATCCTATCCCGTCCCATAATTAGAGATAGATTCCAAATAAATCTCTACACAGATTTAAATCCAAGTCCATATTTATCCTTAAAAGATACTCGGCTCTTAATAAATACTTTATTTGATCACTTTATATATTTGAGCCAACCAAAGATAATAGATAGCCAATATGTATATTATCTCATCTAGGTCCACATTATGGAAATTAATCCAACAATCTCCCACTTGGACCAAATGAGTAAATACATATCAAAACTTTATGAGCTCCAAAAATGCTATCTATGTCATGAGTATATTTAAACCAATCGGTCCATCAATTATATCAATATAGGATCAAAGCGGTCTTCGTCACTTTAAAGCGTAACTAAACCCATCAATGGTCACATATGTCAACATAAAAGAATGACACAGATCAAATATGGATGTGTAGCATGGAAATTACATGAGATGCGAATCATAACATGCCTATTTCCAACTGGTCCAACTTTATACCTTATGAGATCAAAACATCTTCTCAGAACCAAAAGAGAAGACATGAATTCAGAGTAAAAGAACATAAACTTTATTTCTCTAGAGAATATAACTGAATGTCTTTATACTAAACTGATATTGTCACATGAGCATAAGGAAAAATTACAAACTCCCACTTGAACTGAATTCCATAAGTGAAACCACACCCATATGAGCAACATGCTCGTGGAACACTTTAGGTGTCAAGCCTTTAATGAACGGATCCGCAATCATGGAGTCTGTACCTATATGCTCAATTGACAATTTACCACTCTGAATTCTTTCTTCCACAACTAGGAACTAGATGTCTATGTGCTTAGATTTAGACGAACTCCTATTGTTATTAGAATACATAACTGCAGACTTGTTGCCACAATACAACTTTAGTAGTCTGTCGACCTGTTCCAAAATTCGCAGCTCTGTGACAAAGTTCTGCAATCAAATCCCATGATTTGAAGCCTCATAGCAAGCAACATACTCAGCTGCCATTGTGGACGGGGCAACGAGTGATTGCTTAGCGCTTTTCCAAGAAACCGCACCTCCACCAAGCAGATAGATGTAACCTGAAGTGGATTTGCGAGTATCTTGGCAACCAGCAAAATCAGAATCAGAATACCCAGTGATCTCCAACTGATCCGATTTCCTATATGTGAGCATGAAATCCTTCGTCTTTTGCAAATACCGCAACACCGGTTTTGCTGCGACCCAATGATCCAATCCTGGATTGCTTAAATACCTGCTTAGCATTCCAACAATATATGCTATATTTGGTCTAGTGCAAACTTGAGCATACATCAAGCTCCCTATCAAAGATGAATAGGGGATGTTCTGTATTTTCTTAACCTCAAAATCATTCTTAGGACATTGGCTAAGACTAAATTTTTCACCTTTGGCCACAGGGGTATCTAAAGGTTTACAGTTCTGCATGCCAAATCTTTGCAATACCTTATCGATATAGTTCTTTTGTGATAATCCAAGTACACCTTGAGAGCGATCTCGGTATATTTGAATTCCGAATACAAAAGAAGCATCACCAAGATCCTTCATCTCGAAATTTTTAGCGAGAAATTTCTTGGTTTCATGCAACAAGCCTATATTGTTGCAAGCAAGCAATATGTCATCAACATACAGAACCAAAAAATATGAACTTACTCCCACTAAATTTATGATACACACAATCCTCAACTGTATTTACCTCAAAACCAAAAGAGATAATAACCTCATGAAATTTGTGGTACCATTGCCGGGAAGCCTGTTTGAGCCCATAGATGAATTTCTTTAATTTGCATACCATTTGCTTTGGGTCACCGACCACAAAGTTTTCTGGTTGCACTATATAAATCATTTTATTAACGTTTCCATTTAGAAACGCTGTTTTTTTTTACATCCATCTGATGAAGCTCAAGATCAAAAAGTGCCACAAGTGCCATAATGACCGTAAAAGAGTCTTTTGATGAAACCGGAGAGAAAGTCTCTTTATAGTCTATGCCTTCCTTTTTGAGTATATCCTTTAGCGACAAGACGAGCCTTATATCTTTCTACATTGCCTTTTGAATCCCATTTGGTCTTAAATATCCATTTGCAACCAATGGTTTTTTTTTCCTTCTGGCAATGGGACAAGATTCCAAACGTCATTGTCCTTCATGGATTTTAACTCTTCATTCATGGCATTGATCCAATTGACTGAATTTGGGCTTTGCAGGGCATTTTGGAGATTGATAGGATTTTCTCCCAAAATTTCACTACAAGCCTCATTCTCCTGAAGAAAGATAATGTAATCATCGGAGATTGCACTTCTTATTTCTCTAGTGGATCTCCTTAATGGCACTGGTTCTTGAGGTTTATGAGTTTGTTCTTCTATAGGAACATCATTTGGTGGAGGAACCTCATGGACATTATTTTGAATTGTATTTTCCTCAATAATACCGGGTAAAATAACCTAATCCCGATCATTATTGGGAATAACCAAAGGAAGAGGAAATAAATCCCCTTCAGAAACTTCTTCAAAAATAATGTTCCTAACCATATCTCCCCCTTCAAACTTAACATCCTCAAAAAAACGGGCATTTCCCGTTTCAAAAATTGCCTTAATAGTGGGATCATAAAATTTGTAACCCCTTGATCTTTCAGAATATCCAACAAAATAGCTACTAACAGTTCTTGAGTCCAATTTTCTTTCATTAGGCCTGTACGGTCTTGCCTCAGATGGACATCCCCACGTACATACATGCCTGATGCTAGGCTTTTTGCCTAACCATTTTTCGTATGGGGTTTTGTTAGTCGCCTTAGTTGGTACTCTGTTGAGTAAATAAGCTGCAGTTTTCAATGCTTCTCCCCAGAGAGACTCTGGTAAGGTAGAATGACTAATCATACTCCTCACCATATCCTTAAGAGTCATGTTTCGTCTCTCAGCAACATCATTCATGCTAGAAGAACCCAACATGGTATACTGAGGGTTGATCCCACATTCCTCTAGGAATTCAGCAAAAGGTCCTAAACGTTGTTCACCTGATCCGTCATTTCCGCCATAGTATTCTCCACCACGGTCAGATCGAACGGCCTTAATTCTTTTGCCAAGTTGGTTTTCCACCTCAGCCTTAAAGTTTTTGAACACATCCAGGGACTGTGACTTCTCATGAATAAGATAAATATAACCATATCTCGAGAAGTCGTCTATGAACGTGATAAAATACCTTTGGCCATTCCAGGAAGCCGTAGGGAATGGGCCACAGATATCTGTATGTATCAGTTCTAAGACATCTGAAACTCTATTAGCACCTAACTTCCTTATGTTTGTTTGTTTCCCCTTTATACAATTAACACAAATGTCGAAATCTGTGAAATCCAGGGGATCCAAAATTTCTTCTGACACAAGTCTCTTAATTCTCTGCATGGAGATATGACCTAAACGCTTGTGCCACAAAAAACTTGATTTCTCATTAGTAAATTTTCTCTTTATACCACGAGAAACCGTATGCAGGACTTCATTATATGAGGCAATAGTATCAAGCAAATATAGGTTGTCATGCCAAATTAAAGAACCGGTACCAACTTTATTGGAATTCTGAAAAAGACTAAATAAACTATTTCCGAAAGAACAATTATAACCCGATTTGTCCAATACAGAAATAGAAACCAAATTCCGCCTAAAAGACGGTACAATATAAGTCTCTTTCAAATCCAGATAGTACCCTGTCTTTAACAGCAACCTAAATGTGCCTATAGCCTCAACTTCCACCTTCTTGCCATCGCCCACATAGATGAATCTTTCAGCATCACTTGGCTTTCAGCAGTTCAGGCAACCCTGCATGGACACATTGATGTTAGATGTTGCACCGGAGTCTAACCACCAAGTGTGTTCAGGCACAGAAGTTAAGTTAACCTCAGAGCTAACCATAGCAAGGATTGTACCTTTCTTAGCACGCCAAGTGTGATATTTGGCACAATCCTTCTTTACGTGACCATCCTTTTTACAAAAGAAACAAGCCAATTCAGGCCCTTGTTTCTTCTTTATGGATGGCACACTTGCAGCTTCTTTGCTCTTCCTCTTGTTATTTTTTACTTTAGGGGTCATAGCCAAATGAGCACTTTCTGTTCTATCTTGTTTCCATCTATCCTCCTCTTGCACACAATAGGAGATGAGCTCATTAAGGACCACTTGTCCTTTTGATGCTTATAGCTCACCTTGAACCGATTAAAGTGTGCGAGGAAGGATATCAAAATTAAGTGCACGAGCAAATCCTCGAGATAGCTCTAACTTGAGTGCCTTTAATTTGAAACAAGATGAGACATTTCCATAATGTACTCCCTTATGTTTCCTTTACCCTTATACTTCATTGAGATAAGTTTTGTCAAAAGCGTACTTGTTTGACCTTTTCGTTTTTGGCAAACCTTTGCTCAAAACATCAAGGAAACCCTTAGTTTGTAATGGCTCTTTCGATGTGTTATCGAAAAACTTCCAAACAAAGACGCCTCATGATCATAAGACTCATGCGATTTGAACGATCCCACTTCTCATACTCCTTTTTCTCAATGGAGCTGTTAGCCACAAGAGCAGCGGGTTGTTCTTTACAAAGTGCAAGGTCTAGATCCATTACCCCAAGAACAATTAAAATGAAGTCTTTCTATTCTTTAAAGTTTGCACCAGTATGCATAGTATAGAATTGATGCTAGCAGAAATATTGGAAGCAAGATTTGCAGCTGAAATAAAAGAATAAATGCTCACATCAAGACATGAATAACTAACTTAAGGTTTGATTCAAAATTTGGTATATACCATCACACAAGATACCTAGCGCTCCATTAATATTTAGTCTTTGGACAGAAATATTAACTTGCAAGTGGTAACCTTAATGTAGCAAACAAATACTAACAGTAAATCCTGTCAAACAATATGCCTTACTTTGGTCCGACTTATTGTTCACATGGAAACTTGATGACTATTACGTATTTATTGCCACAGTTGCATATATAATTCGGCCAAATATTGACTTTCCTTTGGGCCAGTCAATAGATGCATGAATTATACATACAAAAAAAATGCCTAGTTGTTCTGAATAAATTAACCTACATAACAGAGGTTGCTTTGGCAACATGGAACTTCAATTAACCTATGCAGAACACTAGCTGGTCAAATTTGAATCAATACATCATCCTTAAATATGACAATTTATAAAAAGTCCACAATTTATACCATGATACAATTCTCGGAAGCACAGAACAAATTGCATTTAATTGATAATGCCTAGAAACAGCATATTGGCTAATCTGAAGCCTTACTTGATAATGCTAGAACTTACTATTGTTAGTGTTCATATCACAGAACAAAATTAAAAGCAAGACAATCAATATTGCAATCGATTGATTAATACCAGAACCTTACCAAAAAAAACTGAAGATGCAAACCTTATGTAGGAACCTTATGCCACAATCACTCAAAAATAAGTGATCAGAACCATCATCTCCACACCTATCACCAGTGCTACAAGAAGCCCAGTTTAGCTTAAAAGTTTGGTGAACACTAGGCATCATCTGCCCATTAAAGTCCACCAGATCATATTATGCAGCAGCTCGAGAATGAAAAACAAAAAAACCATAGCCCTCAGATTGCCCACTATGCTTGATGCGGATAATATTAACTGAGGCATTCTGCTGCCCCATGGGAGCAAAGGCGTTGAAGAGGTAGACGTCATCCATCCAGTACAGGAGATCTCCGATCCACAAGGACCTGATCTCCTCACCTCCGGGCGCGGACCTACCCACCACTTGCGCCCGTCTTTGCGGCGGCGGCGGCGCCCTACGGAGGAAAACTTCTGCTGCGTCTGGCCCCACATCGCCGATGGAGGAGTGTGCGGGGGCGCAGGAAACTCGGAGAGTGCTCGGCGAGAAGCAAAAGCATAAGCGAAAGCAGCGGAAGTGCAGAGGTGCTCGGCCGACACGGAGATCGGCGCGATCCTGAGGGCGCTTGGCCGCACCCGCACGGGGAGGTGGCGCGGGACTCCAGCAGGTGCTAGAGGCGGCACGGGACGACGGAGCCCGAGGTCTCGCGGCGCACCGGGGTGGCGGAATCCCAGGGCTCAGACGACGCAAAGCCCGGAGGGCCGAAGAATCACGCAAAGGTGGCTTGCAGTAGCGGGGAGGTGGCGGAGAGCCAGATGCTGCGCTCGGTGCTTGCGCAGACTGGAGCAGCGACGGCGCGAACAAGTGCGGGAAGCTGGAGGGCGCGTGGCCGCACGGGGAGGCCGGCGGGAGCTTGAGCCGGTGCGGTGACCACGCGGTTGCGGGTGGGAGCCGGAGGGTGGCCGACGCAAGGATTCCGGAGGCGCACGGCTACTGGAGACTGGAGGCGACGCGCAGCGCGAGGACGCGGCAGCGGGAGAAAAACAGCAGAAACCGGAGGGCCCACACATGGAGGAACGGCGGTGGAATCCCAAGCAGCAAAAGACTGGAGGGCCGATGCATTGCGCGGATCCGGCGGCAGCCCGAGCAGGCGCTCCGTGACCGAGTCGCAGGAGCAGACATGCGGCGGCGGTGCGCAAGCAGATGAGAACAGAAAAAGATCCCATCTAATGCGCTGATTAAGAACAGAACCGATCCAATCTGTTACGATGGGAAGGAACTGAACCAAAAGCAGCAGAAGCGATAACAGATCGATCCCGAAGGAAATCGTTCTAAACCGAAGCGACGGGAACGCGCAACAACAGGGACAAATATAGATCAAAACACCAGATGGATTGCAAAACACACATACGAGCTCTGATACCAATTGTTAGATTTAATTCTTGATCTTAACCTGATGATCAAAACTAACAGAATCGCATATGTGGTAATTGCAACACACAATTCAATCTGTAGAATGCGAAGCGTGCACGATGACGATGCCATTGTTCGTCAGAGGATTGATCTGAAGTAGTAGATGAATAATTGTTACGTCTACCTAGGGTTTGGTCTTTCCCAGCAAGAGGTAAGCCACAAACTCCAACTACAGATGGGGATAGATGGTATGGCATAAGTTACCCTGCTGGGAGGACCTGACCCCTATTTATAGCCTTTTGGCATAGAATCCTATCCCGTCCCATAATTAGAGATAGATTCCAAATAGGTCTCTACACAAATTTAAATCTAAGTCCATATTTATCCTTAAAAGATACTCGGCTCTTAATAAATACTTTATTTGATCACTTTATATATTTGAGCCAACCAAAGATAATAGATAGCCAATATGTATATTATCTCATGTAGGTCCACATTATGGAAATTAATCCAACACGCAATCCCCCAAAATTCCTGATTTTTTTTCCGCGTTTTTTCCCCGATTTTTCTGCGCCAAGATTGGCTCAAACTTTCACCGCAATCCCCCAAAATTCCTGATTTTTCCGCGTTTTTTCTCGATTTTTCTGCGCCAATATTGGCTCAATCTTGTCCGCCCAAGAAGAATAATATCTTTAGGGTTTTAGCGGGTCCGCGAGGGGGCGGAGTTAGGCGGAGCCTTCGTGATGGCTGGCACGAAGGCGGATGCAAAGGTAGAAACGAACGGTGGCGGCTTGTTCAGCGAGCAGGGGCTTGTCGAGAAGCTCAATAAGCTCAACAGCTCAGCGGCGAGCATCCAGAGTATCCTTTTCCAGTTGTTTTCTTTCTTGCACGTGTGCAAATTTGGTAGCCTAGCCTGTGCTTTCTTTTCCTGTTATTTCAATTTACGTGGTATTGTAGTGAATATAGACCTAAATTGCAATGTGGATGAGTAGAACTGGACCATGAGATTTCGTTCAGCCCTCGAACTATTGATTTCTTGCGCTGTTTTTTGGTTAATATCCGCCTTCTTCTGTTCCATGCAATGCTTATTGTTGTTAGTTTGTTGGTGGCTTATTGCCGTTACCTTATTGATGCGTATAACTCCAATTTGAGTATTATTTATGTAGCTTGTGGATTGTTCTTTTGGTGGTATATCTTTCTTGGACTTTCTATATGCAAAAAATTGCTTTGTTCTTGGTGTATTAGAGATGTATGTAAATGAACCCGGGTATAGGTTGCGTATTTCGAATTAGCTTCGTGGTGTATCAAGTTTGTGTCACAAATTTTTTTTTGTTATGTACTTTCGTTCTTACTGTTATTGCTGGTTTTCCTTTCTGTTTATAAAAAACGGGATAAAGATGTTTGTCAGTGTCTTTTGATGGTGTTTTCCATTAGGAAATGACAAAGGATGACAGGAACTGTTAGCGCTCTATGTTAAAGTGTAGTAGTATCCTCTAGGTTGTGTGTGTTTCTTGTTTGTTAGGATATAATTTTTCTCTCGTTCAATTTAGCAGTTATTGAAAGCGTAATTAATTGTATGTCATGTCCTTTATTATGGAACAAGTATGTCATGTCCCCGACAATAGGGTGTTTATTTCGTGACCTACAATAAATTGTTCACACAAATTGTACTTAAGAACATTTTGTTCAATGCAAATGTGAGCAAAGGAGTAAAAACTGGTGGCAACAGTTTCTTGCTTCAGGTAGTGATGTGGGTCTAAGAAAATCAGATCATCGAGTTGCAATTACTTATTACTATTTTTTTTTGTTAATTTGCTTATTTGTTTGATGTTTAGTCTCCTTTTACATCTTGCTAACCGCTTATATTTTATTTGCGCTCTCTTACGAGATCATCAAGGACAGTCGCCAACATTCGGCGACAAATAGTCCAGATGATGAAAAATTGAAAAGCTCCATGGACTATGTTGGCGTCAACCACTACACTTTTTTCTACATGAAGGACCCCGGGGCATGAAACCCGACACCACCGATTACGGGATGATTGGCATATTGGGTTTGTATGTGAGTTCGACTCCATTTCCACATCTGCCGAAGTTCGATGCATTTCTTGTACTTGTTTGATGGATCGGATGCTCATGTAGTCATGTGCCTTCGTAGATGAATGAAACGGCGTGCCTATTGGAGCTCAAGTAAATCTTGCTAAGTTTTATCTGATGAGTATGTAGTATGTAGACAAGGTGAATTTGGGTTGAATCATATCAACACTTGAATTGGTCGAGTTTATGCGGTCAAACTCCCTCGGCTTCACATTGTGCCATGGGGAACCAACAAGGTTGTGACCTATGTTAAGAAAACATATGAAAATCCTACAATGATCCTTTTCGAAAATGGTACTCATGAACCGCTTTTTGCTTCATGTTGCTTATTTGTCTCAAATGACACCTTTTTACCATATCTTTGAGTTCTTCGCTTTTGTTTTGCTACATATCTAATTCACCGGGGAGGACTAGATTGCAAAATATTCACTTGAACTTGCTATACATCAAGCCTACAATTTTCTTCTTTACTGATGGTTAGATTTTTTGTTCCTTACATTAGCCAAATAAAGGTTTGTGAGGTAAAATTGAAGTTAACTAATTAGATTGATTACAGGGAGGTGTATTATTTAGCATTTAGCCATTCATCATTTGCTGTAGTTGTGCCTTTAGTTCAATCATACATTATAGTGGAGTTTCACCTGCTCTTACCCCTACAAGCAAGTGCGGACTATTAATTTCCTGGTGTATTATTTAGCATTTAGCCATTCATCATTTGTTGTATTTGTGCCTTTAGTTCAATCATACATTATAGTGGAGTTTCACCCGCTCTTACCCCTACAAGCAAGTGCAGACTATTAATTTCCTCTGATTAAACTCTTTTTTCACGAGGTTCCTATGCTTAAATTCTTAACAGCAGTTGAAATCTATTTGTGTATAAATTTCTCATCCTAATGATTATTCAGTAGACGTATCCTTCACGCGAGTATCTATATACATCAACAAGAGATCTCAGGTACGAAAATTTTAATTGCACAATAGCAAATGATTGTCCTACTATCTGCAATTACTGACAAAACAAAGCCAAACAATAACAGGCCATATTGAAGCTGAAAAGCAAACACATAAGAGGTGAACTATCAAAGAACAACAAAAGTAAGTTCTAGTAGCTACCAAAATGTGATAGCAAGTTTTTTTTTGTCACTTTTACAGCCAAATGTTGTTCGGATGAAATGGACCTGGATCTTAGGTACTTACTGATTCAATGCTTCATCCTTTGATGAAATTGTGGAAATCAGCTATACTATGCATTGAAGAATGCCATCCATACACTGTCTGTCCCCAATTAAAGCAATGTCGCTATATCTCTACAGGTTCTATCACCGTCATTTTCTTTCTCCTGACCACAGTCGCATTTGTTCAACACCGTGCGCCTTGCGCGCCAAGGCGCGAGCGAGTGTCTAGTTATCATTATGTTTCACCGTTTGATATCCCTTTCAACATTTGGTCCACTGATTCAACTGCTTTGAATATGCAATGTGTCATCCATTATGTACTGCTGACGACCATAAATTATTTAACGAGCATATGTGATGTCCAGCTCGTACTTTTTTTAATCTGTCCAACCCATATTTCCGGTACAGAATATTCGGCATATGATGCTTACTTCTGTTGCATTATTACTTCACCGAGTAGATAACTGGGGGGACCGTGGATCCTCAGTTATAGACTCATTAAAAAACATGCTGTGGCTTTGTCTGTAATGAGATTAGGACTCAAATGGATTGGTCTGACCATCTCATAGGTCAGCAACTGCTTGCTTTATTTCTGAGTTTTGGCTTCAATATGTAAATGATCTGGTTACCATGTGTGGGAAAATCTGAAAGGGGTATATATGTAATATGCTGCTTCACAATCATACCTTGGTTGCTTACACTTCTGGTCAATGTATGATGTATGTACACATTATTGCATTTTTTCTGGTTTTCTCCCTGTATACATGTTAGACCATGTGGCTAGGTCTAGTATATTTTAGTTGATGAATAATTGACAATATTGGGTATTGATATTATTTGAGGCGTGTGGTGTGTGTGGACTAATGTCGGTTAAGTTGGAAAGAACTTGTACCGGAAAAATATGTTGTTTTGGTCTTTGCATATGCTGGGGGTAACTTCGGAGGCGATCGTGGTCTCTGGCGGTGGAGGAGATGACTTGGTGCGAAGTCATGGTCCAGAGGGTCGAGGATGCTGGAGGAGATGGTCGAGCTCGAGTTGGGGCACGTGGAGATCAAAGATGGAGATGCATGTAGTAGATGTGCTGACGAGTATTAAGTGATTAAGGGCTAATAGATGTATGTATAATGGGCTGGGCCACTTACATGATAGGCTGTTTAGGCTTTACGTGTTCAAGAAAGACATGTATAGGAGTTCTAGTCGGTTTTGGGTGATAGACTTCGCGTGAGATAAAAAAGGGCACCAGCGGTTAGGGTTATGTGGAGGAAAATCTGCTCTCTGGCGGGGTTGCAGAAAAAGCTGAGCCACGTTTTGGTGATTGGAGTGCTGTCCCGGGTGCAGGGGACAAGGGGCTACATTGCTTCGAAGTTGGCGCTGGACCTTAGATCACGGGAAGTCATGCGAGCCGAGACGCTAGCGAGCGGATCTTTGGATTTTTGGCTGTGACTTTATTTGGTCTTCTTGAGACGACGGTTGTAGAGATGCTTGTCGCACTTGAATCTTAGATTTGTTTATTGCTAGCGATCCTGACTTTTTGGTCTTGAGAGGATTCGGTAACAATGATGCTTTGATTTACTTTTGTGACCGGCTTTTGGTGGTTAGTCGTCAATCAAGGCCTAGTTTTTGTAGAGAGAATTTATTGTTTCCTTTAATTATTTTGGTTCTACCCGAGCTCATCTAGTGCAAAGACAAAGCGCCACGTCGAGACCATCCATTCATTCACTCGTCACCGCATCCGATGAGTAAATCGAATCTTCTGAACCAAAGACCGCAATCGGTGATGCGTAGTAGCTGGCGGTAGCACGCGATGCAAGGTTTGGTCTGCTGCAGAAATCGGACCGAGAGCGCAGCGGAGATTTGTGCGTGTGGCTCGGGCAAAACAGACCAAGGGTGTGAAAAATATTCTACAATCATTCACCCCCTCTGATTGCTATTAACGATCCTACAAGTGGTATCAGAGCCAAGTTGCTATGGCATCAAAGAGGTATGTGAATCGTCCCCCCATGCTAGATGGTACTGATTTCGCTTTTTGGAAGTGTCGTATGCAAGCATATATTGAGGCTCAAGGTAGTGATGTATGGAATAAGGTTTCTAGTCCTTATGTGGTTCTGCCATCTTGTTACTAATTTAAATAAAGCAGATGTTGATCTGAATGCTCAAGCTCGTAACTTGTTATTTCAAGGAATCTCTCGTAAAGAATTTGATCGTGTAGCTCATATTACTTCGCTCACTTAATATGGAAGACTCTTTGTGATTATCATGAGGAACTACTAAAATTAAGAAAGTACGTAAAAATCTTTATCAAAAAGAGTATTCTGATTTTGCTATGAAGCCTGGTGAATCTATTGATGATCTTTTTGCACGTTTTGAAAAGATTCTGAGTAGTTTGCGTGGTGTTGGTGTTATTCCAACTGATGAAGATAATGCAACTAATATATTGAGATCATTAGGTTCTGAGTGGTTGATGGTTGTCACAAATATAAATCAAACTATCGATCTAGATACTTTAACTATGGATGATCTTTACTCTAGATTGAAAACCTATGAGATGGAAACTGTGCCATCTAAGATTGATAAATCTTCATCTTTAGCTCTTATGACTAATCCCATGCAAGCTGTTTCTTCGAGTTCTTGTCTTGTGTCTGCTTTGTCTTCCTTCTCAGATAAACAGTTAGAGGAGATTCCAGAAGAGCAGCTTGTACTCATCTCCAACAGAGTGACCAAGGCAATTAACAACATCAAAACAAGGCGGAGAGGAGGTCCTATCAGATGCTATGAATGTGGTGAGTTAAATCACATAAAGATGAATTATCCCAAACTGAGGAGTAAGGAGGTCAAAGATGACAAAGTACCAACTCGTCGCTCTAAATTCAAGATTGATCCAAGCAAGAAGCACAACTATCGAGGGCGTCCATAAGGTACTCTCAAAGACCTTGAATGAGATTGATTTGAGTGATGTTGATTACGGAAGCGATGATGAGGACAACGACAAGAAGGAAAAGGAGGTGGACTTCACAGGATGTGTTTTATGGCAAGCGATGAAGGAGCTTAACAATGATGATCTCTCTGATGATCGATGAGGTAAAACCCTCTTATCTGATTTATCTCGTCTTTGTGCTTAGGTTGTGAGATGAGCTCAAAAAGTATAAAAAGAAAATAAAGAAACATGATCTTGTTGTTGAGAACTTAAATTCTGAAATTGATAGACTTAAAGGTTCTATTCCTGATGATGAATATTGTGAGTCTTGCCAAGTCTTATTTTCTGAATTGGAGACTGCTAGGTCAATACATACTAAATTTGATGAGTTAAGACTAGCACATGACCCTTGTGATGAAAAGTTAAAACTTGCATATGATGAAATTGAAAAGCTCAAGTCTAGTTCTACTTGTTTAGAGTCAAGTATGTCAAATGCTCAAACTAAAACTTGCTCTAAATGTGAATTGTTAGAAGCTAGACTCAATACTTCTCAAGAATCTATTCAACAGATGCTTTATCATGAGACACTCTCTTGAACTAATTGTCCTAAGCTTAGCACAGAAATAGAAGCTTTGACCAGACAACTAAATGAGTTTGCCGAAAAAGAAAGATTGGCTCAGTCTAGTGCTTCTAAGAAAACTGTGAATGAATCTGTTAATTGCACAACTTGTTCTACTCTAACTAAAGAAATTGAATATCTTAAGGACACTTTAGAGAGATTTTCTTTTGGCAAGAAAAATTTGAACATGATCCTAGATAAATCAAAAGTGAGTGTTAAAAGTCAAGGTCTAGGATTTAATTTTATTGAGCATGCCAAGAACCATCCTCCTAAGGTTGTTAAGCCTCTTGAACCTGGAAAATTTGAAGTAAAATCTGAACCAAAACAAACTGTGTTTAAATCTGCTGGTTTTGTGCAAAGCTCTTCTACTAATGTTGTAGGTGCTAGCTCATCATCTCAAAAGAAATCTACTTATGTTAAATTTCATTGCCCCTATTGTGGTAGAGATGGGTACTTACATGAATTTTGCTTTAGGCGTGTTAAAAAAGAGAAAAAGGAAAGATTGAACGCCTTAAGACAAAAACGCGCAACCACTTTTGTTGTTCCTAGAACCAATACGAAAGCTAGGTTTTTAGAGAACTTTTATGATGATTTTAAATCTGGTTCACATGCTGGTTTAGGTTATAATTCAAATAATTCTCGTTCAGCATTGCTTGCATTTCAAGGAGCAGTTAGACAGGCCTCTTTTTGGCGTTCTGATCACTCACGCACACATATTTCTTGTTCTAGTTTTGTTGCTCCTGTTCGTCGCGTATCTTAGTACTGGGTACCTAAATCCTTACTCACTAACTTGATGCTAAGATACCGAGCGATTGTTCATGCTTTGTAGACTAAATGCATAGCGGAAGGAGAACATATGGTTCATTGACTCCGGTTGCTCTCGCCATATGACCAGAGACTCACGATAGTTCTCCTCCCTCACTCATGCCACCGGTGTGATCACTTTTGGGGACAATGCTCAAGGACGAGTTCTTGCAAAAGGTACTGTGCGCGTCAACGACAAGTTCATTTTAAAAGATGTAGCCCTTGTCAATAAGTTGAGTTATAATTTGCTTTCCGTTTCACAGTTGATAGATGATAATCTTGAGGTAAGCTTTAAAAAGCATTCTTGTTGCATTTTAGATTCATCCGGCGATCTAGTGTGCAAAATTATTCAAGTTGGTCATTTGTTTAAGGGTGACTTTTCATTTTCATCGTCTTCTGATCTTAGGTGTCTTGTTTCATCTGATTCTAAAGATTTTTTTTCACTGGCACCATAGATTAGGTCATATTGGTTTTGATCATCTTCCTCGTATCAGTAATATGAATCTTGTTAGAGGATTACCCAATCTTAAAATTGATAGATCTATGGATTTTGTTTGTTCACCATGTCGTCACGGTAAGATGGTTTCTGCATCACATCCTCCACTCACACTTGTTATGACTGATGCACCTGGTCAGTTGTTGCACATGGACACTGTAGGGCTTGCTAGAGTTCAGTCAGCTGGAGGTAAATGGTATGTTCTTGTTATTGTTGATGATTACTCTAGATACTCTTGGGTCTTTTTCATGGCATCTAAGGACGAAGTTTTTGGTCACTTTAGAGAGCTTGTCCTTAGACTTGCCACTGAACTCCCAGGGGCACTTAGAGCAATTAGAAGTGACAATGGAACTGAATTCAAGAACACATTATTTGCTTCTTTTTGTACTGAAAAAGGTTTAGATCATCAATTCTCTTCAGCTCGTGTGCCACAATAGAACGGTGTTGTAGAACGTAAAAATAGAACTTTGGTTGAGATGGCTAGAACGATGTTAAATGAATATGCTACTCCTAGGAAGTATTGGGCTGAAGCTATTTCTACTATTTGTTATATTTCTAATAGAGTATTTTTGCGAGCTAAATTGCATAAGACTTCTTATGAGCTTCGTTTTGGTCATTCTCCTAAGATTTCTCATTTGAAGGTGTTTGGTTGTTGATGTTTTATTCTTAAACATGGAAATCTTGATAAATTTGAATCTAGATCCTCAGATGGTATTTTTCTTGGATATGCAGCTCACACTCGAGGTTATCGTGTACTCAACTTAGAAACTAACAAAATTGCTGAGACCTGCGAGGTTACTTTGGATGAGGCTAGTCACGGTACTAGACCCGACAATGCGACTATCTGAGTAAATGGCCTTTTGAAGACATCTTCTATGACTCGAAGGCGATGAAAGGGTAACCCGATTCACACTCGCCTGCGTATCTACACCAATGGAGTCTACAACTAGTGGCTCTGCTCCTACCTCCAATGAGGTAGAGGCCATTTGCTACTACACCTATGTCACCACCGACTCCACAGGCTCCTTTGCATATTCAACGACGTCATCCTCTGAACAAATGATTGGTGAGTTAGATGAGAGAGTTCTTAAATAATGTATAACTCCGATGCTTCATATGCTCATGCTGCTTTTGTTTCTTCGTTTGAACCCCAAGATGTAAGTCATGCTTTATCTGATGAGTCTTGGATTAATGCCATGCATGAAGAATTAGAAAATTTTGAGCGTAATAAAGTCTGGACATTAGTATCACCTCCTCATGGTCATAATGTCATTGGAACCAAATGGATCTTTAAGAATAAACAAAGTGAGGATGGTGTTGTTGTTCGAAATAAGGCAAGACTTGTGGCTCAGGGTTATACCCAGGTGGAAGGTCTTGACTTTGATGAAACTTTTGCACCTGTGGCCCGTTTGGAAGCCATTAGAATCTTTTTAGCTTTTGTGGCTTCTAAAGGTTTCAGGTTGTATCAAATGGATGTTAAGAGTGCCTTCCTTAATGGCTATATTGAGGAAGAAGTCTATGTAAGACAACCACCTGGTTTTGAAAATCCTAAATTTTGTGATCATGTCTACAAACTGTCCAAAGCTTTGTATGGTTTAAAACAAGCTCCAAGAGCATGGTATGAAAGACTTAAATCATATTTGCTTAAAAATGACTTTCAAATGGGTAAGGTAGATAAAACTTTGTTTATACTTGTTCAGATCTATGTGGATGATATCATCTTTGGTGGTTCTTCTCATGCTCTTGTTTCCAAGTTTTCAGATACCATGAGCAGGGAATTTGAGATGAGCATGATGGGAGAACTCACGTTCTTCCTAGGCTTCCAGATCAAGCAATCAAAGCAGGGTACTTTGTTCATCAAACTAAATACACCAAGGATCTCCTTAAATCGCTTTGACATGGGAACAAGCAAACCGTCTCTACACCAATGGGATCCTTTGCGGTGTTAGACCACGACGAGGATGGAGACCTGTTGATCAAAAAATCTGAAGCATGATTGGTTCACTTTTGTATCTCACTGCTTCAAGGCTAGACATTCATTTTGCTGTATGTCTGTGTGCTCTCTTTCAAGCTTCCCCACGTACTTCACACCGTCAAGCAGTTAAAAGAATTTTCAGGTATCTTCAGTCAACTTTAGACTTTGGTTTATGGTATTCTTCTTCATCATGCCTTACCCTTAGAGCTTACTTAGATGCTGATTTTGGGGGTTGTAGAATTGATAGGAAGAGTACTTCTGGCACCTGTCACTTTTTAGGCACATCTCTTGTGTCATGGGCTTCTAGAAAACAATTATCTGTTGCACTTTCCACAACCGAAATTTGAATATGTAGTCTTTGCTTCTTGTTGCTCTCAATTGCTTTGGATGATTTCTACTCTTAAGGATTTTGGCTTAAATCTGGATAGTGTTCCTCTTTTCTGTGATAACACTAGTGCTATTTCTATTGCTAAAAATCCTGTGCAACATTCAAGAACTAAGCACATTGATATTCGGTATCATTTTCTTAGAGACCATGTGGAAAAAGGAGATGTTGTTTTGCATTTTATTGATATAGAGTCTCAAGTTGCTGATATTTTTACAAAACCACTTGATTCTACTAGGTTTGCCTTTTTGCGAAGTGAATTGGGTGTGTTGCATCCTATGAGCTTATTCTAAGGGGGAGTTTGGGTTTAAAAGTTCAGAAGCTTTGATTATTATTCTTGTCAAACAAATTCATTAAGTCCAAGCCATTGAAATCAACTGAGTTGTAGAGCTTTCTTTATCATATTTATTCATGTGTTGTGTAGCTTTGATCTTGACTGGTTATAATTAATTTGCTACATTTAGAACTAAAGCATGACATGGCTGAACACTTTGACTAGATTGATTATTGTTATCACTTGGAGATGTCCATGGAAAATGATAAGCTTGTTTGTGAGTCTTTTTAAATCTTGGATTTGCAGCAAGTATGTTTCTCATTGCAATCCTGTTATGCTCACTCAATTTGGCATGTTAGATAAAAATAATAATAATAAAGGGTTGAGAAAAGAAAAATGAAAAGATGTATGCTTCAAGCATGCCATACATAGCTGTGTATTCAAAAGAACAAAAATACGCACACAAAGTGCTCAAATAAAAAGAAGTATGCTTCAAGCATGCCATACATAGCTATGTATATTCAAAGGAAACAAAATATACACACAAAAGTGCTTAAATGAAAAGAAGTATGCTACAAGCATGCCACATGCAAAAAAGAATTGAAAGTGAAGCAATAGGATGTTATATGAGACTGCTAGCTCATCTAGATTTAACTTGTGTCTCACTGTTAGGCTCTCACTTTTCTTGGTGATATCTTTTTGTGGTGCTTATGGTCGGTTTAGTCATTGTTTGATATGCTTGTCATGAATTTAAATTGCATAATCATTCCAAAAGACTTGTTTTTGACATTGCTATATGGTATATGACTTTATATGATCTAGATAGCTCCACTCAAAAAGATGGCTTGGTTAATTTACTAAATCAATGCGAAGTGACTTGGATAATCTACAAAGCTTCTTGATTTTTACTCTCCTTGCTCCCTTGTTTTAGAATTATTCCTTCTCTGAAGTTCTTGATGATTCCATTGCCAAAGGGGGAGAAAATAGGAGAATTTGGAAAGAAAAAAATTAGAGAAATTTGCTTCCCTTGTGTTGAGGGGGAGTTTTTCACTGTGGTTTTGAAGTGTTTGCTTTGCAGCTTTGAAACTTTCTTTTTGCAAATTTCTTTTCTTTCAAAATTCAACTCACATTTTTGAAGTATTATCAATGTATTCATCAAGGGAGAGATTGTTAGACCATGTGGTTAGGTCTAGTATATTTTAGTTGATGAATAATTGACAATATTGGCTATTGATATTATTTGAGGCGTGTGGTGTGTGTGGACTAATGTCGGTCAAGTTGGAAAGAACTTGTGCCGGGAAAAATATGTTGTTTTGGTCTTTGCATGTGCAGGGTAACTCGGAGGCGATCGTGGTCTACGGCGGTGACTGGAAGATGACTTGGTGCGAAGTCATGGTCCAAAGGGTTGACGATGCTGGAGGAGATGGTCGAGCTCGAGTTAGGGCACGTGGAGATCAAAGATGGAGATGCATGTAGTAGATGTGCTGACGAGTATTAAGTGATTAAGGGCTAATAGATGTATGCATAATGGGCTGGGCCACTTACATGATAGGCTGTTTAGGCTTTACGTGTTCAAGAAAGACATGTGTAGGAGTTCTAGTCGGTTTTGGGTGATAGACTTCGCGTGAGATAAAAAAAAGGGCACCAGCGGTTAGGGTTATGTGGAGGAAAATCTGCTCTCTGGCGGGGTTGCAGAAAAAGCTGAGCCACATTTTGGTGATTGGAGTGCTGTCCCGGGTGCAGGGGACAAGGGGCTACATTGCTCCGGAGTTGGCGCTGGCCTTCCGATCACGGGAAGCTGCATGAGCCGAGACGCTAGCGGCGGATCTTTGGATTTTTTGGTACTGTGGCTTTAGTGGTCTTCTTGAGGCGGCGGTTTGTAGAGATGCTTGTAGCAGCTTGAATCTTGTATTTGTTTATTGCTAGCTGTCACAGCTTTTTGGTCTTGAGAGGATTCGGTAACAACAGTGCTTTGATTTACTTTTGTGATTGGCTTTTGGTGTTTAGCTGTCAATCAAGGCCTAGTTTTTGTAGAGAGGATTTATTGTTTCCTTTAATTATTTTGGTTCTCGCGGGCTCATCTAGTGCAAAGACAAACATCACGTCAAGACCATCCATTCATTCACTCGTCACGCATCCGATGAACAGAAATCAATCTTCT
The DNA here is from genome assembly GCA_036346405.1 of Phyllostachys edulis. Classification (NCBI taxonomy): domain Eukaryota; kingdom Viridiplantae; phylum Streptophyta; class Magnoliopsida; order Poales; family Poaceae; genus Phyllostachys; species Phyllostachys edulis. The sequence continues at coordinate 6,252,544 of CM070566.1, forward strand.
GACACACCTTTGCGATCGGTGATGCGGCGATCTGGCGGCAGTAGCACGTGCAAGATTTGGCTGCTGCAGGAAATCAGACCCGAGAGCGGCAACAGCATTTGTGCGTGTGGCTCGGGGCAAAAGAGACCAAGGGTGCGAAAAATATTCTACAATCATTCACCCCCTCTAATTGCTATTAACGATCCTACAATACATTCTCTCTTAGCAAAGTTTCATTTGACTACCAATGCTGTATGTGATGGCAGCACTGCTATTCCAAATAATTACTATTGCTGCAATCACATCGATGATGATCAGATATGATGATGGTAGCGTGTGTTTATACAACATGGACAGAATTGGTCTGGAACGAATGCACACAGAAAGAAAAAATTGAGCCCAAAATGGAGCCCTATTCGGTGATTACTAAATGTTGTGCTCTTGTTGGCCCAGATCTACTTTCTGTGGGATCTTGTTATGCATTTGTCATCGTTTTCTTTTTTCTTTTTGTGACAGGACAGCGCTAGTGATATGGGCCGTGCTGTGGTCCAGAGCTATGATATAATGAAATGTTAGAAAGAGCTCCAAATTTTATGAAGATCGTGTCGTTTCAGTCGGTCAATGAATACCTGTGAACCCATTCCTCAAATTCTGTGGCAGTTTCTGTGAAAACTGCACTCGCAGATGTTAAGGCTACAAAATTACAGAAGTTTGGCTTGGCTAATTTCTAGTGACTGACTGGAAAAAGATAGCAGTAGAGTTCAGCAGGGCATGGCCTAACCAGGTTGGCAGGTTTTCAATGTTCGATTTCACATCTACCTTTCTTCTCCTGAAAATAATTTCAATTAGGTGGTATATTCTAAGGCACATTCTACTATTTACCTTCCAAGCTTGGTGCGTTTGTGTTTGTGTTTACCGGTCTGAGACGTCTTGAAATCGTTATGTGGACTGCTTGAACTTTGAAGTCAGACTTGAGGTTGAGCGCTACAGATGTATGAAAATACGCACGCGTACATTCGAGCCACGCATGCTACTCAAACCTGACCCTTGAAGGTTTCTATTAACGTTAGTATGAACACAAGACCGTATAATTTTTCTGGTTGCACGAATCGTATTCGTACGTGTTAGACTAGACCAGAACAAAATCAATCACTTGATCTGGTAGCCAAAGTTGCACACCCATTTTGCAGAGTTACAGTCAGACCCTAATTGTTTTTCTAGGGACGGACTACACAGTATTAAGTTGTTTCTTTTTCCTTTTTCCAAAAAGAAAGAGCAACGCTCGCTCGCAAGCTCACCGGAGATGGAGGCGGAGGCGTGTGAATTATCAAACATATCCAAATGTTAGAAATTTAATTAAAATCCAGCAAAAGGGAAATAGTCGAGTGTTGTATAGCAATTCCGGGTTTTTGTGTGCACGCGCGATTGCACTGTTGCCTGCCTGCTTTTTTTTCGTTCTTTCCAGAATTAATGTCTAAATGAATGGCTAAACTGCAGGTCAGATTTGTGGTTTGAAAGTGAGTTGTGAAAACTCAAATTGGCCTAACCATGCAGCTACTTTGAACCATCTGCCTATCAAGTTCAGTAGAGGGAGATGGAATCGAAGTGATCTCTTGACTCTTGAATTAAACAGCTAGATGTTGTTCGCTCGATAGGAACCTGAAGGAATGGTCAGCCAGCACTTGGACCATCTAAAAGGGCGATTCGGCGTGAGGAGTGCTAATTGTAAATTTGTAATCAGTCCTGACTTACATGGTCCATCTTTCAGTAGATCTCTAGAGGCTAGCTAGGATGACATTATTCCATGCCATGGTCCTTGGGACTCAGCTAGACCCCTCTACTTTCCCCCGTGGAATTCATCGTGCCTACAGCAGTTTAGCCACACTTTTAGATCTTGTCTGGAACGCCATAGCTTTTCCTGATTCCTCAGAAAATTGAGGTATTTCATGTGAAATTCCTACGTTTCAAACGAGCCCTTGTATTAGCCCGTCTCGCCGTTCTCCCAGCGAAAATGACGCTTCTGACTTCTGAATTGGTCTGTCCAGCTCCAGCGGATAGAAATCCAAATGTAGGCCTTCCCTAGATCAACTGAGCGACAATTGGCTCTCAAGGATGCGAAACGCGTTCAATCCCTTCAGGAGCGAAGACCTATGCGGCAGCTCTCACTGTCCCTGCAAGCATGCAGCTCTGGTACGTCCTCGGGACAACAAAGACGCGCGTTCTTGGAAGACCAATCAATCACATCAGGCAGAAAAGACGGGTCTAATTTTGGACTGAACTTGCAGTTGAACTATTAAATTAAATCGGTTCAAATTAGAGAAAGCGATCGATGTTCTAAAAACTTTTTTTATTAATTAACTTTTTTTTGAATTTTATTTTAAAGTTAATCTGGTGCACTTTATTTCCAATTCTGATTTTTTGATCACGCCACAGGTGGTGGTGTGACAAAACAACATTTATTCTGCGTCGAATAAGTCGCAAAATAGATTTTTTATCACGCCACTGGTTATGGCGTGACCAAATAACACTGTCACGCCACTTCCAGTGGCGTGACAAGAGTTTGATTAGAAATAGGCTGACGTAACAATGTTGTTTTGTCACGTCACGGGTGGTGACGTAACCAAAAGAGTTAGAATTGAAAATAAAATGGGCCGTGATTAACTTTAAAATAAAATTCAAAAAAAGTTAATTAATAAAAAAAATCAGTTCTAAAAGACAAGCAGCGTATTGGACTTGACCTGGTCATTTCAGTCTTCCACTGCATGTGCTGCTCTTGACTCCTGACCAATCATGGAGAATTCCATGCTCTGCACTCTGCACTCTCAACTAGTGCTGCTCTCTCTCTCTCTCTCTCTCTCTCTCTCTCTCTTTTGGTTGCATATGAGAACTTCATCGTCTTTTCCCTTCCATCGTCATGGCAACTGCCGAGTAATTCTTGCATATGCTCAGTCGATTTTGACCAATTCGCTCACTGAAACGTTCAGGAAATCATGTAGAGATGACCTCGTCCAAAAGAAGGATTTTAGGGTACGTTTGGTTCATAAACGGTTTGGGAAATAAGATTATTCACGCGTTTAGTTTCCTGAATGGAACCAAACGGTCCAGCACCAAATCATCCCACTTAAAGGAATATTCTATTGATATCTCAGATCGGTGGTTTCTTTGAAATCGATGAACCACACCGTTCACTCGCCTCCTCTCGGTCGTCCTCACCTCCTCCCTCGGTAGGCCGCCATACAGCCTCCTTCCTCGACGAGCCACGTCGCGCTCGTCTCCTTCCCCGTGCCGGTGGCAGCGAAGACATGAAGCGAGGAGGGACTAAGCGAGCAGCAATGAGAAGAAAGAAGGCCACAAGTGGGTACCAAGATCTGTGCAGCAGGGTGACGCCAGTGGTGGCCTAGAGCCGAAGACGGCCAAGGCCACACTGCCGAGACCGCAGACGCAGCGTGAGCGTGAGGAGAGGACCGACCGGGAGGCGAAGGCGACGGGTCAGCTGGTGTGTGCGGCAAGCAAAGACTAAGACTGTAGGAGGGCAGGCCATGGGGAGCCGAAGCCAAGGAAGGAAGGAGGCGGCGCCATGGCCCGGGCACACAAAGGAGTCGGCTGGAGGAGCGGCGCCATGGAGAAATAGGAGGAGGGAGGAAGAACGGAGAGAGGAAGAAGAAAGAGAGCGTGGAAGAAAAATGTTGGCAGGAGATAGATAAAGGGAGAAAAAAAAGAAAAGAAAGGAAGGAAAGGAGGAAAAAATGAGAAAGGAAGAAAATAAAAAGAAAAAAAACTTATGGCTATCCAAATACAATCTCATTCATCAAACCAAACACTATCTTGAATCATCCAAGACCATCCTATCTAAGCAACCAAACAAAATATTGTATCATTCTATCCTACCAACCAAACACCATACTTGTATCATCTCATCCAGGATCATTCCATCCATCTTGTACCATCCCATTCCATTCACCCTGGTTCACCCAACCAAACGCACGCATAAACTTCCACACATTGGGCTTATTTGGTTTGTTTTCAACGTGAACTAAGCTAAATTTTGGTAACACCAATAAAAATTGGTTATCGTTTGATTTGCTACTAACATTTGGTAATGTGAACAAAAAATCGGTAACGGTAACGAAATCCAATATCACACGTGGGCAATTCGAGGGTGATGAAATCGTTCACTAAAATTTTGGTTTGGTCGTAATCTAAACAACGTTCATTTTGCTAAATTTTGGTTTGGTTCATTAGGCTATGCAAAAGTGAAGTACTGACAAAACAAATCTATGGATCTCTTGCATTGCATGGTGACGTTACAATGTTAATCTAAAAGTTTGGAATACATGAATTTTACAAGAAACTGTTCTCTTCTCGGAATCGGTAAAGATCCTCTCGTTCCAAACAGGGACCAGAGAGGGCCAATTATTTTGTGGCATTGTTCGTCCGACCAGTTATTCTCTGTCAAATGTTTTGGTGTTTAAACCGTGTTGCTCTGATGCTTACTGCAAAGATGGCAGAGGACACAGATCCCCTACTCACTCTACGGAGAACGCAGATTTGCCGAGAGTCTTGCTTGACTTCGAAAGTGCCAAAAATCGGGCGCTCGTGAAGCCACTCTTTCTTAGAGTCTTGGGCCTAATTGGCGCTCGGCAAAGTCTAGCACTCGAAAGAGTGGCTTTGCCGAGTGCCTCGAGTGCCCGAGCACTTTCGGCAAAGGCGGCACTCGGCAAAAGCCCTCTTTCCGAAAGTGCAACACTCGAAAAAGAGTGGCACTCGGCAAAAAATGGCCCTTGATCACGAGCCCGCCCACGCCAGTCAATTTTTGCCGAGTGTTTTTTGGCACTCGGCAAAGAAAGTCTTTGCCGAGAGTGCTTTGGCACTTTTCGGCAAAGAAAGTCTTTGCCGAGTGCTTTTTTGGCACTTTCGGCAAGAAGGATTTCTGAGAGTCGAGGAATTGGCAAAATTTTTTTTGGTTTTTGACCCATTTTTTGTGAGGCCTTCCACATTATTTAAAACTCCATGTTCAAATTTGGGACAATTTTGACTTTTTTGCTATATTTCGTTAGTTTTTTGTTTCGTTGAATTTTATGGAATATTTCAAATTTGAGCTGCAGTGCATGAAATAATCGAATTTGGTCATTCAAAAATGATATTCATGATATTTGGTGTATGTTGAGGCCGTATCCAGGAACTCACATGAAATTTCGAGCATCTTGTTGGCGTAACATGACGAGGTACTGCGGGAAAAGTGTATTTAAATTATATAAAATCGAGCGAAGTCGAAAATAGCCGAAACTTGTCGAGGCGTCGTGTTATCGCATGTAGAGTCTATGGTAAAAATTGAGAAGGTTTGAGCAAGTTGCGATGTCGGATGCCTAAAACCCGGACATCTCGCATGTTATCGCATATAGAGTCATGTGAAGATATGCAGGTTTCAAACATCGATTCAAAAAAGTCAATGTTCAAAATTAAAATTGCAAAAAATAATGGGGCAAAAAAAAAAAAAAAAAATTTTGAGTGTTTTTGGCACTTTCGGCAAAAAGTCTTCTTAGGAGTGCTTTTTTTTTGGCACTTTCGGCAAAGAAAGTCTTTCTTAGAGTGCTTTTTTTTGGCACTCGGCAAGAAGGATTTATCGAGTCTGAGGAATTGGCAAAATTTTTTTTTTGGTTTTTGACCCATTTTTTGTGAGGCCTTCCACATTATTTAAAACTCCATGTTCAAATTTGGGACAATTTTGACTTTTTGCTATATTTTGTTAGTTTTTTGTTTAGTTGAATTTTATGGAATATTTCAAATTTGAGCTGCAGGTGCATGAAATAATCGAATTTGGTCGTTCAAAAATGATATTCATGATATTTGGTGTATGTTGAGGCCGTATCGAGGAACTCACATGAAATTCGAGCATCTTGTTGGCGTAACATGGCGAGGTACTGCGAGAAAAGTGTATTTAAATTATATAAAATCGAGCGAAGTCGAAAATAGCGAAACTTGTCGAGGCGTCGTGTTATCGCATGTAGAGTCTATGGTAAAAATTGAGAAGGTTTGAGCAAGTTGCGGCGTCGGATGCCTAAAACCGGACATCTCGCATGTTATAGCATATAGAGTCATGTGAAGATGTGCAGGTTTAAACAAAACAACTAACTAAATATAGAAAAAAGTCAAAATTGTCCCAAATTTGAACATGGAGTTTTAAATAATATTGCAAAAAAATAATGGGGCAAAAACCCAAAAAAAAATTTGCCGAGTGTTTTTTTTGGCACTCGGCAAAGAAAATCTTTGCCGAGTGCTTTTTTTTTGGCACTCGGCAAAGAAAGTCTTTGCCGAGTGCTTTTTGGCACTTTCGGCAAGAAGGATTTACCGAGAGTCGAGGAATTGGCAAAAATTTGTGAACAATGTTAGAACCACCATTTCGGATGAACAAATGATCAAACAACCAAAATAAACTTTGTAGATCTTGAGAAGTTATAGAATTTTGTAGTTGGCAACTTTTTCATTTGAATTCGTTTTGTTAAGGAAAACTGCGTTTGAATTTGAAAAATTTAAAATTCGAATTTTTCAAACGACCTCGGATGGAAAAACAACCAAAATAAAAATTGTAGATCTCGAAAAGTTATGAAACTTTTTAGTTAATAACTTTTTGATTTGAAATCATCTTTTCATGCAAAACTACGTTTGAATTTCTTAAATTTGAAATTCAAATTTTGTAAACGACCTCGGATGGAGAAACTCCCTAAATGAAAATTGTAGATCTCGAAAAGTTATGAAACTTTGTAGTTGACAACTTTTTGATTTGAATTCGTTTAGGACCTCAAACAAGCAATTTACACTCGGTTTTGTATAATATTTTGGGAACCGAAAGGGAATATAGACACAAGTGATGGTGTGGTGCAGTGGTAGAGGGGTTACGCACGAGGAGAGGTCATGAGTTCGAATCCGCCGGCCGCGTAGCACGCTAATTTTGTGCGAAAAATGCCGCGACTTGCGTGGTGACGCGAGCGGTAGGCGCCAGTGGTGGGGCCTCCCGATTTAAAAAAAAATTGCTATTTTTTTGGATTTTTTCGGTTCGAATTTTAGAGATGGCTTTGCGAGTGCAATGACCATTGCACTCGGCAAAAAAAATTTAAAAATAAATAAAAAACACGTTTTCTTAGAGTCGATGACCATTCGCTCGGAAAAAAAATTTAAAAAAAAATTAAAAAATTAGGATTGACGGCGTCAAATCTTTGCCGAGAGTGCCATGCATGGCGCTCGGCAAAGCCTTTCTGAGAGTGCGAATTTGGCACTCAACAGCAGCCTTCTAGGAAGGAGATTCGACGGAGGCTCTTTCTTAGAGTGTTGCACTCGACAAAGGCTTTGCCGAGTGCAAAAGCTGCCTTTGCCGAGAGCAACAGGCACTCGGCAAAGAGCCCGCCTCCTGTAGTGACTACGGCTAAAACGGATTAATTATCCCCACTACTACTGCTAAAACGGATTAATTACTCTATGCATGTCAGACAAACTCCTCTGTCCTGTCGTTCTCAAGGCTAATTAACCCGCGTTTGTCATAGACCTGGACCTGTACTGCAACGAATGCCTTGAGTCAACTAGCTAGTCAACCCAGCTTGCTTCCTTATCTTCCCTTCTTGCAAGGTTTGAGTCACAAATTTTTTGGTAGGAGCGTATAGAGATGCCGCAATTTTCGTCTCTGCCTACGTGTATGCACATATAACACGATCATGTTTAAACAGAAGACTTAGGCCTGTGCATAGGTCTTTACTATTATAACCTTTTTATCGAGTTGGTAGGATGTTTTGTGGATAGATATGTATATATGTATAAGTTACTTGAATGATCTTATGTGGATAATTAAATTATCTATACCTGTGGCTTGTGATAATATTATATGTGACCTATTGATTAGATGCAAATTATGTATGAAACTCTCATTTATATGATAATTACCTTATGGATATTGGTTTTGTAAGTTAATAACTTATATTATATCTATTTTCTCGGCTAGTACAGTCAAATAATGTATGTCGCGCGACGCACGTCAAATGCATACATGTCCAAAACTTATTCCAAGCTATATAGCGATGTGTTGTATACTTGTTTCTTGGTTATATTGTCGCTAGCTGGGCGAGATCTATTGAGCGTCGCTAACTAACTAGGTTGATTTCTCGTTCGTCTCTGGTCCACGCGTACGTCGACCATGATCGTACATTCGTACCTGTAACTTCTTGGAAACCATTAATTCAAGCTTCTTCTCTCTCCTGTCAAGCGTGTGATCCAACACCAACTCGATCCATCAGCTCCATCTTATATATATATATATATCCTCCCGTAAGCTCACCGATCGTTCGCATCGCATAGCTATTATCGCTAGTATATGTACTGCGCCGCCAAGAAAATAAAAAAGCAGCTAGCTGTATGAATTAAGGAATATCAATAGTCCCATAGATTGATTATTGCAGTCGATCAGACGTTGTGGAGCAAGGATCGATCGATCAATCGTGCGCAAGAACGATGGCAAGTCGCGGTGCGAGCGATCCATTCTCCACGCCGGGCTTCCGCTTCTACCCGACGGAAGAGGAGCTGCTCAGCTTCTACCTCCGCCACCGTCTCGCCAGCACCAAGCCCAGCATCGAGCGTGTCATCCCCGTCGTCGACGTCTACAGCTGCCATCCTTCCGAGCTCCGGTGTAAGTAGCCCATTCTATCAAAAGAATATTGATGATTTACTCATGTATGTCTTGGCCTGTGATATGCTGATGCATGCGCGCGCGCGTGACGCAGCAATGGCGGGGGAGGCGAGCGTGCGTGACACGGAGCAGTGGTTTTTCTTCTGCCCGCGGGCGGAGAGGGAGGTGCACGGCGGCAGGCCGGCGCGGACCACGCCATCGGGGTACTGGAAGGCCACGGGGTCGCCGTCCTTTGTCTTCTCCTCCTCGGCCAACAAGGTGATCGGGGTGAAGAGGACCATGGTCTTCTACCAGGGCCGCGCGCCCACGGGGACCAAGACCAAGTGGAAGATGAACGAGTACAAGGCCGTCGCCGACGCCGACGCCGCCGCCGCCGCCGGCGTACAGCCAATGGCACCCCTCAGGGTATGAACGTTTTCATCTCTCGCGCGTGTTCCATACTTCCATGCATGCGCGCATGTACGAATGCATCCTATCATCAATTAATCAAATATCCTATATGTATTATGTATTCGTACGCACGCGTGCAGCTGAGGAACGAGTTGAGCGTGTGCCGGGTGTACATCAGCACCGGCACCCTCAGATCCTTCGACCGTCGCCCCCTCAATCCGTCCGGCCATGATCAAGCGGTCCACCACCAACAAGTACAGTTGTCGGCGAGGTCGACGGCGAACATGAACCTCGCCGACGACGTGATCGCCAGTACTGGAAAGACCGAGAACTCTCATGACAGCTCCTCGTCAGGATCTCGGGGGATCGTCGCCGATGTATACGAAGATGCTGCCATCGACTGGAGCTCGCTCATCACTGCAGATGATGATTTCAGCTTCAGCGGCATCGATGGTTTTAACTCAAATACTGTTGGAGCATGGCCACAAATTTGATACTACCATGCACTCGGGTTCGATGCAAGGGTTAAGTAGTGGGGATCGGGATGGTAAGAAAATGATTATTAGTAGCGTAAATTGACGATCTGGAGACAAAGCAAAAGTGAGGTTAGGCTGAAGAGGAATTAACTGTTTAACATCTGGGCTATTCAGATTTCAGCCAGGAGGAGTACGTGGCTCACATTGTAAATGAAGACATGCAGTAGCAGAAAATGTTCTTATTAGTTTGTCAACATCAAGTTGTTGGATATTAGTTAGCTTATTTTCTCGAGGACAAAGTCAAATTGTATTTTGAGTAATGTGAGCTGCATGCATGGAAGCTAATGTCGGTATGAAATGTGCGTATTGAGGTGTTAATGCACTAGTAGTTTTTTTTACCATGCGCTGTAAAAAAAGCCAAATGAATGGCTGTAAGAGAGAGAGTCAAAACTGATATAGTTTGGTCAAAGCAAATATCGACAGCTCAATGCTTGAAGTACAAAAGCATGTGAAGAGGACGATAGGTCCTCGGGCGATTCCGCCTCCCCCGCCGCCCTTTCCGTTCCTCTGTCTCAACCAGTAATGTTGCGTGCATATTTAAGAGTGCTCAAAACACAATATATATATATAGATGTATAAAAAGAGTTTTTATATATAAATAAGAAAATACAAAGAGTCATATTCTAATATCCCTCTTAAACTTACGGTGAATCACACACACTAAGTTTGAAGAGAAAATACAAATGTTGTGCCTTAGTCTGTGGCTTCGTGAAGAATTCAGCAACTTGTAACTCTGATGACATAAATTATAAAGCAAGTACTCCTTCCTGCACCTGTGAGCGAGTGTATGAAGCATCCACACCAATGTGCTTAGTGAGCTCATGCTTCACTCGGTCCCGGGCAATACTGATAGCACCTGTACTGTCAGACAAAAGAGTCGTAGGTTCAATCACAGGCACTCTAAGATCTGCAAGTAGCCACCTCAACCAAGTAACCTCTGCATCCTTCTTGCCATAACTCTCAACTCAACCGTGACTCGAGCGGAAGCTGCGGTCTACTTCTTAGTCTTCTAAGCAATCAAGGAGGAACTAATAAAAACATAGTAAGTAGAAAGAGATCGACGATCAGAAGGATCATTGTAATGAAGATGGGTAGGACGAGCCATGAACTGACTCAAGATATGAACATCATAAACAATATCAGGACGAGTGCTCACAAGGTACACCAAACTCCCAACAAGATGGCGATATCGAGTAGCACCCTCAAGAAGATCACCATCAGTGGCACGAAGCTGTAGGGATAGCTCCATGGGAGTTTTAGCGATGTGAGTGTCAGTCAGACCAGACCGATCAAGAAAATCTTGAACATATTTCTGCTGGGAGAGGTAGTAGTCCTCAGGCATGGAAGAGACCTCAATCCCAAGGAAGTACGTAAGAGAATCAAGATCAGTCATCAAAAACTGCTCACTGAGATGCTTTTTCACATACGTGATGAATGAGGAATCATCACCAGTGATGAGCATATCATCAACATACAGAAGAAGTAGTGTCCTACCCCAAGATGAGACATGAACAAAAAGAGCAGGATTATGGGAACTGACAGTGAAACCGACAGCAGTAATCTCTGAGGTAAAACGAGCAAACCAGGCATGAAGAGCCTGTTTGAGGCCATAAAGAGCATGACAAAAACGACAGACGTGCCCATTGGGAATAGAATACCCAGGTGGTGGCTGCATATAGATTTCCTCATGCAAGACACCATTAAGAAATGCATTCTTAACATCCAGCTGAGAGATAGACCACTAACGAACAGAAGCAACCACAACAAGAGTGCGAACAGTGGTCATATGGGCAACAGGGGCAAAAGTCTCATCGTAGTCACGACCGTACTCCTGCTGAAAACTACGAGCCACAAGATGAGCTTTGTAGCGCTCGATAGTAAGATCAGATCGGGTCTTAATTTTGTACACCCACTTGCACGTGATCGGACGAGCATGCACAGATGTTGGTACAATATCGCAAGTCTCCGTACGTCGAAGAGCATCAAGCTCCTCTGCCACAGCAAGCTGCCACTCGGAATGAGGAGCAGCCTCACGATAAGAACTAGGCTCAGTGACAGAGAGAGCATGAGCTATCGGAGCAAATCCAAGACAATAAGGAGGTCGAAGGGATGCCCGGTCACAAAGGACGTAACGAGGAGCATCATCAGGAGGACCAAATGTGGGTGTCGGCAAGATACCAAGAGAGGAGACTGGTGAAGGATGAGGACGCCTGGAGTAGTGAACACCTGAGAAATGAGATGGTGGGGCTGCAGGAATAAGATGCGGTGCTGCAGGAGGCAGCACCGGAGGCAGAGGTATAGAAGGAATCACTAGAGACAGACCAGAGGAAGACTGTGATAGTGGAGAAATGGGTGAAGAGTCAAAAAGAGACAACCATGAAATCGACTTAACGGTGGAAACAGGAGGAGCCGAATCTCGATAGAAGAAAGGTCGAGATTCATCAAAGACAACATCTTGTGAAATCCTAATCCATCGAGCAGAAGGATCCCAGCAACGATAACCCTTATGCTCAGAGCTATAACCAAGAAATATGCATTCAACTGACTGAGCTGATAGTTTAGTGCGTTCACGAGGCTGCAACAGAACAAAACAAGTACAGTCAAAAACACGAAGGTGAGTGTACTGGGGGGGGCTCGAGAGTAGAGACGCTCTATAGGACTAACACCCTTAAGAGCAGTGGAAGGCTGCATATTGATGAGATATACAGCTGTAGAAACAGCCTCGGCCTAAAACTGTGCTGGAACATGAGAGGTAAGGAGAAGAGTACGGGCAGTCTCACTCAGATGACGATGTTTGTGCTCAGCAACCCCATTCTAAGCATGGGCATCAAGACAAGAAGACTGGTAAAGAGTGCCCTACTCAGAAGAAAAAAAATCTAAAAGTGCCAGAACAGTACTCGCCAGCAGAATTACAGTGAAAAGTACGGATGGGAGAATCAAATTGAGTATGAACCAACGTTGCAAAGCTACGATAGATCGTAAAAAACTGACCACGATTAGACATATGGAATATCCATGTAAAACGGGAATAATCATCAATGAAGATCACATAAAGTTTATGTCTGCCTTTAGAGATAATAGGCGCAGGTCCCCATACATTTGAATGAACTAAGTCAAAAGGACGAGAAGACAAGGACTCACTAGAATGATAAGGAAGCTGTAGCTTCTTGCCTAGCTTACAACCCTGACAAAACATGGCCGTGTCAACAGTAACACGTCCAAGAACACCCTAACGAACTAGTGAAGAAAGACAGGACCCACATAAGTGACCTAAACGGTGATGCCACTGCGTAAAAACTCCAGAGGTGGTGGCAGCAGTGACAGTGGAAGAAGACGTAGAGATGACAAGAGCAACTGAAGTGGACGGAAGGTGGAGGCGATCAAGGATGTAGAGACCCTGACGATTCCTACGGCGCCGACCAGTCCCAAGTGTGAGAGTCAAAACCAACCCTACAGCCGAGATCGGTGAGCTGACCCACCAAGAGAAGCTGCATGGTAAGTTGAGGAACATGGAAAACAGCTGGAACAGAAAAATTAGCGGACAAAAGAGTGCCCTGACAGCTGACAGATAGAGGAATACCGTCAGCTATCTGAACAGAGATAGGAAAAATTAGAGGTCCTACTGAAGTGAGAGATGTGGAGTCCGGTGTCATGTGGAAAGAGGCACTAGAATCCAGAACCCAAGAAGTACCTAGAGGAGACGTTCGAGCTAGACTAGCAGAACCTGTTGAACTGTGAGAGAGCTGCTGAAGTAGAGCCTAGCAGAACTGCTGAACAGAGTCATCTCGTTGAGAAGGCCCTGACGTGCTGGTTTGTTTTCCCGTAGAGGAAGGGCCTCCCTGCCCCCATTGGATCATCCAGCCCCACGCGCCTTGTTCTGCTTTTTTCGCACCGCACAACGCCGTAGTCGTGCGAAGTTCTTGTAATAATTACCATGAACCGGTTGGTGCAAAAAGCGTAGCAACAGACACACGAGGAGGTATCGTAGTCAAGCGAAACCATTGGTGTAGTCAAAGAAGAAGGGTAGCAAGCACGGTAGGAACAAAGCGTATTTGCTAACCTGGCGAAACTTCTCGGACAAAGCGTTGAAAGAACCTCGGTGGTTGTCGGTTGTGGTGGCGGCTCAACGATTGAGCCCGACAGCTCAAACTCTGGGCGAAAATGGCAGCCGAAGTCATAAAGGCAAAGGCGATCACGATCTGCCTTCTGCACTTGATGACACTCCTGGCAGAGCAGAGAAGTCAGCTCATCCAGCTGGCGCCAGAGACTGGACAGGGCTCGGAAGAAGTCATCGACGGAGGAGTCCTCCTGGCGAAGCATCTCCAACTCATGCTGAAGTGAAAAGAACTGAGCATCGCTGCTCTGCTGGTATCGCTCGCGCAAGTACTTCTAGATCTGACGAGTGGTACGCAGACCAACAATGTCTGACTGGATGGATTCGTCGACGTTGACCACCAAGATGGCCTGAACATGGGCCTCATCAGCACACCAATGCTCAAAAATGTTGACCACCAAGATGGCTCGAACACGGGCATCCTCTGCATCTGTCTTGGCGACCTCATCTTCTGCAGAAGGTGCAAAAGTAAGCTGTCTAAGAGGAGGCTGAACTAGTGACGGCGGACAAGGTCGAGCACCCGTGACATGTCTCCAGAGGCGGAGACCATCGAGCGTGATTTCCATGAGTAAAGACCACAACCTGTAGTTTGTCCCATGAAGCTTTGTTCCCGAGAATAGGATCGCAGCGGATGGAACAGAGGCCATCGGTAGGCAACACTGGACAGCGCGGCGACCAAGGCAACGAAGTCTAACAGGCAGCGCTGGATGGCACGACGGTTAGATTGACGTTCTCTTTTTTTATTTTTATTTTATTTTTTTAACGTGTGAGTTGGGCCGACTTAAAACAGCCCGGCCTGCTCACTTTACAGATGCCTGGACTGGACACAAGTAGGCGAACTAGGGTTCCCCCGAGCCTCGGCGGTGGCGTCTCTTCCTCAGCGGCTTCCTCGACGGTGGCGGCAGCAGTAGTCGGTCGAGCTCCACGGCGCGGTGATGAAGGCGTCGAGGGGAGGGGCGACGAGGTGATACGGATCAACTAGTAAACTAGCTGAGGCGTAGGATTGCCCAATATTTCGCGGTACAAACAGCGGAGTAGTCCTTCTTCTTGCGGCTAGGGTACAACCCTCCTTGAAACCTTGCGGTGATGAATACAGCAGCAGCTCCTTCGACCACGTCGTAGTGTAGATAGATATGCAGATATTCGTGCACTAATCAATGACAAGGATGATTAGAAGCATGAACTCGAAGCCTCTCTAAACTGTGAGCAGGAAAGATCATGAATTAGACGAGTTGAATCGTGTAGATTCTGTAGGCAATCTCAAGAACGTCACGTTCTTGCCTTGCTCCGACCTTAACAAACCCTAGATGGAAAAACCTCAACAAAACATGCAGGATATTACGCCACAAAGTCGCCGTGACTTTTCTGTATTTCTTTCTAAAATTCTTCCCTCTTTACAATGGGCAAATCCCTAGCCTTATATTGGCACCTAAGGGTGCGGCCGACTCACACACGGCTTAATGTCGATTCTATCTCTAACTCACGTATCGTACAAAGATTCTTTCCTAATACAATTATGGAAAGATTACAACCGACTTCATCTAAAAGATATATGCTATAACTTATCTACAACTAATACTATTCATGTTGAGTATCGAGTGTCGTAGGACTGGTCCCGAGGAGGTCCTGGGGAGGTCCTAGAGGACCTCCGGGGTGGTCTTGGAAGACCTCCGAGGTGGTCGTGGGCCACCTGGGGGTGGTTGTGGAGCACCTGGGGGGTGATCGTGGGCCAACTGGGGGGTGGTCGTGGAGCACCTGGGGGTGGTCGCGGACCTCGCTTTCTTCTGGCTCGTCTTGCTCCTGGCTTGATCAGTTTGTCCCCATGTACTCGAGCAGAACTGGTCGTAGGGATGCCTGCATCATCCTTTCCTCCTTCAAGCAAAACTATCCTCGGTTTCGGGTTATTCTTCACAAGATCCTTGCTCTTGATAATAATATCAGAATGGATCTCCTCATCTCTTTTGGGCAACAAAGAATGAAACACACCTCTATGCATCAATATGAAATGATTAGATCTCCCTTGGTGTGTAACGTTGCGATCAAACCGCCATGGACGCCCCAGCAATATGTGACATATGTGTATAGTCACGACGACGCATTCCACCTTGTCTTCATAGCCATCAATTGAAAACGGTATTGAAACTTTATGTGTAACTTTCAGCTTACCAACATTGTGAAGCCATTGCATATAGTATGGCTTAGGATGACGCTATGTGCTTAATGAGAGCACATCAACCATGTCCTTACTGATCACATTGTTGTAGCTTCCTCCATCGATCATCAGCTTACACCGTTTGCCCTTGATCATGCATTGGGTTTGGAATACACCACGTCGTTGCCCCTTCTCGATGATCAGCGTATTGTCACTATTCACCTTGTGAGTCATCAAGGATACACCAACTTCAGGTTCACAATACACCACTTCAATGTTGAAATCCTGGGATTGCTCTTTTGCATGATCAGCATCGTCGCTATCACTCTCCGATGCATATCCGTTTTGTAGGAGTAGCAATTGTCTTGAATTTGGGCAAACTTTCTTCATGTGCCCTCTGCCCTTGCACTTGTAGCATTCAATATCTCATGTTCGAGCAGTTGAGAAAGCACTAGAATTAGATCTAGATACCTCCTTGCTTGCTGTACTGATTGCCTTAGATGCTTCTTTAAGTTGTACTCCCACTGGATTAGTGGGTGCAACTGGCTTAGAACTTGAACCACCTTCACCATCTTGCTGAATTGGACGCCTCCAACTCGATGGATTGGTGCGGCCAACCTTTGAATGGTTGTCCCTCACCCATTGTTCAGCACGCTCAGCTTGGTAAAGAAGCTCTTGTATGGTGTTATACTGCATCAAGTCAACACGATTCCGCACGTCGTCGTTCAGTCCTTCAAAGAAACGTGTCATTGTAGCTTCAGCGGACTTGCAAACACCAGTACGGATCATGAGCACTTGCATCTCTTGATAGTACTCATCCACGAACTTGGAGCCTTGAGAGAGATGACGTAGCTTTGTATGCAGCATCTTGTTATAGTACTCTAGAACAAATCTAGTCCTCATGATTTGTTTCATCCCCTCCCAAGTGTGTGGACGATCTCCTGCACGGTTCAATTGATCCCACCAAATAATAGCGTATTCGGTGAACTCAATTGAAGCAGCACGAACCTTCTTGTCTTCGGAGTAGTTATGGCTGTCGAAGATTTGATTGACACGCATCTCCCACTCCAGATAAGCTTTAGGTTTAGCTCTGCCTTTGAACGCTGGTATAGTGATTTTGATTTGGTCAATACCGTCATCCTCGCGTTGCACACCACCGTCGCGATGTCCTCCATGTGCAGCAGGTCAGCGATCAAAAAATCTTACCATGGTGGTCGTAGGTAGCCTCCACGGCCATCGGACATGTCATCATCATTAGCACCATAGTAACGAGCGTCGTCATGCGACTGCGCTCGTCGCACCAAGTTTGGTGCCTGATGCCGGGCGCCGGCCTCTTTCGGCGGCAGTAATATCTCCTCCAAGCGACGAAGAGAAATGGCCAGATTGTTGAAGCCCTCCGTGATGCGATCATTCAATGAAGTTTGTACTTCGTTGATCCTCGTATTCACCCCATTGATGCTTCCATCGAAATCAGCATGGATGACGTCCTCGCGGAGCTTGATGTGTCCGGGGATCGCCTTGAATTGTGCTCATACTACGAGTGGCAAGTCATCATCAATCGGTTCTCCCAAGTCGTCCAGGGGGTAACCACTCGAACCCCTTCGGCTCGCTCCTGACATCCTGAAAGCAGCAAGAAATTTTTTTTCCGTACTGCGATCAACTTAGCGCTCTGATACCACCTGATACGGATCAACTAGTAAACTAGCTGAGGCGTAGGATTGCCCGATCATTCGTGGTACAAATAGCGGAGTAGTCCTTCTTCTTGCGGCTAGGGTACAACCCTCCTTGAAACCTTGCGGTGATGAAGACAGCAACAGCTCCTTCGACCATGTCGTAGTGTAGATAGATATCCAGATATTCACACACTAATCAATCACAAGGACGATTAGAAGCATGAACTCAAAGCCTCTCTAAACCGTGAGCAACAGAGATGGCCATTTGGAACCCCCACCACGGCCGTCTACACATGCTCAAGACATCGCTATATGCAAATGACACAGTTATATTCATCTGCCCTACCGCAAGAGACATGCAATCGACAGCCAGCATTCTACAGCTCTTCGGGAACGCCTCGGGCCTTGAGACCAATGTACACAGAGCACGGTGGTGCCTATTGGGTGTGATCACATGGATCTCGACATGCTTCTCGAAGATTTTACGAAAAAACCGCTCTAACTTCCTCATCAAATACTTGGGGCTCCCTCTACATCACAAAAACTCAAGAAGGTTGATTTCCAGCCTCTGCTGGACAAAGTTGGGTGTAGGCTAGCGGGTTGGCAGGGTAGACTGCTCTCCACTGCGGGTTGATGCACTTTAGTAAAATCGGTGCTCTCCTCGATGCCTACCTACTACCTCACGGCCTTCAAAGCACCAAAATACATCCTTCGAACTCTAGATCGATTTAGGAGGAGGTTCCTCTAGGCGGGGTCAGAATTATCAATAGGTGGGAAATACAAAGTAAATTGGAAAAGGGTGTGTCGACCAAAAGAGCTAGGTGGTTTGGGGATGCTCAGTCTCTCTAGGTATGCAAGGGCCCTCAGGCTTTGCTAGCTCTAGCAAGAATTGGGTGGGCATAGACACACCTTGCGACGAGATCAACAGATGACTCTTTGCGACGGCCACCTCAATCACTTTAGGCAACGGCAAAAAAGCAAAGTTCTGGACTTCAGCTTGGCTCAATGGGACTTCCCCTCAGGACATCGCACCGGAGATCTACCGTCTTTCCATCTGAAAAAATAGAACGGTCCACACGGCACTGCATGAAAACTGTAGGATACAGGACATATACCTACAAGATGTAACCCCAGATGGACCAGCCCACCAATTTCTATGACTTCGGGAAAAAGTCCACAAAATCACCTTGGACCTATCGGCCTCAGATGAGATCACCTGGAAACAATCATCAAAGATTGAATACTTAGTAAAATCAGCTTACGCTTTGCAATTTCTAGGATCAACGACAATGGAGTTTAAAAGTCTTATCTAGAAAACCTCAGTGCCACCTAAATGCAAACAGTTTGCATGGCTAGCAATTCAAAATAGACTCTGGACCTCTGACAGACTACAAGCGAGGGGCTGGCCAAATCAGGCCCTTTGCCCCCTCTACAGATAGGCCCCAGAATCGATCATGCACCTTTTGGTGGAGTGTAGATACTCTCGTCGAGTTTGGCAATCTATGGCAAACTGGGTGGGCTGTGCGCCGCTTAGACCACTCTACTGGCCGGTCTGTCACGACATCGAGGAATGGTGAAGGATAATTTGCCACACTGGCCATCTGCCAAGAAGGGCAACTGCCTCGATGGTCATCCTAATCACATGGAGATCAGGATAGAGTGTAATGCCAGAATTTTCAACTGACGGTTCTCCTCGCCCATGGAGCTGGTCGCTAAGATCAAGGAAGAAGGAAGAGCTTGGAACTTGGCAGGGCGGAAATGTTGGGAGCAATTAATACCTCTGTAATTAGAGTTTAAATCGTTCATTAGGGTCTCGTCCCTAGGAATCTTGTCTTTTGATCTGCTTTATTAATTTAAAAGGCAGCTCTCCCGTCAGTTTCAAAAAAAAATGCTTGAAGTACCTAAGCTAGATAAGGAATCTTAAGCAGTAAAAAAAGTCAAGAGCAAATTGACTAGTTGAGTGAACTAGAGCTTACTTAGTGCTGCTCTGTTCTTGTACCGAGTGTAGCAAGAATGTGAGCTATGCATTTGAGTCAGTTTAGTCTAGAGTCGGTGTTTGAAGCCTATAAATAAATCCTTGTAGCTCCTTTGTAATGTAAGCTTGAGCTATGAATCAAGGTAGTTGAGTTTGTGATATTGCTACTTCTATCTGTTTCTGTTACTTTTACTCTGTCATATTGCTTCTTTGTGTGAAAAAAATAGGAATAAGTCCATATTACACCCCTGAACTTTGGCGAGAGTCCAAAAAACCCCCTGAACTCTAAAATCGTTTGGTTTACACCCTCGAACTGCCAATACTAGGTCACCCAACCCCCTCGGACCGAAACCACCCAGTTTATTGCCTACGTGGCATCACTAATTAACTCAGGCCCACTAGTCAGACACAAATCAGATAAAGAGAGAGAGATAGTGCTTGATTCCTCCCCAAATCTCCCTTCCTCTCCACTCTCTCTAGGCACCACTGCCTCTTCGCCCGGCCGCCTCTGGCGCCTCCGGGTTCAACTCGGGCTACTCGTCGGCTTCGGCTCCTCCCTGCGTCCACGCGTGCCTCCCCGGCTTCCCCGTGCGGCTCAGCCCTGGCCCGCCTCCTCTTGGCTTGCCTCCGGCCCGGCTCCTCGCCATCGCACCTTGCAGTCTTTGCCGTGCCAGCTCGTGCACCACCGCCCTGGCTCACGCTCGGTTGGCCCTTGTACACCCGGCTCCGGCTCCCTCTGGCCCGGCCGTTGCTTGTTGTGCCCGGCCGCTGGTCCAACGCCGCCTTTGGCTTGCTTCTCCTCCCGCCTGCAGTCGCCTCCAGCTGCCGGCGCCTTGGCCCAGCCTGCCGTCTCCTTCGGCTCCTTCTGGTACCTCATCCACTGGTCAGCCTTGCTCTTCTCTCCCCCGTTCACTTCAGCTGAAAAGGAGCCTGGTGCTTCTCCCCCAATTGCTTCTTCTCCACCCCTCTCTCTCTCCTTCTCTTCACTTTCTTGAAGCTCCTCCCCCAGGCCACATCCCCTCCTCACGTCTCCTCTAGCCCGCCGGCCTCTAGTTCCCTGTGCCGCCTCCGCCACTAGTTCCCTACTGTTGGCTCGGATGCTGCTGCCAGCTCATCTCTCCCCCATGGCGCCACCTCTCCTGGTGATGCTGCTGCCGCCTCCTACCGGTCTGGCCCCTGGCTCTCCTCTTCGACCACCCCTTCCCCCCTGGTACCTCCGCCGCCGCTTAGTGCAGCCCGCCTGGTGCCACCTCTTCTGTTGGCTCGCCTGCGCTTGGCCCCTGGCTCAGGCAGCCTCCCTCGGCTTAGTTGGCCCGCCGCCTCCCTTAGACCTCCCTTGGCTTGGGTTCATGATGTTGGCGACGGTGCTGGGCGAGGGGTGGTGCAGCAAGCCAACGGAGGACGCAGTAGTGTTCGTGGACCTGAGCATACACGTCATGAGTACGCCACATCAGTGAAACATGTATATGTGGACGCCACGTCATCCAAAACCGGGGTGGTTTAGGAAGAGGGGGTGATTTGCTCCGATTTCAATAATTGGGGGGGGGTGTAAAGTAGACGGTTTTGTAGTTTAAGGTGTTTTTGGATTCAGACCATAGTTCAAGTGTGTAAAGTGGACTTATTCCAAAAAAAATATCCCCAACACGAGTCTCCGGGATTTCAAAGTGTTTATATCACCTCGATTGGCTCTGTGTGTGTTGCGTAATGTATTTATTGAAAACAGGTGGTTGAAAAAACTTGGAATCATGCTACATTTGTTTGGGCCTTTGTGGTTTAACAGTGCCAGGTCGATTACTTCTATGTGGGCACTGTATTGTGTACCCGTAATAAATGTCATCATCTTCTAAGGTCGTGTACAATGATATAGACGATTGTCATTTGTAATACTCTTTATGTAATCTATAGACAAAATTAAAGACAGCTCATACAATGGGTTGCCTTTAAGTTATGTATATATGACCTCATAAACTGTACAGACAGCATGGATACAATTGCGAAACCGTCATCTATAAGGGTCTTATAGACTATTATTTATTGCATTCCAGACAGGTTTATTCTCTCTCCTTGTTCTCTCTCATCAACATCATTAAAAAATTTACGTGGCAAAAATTATAGACTGCTGCTGTCACTCCACTGTACATGCCCTAAAGCAACATCCCACGGCGACGCGCTTTCCCCTGGTCGAAACGGACATATCGTTGGGCTTGCTGGTGAAACACTGAAACGTTTTAGTTTACGGCAATTTGCTTAGTAACACTATAAAGATTTTACGAGTTAGAAAATAACATCGGTGTCACTGATAAATGATCCCGTAGGCCACCTAGCATTCTTACATTGAATGTTATCTTCTAATTTGTACATCTTTGCAGTCTTAATGAGCAAATTTTTCCCATTAGTTATCGGCTAAAATGTGGCCTACACAGTGATGCGTAGCCCATGATTGACCAACACTAGTCAGAAATCTCAGCGCGTCAAAAGGCCCGGCCCGACTCTGCGTAATCCGAGTCCGAGTCCGAGTCCTTTTTCCCGCTTTACCATGCGCTGACACGCAGTGCTCAATCCGAATCGAAGTCAGGAAGATCCGAGAATGTCTGCATACGCAGCACGCCAGAATCCGACTCCGAGTCGTCGTGCCATTCATGCGAATTCGTGGGCATAAATATGCAGTGTCCATCGGCATTTCACGGCTCCATCGATCAATTCGTTCGTCCCACGCTTCCGCACCGCAGCTAGTTGTCGTCTCCGGCCGCTTGCGTTGCTTCGTGTTCGTGTCGTCTCGATCAATCGTTCTCTCGCCATGGCGACAGCACCTCTCCCGCCTCTGCTCCCGACGCCGCCGAGGAGTAAGATGGTGCCGCTGCTCCCGACGCCCTGCCTCATCATCCTGCCCGCCTCCTTCGGGCCGCCCTCCTCCAGTCCCGGCCGCGCGGACTCCGTCGAGAGGTGGGACGCCAACAAGAAGCCATGCGGCCCTGTGTCGTCGTCGAGCGGGAGTCCCGGCCGCGCGTCCGCGTGCGACCGATGGGACAGCAGCAAGATCATGAAGACCGCGCGCGGCACATCCTCCGCCAGCGAGCGGCGCCAGGACGGCAGCAAGAGCCCCGGCCGGGCTTCATCGAGCGAGAGGTGGGACTTACACAAGCGGCCTCTCAGCCGCACGTCCTCGGCCGAGCGCTGGGACATGCACAAGAAGCCTCGCCCACAGGCAACTGACGGGCTCGACGACGGGAGCAGCAAGAGCAATGTCATGGGCCGGACGGGCGAGAAGGAGCAGGAGATCACCGACAGGCTGCAGATCGAGGAGGCGAGGAAGGTTGCCACAGCGGCGCGCACGGAGACGGCCAAGCTTGAGCCCATCTTCTCTGGAGCGAGCTTCTTTGCGACGCCGGAGCCGAGCATGCTTCCCATCCCATCCTTGTTGCTGGCACGCTAGCTAGCTGCCTGCAGCTCGCACTCGTGTAAGATGCTTACGAATTATGGGTCGTCTTCTAGCTTTGTCTTGTAAGACAGTACTAGTAATGCAGCTCCTGGTGATGAGTGGTCAACCGAGCCGCTGCCTGCGGCTCCAACCTCCAAAGACTCGCTCGGTCGGATCCATGATCCATCCATGCCTGTGAGATTCGTCCTGCCACAGCCACCTGTAAAATTTCTTCTGTCTCTGCTCTCGAACTCGCCTCTCCTCTTCTTCTCGAGAATGTTCCCAAGCCTCAACCTGCGTGCACGGTGAATGCACCATGCATGTGAGAGATACGGTAGAATTATCTATACCAGTCGGAAACTCGTGTATTCGCACCGGCTTCTTAGACAAAGTAGTAATTGAAGTTTAGATTACAAAAATAGTCATCGATGTAAAATTAATTGAGAATAGAAAGTATTCCGATTTTAACTTTAGATTCTAATGATTGAGAACGTATCCAAGTTCTACAAAGGACAGAAAGTGCTGCCTAATCGACGAATTGGTATGCAAAAATCAATAACGCTTGTGTTCATACAAAACGAAAGAAACTAAAGCATCAAGAGAGATATGGTAGAAAAGCTACTTTGCGTGCATGAATAATTAAGAAAGAAAAAGTTGGTGGCTTAATGCGACTTTTAGCTTTTCTTGTATTTGATTTGGAGTTTCCTTTTCAGTTTTAGGCTGGAATTCTTGCACAAATCCAATTGCTTTTTTTTCCTTCCGAATTTTAGCTACTAATGGATTCTACACCAAGTCAATAAAGCTTGTGTTCATAAAAATAGAAGAAACGAAAGCATCATTGAGAGTATAATAGAAAATCTACTTTAATTTGTTTGCAAGAATAATTAAGAAAACGGTTGGTGGCACTTCACGCGACTTTTATTTTTGAGAAAATTGATTATATATCATCACATAACTCCCTTTTTCATGATATACCATCGAATAACTCTCTTCATTCTATGTCATCGGATTCCAAATTTTCTTTAAAATATGCTATCACCGTGAGCACTCCGTCCAAGCCCCTCCTTCAAGCATGTTAGGTTTATCAAAAATACCCAAACTGCCCATATACTCGGTGAGAGACTTCCAAACACGGCCCGCATGTCTAGGCCGAACCGATTGCATCCACAATTCAAGTGCCCTAGCCCCAGCCACCAGTCTCACAGTCCTATCCCTTCCCTCTCCCCTCAAACCCTCCAACTCCATGGAGATACCCTCTTCCTAAAAACCCTAGATCCCCAAATCGGGCACCCATGAGCGAGCTTGAAGGCGACCCCCTCACCCAAGCAGCATATCATCCCTAGGCAGCGTAGCCTCCCCGACGACGTGACATCCCCCGGCAGCCTCCACGACGGCGCGGGTACAAGTCAATCTTATGAAGCGCCGAGTAGACAGTAGCAGGCAATACACTAGGGGAAAAGTTCATGACAACTTCATGTAGACAGATGTGAAAACAATTACTATAATTAATACAAACAGTTGGCTTGATAAAATTCACATAGTCCTATGCGAGGAGCTGTCACCCTATACTAATAACCAAACTATGGCAAATAACAGAACGACAGGCATCTGCGAGGGGCATTGAGCTCAATGTTACAACAAGAGAAAAATGGTTTTTTCTAAGGCTTAATTCTGGGGTTTGGACGGAGATTTTTTTTATTAATTAACATTTTTTAATTTTATTTTAAAGTTAACCCCCTGAACTTTATTTCTAATTTTGACCCCTTTGGTCACACCATCACCCGTGACGTAACAAAACAACACTGTCACGTCAATCCGTATCTGGACAAGCTCTTGTTACGCCTCCACGGGTGGTGTAACAGTGTTATTTGGTCACGCCACCCCCAGTGGCGTGACAAAAAGTACTAAGGGGTCAGAATTGGAAATAAAGTTCGCGGGGGGTTAACTTTAAAATAAAATTTAAAAAATAATTAATTAATAAAAAAGGTTCTTGGACGGAGTGCTCACAGTGATGGCATGTTGCAAAGAAAATTTGAAACATGATGGCATAGAATGAAGAGGAACATATTCGATGACATATCGTGAAGAAGAGAGTTATTCAATGGTATCTAATCAATTTCCTCTTTATTTTTTGTTGTTGTCTTTGACACGAACTTTTCTTTTCAGCTTTAGGATGTAATTTTTATACAAATTCAATTGTTAATTTTCATTTATTTAGATTCAAATTTTAGCTATTATGGGATTTTACTTTGAAATTCATATGAAAATCAAAGCTAATTTTCTTTTTATTTTCATTCTGAATTTTCAGTTTTAGGTTGGATTTCGTATACAAACTCAGCTGTAAATTTCCCTTGATATGTTTTTTTTCTTCTGAATTTCAGTTATTTATGATTGATGGTGTTATTTTATTTTTCATTTTAAATTTCAAAATGTACTTGAAGAGTTTTTATTTTAATCTAAATCCTCATTCTATCTACTAAATCAAATTCCTAATCTTATTTTTGTTTTTATGCCAAATATGCATATTTTGCAATTTTAGTTCTGAATAACAATATCATTTTTAATTTTAATTTAGTCCTTATTTTCCAAATTTTATAGGTTGGAATTTTAATTTGGAATTCATGTAAAAATCAAATTGTTATTTTTCCACCGATTTTTATTCCGAATTTGCAGATTTTTGGATTGTAGATGACATGGTAGTTTTAATAGTTTTATCTTAAACTCGTATGCAAACCAATTTTGTAATTTTCTTCCAAAATTTATTTAATTGGGATTTTACTTTAGAATTTGAATGGAAATTAAACTGCTACATTTAATTTATTTTTATTGATATTTTGGTTTTAAGTTATAATTAGCATACAAATGCAATTGCTATTTTTCATTTTATTATTGTTATTTAGGTATTTTACTTTGAAATTAGTACATAAATAAAATTGCTAATTTATTTCATTTTATTCTAGATTTACGTAGTAGGATAGAATTCAAATCTGAATGTTATTGTTATTTTTTTTATTTTGTATTATGAATTTAGCTATTTAGGGATTTTACTTTGGAGTTAGTAGGTAACTCGTTTTCCTTTATTCTTGTTCTAAAATTTAGTTTTTTTTATTGTGCTTGACATGGATTCGTCCTTTTTACCTAAGCCGCTATAACCCAATTCGGCCAGACGGATGGCTCGATCTTTTTCTCTTGTTTTCACAATTGGCGTGTGATTTTTCTTGGAGTCGTTAATTGGTGTATATAATTTTTTGTAATTAGTATAGATAATTTGATTTTGTATTCCCAGTTTCAGTCGTAGGTTGGAATCCATATATAATTGGAATTGCTAATTTTTCTTTAGTGTTTATTTCGAATTTTATCTAGGGAATTTTGATGATTTGCCGCTCAAAAGAGATGATTTCATGGAAATGCCACTTAAATGATTGGAACTGATGATTTTCCCCTAAATTCATTGGAATTTTTTAAAAATAATCATTATTTTATTTCAAAACACCGTAATATACCTGCCTTTTTTATTTTATAGAAATAATACACTGTTGCTCCACCGTTGGACGACTTGGACCTAGTCGCTCAACCATTAGGTGACTGATCCAAGTTGCCCAACCGTCAAGCTACACGTGGAGTAGTCGTCCGGTGGTTGAGCGACTTATGATAGTCGCTCAATGGTTGGATGGGTATCCACACGTCGCTTATGATAGTCGCTCAATGGTTGGGCAACTATCCACACGTCGCTCGACCACTGAGCGATTTGAAATAATAACATTATTATTTTATTAATCCGATGAAAATAATTGTGGGGGAATAAATGGCAATTTTTGTAGGTAATATATTTAGCAAATCTTGTTTGTAGATTGTTAATTTTTTTCAGAAATAAAAGGGTGCTGACAAGGTTGGTTGGTCCATTTGTGATTTTCGTAGAATCTCAAGGATATGAAATCTGTTAGACTCGTAATAACATTTTGTGATCGCCGTATGTTATTGTAGTACGGTAAATTTTTGAAAATTTTTGTAAGGACGTTTGAGGTAGCAATGATTCGTAAGTAGAAAGGTAACACTACTACAAAACAGGCTATAGTGGATGCCTCATCACAGACGATTCCAAACGAACCGTCTGTGTTGTACTTATCACAGACGGTTCCTTAAGAACCGTCTGTGATACGGAACTATCACAGACGGTTTGTATCTAGAACCGTCTGTGATAATTCACAGACGGTTCTTAATAAAAAAAAACCATATGTGAATTATCACAGACGGTTCTGGATACAAACCGTCTGTGATAGTTAAACGTTACAGACGGTTTTTAATAAGAACCGTCTGTGATATACAGGCATTATAAATACCCAGCCATCCCGACAAACCCCCCCTGCCCCTAGCCCCTCCACCCCTTCCCGTTTGAGTCGCCACCCCTGCTGCCTCCTCCCTCCCCCATTGCACCACCTTAGAGAGGAGAAGGAAGGAGGCAGGGAGGAAAAGGAAAGGGGGGAGCTAAAGAGAGGAGGAAGGGAGGAGAAGAAAGGGAGGAGAAGGAGAGGAGGAAGAAAGGGAGGAGGTTCTCTCGGGATATTAGGGAGTTTCATTGTGAGCTCCGAGGGTAACGATCTGTAACCCCTTATATTTGCTCTAGGTTCGCTAACCAATTTTAGTATTTTTAGTCAATAGGAAGAGTACATGCGGTTTATTAATCTAATTTAATACTAATTTGTTACGTGCGTAGCGTAGATGGGCCAAAACTGGATGTACATTAATGGCGTGTCTACTTTTAGAAGAGCCGCCGAGCAGGATATGTTGAAGAAGAGGATAAAATTTATGTATTGTCTATGCATTGATTGCGGTAATCTAAAGATGTTTAACAATCCAGCACAGATCGAAGCGCACTTGATTCGAAGGAGTTTCAAAAGGGGGTATACATGTTGGACCACTTACGGTGAAGATCAGATTATACAGGAAGTTAACAGTAATGACATCACCGAGGAAGTCAACGATATGCCGGATGTGAACTGTGCTTTTGATGAGGATAGGTCGCATGATGACAATCTGGATCAGATGCTACGCGATGCAGAAGGGAACTATAGTGAGAGAGAGTTTGGTAAATTCGAGGGCTTAATGGAACACTCAGGGAAACCTTTGCAGAGGGAGGTCACGTCCTGCTTTGTAGAGAGTGGTCACGTCCTGCTTTGCAGAGTGAGGTCACGTCATGCTTTACAGAGATTGGTAATGATGACAAATTGACACTGACAATGAAGTTAAAGTTTGCAATTATGATACAATTAGTTCCACACTTCGTACAACAAGCAAAGCACTAACTGAAGTACAAGTCACAACATGTTTGCATTTCTCATGTTAGTACCACTACGCACACAACAAGAAGTGGTGATGCACTTCATGCTGGTGTTCCTACCTGTCGGCAGGCTCCTTGCAACTTCTTGCAGTGTGGCCTTCCTGGTGGTCGTGGCCGCAATGTCTACCCGCTGCTCCAGCTTCCCCTTGTCCATATCGTTCCTAATGCGATGACTCTACCAACAACCCTTCCCGCTCTTCAATAGGTTAAGATCTAGAATCCAAGTCCTCTGTGTCATATCCAACGTGGCAAAGTTGCCCACAACCCTGAAGCCTCTTAGCTCACCGCACCAAGCCTGCAGCACCCTCTCCTTCATCAAGTACTCCGACATGAAGTTCGATGGGTCCATGTTGATGGTCCCGCATGTGGCGAGGACATGAGAGCATGGCCTGTGAAGGAGCTTTGGTTTGTTGCATGTGCAGCTAGGTTCGCTCACATGATCTCTAAGGCACACCTTGTGGAAAACAAGAGAGTGAGCCATCCCAAATCTAGCTCTGTCCTGAAGGAGCACATCGGAACGATGCTCCGTATGGCCCATCATTAAGACCATGTGCGACTGATCCTTGTCGATCTTGGACTGCAGGTACACTATGATCTTTGAGCAGTACGGTGCATGTCGGTTGGCTGCATGAAGTACCGCATTTGCATGTATTTCCCTGAAATATCCAATTGTACCTTGCAGAACGCCTACCACGATGGTGACGAGGGGCTGAGGACGGAGGCCCCTAAAAACTCAGTTGTACAACTCCGCAAGGTTAGTGGTCATTATGTCGTACCTTGCACCGTCCGTGTCGTGCGGAAAGGACCACTTCTCCAATGGCTCGACCTCAATCCAATGGGAGAAGCACTTGATGTCCCTCGAGGTCCTCCGCGTCACATCTGGAGGGTCAAGCTCACGCAGTGGTGGGAGGCGTTCGGGTTGCACCGCCCCAGGAATGGGCAGACACTTGTTCCTCTCGACAACGTGCTTCCTAGTGTGCTCCTCCAATATCTCCCACAACACATCAATTTTTCATTGTTTGTTCTGCATAGCCAGCCTCTTGAATAGCTTCATCAATGGCTGTTGTGGGAACTGCTTGAAGAAGTTGGCCCCCAGATGGCGAATGCACCATCTGTTCCTCATGTCGGCCAACGGAATGGCTCCTCGGGGTCTTGCTGAAGTTTTATGATAGCCTTCATCATCCCGGGGTGGCGATCATGGATTACGCAGACATCAGGATGTGCCCCAACTACTCCCACCTTTAGATGTTGAAGGAACCACAACCAGCTGTCGAAATTCTCACTTTCCACGAATGTGATGGCTAAAGGTAGAATCTGATTGTTGCCATCAACGTCAATTGCTGTCAGGATCTAGCCCTTGTATTTTCCAGTTAGAAACATCCCATCGACTTTGATCACGAGCAACATGTGCCTGAAAGCATCGATGTAGGCACCAAAGGCTACGAAGGCCCTCTGAAATACCATGAAACCTAGTGGTGGTCTTCTGGATTGCTTGTCCTTCACAGCAATGTATGTGTCCGAGTTCTTGTCCTACAGCACCTGGATCATACGAGGAAGGTTGTCATAAGTTGCCTTGAAAGAACCAAACATCCTTTCCAAAGCCTTCTGTTTCGTACGCCATGCCTTCGCGTAGCTAATCTTGTACTTGAATTTCTGCTCGATAGCCACCATGGTGTGCTTGGCCTCCGTATCCTTCTTCTTCACTATCTCTCCGTACATGAGATTGGCTATGAAGGTGGACGTTAGGTTGCGATGCTTCAGCAAAATATTGCTGAGCACGCAAGAGTGCGCCTCCACCTTGGAGACGATCCAGTGAGTCTCGTAATTGGGTCTACGTGCGTGCACACGCCAAGGATAACCACCCTGCTCGCAGACCACGATGTACTACTCCTGGCTAGATTTGAGGACCCGAAACATCTGCTGAATGGACAAGGCTCACATCTTAATGGCATCCTGCAGTGATCCCTTATCAACAAACATTGCATGAAGCCGAACCTCCGTACCATGGTACTCCCATGGTGATTCGCACTCACTGTGTACAGCAAGACCCTTAACGTCCACCGTATTCTATTCCTGCAGGATGGGACCTTCGTCCTCGTTGGAAGAGTCATCACCATCCTCTTCTAAAGCTACCTCCTCGGCCCAGGCCGTCAAGTCATCGATCTCCATCTGACGCACTATACTGTCGACATACTCCCCTACATCCGCCTGTGTAGTGAGCTCAGCATGCGTTGTGCGATCTTCCTCTTCATGAACCATGCGCTGCGCTCCCGAGCTACTCCCACCAACCGGGCGATAGCCATTGGCAGGGCTAAAGGGATACGGGTAGGCTACGATAGCTATAATTCAAAAATTCTACCGCGTAAACCAGGAAGCCAAGCAAGAAGATGATCACAGATCATTACCACCAAACGCGCATAGCAGCAGAAGAAGAGTTGGAACAGCCTGGTCCAATGTGGAGCGCGTCGATGTAGTGGTCATAGTCGATCGGCCAGCGTCCTCGCGAGTCGATCGTCTCCTTTAGCAACCTCCGTAGATCCTTATGAAGATCACAGATCATCCTTAAGTGCAACAGCAATCGCAGTAGTGCCTCTACGGTATCCACACATCCAGGGAAGGAACAACCGTACACCGGTGTGCTAGCACCAAGTCGCACGGCAGAGCTTTTAGGAAGATGGCGGCTAGGGTTTCGGTGGAGCAACTCACATCAATCTCATATTCCCAATAGCCTCAAGCATCTCCTTATATTGTGCCCATGACGGATCCTATCCGAACACGTTTTGTTCCAACCCGTTAAGTGTGTGACCCATTAGGTTTATGTGTAGTCGGTTGTGACTCGGAAACCCTTTCCGATCACAAGTCGTTAGCGGTTCCTAGCAGTACATAACGATTCCCGAATACACACAAATTATATCAGACGAACCTTAATGCCATATGATCTATAACCAGGTCCTCATCACTTACGACCAAGTTATATCTCTATACGACCAGTTCGTATTTGATCACAACCAGTTCGTAACTCCTTACGAACAGGTTTCGACCACTCTGTGATTACGTTCGACCAGTCTACGACCAACTCGTATCTCCATACGACCAATCCATAACTGATCGAACTAAGCGACCTGCTTGTGTATTCTCCCTTTGCCTCACGATGTCTGGTTTGAACTTCAGGTGAGATATTATGTCATCCATGGACTATTCAATACTTTCTCGATCGAGTGTCGGATAACCTTATGTGCTCGAACTCTTCGACCACTAGTGGCATAGCCATGCACTTTCTTTATCCGACCACTTCGAGGGGCCTAGAGATATCTCTGCTGTTATGTTCGGAGGGGCAAATCTCATATCCGACCTGTCACATCCCTCTGCATGTTTCATAACATACCCGAAAGCTACCTTTATAACTACCCAGTTACGAATAGCGTTTAGCAACCCCTAAGAGTGTTATTACACATGTAGAAAACCATGCTGATCTCAGATCTAAGGATTATACACCATCATTGCTTGAGACAAGCTAATGACACATAGAATCATAACTATCTCAATAGTGTCTCAAGGTGGGTCTATCCAACACCATGTTCTCCAACATGTACTCACATTATTGATTCGATATCCCTCTATCCATGACCGGTGAAACATGGTCATCAATCAATACATGTGCTGGTCGTAGAGTCACTGGTGTTTCGACCAGTGATATCCGACCAGGGATACATTTTGAATGACATCATGTAAGTTAAAGAGTTTCACCGACAAGTCACATACTTGTTAATTTTCATGGCCAATGATTCATTTAAGGAACAAAATAACATTTAATCAATAACTCATAAACATAGATGTGATACAATCATCTCTATGATTGCCTCTAGGGCATATCACCAACAGCCCTCCTGTGACCCCCTTCGTACATGCTTGCACGAGTAGCACACACTCGTAGCTACGGCGCTGACAGCCTTTCACAAAGCCCTTTCATGCAATCATGTGCATCAGTTTGCTAAGCTCCCACCGAATGTGCGTGGCAAACCGACTCCAAAGCCCATGTAGGAACACTGCACACCTCAGGGTCCAAGGAGAAGCTGCAGGTGAGCCAGCATAGGACATCACCGATTCGAGGATTCTCTACGTTCGGGTGAACCATACTGACTTGCGGAAAACCCCTGAGGTCAACACCGTATGGACCTTCACGAACCGTACCAACACCATAATGCAATTTTAATCTAGTGGGCTTTGACATGACTGATTTATCACTGCAAATATTTCAAACATTGCAACTAACGGTTTGTCAACATACATTCACCAAATACGTGCTAAACCAATAAGTAGCTACACGTTGTCTACATTCGGACGAGAACAAGAACGGATGAGACTATTACCTTCACGCGAAGACCTTCTCTTCTTATTAACGAGTTTCCTTCTTCTTTCTCTCTTGCCTCTCGAGCTCCTATCCTCTCCTTCTCTCCCTCCCCCGAGCTCCTCTGCTACTCCACCCCTGTCGTTCTCTCTTCTCGTCTCCTTCTCCCCCTCTTTCGACCTTCTCCCCCTCTTCACTTCCCCTCACCTTCTCTCCCTCCCCTTTTCTCCTCTCCCGAGCTCCTCTCGTTCTTTCTCGAGAGAAATGGCGAAAGAGATCGTGAGGGGGCCTTGTCTGCCTTTTTATACAACCATCTAGCCGCTCAACCGTTGAACAACTTGGTAGCAAGTAGTGGCCCAACGGTTGAGCGACGCATTGACTAGTCGCTCAACCGTTGGACTACTACTTGCTACCAAGTCGTCCAACGGTTGAGCGACATGTCGACTACTCGCTCAACCGTTGGACCACTACTTGCTGCCAAGTCATCCAACGGTTGAGCGACACGTCATCTAGTCGCTCAACCGTTGGACCACTACTTCATCCGACGGTTGAGTGATGGAGGTAGGAACGATTGGTAAGTAGTAAGGTAAGTTATATCAAGAGACACGAGGGAATGCATACACAATCATGTCATAGTAACTATGAAGTAAAATACGTACACAACGAATACAAGTACACAAAAGCACAACGAAGACCGCCTACTAGCCACTCGCTGCACTACCCGTAGCACCTCCTCTGTCGTCGCCACCTCCTACCCACAGTATGTGCCCGTCCGTACGGCCCCGCTTGGGCTTCCTCAATGCAGGGTGCCAGGGCCGAGGCCCCGACAGGGAGTGGCAGTCAGGAGCCCTACTGACCCGTGGTCCCAAGGATGGGGGGTC
This sequence comes from Phyllostachys edulis, assembly GCA_036346405.1. Lineage (NCBI taxonomy): Eukaryota > Viridiplantae > Streptophyta > Magnoliopsida > Poales > Poaceae > Phyllostachys > Phyllostachys edulis. The sequence continues at coordinate 6,286,019 of CM070566.1, forward strand.
GACTCCACCTGTGCCTACGTGCCCACTGGGGCACCGCTGGGCTACGACTCGAAAAGAACATCGATGGGTGCGAGCTCAGGTGCTCCCCTAAACTCCCCGGGTCATTCGCGAAGAAGCCGTCCACGTATTGTGGGGGCTCCTCGTGCGGGGAGAGCTCTACTCCCGAATGGGGCACGAAACCTGCAGGAGACTATAGTTTATTCGTGCAATATATCGACGTGAACAAACCTGAAGAGAGGAAATGTACCCTCGAAGGGGGCCATGGTGCGCGTCCAAGTGTCGTAGCCGCTATACCTGCCCTGGCCGAACAGGTCGTAGGGGTCCAGGAACAACGGCGGTGGTGGTGCGTAGCCACGTGCCCACCCTGACCCTTCAGCCTGGCCCGGTGGCGGCGGGGGTGGGGCGCGTGCCCACGCTAACCCTCCGTCCTGGCCCGGAAATGGCGGGGGTGGGGCACATGCACGTGGCCCTCCAAGGCCTCCGGCTGGACTGCAGGATGCGTCGGCCTCCGCGTACGCATCAACGTGGCCACCTCCTAGACCATCCTGCAGCGCGTTAGGGTCACGACACGCCTCGTCCCACTGTAGACCCGATGAACAAGCTGCAATAGCTCGTCGCACGTCACCTCCGCATCGTGGGCGACCCTGTCCAGGATCGACCCAGTGTCCCTCGCTAACTCGGTGGCAATGTCCATCTGTGAGGAGTACATGAAAGCATCAAACTTGTAATTGTGTTAAACGTACTCCAACATTTCGAAACATGAGAGTATGTACTGTGAGGTGCACGTTCCGTGTGAAGTGTACAGGGTACGCGTCGGTTGGTGCTGGTACGTGTGTGGGGGGAGGGTCGATGACATGCACCAGCCCGATGCGTGTCTGCGGAGCGTACCAGCATAGGTACTCGTCGTACACGCTGGGGTTGTACGGGGCACCCTCCTGCACGTAGTCCTCGAGGGCGTTCGCCCACAGCGCCATCTTCATCGCCCAGCTCCTCTTACTGCCACCCCACCTACTATGCCTGCGAAACGTACCACTGCAATTAGAAGCCATCATAACATAACAGGGAAAAATATAGGGACATGTGTTGTGTGTAACTCACGCGTGGACCGAGTCTGGCACCTGACGCCCGATGGGGACTGGCACAACCTAGTGGAGGCCGAACTGGCGCATCACCCTGTGCACTGTGTAGTCCTCGACGAATACGTTGAGGACGAGCTTCTTCCGTGTCAGCCAGTACGCCTAGTTGCGCTAGCACAGTAAGGATAGCCCGGCGGGAGCGCGATCCTCCATCGCCTGAGCAGAGTACGGCTCCCAACGCACATCATCAGCAGTGAGGCAGTCGAGCTGCTCGATGAAGTGCTCATACACACGTGTAACCTGCACGTGTGCAAACTGTGTCTACGAGCCGGAACAGTGGTTGCAAAGGATGACCCACAATACGACAAAACTAAAGGTACAGGAGAGTACGTACCCATCTACGGCACCAAAGGGACCCTGCGGTCGGTCGGCCCACTACGCCCCCATGGTACATTTTCGCGCGGTACAAATTGGTGTCGAGCAGCATCGTCCGTCTGAGGGGGAAGCGTTTGAACGACTACAGTTGCAGCAGGAGGGGGGAGCCTGTGAGGATAGAGGTCGGCCTCATCCTGCAGCATGTCTCACACATGCCGTGGTACGTCACGACAAGTACGGCTGATCCCCAGCTGATCTGCACCACCTCCCCGTCGGCGATGGCCCTCGCGTACCACATGAGACAGGTGTCGATGGAGTCACCGTGGCAACTGGTAAACAGTATCCAGCCGAATATCTAGAGCAAGTACGTCTCGAGGTGTTGCGACACCTGGTACTTGGTGGGCTCCAGGACCATCCACTCGACCTGCGCACAAACGAATAATTAGCAAGCCAGGATAGTGCATCGCTAAACAGGGAAAACGGATAGCATACGTATCCGGAACTGCAAAATCCACCGCATGGGTGGGCCATGCCTCTATCGCACCGGGAAGACATAGTACGCTGCTGTGGCCTTGGCCGGAAGAACCCCCTCAAACCTACCCAGCAGGTCATCGCACCAGTCGGCAGACACGTCCAACGGGGAGGTAGCGGCTCCCACGATAGGCAGACCGAGCAGCACCGCGACATCCTCCAGAGTAGGGGCCATCTCCCCGAATGAAAGGTCAAAGGTGTGCATCTCGGGCCACCACCGGTCCACCAGAGCTGTCAATAGCGACTGGTCGAACATGAACCATCGTGACCGCTCCGGGCCAGCCTGGACCTCCCCATCGTCCTTGACTAGAGACCCGTCCTCATTGGTGGCCTCCACTATCCGAACGAAAGGTAGAAGGCCGGCACCGCTTAGACTACAAAGCACAAAGAAGTAAGTACATATCGGACATATGATAAAAAGAAGTGCCACCGTTAGCAGACTAACCTGTCTCTCCAGCATGGGTCTAGTCTCCAAGCCAGTCAGGGTGTCCGCATACGAACCACCCCCAAATCAGTCGCCTTGTCCCCGCCCTCAGGATGTGGGACGCAACGGCTGGCGCGGTGCTGCACGTCGACACGCCAGTCCAGCAGGCTGAAAGGCCAGTCCGAACCACCTAGGTCGCGAGCCATACCTGCAAATGAATTTCAAGTTAGCAATTACGACACAATTAGTGGTTTAATTATTTATAGCTTAGCTCTGGAAATTCCAAAAATTTAGTTGCATTCTTGTATAAACTGCATATTCCTCAACATATATAGCCATAAGCGCATTTCGTTTTTAGGGTTTTAGGGTTTACGATTTCAGGGTTTAGGGGTTAGGGTTAGGGTATGGGGTTAAGATGTTAGGGTTCGGGTTATGGTATATCCACAGTCGCATTACAACTATTAATAACTAAATTCGCGTTAGCTCTATGACTACACTATTTACAATATGCAACGTACCTACCATGATTTTAGTTGCTAACCTACAACTGCACTATTTTCGCTTATTAACAAAAAACCACTACACATCTAATGATTTTAGTTGCTAACCTATACTATTTATGACTACACTATATGCTAACCTATTTACGACTACAATATTTGCTAACCTACACTATTACGACTACACTATATGCTAACCTATTTACGACTACACTATTTGCTAACCTACACTATTTATGACTCTTAACGACTACACTATATGCTAACCTATTTACAACTACTCTATTTGCTAACCTACACTATTTACGACTACACTATATGCTAACATATTTGCTAACCTATTTACGACTACACTATTTGCTAATCTACACTATTTACGACTACATTATATGCTAACCTATTTACGACTACACTATTTGCTAACCTAAACTATTTACGATTACACTATATGCTAACATATTTGCTAACCTATTTACGACTACACTATTTGCTAGCCTACCATGGTTTTGAAAGCAAATCTACAAAGAAGTGCAGGAGATTCACAGTCGTAGATGCGCAGACCTCTCCTCCTCTCTTTCCCTCCCTTCTCTCTCTTTGTCTTCCTCTCTCTTCTCCTCTTTCCCTTCCTCTCTTCTTCTCTTTTCCTCCTCCTCGCCTCTGGTTCTACCCAATGAAGTGAAATGGCGATGGGCGCGCACGCGTGATATAGAGCCCCTAGTCGCTCAACTGTTGAGCGACTAGGGGCTAGTAAGTCGCTCAATGCTTCAGCGACCAGTAGCCGAAGCGATAGTCACTCCACCGTTGGGCGACTATGCCACGTGTCGCTCTACGGTTGGGCGACTTGGATTAGTCACCCAATGGTTGAGCGACTAGATCCAAGTTGTCCAATGGTGAAGCGACAGAGTATCATTTATGTAAGAGAAAAAAGGGAGGTATATTACTGTATTTTGGAATAAAATAATGATTATTTTTTTAAAAAAAAAATCCAATTCATTGCCTCATCTATGGTTTGTCATTTTCATCCCAGGGGCAAAGCATAGAGGAGGCAACAAATTGAGTGGCAAATAATAAATTCCAACATTTTAAGATGAAAATGGCAAAGCATAGATGAGACAATGGATTGAGTGGAAATTCATAATAAATTCCAATATTTTAAGTGGCATTTCCTTCAAACCATCTCTTTTGAGTGGCAAATCATCAAATTTCCCTTTTATCTATTTAGGGATTTTACTTTGGAGTTCACAGAGAAATTTGTCGGACCCCCAGGCGTGGAATACCCACAGACCCTATGTGTATACTGTGCTAGTCCCATGATATGTGGCTAGTACACACATTCACATCCATACAATCACGTACAAAAGTAAAGAAAAGGGTACTCTACTTAAGCTATTACAAATTATTACAACAACGGCCGACCGGCCAAATAAAAGCAGTCATCAGAGTATAATATAGCAGCAGAAGAAGTAATTAAAGTAGCAAAATCCAGCGGCATGCCCATCCGATCCCGTAGGCAACCGATAAGGAACAAGGCCTAGGTAGACCCGTCACTGAACCCTCCAGTTCCGGGTGCGAAGAACGTGTCGTCTGGCATCGGCTCATCTTCGATCTCTGAACAACAATATTAGCAACATTGAGTACTTGTGTACTCAGCAAGACTTGTAGTGTATCGCAAAATTATATTAAATGCAAGGCGATCAAAAGGATGAGACCCTACTCTGCAAGTTATTTTGCTCAAAGCCATTTTTATTTGTAATATTCATAAGTAGTAATTTGCAATGGAATTTAAGAGAGTCGTTTAAATATGTACATGATAGTAAGTAAATAATTGAAGGAATCATGGTAACAAAAATAACAACAATGACAACAACTTATGTTCAGTCATAGACATGACAGTTAACTCAACAAAATAAAACCCCATGTCAGTACCCAAGTTTTGAGACAACAGTTTTTGAAAATCAAAACTACAACCATACCAGCCGCACTAAGCATACTCATGACCACGAGCGCGTCTATTTAAATAGATTTTCACTCTGCAGAGGTGTACAAATTTACCCATAGTACACGAATGTCCTAGTTATCCTGGAACTCTCTATATCACGGCTCACTACCGTAGGCAAGCAGTCTAGAGCTCGCGATGCGACCTTTACATCATCTAGTTTTAGCCTTGCACTAGCCCAGTGGATCATTATCCTCATTCACCCAGATAGAAATCCGAAAAATGAGGAGCCTCACTCACCCAGATAGAAACCCGCCTCAGTGAGGCATCCGCAGTTGTGACAGCAATAGAAATTGCTCGCACTACTCCTACCTACTAATCATGCAAGGCTATGATTCGATAACTTAGTTAGCTACGGCTACCCCATCCTAGCACATACGGTTGTACGATTAGGTCTTAGTAACGGATTTGCTGGCTTCAATCCTTAATCGATCATGGACGAGAATCTCCACCCTAGCTACTAGTGAGTCACAATCCTTACTTTTTTCAGAATACAATATAACTCGCCCGCGTCTAAAAACTAAGTTTTTCATTTCATTTCCATACAAAATAATAGAGGTATTTTCTTTGGACATATTTCAAAATAACCCAAATTCTCAAATCATCATATTGTCTTGTTATCGGTTTTCCAAAAAATATACCGCTCTAGTTGCATTTGTGCGATATTCGCACTAAAAAAATTCTCAAATGATATTATATATTGTCTAACCCATGTTATAATGTCTACAATAGTATGGAATCAATATTACAAGGATATATGAGCAGCAATTAGGATTATAACTACTAATTTCCCAATAATAGCATTTTTCATACACAACCTACACGCATGCATAATAAAATTTTACAAAACAAATTACAGTAAGTAAAATACTGGGAACAACATGATCAAAGGGGTGCTTGACTTTCTCTTGCTATTCTAGAAATATGGTTGATTGATCGTCGAAATAACTTCTCGGACAATCGACGTCTAAATCAAAAAGAGCCGGAAACGAATTAAATAACACCAATAAAACTCAACAGTGACCAAAATTAAATATTTTTACATATTCAGGTATATTATGATTTTAGACGAATTTAGAGACAAATTTCATTCAATTTGGAGTTTTGTAGCAAAAGTTATTAAGGTTTGAATAGGGTTTGGTTTGAAAAATCTAGAGAAAAAGAAAAGGGGGAGAGAGTCTCTCACTAACAGGTGGGTCCCGCAGCCCTTTTATTTTTATTTATTTATTTTTCCAACCTAAAAGCCCAGTCAATGACAGGTGGGTCCCAGGGATTTTCTTTTCTTTTTCATTTAAGTTTTCCTAAATAAAACCCTACTGACCCGTGGGGTCCACATGTCAATGACTTGGTCCATGCAACAACGCATAGACCGACGGTCTATACGCATAGTGCGTGGTCCACTGAGGTGGTGCGCTGTGCACTTAGGTGACTGTGGGTCCCACGTGTTAGCCACTCAACTAAAACTTAGTTTAACTTAAGTTTGTTTACTATTCATTTAGGCTCGCATGTCATTGAAACATTACAACATTTAGTTTAACACCTAATCATTGCTTTGTCTTAACTGACCGGGATTACGCCTTAATGATGCAGCTACAGTGCGTGTCCACTCAGGACAACGCAGAGCCGCGCGGTGGCGCTAGCGCCCGTGTGTCTCGCTGGCGCGATGGTGCTCAGCGGTGCCGGGAAAGACCCAAAATGGGGTCCCCATGTCATTGCGCATCTACTGGTACCGGAGGTGTGGCCAGAGATGGCCTGACACGGTGGCACAATGGAGCTAAGCGGCAGAGCAGCTACAACAATGAGCGAAGTTGCAAACGAGCTACACTCTCAACTATCTATCGCGCGCATAAGTATTTAGAGACTACAAGGGTTATACCAGAGCAAGGAGAAGGGCTGAGGTGGTTGGAGCTGGTTGGTCGACGGTGAGCACTGGCGGCGCAAGGAGGCTTCACATGGAGAAGGCATTCGGCCGAAGGAGATCAATGTCCAATGGTCGGGGAAGCTTGAGAAGGTCCTGGTGATGCTCTCCGTGCGAGGAATTGGCTCAGGGTGACTTGTAGCTCAGGCGGTGCTTGAGGAGGCGGTTCTGGCCGGAGACGAGGAAGAAGCCCAAATTCGATCGTTCGTATGGATCGAAGATGAAATCAAGTGAGGGGGAAGCATCAGAGATCTCTAGAATGTGATATGACATGAGAGATCTATGGAGAACCCTTCACGGCATTGGGAACAAAGGTGGCGGTGCACGACAGAAAGGGCGCTCGCGCTCTCCGAGCGATTAAGCTTGATTCAGTGGAGAAGGAGTGGGAAGGTGCACACTAGCGAGGAAAAGGAAGGAGGAATCTCGGGGTGTCCGTTGTGTAGGCGGAGAGGACATAGATAGACGAGGAGAGCTCTCGAATGTCTCGGTGATGTCTGGCGAGGCGAGTGCGACTGTAGGGATGGGTCTTTGGGGTTGGCCAGCGATGCGACGGGGGTGGTTGGATGGTGGCAAAACCAATGGGCGCGGTGACACGCTCACGAGTGGTGTGCTGGCGCGGCTGGGTGTGAGGTGGAAGAAGGAGCCTGCGCGCGGGGCCCACCGGTCAGCGAGGGTGAGAGAGAGAATAAGTTTAGGTTTTTTTTTTTATTTTTTGCAGATTTATTTGCTGATTTTATTTACCAAGCAAAAGACTTCAAAAATTTTATGAAAATTTTTGCGAGGGCTCTTGTCCTAATGTAGTTTCTCCTGTAATTTTTTTATAGGTTTAAACCTTTTGTGAATTTTTACAAAATTCAAACAAGGTTCTATTCCTATGCTTTTGTATTTATTTTTCTAAACAAGTTTTTCATGTAAATATTTTGGTGAACTATTCCTGGGATATTATGCCCGAAATGATTCTCCCAATAAATATTTTTACTTTGTTTTGTCTCACTTCTTTTGAGTACAAGTTTGTATGTAATTCTTGTTTTACTTTTAAATCAAAACTCATATTCAAACAAAGGTATAATTTCATATGCAAATGATCAAAGTATTTTTCCTACTGCATTTATAATACATAATCCCAGAACTCATATTTTGGGATATTACAAAATCAAATTGCTATTTTTCCTTTATTTTCTATTACGAATTTCAATTGTTTTTATTGTACTTTTTTAAGACAGTTTTTTATTGTTCTTGATAGAGGCTCTTCCTATTAATCTAAACAGTTATAACTCGGGTGCGCCACATGGACAACTACATCTTTTTCTTTTTTTTTCGATTAATGTTGTCGATGATCTAGTATCGATCTTACAAATGAATGTTTGGGGCTTCCCATGAATTAAATCCACGCAAAAAGAGACACACGGATTTAGACAGGTTCGAGCCTTCTCCTAGGAGAATAATAATATTGGACTGGAAAGACGACTAGAGGGGGGTGAATAGGAGCATGCTCACTTTTGAGGTTTTGAAAAGTAAGAACTCAACGTTTTCGCACAAAGTCACAACTTGGTCCAAATGCAAGAGAAAGCATAGAAAATGACCGAGTTGGCTTTAGAATAGTATCAGCAAGTGAGATACGGCAAAAGAAAGCGAGAAAGCTTCAATTTCCAGAAAGAGTCAAAATCTCACTTAAGATCCATATGAAAGAACATTTGTTCGATATGACCTTCGATCATTGTGAGGATCAAGAATTGCAATTCAAGTCCAGAAGTAGCAATAAGACCAAAAAAGTGCAAATAAGAAACTCCTCCTCACTATGATCCTCAAATTTCAGAAAATCTCAAATTTTCAATTCTTCTCCAAGTAGCTCCCCCTTTTTCGTAACTCCTCTTTTTCAACCATCTTCTGCCCCTTTGACAATGGAGTCATCAAGAAATCACGCTTTCCTCTCGTCCAGAGATGACAAGTGCAGAATGAGGAAAAAGCATAAGGAGCATGCATAAAATGCAATGGAGTGGCTTTATTTTTTTTTTGTATTTTTCAATTTTTGATTACAAGAAGCTTTGGAGATTACCCAAAAGAACCAGCTAGCATTTCTAATATTGCACAAACAACATATCAAGCCTAACAGCGCTAGCAAGATCATGATAAGACATATATATCAAAGCTAAGCTCGAAGGCTCAAAGTAAAGCAATGAATTTTAGCATTTTAAGCAACGCTTCAAATCTAGCAAGTTCATCAACAGGGATCCTAAAATGATACTGGCCATGTCAAAATGTCAATGTGAGATCAAAAAGCTAACAATGACCACATTAAGAGACAAACAGATCCTGAAATGAATCATTTTGCTCCATTTTCTAAAACGCCCATTTTTCAACAATTTTTCATTTGCAATGAATATTGAAGTTGACTAATGGTCTAACTTAGTGAAGAAGATCCTGGACTAGGAGCCATCCATAAACTCTTCCTAAGCTTCGACTAGAAGTTAATTAAAGGTATATCTTAGTGAAGAAGATCTTGGACTAGGAGCCATCCACAAACTCTTCCTAAGCTTCTACCAGGGCGACAAATCTTGAGGTTCATGTCAGTTTTGGCAAGCAGTCCCCATAAGATCGTCTGGATCATCAAACTATCTCCAAGTTCATGTCTATGATATGCAGTCTCGTAAGAGTAGTTTGGCACAATTTAAGCATAAGATAATCTTGAAATTGATTTTTCATTTTTCATTTTGCACAAGAGCGGTTTTAGATTCTCAAGAACACAAGAAGCTCAAGTAATGATCAATTTTAGATTCAAAATCTAACACAACAATTTTGACAAGGCCAATGTCACAAAAGGAGCACTATTGCGCAACTAACTAAAACATCCACAAATTACAGTTTTTAGTTCGAGTTGTCTTAAAGTTCTAGCTCATACAGCAAAGACTTAGCTACACATGTGAAATCATGATAATTGTAGCAAGTCAAGGAACTAGACATGGCATTGAGCAAGAATTGAAATACTAAAGCTCCAAAGGGTAATAAGTAAAGCTTCATCAATTAAAAGATAAGCAGAAAAGCTTATATTACAATACATCTTTTTGTATTTTTCATGTGAATGCAATATGATACAATGAGATGCAAGAAAAACTCAAAAAACCTAAAAAGCCTAAAAAGATCAAAAAGATCAACAAGTTCAAAAGAGGATCAAGAAAAGATCAAATGAACAAGGTGAGATCAGAAAAGATCAAACTCCCCCTCAAACCAACCCATAGGGATAAATTACCCTTAACTCGCTCCGCAAGGTGGCAAACCTTGTTGGGTCTAAAGGCTTGATGAGGATATCGGCTAACTAAGTCTCGGATTCCACAAAATGCAGCACAATATCACCCTTCTCAACATGGTCTCTAAGGAAGTGATAGCGAATGTCTATGTGCTTGGTCCTAGAATGTTGCACAGGGTTCTTAGCAATGTTAATAGCAGAAGTGTTATCACAGAAAAGAGGAACACTATCAAAGTTTAACCCAAAGTCCTTAAGAGTGGACACCATCCACAAAATCGACTCAAACAACTAGCAAAGACTACATATTGACCAAGAAGGATTGTGCAGCAGAAGACTGCTTCCTAGACGACCAAGACACAAGAGAAGTGCCTAAGAAATGACAAGTGCTAGAGGTATTCTTCCTATCTAGCTGGCAGCCCACAAAATCAGAATCAGAAAACCCCCGAATGGACAAAGAAGACGAGCAGGAAAACCAAATGCCATACTAAAGGGTAGAGAGTAAATACCTAAAGATGCGCGTAACGGCTTGGCGATGTGAAGTCCTCGGTGACGCCTGAAACCTCGCACAGAGGCAGACCGCGAAGTGGATGTCCGATTTCAAGCTTCACCTCGTGCATCTCATCGACAAGCTGTGAAAAGAATTCTCAGGCATCTCCAATCCACCTTAGAATTTGGTCTTTTCTATTCATCTTCATCCTGTCTTACTTTGCGTGCATACTCAGATAGTGATTTTGTGGGGTGTAGGATTGATAGAAAAAGCACATCTGGCACATGTCACTTTTTAGGCACATCATTAGTGTCTTGGTCCTCTCGAAAACAATCTTCGTTGCTCAATCAAGCTGCGGTTGAGTATGTTCTTCTTCTTTGCTAGTTGCTCTCAAGTTCTTTGGATTGCTTCTACTCTCAGAGATTTTGGTTTAGATTTGGGCACTGTTCCTCTTTATTGTGATAACACTAGTGCGATTAACATTGCTAAGAATCCAGTGCAGCATTCTAGAACCAAACACATTGATACCAGATTTCACTTTCTCCGAGATCATGTTGAAAAGGGTGATATTGTTCTCCACTTTGTTGAAACTGATTTCCAGCTTGCTGATATTTTCACTAAGTCGCTTGATACCTCTCGATTTGTTCGTTTGCAGAGTGATTTGGGTGTTGTTCATCCTATGGGCTTATTTTGAGGGGGAGCTGTTTGATTAAAATTTCAGAAGCTTTGATTATTCATTAAGTCCAAGCCATTGAATTAAAAAGAGTAGTAGAGCTCTCTCTATCATATTTATTTATGTGCTATGTAGCTTTGCTCTTGACTGGTTTTAATAAATCTGCTACATAAAAAACTAAAACATGACATGGCTGAAATCTTTGACTAGATTGATTATTGGTATAACTTTGTATTGATTATTGAAAAGGGTGAGCCCGTTTGTGAGTCTTATTTTAGATCTTGGATTTGAAGCAAAAAAAAATGTCTCTCATTTCAATCCTGTGTTGCTCACTCAATTTGGCATGTTATAAAAGATAAAAGGGTTGAGAAAAAGAAAATGAAAAGATGTGTGCTTCAAGCATGCCATACATAGCTGTGTATCAAACAAAAAAAGGGGTACATAACAGTGCTCACATGAAAAGATGTGTGCTTCAAGCATGCTATACATAGCTATGTGTCTTTGAAATAAAAAATACACAAAAAGTGCTTCAATCAAAAGAAGTATGCTTCAAGCATGCCACCCTTGAAAAGAAGTATGCTACAAGCATGCCACATACAAATAAGAATTGAAAGTGAAGCAACCGGATGATACATGAGACTTTGAGTTTCTCCAGATTTAAAATTTGTCTCACTGTTTGGCTTTTACTTTTTGGTGACTTCTATTTGTGGTCTTATAATATTTTTAGTCATTGTGTGATATGCCTGTCATGAATCTAAATTGTCTCATCACTTTGGATTACTTGTCTAGATATTGCTCTGTGGTATATGCATTTATATGATCTTGTTAGCTCTCTCAACCAAATGGCTTGGTTAATTCATTAAATTGACTTGCATAAAGCTTCTGGATTTTTACTCTTCTTGCCCCTCTATATTCGAAGTTTGAAGCTCTTGATGATCACATTGCCAAAGGGGGAGAAAAATGAGAGAAAATCTGCAAAAAATTGCTTTTCTAGTGTTGAAAGAAGTTTTTCAGCTGCTGTTTTTAAAACTTTCTTTTGCTTGGTAGTTTTTGGGACTTTGACACTTTCTGTCACTCTCATTCATTTCTTGTTTTTGGAAGTGTTGTCAATGTATTCATCAAGGGGGAGATTGTAAGACCAAGAGATTTTTGGTCATGATATTTGATGATGAACACATTGACAATAAGTAAGACTTAGTCTTGGTATTTTAAGATGAATACATTGTCTCTGGAACATGCTTGTGATCTTAGATGCTGACATGCTTTTGAGCTCCGTTGAATTCTGTCGAAAATCAGCATTTGTCAGATTTAACGGTAGTACCAGCGTTGCTTGCACGGTATTACCGCAGGACGGTTCAACCGTATTTTTGTTGGCGGTTCAATATTTCCAGAAGGCTTGTTTTTTGGAGTTTCTGGTTTTCTTGAGAGCGGTAGTACCGGCTTGTAATGTGCGGTACTACCGGAGTACGGTATGACCGCGGCTGTGCAGCGGTAGTACCGTTCGTCAAGGTTCCGAACGCGTGTTTTGCTCGAACCGTTATATCTTGATCTGACGGCTCATATTGAGAGGAACGTTCAGACCGTCCAAACTCTTCAAGGATTGTGAGCCTTTGATTTGAAATCTGACGGCTGAAATCAAGGGGAACGTTCGGACTTTCTACAGTGCTCCTAAATCCGACGGTTTTGAAGCGTGGTCCGATCGACCCAAATCATCTGGAGCATCCATGTGTCTCAGGGCTTGGTTCTGAGTTCTTTACGCATTTCAGTGATGCGGTAGTACCGTTGTTTGAGCATGGAAGTCTTCCCCACATTTAATGCCTGTTGAATCGCATTTCAGTGATGCACATTTTAGAACACTTGTTTTTTGGACATTGGATTTCTTGCTGAGCGGTATGACCGCGCCATGGTTGGCGGTAGTACTGCGACTGGTTTTTCATAGAGAGAGAGTTTCTGACAAGCACTGTTAAGTGAAAATCGGAAGAACTGTAGTCTTAGCGCGGTATGACCACAGAACGGTATGACCGTGCATTGAACGTCGGTAATACCGCTAGTCGGTATGACCGTTTGATAACGGTATGGAATTTCCAGAGAGTGTGTTTTTGGAAGATTTTGAGATTTCACGAAGAGCGGTAGTTCCGCAGTGTTTCGAGTGGTACGACCGCATGTGCGGTAGTACCGGGGCAAATATGGCGGTAGTTCCGATTATGTTTTGTAAAATTGTCGTGTTGAGGATTTGGCTGAGGATAGTTTAAATTCGTGAGCTTTATTGTGTTGCATGATGCATGATAGTGTTTATGCGTGTGAGTGAGCTAATGGATGGTCAAGTTGGAGAACTTGTACCAAGATTTGGTTTCTTTGGTCTGTGCATGTGTAGGTTGAGCGTAAGGACGAATCACAGTTCGTGATGAGGTTGACTCAGACTAGGATGGGGAGATCTGAGGTCTAGGAGGTCGTGGATGTCACGAAGTGGTTTGGTTCACGCTGGAGCACGTGGAGATCAAAGGTGTTTTGCGCTGAAGCTACGGGAGGAGTCCTGGAGGCTTGCGGCGTGAAGTTTTGGAGAAGGGTGACAGATTTTGAAGGAGTTCTAAATCTGAACGTGTTTTGAGATAGAGTCCGTGTCGGTGTCATGTTGGACGTGGATAGGACTCTAGGGTATCAATAGAGAAAGGGGAGAGAATCGTTTGAAGTTCTGGCCGCAGCTTTGGAGTTACGGGCTTTTGGGTGTGTTTTGACCGTAGCTTTCTTGCTGTTTTGCTCCGGTTGAGAGGTCCTTCGATTTGGGGCTTTGAGGGGTGCTTGATGAGCACTTTGTAGACACAAATCAAGTTTGATATATAAAGTTCAGATTCATTCAACTTTGTTTCTTGGTTCGTTGATCTTGCTGTGCGCCTGAGGTAGCTCTTGCTGTAAAGTTCCTCTAGAGACTCACGTGAGGTTCCAGGAGTTTTAGTGCACAAGTTGAAGATTGGATTTGGAGGTCATATTTCTGCAATCATTCAACCCCCCTTCTGATCGTCATTACGATCCTACAGAAACCAAGCAAAAACTCGCGGATCAAAGAAAGACCCCAAATCACCAAATAGAGAGAGAGAAAGCAAATAAACTCATCTTTGAGAGAACTTTCTTTGGATTAATTTGATATGGTATTGGTTTACAGCCACTCCATCAATGGAGGACAAAGACTCAATACATGAGCACAAAATCAAATCCAACTCTATAGAACCCTAACCTCCAACTATCAACTCCCTAAGCACAAAAGCAAAACTAGGGTGTGCAAGTAATGAAAGGGTTGAGAGGTGCTGGCCAGCACCCTCTCCTATTTATAGTGGAGGCTAAACCTTCTAGAAGATTGAACACTAATGGGCTCCCGTTAAGGCCCAACACAAACGGGTTACATACGCACGCATTTTAAAGCGCTGTTTTCTCCTCTTGACCTAATCCGCTTCACCTTGCGCCATCTTGCGCCGTGAGTTGGCAAAAGGTCACCAAGGCGGTATTTGGTAAAATTACTAAAATACCCTTCTCGATCTTTTGCAAAGACCGAGTCCCAAGCTATGCGTGAAGCACCTCCCATGCTTCGCCACGTGTAGGTTGATTCAACGGCTCTCATCATGTCGGCAAGTCTCTCCCATCCGACTCCCACCAAAACCACCATGGCACTTGCACCGGCCAGCGCCGCTTGATCAAACCGTCGACCGAATCGCCTTCGGTCACCTTTATCCTTTTGCGCCATGCTTGACTCCATTGACCTCACCCGGCATCCTCGATCGTTTCGGACCTCGGCTCTCCAAGCTTAGTCCCGATCATCTCCCGCCATAGCCGTCATTGACCTTAAAGCAACCTCGCACAACAATAGACAAAGAAATCGATTCCGGGAACAAGTTCTTCACAACTTGACCCACGTTAGTCAAAACATGCATCATGCAACACATATGCCATGAAACCCATGAACTTGGCCTAACCCAACACTCATCGCCACGACTAGTCGATGATCAGCAAGAACATTCCAAACTTCGACGAAAACTCGTGATTCGACAAACCTTTAACGACATTACCAATTGTAATATCATCCTAAGATCATGCGCATATCCCCATGATATCCACAAATAACCCTACTCATGTATTGTTCTCTTGACTATGCTTTTACAACCAGGAAGAAATCTTTGGAACTAAGACTTAATGACCTATGTGTATTGTCTCCAATTGCCTTCTGGTTGATCTGCCCTGATGTCCACTGAATTTAGCCCTTATATAGCGCGTGAAGGGGTGGCAGTTATTCCATGCCAAGATGCATCTCAACGCTTGATGAAATACACACGTTGATGGTAGTTATTGTCAAAGAGACTACACCACAAGTCGCCTTGCAGTTACGTCAAGGACAGAAGCTTAATACGCGTAGTTATCCCGAGAATGACAACATATACTAACTATTGTGTGTATTAAACACAATGTATAAGAGTCCCTAGTCGATTGGGCCCGCATGTCTTTAGGTTTTATTGACTATAGGGTGATCGTAATTGACCTGGTCGTAGGAAGGCCTACAACCATGAGGTGGTCCTAGTAAGCCTTACAACCATGAGGTAGTCGTAAAATAGCTTACAACCACTTAGTTAAGCTTTTCCCTTTTGAATAATAAGGGGTATACTTTTGTACAATATGAAGATATTGCTATCTACAATAACAATTACGGATAAACAATTAACTGAGGATTATTATATCCTCGTCATCTAGCCCCCCAACTTCAAGTGAAAATAACTTACTTGGAAAGGAGGTTGTAGAATAGTGGTCAAAAGCAGAGTCTTTCCGACTAGTATTTTATTTGACTAGAAATTAACTTGGTCAAGAAGGTAATCTTACTTGACTTGAAAAGACAGAACTGTTTTTCTCGAATGGGCAGGTTAAAGAATACCAACCAACTCTCACAGATCTGTCCGTTGGAGCAGTTCCCGAAGAGGTGGCAACTGTTGAGTTCCCACGAACATTAACTCAAACCCGCGGCTATAAAAATCTACCACAGGTGTGACTTAGGGTTTTTACTTTCCCCATTTGCTTCAACTGCTCCTAAGCTCTTGTTCTCTCTGCCGCCAACCAAGTCGTAATCCTTCTCCAAATCCTTCTAAATCCAAATCAAACTCACCTGGAAGAGATGACCGGAACCATTTCCAAGTAGGAGAAATCAGAGATGGATGTAGAGAAGATGACGGCCCAAGTCATAGCCGAGAAGATCCCAAGATGAGTTTTGGTGAAGTGACACAATGCTGATGGTCAATATTGGCCCTCGGGTGGGGAGGACACCATTCCAGTATTTCAGGCATACTATGAAGGTGGTTTCCGACTGCCCGTCCACCCTTTCTTGATGCTCATACTCCAGGATTTTGGGGTGTAATTGGTGAAGTTGGTTTCTAATTCCATCACAATGCTAAGTGCATTCGTTTACCTGTGCGAAGCCTATTTGGGAATCCTTCTAGATTTGGATTTCTTTCGGTATTACTACGGGATGAGAAAGCACAGTGGAATCACAGATAGTTGCGGCATGAAGCTCCACAATGGAAAGTTGAGGGAGTATATTCTGATGTTCACCCGGTCGTCGTGGCTAGGGTGGAAGAAGAGGTGGCTCTACTGGACTGTATCCAGGGACGACAACATCTTCTTCATGGGGAAGCATGTAGAGAAGAGTTCATCTTGGAACTCGACTCTAAGCTACCTCAACTGGATTACCCCTACATCCAAGCCATCAAAGACTTGAGAGAAGATAGGCTAACTGGATGGCACGTGGTGAAGGACTTCATCATGTGCCACATTAGTCCTCTAAAGAATCAAGTACACCCTATGTGGATGTATTCGAGGACTACTGACTCGACCAGAGATTATGAAGGAGGTAAAGAAATAATCAAACATAATTCTCTTTATAAATTTTGAGTATTATTGTTGATTATGTCTTTGTACTGGCAGATCTCTCACAAAAGGAAATTGACGCTCAGGTCAAACTCATTTGTGAGAAGGCTCATACGCCCACGTTATGAGTTCCTCGAATCTTGGCGGTCATAAGCGAAAAACAAAGAAGCGAACGCCTAAAGGTAATCAAAAATTGATTTCATCTTTAGGGTTAGGTAGTCGTAAAATTCGACCATCGAGTAATATTCATTTTATGACTTTTGCAGAAAGTAAGTATGATAGACCGTCAAGACAACCAAGAGGTTGAATTGAGGGCTCTCAAAGAAGGGTCAGAGAAAGACAGAGTTCCTCTGGCCAAAAGGCATCGCCTTGTGAAGGCTGTTGATAAGAAGGGTGAAGGTTCAAGCTCCACCCTTCCTTCAACCACTCCCATCAGGTAATTCTTTGCAGATGTGATCACTGTAGAGAAAAGGGGTGTGGTCGAAGAACTTAAGCACAAATCCCCCTAGACCAAGGTACCTTTCTATTATGACAAGAAGATATTTTCAGTTTCTGCTTCTCATGGCTTTGTCAAGCAATTAGAAAAGGAGAACTAAAATTTTTTTATGTCTTTTATGTAGGCTACCTCTGCAACAACAGAGCCTATGGTCGAGGTGAGCATTGTCCCTCAGGTGGTCGGAGCAAGTTCTGACCATTAAGAAGGGTAGGCAGCTCAAGGAGCATTAGCTCTCGATCAAGACCTACGACTAGACGTGGTCGTAGAGGTCCCAACCCCTCAACAAGACATTTGACCAGATATGGTCGAAGTAGCCTCAACTTCTCAAGCTCGTGGCGTTGAAATCCTTCCAGAGGCTGAAGGTGCCACAAGAATTGAGATGGCCGAAGAGAAGAAGAAAACGAAGTCTTCCTTGGAGAAGGTTTCTTCAAGATTCAAGATTATATCCAGAAAGCTAATGTATGTAAAACTGAAAGCCTAGAAATAGCATTTACCTTTTAGTTTTACAATTTGACATGTCTCCTTTTCTCCTTGTGGTTTTAGTCCTACTTCTCCAGCCCCTAGGGATGCTTATGTTGAGAGGCTTATAGTTGTCTCAACTACAGCCGTGGGAGTAATTGTTTCTCCTACAGTCATAGTGACAGTAATAGAGGTGGTTGCAGAATCGACTCCTATCCCTATGGTGGTAATGCTGGAGGTTATTGCCGCTGAAACAACCACGATCACTGAGGTGGTTGTAGAAGCAGAGGCGAAGACGACGGAAGATCTAGTTGCAATGGTAATCGAGTTAGTTATTGAGAATATCAATAATCGGACGAAGGACTTTGTCCTACGATCACCAAAAGCATCTGGTCAAGATGGAGGAGGAACGTCCGACCGCCGTGTTGGGAAAGAGGTCGTAGAGGACGTCCCTCCGGGTCCTCAAGGAGGAGTTGCTTCTTCTGCCAACAACGAAGAAGAAGAAGAAGAAGAAGAAGACTTCTTTGACCTCTTCCCCGAGTTGTTTGGTCCACCAATCATCGGATCTTCTTCATTCAGATCTCGTGACCGAGTCCGACACTCTAAGGACATTCCAAATAGGGGACATATCTTAGATGACGAGCATCTTCAAAAAATATGGTGGGACCAAGTCGACGGGCTTTATGAACTTCAAGATTCCGAGAGGATGTATGCCAATTTTGCTCGGTCAGCCATTAGTGTAAGTACTTGATGCCAAATATTTTCATATTTGGTTTTTTTCCCCCTTTTCTCACTGTCTTTATTTGTTCAGAGAGCTCTCGAACAAGTCACCACTGTTGGTGAATACCACAGGCAACTTGTATTGCTAAAAAAGTAGCAGACTAAACTCTGCAAACTAGTAGTGAGATCGTAAGTTATTGCTATGAGAAGTCTTATTTTGTTACATCCAATTATTCAATACTCATGTCCACTTTAACCTTTGTAGGTCTAAAGGTAACGAAAGAACCCTGATCTCTACGCTCGACTATGTAAAAGCCGAGGTGCAAAGGTTAAGGGATGAAAAAGAAGACCTGCCGAAGAACCATCAGGAGGCAAATTTTGTAGCTTGCGAGATGCAGAATGAAATAAACAGTAAGTTTTTCACTTAAAACTGTTCATTTGATTGGCTTTCTTCTATTTCTCTTACTCTTTTTCTTTACTTTAGAAAAATAGGTCGATATGGGCAAGCTCAAAACCGAGGTCGACTCGAAGACCTTGGATATTAACGAGCTCACCCATATTGCCAAAGAAAAAGATGGGTATAAAGAATTGGGAGGAACAGTGCGGAAAGGATGCTGCCTCTCTTGATGATGAGATCAAGAAGATTGATTCTCCTTTAGTAGGTGTGAATTCTTTTATCTACGACAAGTCTTATTTGCTAGTCTTTAAGAAGTGTTCTTTTTCACTACTCGTACTCTATTTTCAGAGCAAGCAGTCGAAATGAAACAACTTCAAGAAACTTCAACTCGCAGTAAGGAAGAAATGAAGGCTACAAAGATTAATCTTCAAGACAACATTTCACTCCTTAATAATGTGCTTGGTGGACTTGGTGCTAAGGAGGTCACTCCTCTTAAAGACACCGTGATTGACCATACGATCACTATTGGACAGCAAGTCCGAACTCTCTAAGAGTTAACAACTCCCCTGAAGACCAACCAAGCCGACTCGATATGAGAGGTAGTCAAAAGTGCAGTAAGTTATGCCTTGGCAAAACATAAGGCTCATGACCATAATCTTAACCTTCAACCAGTCGAAGCTGAATTCAACTACCCTGAAGCAAAGGCAGCACAACTGATTGAAGAAATGCAGTCGGTTGGCAAGAAGGTCGCGGAGGAGATGCAAATCGGACCTCCTTCATTAGAGTAGTTTGTAATAGGGCATGTAATTCTAAAGACAATTTCCTGTCTATGAATATAAATCATAGACCACGAGGTTGGACCTTTTTCAATACCAAGTCACATACAGCAAGACTGCGATGTTAAACCTTACGATCGTGGTATTTGCGTAGGGCCTGTTGGTAGACTGCCGAACAGATTAAGGCTTGATTCCTCTTTTCTTCGAGTAGGTTGATGTCATCTGCTCGAGGTTGTTCTTAGCTGGAGTCAGTATAATTTTCGACTCTTGTCAATCGAATCTTTAGTTCTAGTGGAAGCATGGCTTCAGCCCTAAAAACTAAGAAAAAGAGTGTTTCACCTGTTGCCCGACTAGTAGTCGTGCGAATTGCCCATAATACTGAGGGTAATTCTTTTACCCAAACCCCCTGTGGTTTATTAGCTAGTCGAAAACCCGAGTTTTAATTCCCTGTATAATTTGGTCATTTGCCCTTTCGACTACCCCATTGCTTTGTGGATGGGCGACATAGGCATAACATAATTTGGTACCCAACTCTTCGCAAAATTCTTGGAATTTTGCGCTCAAAAATTGTGTACCATTGTTTGTAATAATTCATCTTGGAACTCCAAATCAAGTGATTACATTTTTTATTGTAAATTTCTTGGCTACTTCCGTTGTTATCCCAGTGATAGGTTCGACTTTGATCTATTTTGTGAACGTATCAATAGCCACAAAATTCCATTCGAAACCTCCAGGTTGCAAAATTTCAAGAAAGAGGTATGATTTGTAATACTTGAGCCGGTTGGCGTACTTGCCTGTTGTAAAACTGACATTGTACACACTTCCTAACAAGCTCTCTAGCATCATAGAGGGTTGTTGGCCAGTAGAAATATTGTCGAAAGACTTTTCTGACTAGCGTTCTGTAAGAATTGTGAGTCCCACATATGCTTCTGTGTATTTCTTGAAGGGGATTTAATGCTTCTTTCTACGATGTACAACGGATGAGAACCCCTTGAGTACCTCGCTTATAGAGGACTCCTTCAACCAAAGTATACATTTTGGCTTCACGAGATAAACGATCAGCCTCAAGATCGTCATTGGGTACTGTGTCCTTCTGAAGATACTCGTAGATGGGATTCATCCAGATATCTTCATATTCTAGGGATGTTGTCTCAATAGCACATATCTCTAGTGTTTTGACCAGAGAAAGCTTCTGGAGCATTTCCAAAAACACTCCTTTTGGTACTTGTGATCGGAAAGAAGCCATTCGAGCGAACTGGTCAGCGAGGAAATTATCCTTTCGAGAGATATATTGTACCTCAAAACTGAAAAAAAATACTTTTCAAGCTTCCTGACTTCTGATAAGTACTGAGACATGGTCAGATTAGAGCATTGGTACTCTTTTCTGACCAAATTCATGACCAGATGAAAGTCTCCTCTCACGAATAGTCGTCGAATCCTGAGCGCTTTCGCTATTCGTATGCCAGCCAACAAACATTCATATTCTGCCACATTCTTAGTAGCAAGAAAGTTTAATTGAATAGCATACTTTAAGATTTCTCTTGTGGGAGATTCTAGGACCACCCTAGTCCTCGAGCCACTTAGTGTAAGTGACCCATCAAAGTACATTATCCACTGGTCATGGGATTCGTACTGGGATTCTAAACAGGATCATGATTCGCCCATTCGGCGACAAAGTCTGTCAAGATTTAGGATTTAATGGCCATTCGAGACACGAAATGGAGGTTCAACCCCCAAGTTCAACCAATCATTTTGCCATGCGTCTCGTTGCTTCCCTGTTCTGGAGGATCTCTCCTAAGAAAAACTCAGATGACACAATTATCTTGTGCGCTTGAAAATAATACCTTAGTTTCAACGAAGACATGAGGAGGGTATATAGAAGCTTTTGGATCTGAGGGTATCGCTCCTTAGGCCCGTGTAAAGCTTCATGAATGTAGTAAACTGGTCGCTGAATGTTTTCACATTCTACAACCAGTACTACGCTTACTGCTTGTGGCGTAGCAGCTAGATATATTAAGAGCGTCTCTTCTGATTTTGAAGAAACTGTAATAAGAACACTTGTAAGATACCTATTAACATCCTCAAAGGTATTGTTTGCCACCTGTGGCCACTCGAAGCCCTCAAGTTTCCTCAAAAGTTTAAAGAAAGGAAGTCCTTTTTCTTCCAGTCGTGCAATGAAATGACTTAAAGCCGTCATGCATCCTGTGAGTTTCTGGGCTTCTTTCTTTATGGTCGGAGGGCGCGTTTGTTCAATAACTTTTATCTTTTCAGGGTTTGCTTCGATTTCTTGTGTAGAAACAAGAAACCCAAGCAACTTTCCTGAAGAGACTCTAAACACACACTTCTCAGGATTGAGTTTTAAATGATGTTTTTTGAGGTTATTGAATATTTTTTCTAAGTCAGAAATATGATTAATGCACTTGATGCTTTTTACAACCAGGTCACTAACATAGGCTTCCAAATTCTAGCCGAGTTGAACAGAAATAGTCATTTGCATCAAGCGTTGAAAAGAAGCACCAATATTTTTTAGACCAAATGGTATTTTGACAAAGCAAAATATTTCGAATGGTGTAATAAATGCAGTCTTTTCTTCATCATCTAGGCACATACTTATCTAATGATGACCAGAATATGCATCTACAAAACTTAATATTTCACAACCAGCAACAGAATCAACCAACTGATCAACACGAGGAAGGGGAAAATCATCTTTTGGACAAGCTTTAAGATCAGTAAAGTCTACACACATATGCCACTTACCATTACACTTTATAGCCATTATAGGGTTAGCCAACCACTCTAGGTGGTCTACTTCTCTTATAAATCCTGCTTTAAGTAGCTTGTCCAATTCAGATTTGATGGTATCTCATCGATCAGGTGTGAAACTCCGTAACTTTTGTTTTACAGGTTTCTTATCAGGCCGCAGAGCTAGCATGTGCTTGATCACCTCCCTGGAGACTCCAGGCATGTCGGATGCTTGCCAAGCGAAGACATCTGTGTTTGCTCGGAGGAAGGTGATGAGAGCATTTTTCTATTTAGGATCAGAAGTGACTTCGATGCGAACGGCTTTTGAAGGCTCCTCTGCATTCAGTAGAACTTCTTTGACTTGATTGTCCGGCTTCGGTGCAACCTTAGGCTTCGACTACTTGATCGAAGGTTGCCCCTTGCTTGCTTCTCGAGTAGGTATTTGGCCAACCATCTTGAGGGACTTGTGGTCGTATATGAGCGCCATCTTTTTATCACAACAGACTGTGATTACTCCTTTGGGACCTAGCATCTTAAGACATTGATAACCATAATGAGCAGTTATTAGGAATCGTGCCAGAGTTGGTCGACCGAGTATAGCATTGTATGCCATGTCGAAATCGACCACATCAAAAGATATTTTCTCTGTCATGAAATTGTTTGGTGAACAAACATTACAGGAAGATAAACTTGACCAATGAGTTTGGCCGAAGACCCCGGTACGATCTCATGAAATGAGTGTCGTACGGGTTTGATTTTCGTCCTAGGAACTTGCATCTCATCTAGGGCACTCGTAAAGAGTATGTTCAGTGAACTCCCACCATCAGCTAACACACAATTTACTCAACACCTGTTGATAGTGGGTTCGACCACGATCGAAAATCGACCAGGTCGAGTAGAAGGGATCGGACAATCACCCTTCTCGAACGAGATGGTGACTTCTGACCACTTTGGTGCTTTATTAACAAGAGGAGTGTCGATGGAATTTACCTCACATTCGACAGCCTTGAGTTGTCGTTTTGACTCATATGCCGA
This sequence comes from Phyllostachys edulis, assembly GCA_036346405.1. NCBI lineage: Eukaryota > Viridiplantae > Streptophyta > Magnoliopsida > Poales > Poaceae > Phyllostachys > Phyllostachys edulis. The sequence goes on from CM070566.1 coordinate 6,309,769, forward strand.
AGATCCTCCATAGATGTGATAAATGGTGTGTTTTGAATCCTAAAATGGCATCTTCTCATCGTCGTTCGACTACTTTCAACCACTTTTTTGCCCTACCTCTTCGAGTGTAGTAAGTGGCCATTTGCCAGTGTAGTAATCTTCGAGTTTTCGCTGAAAAACTCGGCAATTGCGGAGATTGTGTCCTTCCTTTTTGTGGAAAGGACACCACCTAGGCTTATCATTCTTCTATTTGGGGGTGTTTGCCTTTGCCTCGGTCAGAGTACGGCTTGGAGCTCCGAGGCTCCTTATCACTCACGGCCAAGACCTCGTTAGAGCTCTTGACTTGAGGCTTTTGGTCTTCAGTCTTGCTCTCGGATTTCCTGGCCTTTTTGTCCTTCTTATCACTACTTTTGCCTACTTCTCGAGTGTCTTTATCATCTCGATCGATGGTATGATTCCACTCGGCCACTTCTGCAGTAGTTGTATAACGGTCGGCCATATCAAAAAGCTCAGCGATGGTTGTCGAAGGATTCAAAGCGATGTCCTCTACTTAAATGCTCTGATGATAGAAGTAACAGAAACCTCGCGAATTGAGTTGTGAACCTCATTGAAACGCCTGATAAACTGGCACAGGGTCTCATGAGAATTCTGTCGCATTCTGTGCAGGTCATCCTCCTTTCTGGGACGGTTGTAGATGCCCTGAAAGTTGGCCACTAGTAGATCGCAGAGGTACTACCATGAGTAGATCAACTCCTATGGCTGATTTAACAACCACGACCGAGCAGATCCTTCAAGCACAGTAGGAAGGTAGTTGGCTATGACATGCTCCCCTCCTCCTGTTGCTCGAACAGTAGTGGTATAGATTTGTAGAAAATCGATGGGATTTTGTGACCCATCAAATTTCTCCATGTTCCACCGGTCGAACAAGTGGCGGACCAAATGAAGCTTTCAAGGCCGAGCGAAAACACTCGACATCTTGTAATGAAATCATGACACCTTCTTTGTGAGAAAGAAAGATTGATATCATCAAGCAATCGTACATGACGATATCCAGTGGTAGGTGGACCTGACCTATCATAGGTCTCAGCCCTACGAAGGTAATACTGCTCGCATGCCATTTATTGTTGCAGATTTCTTGGAAGAAGTGGTGAGCGACCACTTCCCCTAGGAACTTGTTGATAACCGGCTGTTTGAAAGACTCTCCTCCGACTGGAGTCGTGGTTAGGAGAGCGACCAGACCTGTTGCCTTGTCGTTCTCCATGAGAGTCATTTGAACGACTGGCGTTTGACGGAGTTGTCCTGATGCGACTACCAAAACGGTGTCGCCGAGTCTACTCAAGCCTCACCATCGTATCCCGAAGCCTACGTGCGATTTCTCCAGCAAAGAGGTCGTATTTAGCGCGTGTCCAAGCTCTTGAGTCAGGTTTTAGATCAGGCCATTGATCTGTTGAAATTCTTGGGCTTCCTCCGACCAGTATTGGATGCGTCTAGGTAAAGTTCTCTAGGTTGTAATTATTCTCCTCCGGATGGTATCAGGATCATCCACATCTGAGTCTACTGAAGCATGCCTCAGTGGAGAGCGGTCATTTCTAGGATCTTGGCCACGGTCATGAAGGAGGTGATCCTACTCGTCACCGGAGGCATCCTCACCATCACCACAAGAGCCTGAAGTGAATGTGCGATGGGAAGCATCCACATCCCTGCCTCTTGGAGAGAGATTAGAATATGAGGGGAGGATAAAGGCCTCCTAGATGCCATTATCTCCACTTGCGCCTGAGTCCTCCTAACTCGAGGAGTAGTCGAAAGACAACATTTATTGACTTGGAGCAATCCCCTTCAGGAAGGAGAATTCTAGGTTATAACCATCTCCAGTCGAAGGTGAACCCTGTGAGAGTATGGTCGAATTTGCAGGAGAAGCAGACTCGACATCACACCTTGTGGGGGTAACCGAAGGGTGACGGTTATCAGGTATTGGTTGAGTCCCGAAATGATGGATTCTAGGACTCTTTGTGCTAGATTGGATGGCCTCAGACGAGGTTGAACATTTGGAGGGGGAGCACTTGTCGTGTTCTGTACCCACCTTGGCGCAATTCTAACCCTTGTCGGATGGACCTTTGCCCTTTGAGGAATCTGGCTCCTCGCTTGAGCGTAATGTTGTGGGGGGGGGATCCCTCATCAACCTTGTCTATGGCACGGTCTCCTGGGTCCGGTGAAGGATCCCTGGAAACGGCATTGCCATCGGACGAAATAATGCTCTACTCGTACTTGTAGTAGGCATCCATGTCAAGTTCTGCGTAGTCTACCAAATCGAACCAGTTCTCCCCATTCCACTCTCCTATCATGAAAGCATCAGAGTAGAAAAAAATGAAGAAAACTTATCGAAAAGGAAGAACTAGAAGGTTCCCACGGACGGCGCCAACTATTGATGATCTAGTATCGATCTTATGAATGATTGTTTTGGGGCTTTCCTTGAATTAAATCCATGCAGAAAGAGACACAGTGATTTAGACAGGTTCGAGCCTTCTCCTGGGAGAATAATAAACATACCCTTGTATTGTTGTATTGACTATGCTTTTACAACCGGAAAGAAATCACTGGAACTAATACTTAATGACCTCTGTATATTGTCTCCAATTGCCTTCCGATTGATCTGCCCCGATGTGCTCTGACTTTAGCCCTTATATAGCGTGTGAAGGGGTGGCAATTATTCCATGCAAAGAGGCGCATCAACGTTTGATGAAATACGCACGTTAATGGTAGTTATTGTCGAAGAGACTACACCTCGCGCCGCCTTGCAGTTACGTCAAGAACAGAAGCTTAAAACGTGCAGTTATCCCAGAGAATAACATCGTATACTAACTATTGTGTGTATTAAACACATCGTATAAGAGTCCCTAGTCGATTAGGCCCGCATGTCTGTAGGTTTTATCGATTATAGCGTGGTCGTAATTGACTTCGTAGTAAGGCTTACGACCATGAGGTAGTCGTAAAAAGGTTTACGACTACTCAGTTAAGCTTTTCTCTTATGAATAATAAGAGGTATACTTATAAACAATATAAAGATATTATTATCTATAATAGCAATTACAGATAAACAATTAATTAATTATTATCAGATTCTCGTCGAACGTGGAGATTTTCCTCGGTCTATAATTAGTATAGAAGATAGATAAATGAATGGATGGATATAGGATATAGATACTGATAGGTGGATAAATACACTATTTTTGTATGATTATTACGTACCTTATCACAAGTACGTGTTCTATCTTGCATACACATATGCAGATATGCTCTCCGAATTTGGCCATCCTAGAATCTGGTGAAGCTTACATTTCTTTTCTTCCATGTTCATTTTTCCCCAGCAGAAGAGGAACAATATTCATCGATCACTAGTGACGTCAATTCGTGGCTCGCGATAGGCCCCACAGAGCCCACCCCACAGTAGCGATCTATCCACCGACTCACAGCTCGTCCGCCCACTCGCAACGTGTCGCTCCCTAATGCTTCGGTCAACGTAGTCATGCTCCACCTCCCTCTTGCTCCCTTCCACAGTTCCACATCCCATACCCACTGCGCGGCCTAGGTAGCAAGCCCCGCATCAACATCAGGCTCAGTTTGAATTGATGTGCTATGTTATTTTTTGGGGGGGAAAAGTCTATTTTACTACTATCAAATATAGCATCGATCCGACTTATGACTCTCAACTCTAAAACCGCTTAAAATGCGACTTTTAACTATCAATACTAATACCAGGCCACATCACCCCCTTGAACCATTCCAGTTTGGTTTTGATCCAACATAGAGACATTTTTGTAGTTCACATCATCAAAGTGGACACACAACTAGAGTCAGTGCACACCTTCTTCCTCCTACTCGATCGACCTCTCTCTCCTCCCATCCATTTCTTTGCTCAAATCCAAGCTAGTCGGGCTCGGTGCACACCGCTGTTCTACCATGCCATAGCCGCCATGACACACAGGCTCGCCATGGCTAGCAAATTGAAGCACCAAAAGCAGCATGCTTCGATCAAATTCAAGTGCAGCAATCCAATCAACTCATGTATCGGCCCCTGTGGCTGCCAATTTGGTGACCAAATACAGCTAGGCAAGGGATTTGTTCACCTTCTCTGCTTCGATTGACTTGGGTCTCAAGTAAAATAGGCGAAACTGATGATGGATGCTTCCTTCCTCCTCCCTCTTGCTTCTCTCTCGATGCCACCATCTACTCTTGCTGTGCTCCCCACGCCAATGCGTCACTGTCGCCGTCGGCCGCGAGCTCCAGTAGCGCCGTCGTTGTCAGCCGTGAGGTGCAGCACCGCCTCTCCCACGCCGATGCTTCGTAGTCGTCATCGACCACGAGCTCCAGCAGCGTCGTCACCATCGGCCGTGAGGTGCAGCACCGCCCTCCCCCACGCCGATGAGTTGTCATCGCTATCGTCCTCGAGGTGTGCCCCCACTGTCTACGAACTACACCACCATCGTCGTCCTCAAGCTTCACCACCACATTGTGTTCAAGGTATGCCACCGCCGTCCTCGAGTTCCACCACCGCCCCAACCACTTCCTCCTCAGCCTAGCATATGCTTTGCCTTGGCCAGAGAAGAGAGTGTAAGGAGGAGACAACGAAGAAGAAGGGTTTAGTATGACACGTGGGATCAATAGGGCCTACAAATACTATTTACTCTGTTTTATTTGTTGCTGCTCGTTAGTATGTCACGTCAACGCAGACTTGCTAATCGGATCACACATCGTCGAAAACCAGGTGGCTCTGGTTTCAAGAGTTTAAAAGTGAAAAGTGATCGGTTTTATAGTCAAGTGTTAAAAATCGGGGTTGATGCTACACTAATGTATTGAAAAATAGGCCCTATTTCTAAAGTTGTTGTGGAAAGTCTATTAGTTTGTTTGCTAGATTAGCTAAAGTTAAATGCGTGACCAGAATTGCTATACATATGTCCAATGATAATCCAATGATATTTTTTGTGCGAATCATTCGAATTTCTGACTTTATGGTTTGTTTGCAGATTCATGCTCCAGCCGATGAGATCATCTTTTCCGGCAGTGACGGCGGTAGCGAGTTAGGGCAGACCGACTAGGTTCGCCGATTAGCGCTCGGGTTCGTCGGATTAGGGTTTAAGGTTCACCAGGCCCAGATTTAGAGGGAGGACGGGACAAGGTGGGGCGGTGGGAGAACCGACAACGGGCGGTGGCTGCGGCGACAACACTAAGGTCCGAAGCAGGTCACCGATTTTAAAGGCTGGGGTCGGTTGGATTGCTGGACGTGTATCCAACGGCCCAGAAATTCGAATTGAGTTTTTATCTGAAAATCATTCGCATGATGGGTAGTGTTACCATAAATGAATGTCCTCGCACATCTATATCCTATTTTGGAATGCAATAATATATTCGTTTGTAACTTGATTAAGAAAGATGAAGCGAGCCAAACACCCGGCCTAAATATCCAAGAACAGCGGAACCAAACGAGATTAACGTAATCCCGCGCAATGCAACCGGAGCCTAGTAGAGTAGTAGGAAGATAGGGCAGTATCGGACACAGTCACAGTCTACTTGCCGGGAAAACGTAACTTAATTGTGTGCCCTGAGCACCAAAAACAAAGCTGCTAATCAGCAGTCAACACACGCTTCCTGCATCAGTTTACGGAATTCAGCAGTCAACACACGCTTCCTGCATCAGTTTACGGAATTTTTTTTTCTAATACAGCACTTTTTCATCACGTATTTGTATATTTGTATAATTGATCATAAGCAAACAGTATTTACAAATATCGCACCGTACAACCACCGTGTGACAACGCTGCCACGTGCCTTCGGCCTCCCCTACAGCCCACCACATCGGCCGTTGGCGCATGGCCTCCCGACACCGTGTACTTGTTTGTGTAAACTTATCATAATTTTATTCGTTTAGAATTTTTATCGCTATTTCGTATAAATGTACTGTTTGTGCGAGAACAAAAAAATCAACAGAAAACTGTGCCATATGTTGTTTGCCCAAACATCTGAATGAGGCTCTCCCTCTATTTGCCTTTCTTTTCCACCGAAAACATCAATCACTTGTCATCCTGTCACCTCCTTGTCTCATCCATCAAATCTTTGTCCCCCGAAATGCATGGCTTAATTAGCGCGTCTGCAGCGGTTATAAATTAGAGCAAGCGAGCGCGATTTTATTTTGCAGTCTCTCGCTCGCTCTTCCGCTCGTTCATTTCATTTCGCAGTCGTTCGCTCTCTTGCTCTGTTGATTATATATTCGGGGACATTTTAGCGTTGTTAACCGCCGTCATTGGTAGGTAGTTTGGTCGTAATTTTTAATTTACAGTGTTTATTAGTTACAAAATAATTAGTAGTAATTAATTAATAAAGTAATGTACATTAATTTGTAGTGTTAGTTTGGTCGTAAAGCGAAATCAAATAATAAAAAAATGCATTCACCAAAGAACAGAGGAGCATAATCTAATTAAGCTAGCTTATCATGTAGGTTATCACCCTAGGAAATCTATTCTGCAATTAAAAAGCTAGCATGTTTAATTTACAATTTTTTATGGTCATTAGCCACCTTCTTACTAATATTCTCTCTATTCTATGTGTTGTAAGTCATGTTTCTACCGGCACTTCTGGAACACTTCTACGATGAGGACCACCGGTGTAAGTTGTGGCTCACCGCTGACGCGGATGGCCCTCTGCCCTTGGTGCTTCGGGCTGGGAGGGACTGCTAGGCACTGGACGATCGCTACGTTCTGATCCTCTGGAACACGGGCTTGTTGCCCCTTGCGAGGATGGTCTCCGTCAGACGCCAATTCACCCTAGACGTCAGCCTGCTGTTGGCACTTGTTGACAGGTGGAGGCCCGAGACGCACACCTTCCACTTTCGATGGGTGAGATGACGGTCACCCTGCAAGACGTCTCGCTCTTGACCGGTCTCCCGATCTAGGGTGAGCCGCTTGTTCTAGGCCTTCCAGGTGCGGACTAGAAGGCCGAGCTGGAGCAGCGATTCAGCCAACCTCTCCCGGAGCGTATACGTGGTGTCCCCCGGGCATGGCTGAGGCAGTTCAATAAGTGCCCACAGGGTGCACCTCACTAGGTCGTTAGGACGCATATCGTTGCTTACCTTCTGCAGCTCCTTGCTTGGGTCCTGTTTCCAACCATAAAGAGCGATTTTTGCTACCCTAGCTTCATCCGTGTCACCAAGTCTTTGGTTGACGCGGGTTTGGCCGATGCCTCAAGTCTGTTGGGGATCGGTAGTCATTTGTGCCACATCTGGGAGGTTATGTGATGCCATGTGGCGGCTTGGCGGCCGGGTACCAACCTGACCGTTTGCTATGTGCTCCTATAGCTGTGGAGTTGGGAGCACTTCCCTATTGGGCGGCCGACCATCGAGATAGCGGTGCACCCGTACCCCATTTCGCATGACCAAGTAGACGGGCCCACCATGGGATTATGGTGGACTGCTGCCCATCTGCGCTAGGCTAGCGGAAAAGCGGTGAGGTGCTACTCGTTGTACCACAACGAGTTCGAGTCGTTGCACGAGAGCGATATCATATGGAATCCATGGTATCTACAGTTCGTGCGCACGGTAGCGCCATACGGACTGTCCGTGCAATGCATTCGAAACGTTCCGCTGTGGACAACAGACCACCACCTGGTGTTCGCACATCTAGTGGAGCCTTAACCATTGCAAAGTGTAATGCGACAGATTGGTGCGCACCAGGTCGTGCCCCCCTCGGACGGCAGGCTCCTACCGAGAGCCGTACACCTATGTGTTAAACTTCATCCGAGTAATGCTTACAGTTCTTACATCTTCTTTTCCAACACCAATCCTTCCGGAAATGCAGGCGATCGAGGCAGGGTGGGCATACTCAGGACTAACGCCCGGTCCAGCACGAGTGGACTATGGCATGGATGGAGATGGCGCACTTGGATGTCTTGCATGCCCCACGTCCGTACGACCCTGATACGTACGTTCCGTACATGGAGTAGTACGTGCCGCGGACGCGCGCAAGACTCACCATTCCTACACCGGAGTGCCTAGAGCCGGTGACAGAGGAGACTCACCACCAGAGCCTCCACCGCTCGTTCGATCGTCACAGCGCTTCGAGGCGTGACGACGTCGTAAGAAACTTATAACCTCTGGTCTGATCGTTGATGATATTTGTAATTTTCGTTAATGAACCTGTTATGTATGTCACTACAGTTGGAGTAGACGTATCACGTCCATAGCGCATCGGAGGCTGGCCTCCGCAGCCCAAATAGAACCTCGACGGGATATAAAAAAATTTGAAGCACATCTCGGTGGAGACGAAGAAGATAACAAGGAACTTGAGCTGCGGTCATTCGACGGACGACGACCTGCACACCGGGCACCAAGTGGGGGAGGGGTCGTGCTCACCCACTAGGTCACCACGGCCTAGCGAGTCCGGCAGGCGTCGTAGCATTCCCCGTTGGTCATCCGCGGGCCAGGTCGGTGGGGAGGAAAGTCGCTATGTACAAATATACGTTCAGTTTTTTTGGTTATACCTTACGTTCCTCTAACATCATGTCGTTCTCCCACCGTAGGTCCGTCGGGATGAATCACTTCTGCCGTTTGTACCCGGTACATAGACTGGCGCTCCCCCTCGGTTATCCACATTGCACATCCGGGAGGTACGAGGTTCTCAGTTTACGTCCAGAGTGTTTATTTGTACTAACATCATTCCATCTTGCAGCCTTTAGTTGGCCGTGGGGGTGACGGCTAGTTCACGTCGACTGATGACGACAATACAGGCGTCCCAGCTCCTGCCAGGGAGCAATGCACGGTGCCAGGGTACGGACAATTGCAGCTAGGGTTTGGAACATACGTAGGGCAAAGCTCCTCCGGGTTCACTGCCCCACCGTACGTCAAGGGCAGAGCTCCTTCGGGTTCGCTGCCCCATCGTACGTTCAAGGTCAGAGCTCCTCCGGGTGTGCGGGAGCCCTGTACGTCCAAGGCCAGAGCTCATCCGCATCGTACCATCGGAGTGATTTTATAGACTCCATCAGTGGATGAATTCTTCGGAGGTGTCTGCCAGGTCGGCATGGCTCATCATGACGACATGTGCGTCTACCAGACTCTGCTCCAAAGTCAGCCTACTGGTCTACCTCCGCCTCAACGGTCTCTGTACTCCCTCCGAACAGGCACGCGCTCTCCAGACCGGTGGACGTATTCCACGGGTCATGCTCGGCAATAAAACAAGGCAGCGACGCGATGCAAACAAGAAGAAGCGAGATAGTAGTGGCTCAGACGAGTGAGCCATATAGTATCGCGTGCTATGCGATTTTGTTTTGCTATATTTGTACGCGTATTTTGATTGTTATGTGTGTTACTATATTGTATATCGACATCTCTAATGGAGTTGCAATGCAGCTTTTTTCTATATATTCCAAGTCACATGAAATCATGAAACCCTAATTTCTGAAACCTAAAATCGATATTTTCGCAACCAAAATCCTAAATTTTCGAGACAATACCAGAACATATATAAAATTGCCGAAACATTACACAATCAAGTCCACTGCGTGAGGCGCCTTCAAAATAAAATTCATAATTTTTGGAGCACATTTTCTATATTTACAAATTTGTACAAACATGACACTTATACGAAATAGCGATAATAATTCTGAACGAATAAAATTATAGCAAATTTACACAAGCAAGTGCACGGTGTCGGGAGGCTCCACAAAAAAAAATTCATAATTTTTTGAACTCATGTGCTATATTTTAAAATTCTTACCAATTTCGACCTAACCCTAACCCTAACCTAACCTAGGACACGTGGCGGGCCGAGGGCTGTTGGAACATGGTGGCCATGCTCCAACGGTTGGAGCATGGTGACCGCGCTGCACCAACAGTGCTATATTTGTAAATACGGTTTGCTCATGGTCAATTATGCAAATACGTGATGAAAAGATGCTGTATTAACAAAAAATTCCAGTTTACGTACGAATCAGCATAGCTACATGCAGTGTATGCAAATGCCATGGTAGTACCGGAATCTTTGGCCTGAGTTGCCATGTTTTTTTTATTTGTAATAGTAAAAGTAGTCTCCATCCGTACGTAATTGTAAAAATAGCACAACAATATATTAGGAAGACCATATGCCGTGCTGTCAGTCAGCGGAACTCACGTACTGCGGAAGGAACATACTGCGGATGGCAAACAGCTACATTCAACAGTGATAAACAGTATGCTCACTACTTAGTATTGTTGCTACAGTGCTTAATAGTAAAAGCATCACTAAGATCGTCGCTGCCCTAGTCCGAACATGATGCGGGCTAGAACCACGATATATCTTCCTGTAGTGCTGCCACCTGTCTTCCGTGGTACCGGACCCCAGCAGCCGCGTCTGTCGCGGTGCGGTTTGAGAACGTTGTAGATGACTGCCGCAGTGTAGAAACGCTGCAGGTGACTTATCGTGATGTCATTTTTAAAGCTGCTAAAGCGTTACAGATAGAAAATACTCGTCAAATCAACCAAAACTCAGTGGTACGGCCATGTGCTCGCCGAGTTGCGGGCCCTGGGAGGCAATACCTCGGTCCACGAGCCCGTCCGCTGCATGCTGGGCGCGGCACGCGGCGTCTCCACGTGTCCCCTCTGCTGCGTGGAAGTAGCCCGGCGAGCTCCTGCCCGGGCGCGACGTGGCAGTTGCGGACGGGCCAGATGCCTCGCTCCCGCACATCCGACGCCGGCCTACCTACAGTACCCACCTGTCGTCCTTCCCGGACACCGCCTCCGGAGCAGATATTTAGTTGAGCAGGGCCCCGCCGCACTGGCTTGGCACCGTCTAAGCTGTCTCGACGATCTAGTGTAGCAAATGCAAGAGCCCCATGTCTGATCACAGCAGCGATGGCGAGAGGCAATGCCGCCGGGGCGTCGCCGTCGACGTCGAGCTCGACGCCGCCATGGCGCTGGCCAACATGGCCGGCGCTGGCCCCGGAGCGCCACCGGCCGTGCAGATGCCGCCGGTGCAGCACACCACCGCTCAGGTAATTAACTCAGATAGAGAGCCTTGGTTCCACACAATTTTGGTATGTGTTGGTCGGATTCTTGATGGTGGTGGTGGCAGGCGACCGCGGCCGAGCACGAGGACGAGGAGCTCGCGAGCACGAGGCTGAGCCTTGCGCTGGGCAAGGTCGGAATCCAATCTTCTTCTTGCTCCAGCAGCTCCATCGCCGGGCACCCTTCGCAACAGGCGCTGCAGGTGGCCGCGGCCGCGCCGGGATACGGTCCCAGGCCCCGACACATGGTCACCGAGGTACGTAATTACTCTTGTGCTGTTGCGTGGATGCAAATTACTATGTGCTCTCCCTGCACCAGTGTTTGCTTGACGGCTGTGTGCAATATTAGGCCGAGAAGGAGGCGAAGCAACTGCGGCGCGTGCTCGCCAACCGGGAGTCCGCCCGGCAGACCATACTCCGCCGCCAGGTAACTGTTTGGTGCTAACAATTAAATATCATCACGGCCTTCTGCTACACAAATCCGATCGACCGTGCTTAATTTGCACTCTATAATTCAGGCGATCCGGGATGAATTGGCAAGAAAAGTTGCAGACTTATCGTCGCAGAACGAGAACATGAGAAAGGTAACCGAGCCAGATGCAGATCTAAGACCTCCGCATATTCATCTTTACACTAGTACTGTAATAGCCTGACAGTAACTAAGGGTTGGTTGTGCGTTTGGCTTAACTGAAGCGGTCAATACTTGCTTGGTGCACTGCAGGAGAAGGACATGGCGATGCAGGACTACCTCTCTCTCAAGGAGACAAACAAGCAGCTGAAAGAACAGGCACACCATCTATCGCTTTCGTTGCTTTAATTCCTTGTTTATCGATTACTCCGTATCATTAGCCATGAGTGGTACCATTGTTAGGCCGAAACAGAACCTGGTATGTTCCAAGCCTCCAGTTGTTGCCCCCGGAAGCAGGCCACATGACTGCACTTTAATCGTCGCCAGATCTCGCTGCCGTACACCTACTAATTACGGCCGAATTGGGAACTGTTTGTATATTATTCTGACAGAGATGTTTGGATAAATATTATCTGTTTGCCGCTGTCGATGTGTTGCTTTCTTGGCGCAATGCAAACGCTCGGACCGTTTGCTGGTTGCACGGGATACGGCCGCGTGTGCGAGTGTTCTAGTCGGCTCTTTCGGGGATGCTGGTAGAAAATGGCTGCACGCATTTGTGCACGAAGTGGACATGTAGCTCGGTGTATCACCTCACAGTAGTAAGCAGCCAAGGAGCGTCGCTTGTTCGAACCGGTCTAAGATTGCAGTGCGGATTAATATCAGTATTTCCAACACGAACAGAACATTTCTTCTCGCTAATCCGGAAGAATTTATGTTACTGCTATGACCTGACAACACATCAGAACTACTAGTATATCAGAGGCAAGGTGCATGTCCTGAACGAGTCGTGGATGCGTTTCTCTGCAGGTGGCGAAGACGGCGAAGAAGGCGTCGGCACCAGTGACCGCGGCCATGGACACGTCGCCACCGGCACAGCAAGCAGAAGCCATGCCATTCACGGCCACCCCGCCGCATACACCACCGCCGCAGCCGAGCTTCCTGTACACCGCGCCGCAGCGTGCCGTGCCGGTCCCTTACGTCTGGGGTTCTTGGCCGCCGGGCTACGAGCACGGTAACCCGGGGGGCGCGGGACCTGCCCCGGCGCCGCTCTGCCTCCCGCCCTGCGCCTGGTACTACCCCGTCATCGCCGACCCGCGCGGCTCGCCGACGTCCTACCCGCAGCCGTTCCAAGATCAGCCGCGCGCTGCAAGCGGGGGCGGCAGCCCGGGTGGCGGGGCGGCCGAAGAGGACACCGACGATGACCCCTGCTCGCTGACGCTGGCAATCGACGTCGACAAGCAGAAGGGCACGTCGAGCACCCAGGGTGGCAGCGCCGTGGTGGGGTTGCAGGGCGCGCTGAGCGACAGGGAGAAGGCAGCGGAGGCGAGGAAGAGGAGGAAGGGGCTGACGAAGGTGAAGCAGATGCACGCCGGTGGCCGGCCGGGAGGCGAGCAGTGGTGAACGTACTGGCTGTAATGATCCACCAGGAGGATGGCGCTGCCATTGACAGGGCAGTGGTGGTGATGACTTGATTGGGTTCTTGGAGGCGGACAAAAACTGATGTATAGTTCCTTACAATTGCTATGTGATCTCTTTCTTAATTACTATCTCGTTTCTTTTGGTAGCTAGGTTTTGTTGCATTTTGATCATGTCCCAAGGTATTGAACAAAGCAAGTGCTTTATAGTAGTTCTCTGATTCTTTGGTGGGTCCCCACTGGAGCCGATCGGCGGGACCCCGGCACAGGCGCCGTTCGCTGCCCTTCAGCTCCAGTCTGTCCCCCTGCAGCTTCAGTTTGCTGGGACCTCTTTTGCACACCAGGACACTGGTGGCAAGCTCTCCAGATGGCCTTGTTCTCCAGTCCGACTCCCTTGATCATTGCCCCACCAGCCTCCCCACAAAAAAGATGCACAACCGGATGGATCAACCTCCGACGCAGCGTTCGCCTGGCCGCAAAGAGAAGACCGGGCACAATGCTTCAACGAGTCCAGGAAGCCCTTGCTCACAAGTTGGGTGCTTTGCCCAGGGACCGCCCCCTCACAGAGACCGCGCTCAAAGAGTATCTCGCAACATTCAAAGCCCCCCTTCCGGAAGCCACCATCTCAGCTTTGGCGCAGCTCTTCAGGGTGGATTGTCGGCTTACTCAGCAAGCAGATGACGCCCTCACCGAGCTTGGAGGCCTTTCCCTGCCAGTTAGTCAGGAGACTGAGGCTCCGTTCATGCCGCTTGCTGCTAGGACCAGGCCCCCCTCAAGCCCTTCAGTCGCACAGGGCGCCCAAGCGGTGGCGGCCTAGAAGTTGAAGCTCCAACCCATGCGAAGACAAGATAATTTCAGGATCATGCAGATCACACCCTTTGCTTCTGTCGACCCTGCGATTCCTACCACTTTTGCTTCATTGTCGTTGTTTAAGCCTATGTTGTTTCCTCTCAGTGTTTTGTTGAAGCTTTGTCCACCGAGGAGCTCAAGTTACCTGCTGTTTCCTGTCAGTATTATGTCGAACTTAAGTCTTTTGAGGATGTCAAGACACCTACTGTTTTCTTTCAGTCCTCTGTTGAAGCTCAGTCTTGTATGGATGTCTAGTCTTTTGCTGAATTTTACCTTCAGTAATCTGCCATGGTCTAGTCTATTGCCAAAGCTCCAACCTCCTAGTCTCCCTCGGCCCCCTCCGGTCCTGGACAGCAGCCCCGGCCCTGCTCCGTGGCCTCTACCGATTCAGCTGCAGATCCTCTTGATTCGACTCCCGCCAGTTTTTCTCAGACCTGTTTGCCGCCACCTGACCCATCAACCAACTCAGCCGTTGCTTGGCAGGAAGACTCGGAGGTTTGCCCTCTCGCGCAGGACCCTGGCGGCGGTAGTAGGAAGGTTTCTCTGTGGTGAAGCTCTCTTGCAACCACCTCTTGTCGACCCACATCTAGTTGTTGTCAACCTCATCTTCCAAACACCTTTCCCTTCTAACCTTTTAGGCCACTCCCCTCCCAGCGACTGCCGCCTCCAAGCATGACAAGCCCTGGCATCAACATTCTTTGCTGGAACGTGCGGGGCCTCAACAACCAGGCCAGGCAATCGCTTGTTCAAGAGACCCTTACCTCCACAACGTGCCATTTAGCCTGCTTGCAGGAAACTAAGCTTGCCACTGTGGACCAAAACCTAGCGTGCTCCCTTGGGGGTTACAACCTACGACACTTCGCCTATAACCCGGCGGAAGGCTCGAGGGGCGAAATTCTCCTCCTCTGGAATAACGAGGCCATTGCGGTGCAAGACGTACTCAACTCGGTCTTCAGTCTGTCGGCGACGGTGCTCCTAAAAGAGTGTAACTCGTCTTTTCGCCTCATGATAGTTTACAGGCCTTCCAACAGCAGAGACAAGTCGTCCTTCCTCCAAGAAATCGACTCCTTAAAACCTACCACCGGCACCAACTGGCTGGTCTTAGGAGACTTCAACCTCATCTACCGAGCCCAAGATAAAAACAATTCCAACTTCAACCCGCGACGCATGGCGCAATTCTGCAATACGCTCAACGCCTACGAGTTTAAAGAAATTTAACTTCAAAATAGAAAGTTCACTTGGAGCAGTGAACGGCAGAGACCCACTCTGGTCAGGCTGGACAAAGTTTTTTCTAATGAAGGCTGGGACACCCTCTTCGATGACCACGTCCTTCAGGCACTGTCCTCTTCGATCTCCGATCATTGTCCTCTACTTCTTTCCAACATTTCTGGACCCGCTCGCCCAAAAACTTTCCGTTTCGAAAATTTCTGGATCAAGATGCCAGGTTTCTTTGAGACGGTAAAAAATGCCTGGCTAGCACCCTGCTTGCACACTGAACTCATGCATAGGTTGCACCACAAGCTTGCTTCCACGGCAACCGCTCTAAAATTGTGGAGCTCTTCCCTCTTCCCTCGGCCTAGGCTCTCTCTCCACATGGCTTTAGAGCTCATTCTCAGGTTCGATGTGGCTCAAGAGCGCAGGGTCTTGTCTTCTTTTGAATTGACCTTGAGGTCCAACCTAAAGAAGCGAGTTCTGAGCCTGGCAGTGATCGAGCGATCCAGGAAACGTTAGAGTTCCCGGATCACCAACCTCAGAGAAAACAACGCAAACACAAAGTTCTTCCACATAAAAGCAAACGGTCATAAAAGGAAAAACCACATCCAAAGACTTCAAAATGGTCGGGGATGGCCGATCTCGCACTTTGAGAAAGAGGACATAACTCAAAAGTACTTCCAAGAAATGCTGGCCAGGCCAGCCCTACGCGAGACGGATCTCAACTGGGAGGCCCTGCCCCCTTTGGCGCAAGATTTGCACAGTCTGCAGGTTGCGTTCACGGAACCTGAAGTGCGCCTCGCCTTAGATCAACTTCCGGGAGACAAAGCACCGGGGCCGGAAGGTTTCTCCACAAATTTCTACAAATCTTGTTGGTCAATCATTAAAGCAGAAATTATGACAGTTTTCTATAGCTTCCACTCACTTCGCACGTCGCACTTTCACTTACTCAATACAGCAAACATTGTGTTGATCCCAAAAAAAGAGGGAGCTAACAAAGTGCAAGATTATCGACCTATCAGCCTTATTCACGGGATTGGGAAGTGGATCGCTAAAACGCTCGCGTTGCGGTTGGCGCCCTTCCTCGATAGCTTGGTCTCGCGAGCTCAGAGTGCCTTCATTAAGACAAGAAGCATTCATGACAACTTTCTTTACGTTCGCAACCTGATTAGAAGACTTCACCACTCCAAAACCCCCTCGCTCTTCTTCAAGCTTGACATAGCCAAGGCCTTTGATTCGGTCCGCTGGGACTACCTTCGAGTCTTTGCAAAAGAGGCTTCCCCTTATTTGGACAAAGCGGGTGGCAACCCTTTTTAGGTCCGCCTCGTCGAGAGTCCTACTCAACGGCATCCCTGGTAATGAGATCACTCATGGGCGGGGGCTGCAGCAAGGAGACACCCTCTCACCCCTTCCTCTTCATTTTGGCCATCGACCCCATTCAAAGTCTCTTTGAGGTGGCAACGGAATTGGGATATCTTGCCCCCCCCTGCGTGATCGTCTCGCCAGACTTAGAACCTTCATTTATGCGGACGATGCGGCTATCTTCATCAACCCTAGTCCAAGTGAAATTTTCCTTACCACCCAAATCCTTCTCAACTTCGGGAAGGCCACCGGCCTTCACACCAATTTTCAAAAAAGCACCGTGCTCCAAATTAGTTGTGACCATTTAGACCTCACCTCCGTACTTCAAGACTGCCCGGCAATCCGTTCAACCTTCCTGATCAAGTACTTGGGACTCCCGCTCACCTACAGACGGCTCCGCAAAGTGGATTTCTAACCGCTTCTCGACAAGGTGGCCGGAAGGTTAGCAGGTTGGCAAGGGCGTCTCCTTTCCCCAGCAGGGCGGGTCACCCTTGTAAAATCAGTTCTCACCTCGATCCCAATTTATTTCCTCACAGCCTTCAAAATACCCAAAGTGATTATCCAGTCCATAGACAAGTTAAGGCGACGTTTCCTTTGGGCTGGCGACGACAAATTCTCGGGTGCATAGTGCAGAATCAACTGGGAAAGAGTGTGTCGCCCAACCCATCTTGGCGGCTTAGGCATCCTTAGTCATCGTGATTTCTTCTCAAAGAATCGATTATACGGCTTTGGCAAGAATGGAAGAACACAACTAAACCCTGGGTCGGAATGGAAATCCCTTGTGATGATTTGGACTGAAATCCCTTTGCGGCGGCAACAAGGATCTCCCTCGGGGATGGGAAGACGACAAATTTCTGGTTTTCGGTGTGGCTTTTTGGACAGGCCCCCAAAGACATAGCCTCTTTGATCTTTGCTTCTTCAAAGCGCAAAAATCAGATTGTGTTCTCGGCCTTGCAGAACGAGCGGTGGGTGCAGGACATCAACCCCTCCCCAGGCTTTTCGGTCCATCACATTGAACAATTCGTTCGACTGTGGACCAAAATCGATCAAATCCAACTGTTTCAAGGCACCCCGGATGAGATTTCTTGGAAGCAAAATCAAAACAGAACCTACTCTGCTAGATGCGCCTACGCCTTGCACTTTCTGGGATCCATAGCGACTAACTTCAAACCTCTAATCTGGCAGACCCAGGCCCCATCAAAGGGAAAGCTTTTCGCTTGGTTAGCAATTCAAAACAAACTGTGGACCTCAGACAGGCTTGAAGCAAGGGGGTGGCCAAACCACTATTTTTGCCCCATTTGCAGACACACCCCGGAATCAGTCTTACACCTTCTTGCACAATGTCGCTTCTCAGGACGTATTTGAAAGCTCATGGCGGACTGGACAGGAACAGATAGTTTTCAACTCTCCACCTGGCTCCCTTGCACAAACATTCTTGCTTGGTGGTCCAACGTGGCAAAGGCGTCAGGCTCCCTTAGGAAGACTAGGACGACGACTATGATCTTAATCACTTGGGAGTTTTGGAAGGAACGAAACGCGAAAATTTTCAACAATAGAGCTATTGCGCCTCTAGATCTCCTAGCTAAGATCAAGGCGGAGGGTAGAGCTTAGCACCTTGCGGGGGGCCAAATCTTTGGATTTTTTTAATTCTTAGTAATTAAGCCTTGTTATTAACTCTGGTTCCGTACGGTCTTGCTCCGCTTCTCCTCTATAAATATAATGGCAGCTCTCCTGCCGTTTCTCTTTCAAAAGATTATCTGTAACTGGAGAAACTAGTAGTTCGATGATGTAGCACCGGAGCCGGGTGTAATGCTGTAATGTAACGATTCTTTATGTACTACTAGATTTTTTCCCCCACCCATCAAACTAAATCGATGTAAGGCACGAAGGTAGAAATCAGTATTTTTGGAGATATTACAACCACGAAAAACTTCTGCTTATCTAATTGTAATCGTTAGGAATAAGAGTCTATATATATATATATATATATATATATATATATATATATATATATATATATATATATATATATATATATATATATATATATATATATATATATATATATATATATATATATATATATATATATATATATATATATATATATATATATATATATATATATATATATATATATATGGGAATAAGAGCCTAGTGGATAAGAAATCTAAGTCAGAATCAGTTGTATCACTCAACACCACATCTAACGCTAGTGAGTGTATATGTCATGTCCGGCAGATGAATCATACTTTAACATTAAACTTCTCCTAAACTTTTGAAACTTTGAACATTGCATAAGTATATTAGCCGACCATATGTCATTAAAATTTACGGTCATATTAGAAAGTATTTTCATGATACATCACTTTTAGTAGTGTGTCATGACAAACAAAAACACGATTCATTCCCGAGGCAAAGCTACATAGCAGATAAAACTTAAACGTGATACGGTGATAGTACCTCTGCCATGCCGTCTGCTGGTCTGTTTTTTTTTTTTTGGGGGCAGAGAGAAAATTATGCAGGACCCAGGTCTCCATGCATCGAGAAGGACCTCATCCTCAGACATACACCGGATAAAACATTTACTCGCACTAATCTCACTTACGCTTTCATCTTCGCTTCACATAAAATAGTTAATTCAATGGTTGGAATGCATTTGACAATAAAGGTTATATGTTGGTGCAACTCTAACTCAACTAGCTATGTGGTACTAAGGGCTTGTTTAGTACAGCTCACTCCAAGTCTTTTTAGCTTCCACTCCAACTTCACTCATGAATCCACTCTTATGAAAAGTTTGAGTAATCTAAGAAGACGTTTGGTTAGAAAGTTAGTTCTGCCTACTCCAACTACGAAGCTAGGAGTAGAGTCATGCCAAACAAGGCATAAACTTCCAACTCTCATGCTTATACCTCTACATGGGTTATAATGGGCTCAATTCATTGTCATTTTTGGGCTGGGTCTCACACTGGTCGATGGTTGGCGTGGCTGCACCGCTACTACGACTGCCAAAGCTAGCACTGGGGGACAACTAGACTGCCAAAGCTAGCACTGGGGGCAACTAGGCCTGGGAGTCGGGTCGTGCCGTGTCGGCATGGCATAAGCACGATGGGCTTCGAGCCGTGTCGAGCTATGCCGGCTCAGCACGACCACCTCGCCGTGTCGGCACGACTCGCCTCTGGCGAGGTCCAGGCACGGGCCAGGGCACGATGGGGCGATGTTGGCGAGGCGAGGGCGACGACCACGCCGAGGGTGATGGCCACGACCACGGCGAGGTGCGCTCTCCTTCCCCCTTTCCACCGCCGTGTCTCCTTGCCGCTCGGCCCGCCGTGTTGGCCTGAGCATGGGCCAACTGGCCATGCTGTGCCACTCGACGAGCCCCATCTCTAGGCCTGGCCCCGCCGTTCGTGCCATGTCAGTCCAATCTGCCACGTGTTGTGCCGTACCATGCTGATCGGGCCTTTGCTCGGCCCGGAAAAGCACAACCCACGTGTCCAGGGACAGTGTGGCCGCGGTTGGTGGGGTGTTGACGTGAGATTGCAAGACATTAGAAAGGACTCAGGTCCTGTGAAATTTATCTTTGGGAAAGAGATGTTTTATTGATTAATTAAAGGGCACGACTAGCGCTCGGACGTACGGTCCGAGCGCTAGCAACGTAAGCTCCTCTCCACACAACTGCAATATTTTTTTCACTTGTTACAACATATCAAAGATTTATACACAACATTTCAAAAAAGAAGATAACTTAAAAAACTCAGAATCAAAACAAACATTTGAAAAAATACACAACATATCAAAAAATCTCAGTATCAAAACAAACATTTGGAAAAAGGACGTGTTAAAAAGCTCATCTTGTAACATCACGGTCAACAAAAATGAAGAACGTGATGCAACATATCAAGAAACATGATGCAATATTTTTTTTCGACGGCCGCAATATTTTTTTCAACGGATTGCAACATATCAAAAAAATAGGATGCAACATTTTTTTTCTACAGTGGCAATTTTTTTTTTCAACGGCCGCAATATTTTCCCAAAACATTTGCAACAACCAACAGCAACATCCCGTGTAACAAGGCAACATCAACGAACACACAAAAATCTCTGGTACAAACCTTGAAACATTATGAAAGTGTGGCGCGAGGCTTCTTGTGGATGTCCCAGCGGATTGGGTGACTTACCAATGGCGCGGCGGCACCTCAACGGCAAGGGATGCGACGACCATCGGAAGGTCAGCGTCTGCGCCGCCGGCGTCCAAGGTGTGCGTGAGCTCGGCAACGAGGGCGTTGTCACGGAAGAAGCAAGCGTAGAGCAGCGGGTGCGAGGCCGGGAGCATCCGAGGTAGCTCGGCGGTGCGAGAGATTCCCTGAGGATTTGGGTTCGTGGGGTGGTGATGGGGGGAGGAGGAGGTGATGGTGATGGACTGATGGTGTTATTGGTAGTACAGAATGGAGATGAAGGACGCCATACGCCTAGACTGAATTTGTTGGTTTGAGAGTGGAGAGAGAAAGGAGGAATGAGTGGCTGGAAGTGTTGAGCTCAGTGGCTCCATAGATAAGGCCGTGATGAATACAATCAATTCCCTTAATTAAATGAGGCGCTACAGTCTGCGAAGGAACCCCTGCGAGCCACACGGCAGTGCTGTCGGAGCACATAGCATGCTGCGCTAGCTCATGTACTGAGACAACCCACGCATGACATGTACAACTATGATCTCTTTTGCATCCTGGATATGATGAGAGAGACCACACAGCGGCGATCTATCTCGCTCCGGAGAAGCCAAACCTGCTAAGCACGCACAACGGCAGCAGATACCTATGCATGTCAGCACAGCCAGCCGACTTTCCGGGTACAAGAGTATTGCGGTGATCATCATCATCTTCTTCTTCTTCTTCTTGAGAAAAATGCATTGCGGTGCTCATCTGATGCCCTGATGGGCTTCAACCTCAACCAGGCCGAGACCATTCCACGTCCCGTCTGGGCCACAATCATCCAGCACAGTAGCAAACCCGTGTGCCGTCCCTCTCCTGGGACTGGGATCTCCAAGTCGCCCGTCCGGCTGCCGGCAGTTCTCATCTTTCGGTTGCTTTTCTTATGAAATGGCATGCATAGCTTGAAGCTCAAATACCCTCTCACAAATAAAACGAAAAACCCGAAAGTTCGTGGTGAATTTCGAGCCTTTTGTTTTCCCCCTGCAGACAAAACCGATCAACTCAAGATTTCATTACGTGCATCAAATCACTATTAGAGAAGGATCCTTACACCATTAGAAGTTACAAAAGTCACATCGAACAAATGCGTGCTGCTGGTAGCCTAGTACAAACCAATGTTCCAAGTTCCAATAATACTAGCTGATCACAAACAGAAAAAATCAGGACAAGCGCCATGATCGAGCTGCATTACTATTACATGTAGTGCTATCTTACAAGACAAAGCTGAAGGACCCATTGTTCATAAGCATCTTGCACGAGTGGGCGCTGGTAGCTAGTGCGCCTGCAGCAAGAAGGATGGCGTGGGAAGCATGCTCGGCTCCGGCGACGCAAAGAAGCTCGCTCCAGAGAACACGGGCAGAAGCTTGACCGTCTCCGTGCGCGCATCTGTCGCAGCAACCTTCGTCGCCTCGTCGGTCTGCGGCTTGTCGATCTCCTGCTCCTTGTGCTTGCCGGCCGTCATCCCATCGTCGAGGCCGTCAGTTGTCTGTGAGCGAGGCTTCTTGTGGATGTCCCAGCGATCGGCCGATGACGCGCGGCTGGGCGGCCGCTTGTTGCTGTCCCACCTTTCGCACGACGACGCACGGCCGGGTCTCTTGCTGCTGCCCCGGCTCCGCTCGCTCGAAGAGGATGCGCCGCGCGGGCTCTTCTTCTTGCTGTCCCAGCGCTCGCACGCGGACGCGCGGCCGGGACTCCCGCTGCTGTCCGACGACGCTGGGCTGCAGGGCTTCTTGTGCGCGTCCCACCTCTCGTCGGAGTCGGCGCGGCCGGGCTTGGGTGTGGAGGGCGAGGCGAAGGAGGCGGGAAGGATGATGAGGCACGGCGTCGGCAGCAGAGGCATCATCTTGCTCCTTGGCGGGGTCGGGAGCAGCGGCGGGAGAACGGCGGTGGCCATGGCTGCGCGAAGCCTTTCTGGGAGCAGTCGATCGACCAAGACAACGGAAATGCCTGCTGCGAAGCAGAGCAACAGGAGGGCTACGAGAGCTGTGGAACAAAGAAGGAATCGATGGGCTAAGCCATGGAGGTGGCTGCATATTTATGCTCACGAATCCGTGTGAATGCCACGAGCTATCCGACTTAGGTACGGCCCTCAGAACTCACAGACATTTCACAAGCCTACGTTACTTGAGCCTGAACCCTCAAACGGGCCTCGCCATGGACCCCATCCCTCTCCTCCGAGGTGTACAGTACAGCGCTGTGGTGTGAATCTAGAGGGGGTCAGATGGGCCGTGCCGCCCAGGCTGGCATGAGGCAAGGCACCATTGGCTCGACCCAGGCACGGTACGACCCACATGATTCATAGGCCGTGTCAGCCCAACACGAAGGCTCGTGCCGCTACCCTGGCATGATGGGTCGCCCTGGCACGGCACGATGTCAACACGTCCTATCTGCCCCGCGTGCGGAGACGGCTAGGCGGCGAGTCTGGTGCGGCGGCATGAGCGCGGGCCCGGTGTGGAGGGAGAAGAGAGAGGAGGCGGCGGGGCGGCACGAGCATGGAGGGGGAAGAGAGAGGAGGCGGTGAGGCTGCGTGCGGCCGACGCGAAAGAGAAGAGGAGAAGAGGGGAGGCGCGCGAGCACGGGCCGACGCGAGGGGAGAAGATAGGGGAAGCAGCGACGCGTGCGAGGGAAGCGGAGGGGTCGGCGTCGCGGTGCCACGGGAGGGGCGGTCTGAGAGAGAAGAGGGAGGTGGGGGGCAAGGCCAAGGCCAACGTGGAGGAGAGAAGCGTGGTCGCTGGCAGCAAGCAAGGCGGCGCCATCGGCAAGAAGCGGCAAGCGGCGTCTTGGGTGCGACATTAGCGTGCGGCAGGGAGAAGAGGGAGCCAGGGAGGCAAGCCGTGCTAGGCACGATGGGCCGTGCCTAGCACGACACCGCCCCCTCTGGGAAAACGCGTGGGGGGTGTTGGGCTGCGCGTGACACGACAGGCTGTGCTCGGCACGACACGACCCAGTTTGGAAATAGCTGTTGTGGGCTTTTTGGGCATGGTGGCCCATGCTTGGCCCAGCCCAGCATGGCCCATTTAGCCCCAAACTTTCAGAATTTTCAAAATTTCGACCTTTTTTTATCGTTTAGGTCTTTTAAAAATTGAAAAAAAATCAAAAAAATAATGAATTTTTTTCTATAAATAGGCACCATGTTTCCCTCATTCAGCATCCATCTATTCCTCAATCTCTCTTTCAAATTATGTTGTGCAAATTTAAATTCGTTGTGAGATAATTTGGCAAAATTAAAAAAGCCAAATTTTAGGAAATTCAAATTCCGACAGCAAGTCATCAAAATAGGTACAATGCTATTTATTTTTCATATTTTTATTGTTATTATTTGTTATGCTAAGATGAAAATAATAATAGCTTTAGTTTCGATTTTGCAGTTTTCGTTATGGAAAATTATGATATCTTCGCTCTCAGTGAGTACGGAATTTTACCAGATGATGTTGCATCCATGGAGGAGACTGCAGCTGCCTCAAACCAAACGGAGGTTTTACCGGAAGGGCAAGGCAGAGTTCCGTCATTAGGCTCTACAATAGCATCTTCGTCAACGACCATCAGAGCAAAAAGGTCGAGGTCGTCTACATCCGGAGTCTGGGAGCATTTCGACAGGACAACCAAGGCAGACGCACAAGGAAATGAGGTACCATATGCTGTTTGTAAAATTTGTCGTGAGGAATTATCTACAAAGTCTACAGGAGGGACGAGGCACTTGCAAAGACATGCTACAAGATGTCGGGCCAAGCAAGGATTGCTGATGAGGCAGATGCAGCTGCAGTACAACTCCGACGATACGGTAGGTAGCTGGGATTACGATCCTAGGGTAGCCCGTCAATTTCTCTGTCGTTTAATTGCTTTCGATGATTTACCGTTAGGCTTTAGAGAGTCTAGTGTTTTCTAAACTTATATTAGAACTGCGCACAATCCTAGATTCTATACCGTTTCTAGACAGACAACAACTAGGAATCTAGTAAAATACTACAATGAATATCGTAATAAATTAAAGGATAATTTTGCTATGATCATATTTTTAGTGGTCTTGACCTCAAACATATGGAGTGATCGCGCTAGGGAGAATTATCTTAGTGTAGTTGCTCATTATGTTAATGGTGAATGGGTAATGGAGAAAAGAATTATAGGTTTTAAATTAATTGATGTAGCACACACAGTTGAGAATATTGCGGACTATATTATCAAAGTCGTAGAAGACTTTAGTCTTAAAAACAAAATATTCTCAAGTACTGTAGAGAATGCCGTTGCGAACTCTAAGACCATAGATATTCTTACTCTAGTCTTCAGTACATACGCCGATTCCTTCTTGCTACATCAGTGATGCGCTTGTCATATTATTAACATGATAGTCAAATCCGGTTTGAAGAGGTTGGATGTGTATCTTAAATCTTTTCGCGATGTGATATCTTTTTTTAATAATTCTAACGTAAGAATAGCAGCATATAAGAACTTCTACAGGGCAATACAGGGTTGTCGGATGTACCACGACAATGACACTTAGAACAAAGATGTATGTCGAGCTATAGGTTGTACTCTTTTTCTTTTGCCAATGTTTTCTCATATTGAGTTTTTACTTGGCAAAGGTTTTAACGAGACAGTTATTTCAATATTAATAAAGCTCTTATTACATTTTCAATATGCTTGTCTCATTTTTTACAACTTTCATATATATTTACGAATTCTACACAATTTCTGATTTTTCTAAAATTTTTCTGTTTTTTTCTTAATTTTTCTATTTTTTTTGGAATTTTTAAAATAAATGAACCGAAAACAGTCCGACAGACCAAACAAGCTCGTACCGACATGACACGAAATGTAGGCCTTTTTATCATACTTAGATTACTACCAGACACGTGAACTGAGCCGATACGACATAAAACTTTCGCGGGCCAGACAGAGTGAGAATAGGCCGTGCCGCCCATTTGGCCACGAGCCCACGACTGTGATCTGTGATTGTTCCAGAAACATCCCCTGCTCCCGAGTCCCGAGTCCCCTAGTCGATCGTTGCTGCTGCTCTCAGTCTCAGATCCAACACCTACGCGGAGACCCAGCGATGCCGCCGCAGCCGAACGGGGGGAAGGTGACGCCGACTCTGGCGATGGACGCGGAGGGCACGCGCCTGCTCGACCTCACCGTGCTGCAGCGCCTCGACCCCGCCGTCGAGGACATCCTCATCACCGCCGCCCACGTCACCCTCTACGACTTCAACAACATCGACCTCAACCAGTGGGTGAACTGCTGCGATCCGTCCCCTCTCGTGTGATCCGCCGGGATCCGATTCGTTGTTCTGGAGGGCTCATTCTCTGGGTTTTGCTTGCTTTGTGCAGAGCCGCAAGGACGTGGAGGGATCGCTGTTCGTCGTCAGGATGGGTTTTGCTCCCGTGTGGGGTTGTTGTAGGAACACGCAGCCGAGGTCCCAGTTCATCGTCATGAACAGGCGGAACACGGGTATGTGAATCTTTGATCTTACCTCGTCAACTCATCTGCGTGCTTTAGACATTGGACCGATAGATAGAGCTGATCACGATTAAAAAACAGCTTCCTTTTGGGTGTTGCTAAACCGTAAAGTCTCCTAGATCCTATGATTAATGAGTGCTCTTATGAACTAGTACTATTTCTGCACAGTGATTGCTGCAATGTGAGCTACTCACAAACTTGAGTCCTTGACGTCGCGTGGTGTGATCTATAACTCCGAAGTCCTAATTCCCGATTGGCCACTGAAACAATCCCTGATACCTTCGCTGAAACTCATGCAAATAGGAACGAATGATGATAAATTGTGCTGAAGTACCTCTTTATCGTGGTTTGATTGTCCGTGAACAACGGCAATCTCTGTCCTAGTTGAGCCATGTACTAGGGATCTCAAAACAGCTGTGTAGAAGTCTGGCAGTGAGTGGTGTTGTGAAAATAGCGGTTTTAGCAAATATTCAGATATAATTCCAGCAGCAATAATCATAATTAAAGCATATTTCTAGCCATATTTAAATGACAAAATTGACATATAAACATGTAATTTCTTGATGTCATGTAAACGTGATAATATGCTCAAAACATAGAACTTGAGAACAACCAAAATCAGCATAATGCTCAAATATAATTTAATTGTTTATTGCTCTCAGATGACCGGCTGTACAAGATAAGATCTTGGTCTCCTCGCCACTAATGCCTATACTCTTCACAAATTAGATATGGCAATTAAAAACAGACTTTGAGATCTAAAGAATGCTTTTACTAAAATGTCAAAATTTGATTTCATAAACAAAAGACAACAACTTATACTTTCTGCCAACAGAAAATCATCAATGTAAAAGGATCACAGAATCAACACTTCAGTCTATTAGTCGACAGAACACTAATGCCTTTCGCCTAACAGTGCAAAGGAGATCACAAGGTCAACACTAAGGCCTTTCGCCTAACAGATGAGCAATCAGGATCACAATACAAGATGGCCCAGTTCAACTAAGCACAACCGAAGGTAACAGACTGAATGTCTAGAGATTAAATGACAGTAGTAAGCAACACAATTAGAGCTTAAATTTGAATTAACAATCAATCCAATTTCAGTATATGATGATTATCCTCATTGAGCATTTAAACCGAGCCCACAATATCACTAAGCAATATCTCTCAGTACTAGTATCAATCCAATTAATCACAATTTCAGATTTTGACTAGTACAACACATATGCAAAGTGATGCACAAAATGGAAAACCAGAAAACTCATGAAGCGGATGGCACTCGAAGCCACTGAGTAGAACCAAGCAAGGCACGCGAATTGCGCTGTCTTAGAAAACCAATTGTCCTGCTGTGTCGTGAATACTAGACGAGGCTGACGGAGATACAATGCCAATTTCACAAACCAGGACACATTAGCGTGCGAAGACGAGGTACAAAGGATGCCGCACAAGAACCACAATGCACCGGCTGAATACACTCAAGGTGCATCAATCACCAAAACCGAAGGCTCCTTCCACCTCAAGATCAAGCCAAAGCTGACCAACACACGAGCTCCAATCGCGTAAGTGCCAAATTACCCACCGAACACCCACAGAGGATAGGGCGCAAGAAGGAAATTGGTGGGATGCGCACAGAAGAAGATTAGAAGCTCACCACCGGTGGCGTAGGGTCAACCACGGTGGCGCAAGAGCTCCAAATCCCCCCAAAACCGAAGCCAAAATCGGAGGGGAAGAAGAAGTACTCAAAAGGGGAACTCACTGTATTTCGGGTTAAGAAAGGAGGAGCCATCGACCACCTTAAGAAGAGAGGAGGAGTGGGCGACGTAGCTTGCGATAACGGCTAGTGCCGAGCGCAAGACGGCCGCCCGGCGCCCTCGCCACGCCGCCGCGCACCGGGAGCACCACGCCAAGACGCTGCGAGAGAGAATAGGGCTGGAGCTGAGTCTCCAGCCTTATCCTCTCCCTCTTCTCTCACCGACAGGTGGGCCATGCCACCCTTTTTTTTTCCATTTTCTTCTTTTCTCTAATTGAGAAATTACCAAAAAGCCCTCAAATTACAACAAGTGGAACAATAATTTTGGATCAATGGATTCATTTGAGGTGGCCTATCGAGATATTAAAGTAATTACTTCTATGAGTTATGTGTTGTGTAAAAACTGGTGTGAACTCTACCAAAATTGCAGCATTTCATGTGAACCCACTGGGAGTGGTAATAAAGTGGATACAAGGTAAACCTCTATGAGTAGAAAATCATTTTGAAATTTCTCATTCCGTTCAATTGTTACGATAGGATAAAAGGTGTCCACTGTATCCATGAACCCGAACCGAGTTAGGATCTTCTCCGCATAATGAGATTGTGTAACGGTAATCCCATTCCCATCCTCGCCCTGGATCAATTTGATGTTATTTTGATCACTTTGATGTTCCAAATAACATCAACCTCTCCTAGATCCTTCACGTCAAAACTTTGGGACAAAAACGACTTGAAGTCATTTATCACATTGATATTAGTCCCAAGTATAAGTATGTCGTCAATGTACAAACACAAAATTGCAACCACACCCCCACCAAATCTATAGTATACACATTTGTCAACTTCATTCACAACAAACCCAACGTATGTCATAGTTCTATCGGACTTCTCGTGCCATTGCTTATGTGCTTGCTTGAGGCCATACAAGGATTTCAACAACTTACACACCTTGCCTCTTGTCCAGGTGCTACAAAACTATCTGGCCGCTCCATGTACATTCGTTATCTAACTCTCCATATAGGAAAGTTGTCTTCACATCCATTTGATGAACTTGGAAACCATGAGGTAGCCAATCGCAAGAGCACACATATAGTTGTTAATCTGGCAACAGAGGTACAAAGAAATCATCGCCTTCTTTTTGGGTATATCCCTTGGCCACAAAGTCTTGCCTTGTACTTTTCAATAGTACCATTAGGCCTAAGCTTCTTCTCGAAGACCCACTTGCATCCAACTGGTTTACAACCAAATGGACGGTCTATGATCTCCCAAGTTCCATTAGCAATAATAGAATCCATCTCATTGTACTCTGCATCAGGAGATGCATATGCCTCCGAAATGGATTTTGGCACATCATCCACAAGGTACACAATGAAGTCATCACTAAAGTATTTTTCAATCATTTGTCTCTTGCTCCTTCACGAAGCCACATCATTGTCACCCTCATGTGTGTGTTCACAATGTTTAGTAGATATAGGAAGTTCTAGAGTTGGATTAATATTCGCTCGAGTAGACGATGCCCATGTATCCTTCATAGGAAAAATATACTAAAAAAATGTAGCATCACAAGATTCTGTCACCATACTTACGATACATCCAGACATGGTTATTGAAGTGATAAGGCGAGGTGACTCACTACATTTTTACCATCAAAGCGCTTAAGGCGCGCGATGAGGCGACGCCATACACACGTCCTAACCTAGTATACACACGTCTTAACGTAGTACGCCATACACTGTGACGAGGAGAGGCAGGGGAGCAGACTGGGCCTTGCATGCGAGGCCTGGCCCATCCGGCCCATCACTAATGATTAAAGGGTTGGGGAGAGTAGCTATTACGTTTCCATCCCCACCACACAACCGCCGCACGCAACTGGAGACGGAGCAGCTGGAGTCTGGTGCTGGTGATGGGGGGCTCCCGACGCCGCTGCACCATTACACGCCCGCTGCTGCCTCCTCTCACCTCTTCGCAATCATCAGCAGCAGGAGGAGCTCAAGAGGGAGCTGTCGGACGGCGATGGGTGCTTCCCATGAGGTTATTGATGGCGACGGCTCCTTCATCCTTGGCTCCGGCCGCCAAGCGTCACCTGCACCTCCAAGTTCCTCTCCCCTCCTCTCCCCCTTTCCCTTCATGTTCTTTTCCCCCGATCTCCTCCCTTCACTTTATTTTTGCTACTTTGTTTCGCTCTCGTGGCCGCAACAGCAAGTAGTTGTAGCAGTAGAAGGCAGCATGTAGTAGAAGCAACCAACATGTAGTAATGGTTAGTCGGCTCACTGCCCTCTCTACTACGCTTGCCCTCCTCTGCTCTCTCTGTGCCCCTGCTTACAACGCCCGCTTAGCCGTCCCTGACGACTTACGCCGCCGCAGCGACGCCTTGCCAGTAAGGCGGACGCCATACCAACGTCCGGCAAGGCGAGGCCGTGGCATGTTCCCTTGACCGCTTAAGCGACACTTAGGCGACGCTTTAATAACCATGCATTCGGCATATCGGATCTCACTACTAAAAATCTATAAGCCGCACTGTTATGTGCGTATCCTAGAAAGACACAATCAACAGTCTTTGGTCCAAGTTTGCGCTTTTTAATTATCGGTATATTGACTTTTGCCAAGCATCACCAAGCGTGTAAATATGTAAGTCGGTTTTCTCCCTTTTCATCCTTCATATGGAGTAACCTCACTAGTTTAGTGGGAACCTGATTGAGGATATAGCAAGCGGTCAAGATAGCCCCCTCCACCATGCCTTAGGCATACGGGCACTATCTAACATGGCATTAACCAAATCAGTTAGAGCGCGGTTCTTTCTTTCAGTAACATCATTTGACTAGGGTGAATAGGGAGGTGTCACTTCATGAATTATTCTATGATCCGCATAGAATTAGGAGAAATCATTAGATACATACTCTCCACCTTGATCATTTTATTTTTCTTTCTAGTTGGTTCTTGACCTCAGCATTGTAGATTTTAAAGTAGCTGAGTGCTTCATCTTTAGTTTTAAGTAAATACAGGTAATGAA
The DNA here is from genome assembly GCA_036346405.1 of Phyllostachys edulis. NCBI lineage: Eukaryota > Viridiplantae > Streptophyta > Magnoliopsida > Poales > Poaceae > Phyllostachys > Phyllostachys edulis. The sequence continues at coordinate 6,340,664 of CM070566.1, forward strand.
ATCTAGTGGCATCATCAATAAATGATAATAAATACCTTTTTCCTGCCTTTGACAATACTCTATTCATCTTACAAAGATCAGAATGAACAAGTTCTAGCGATGCCAAACTTCTCTCCTCAACCGTCTTATATGGCCTGCGAGGTTGCTTTGCTTGTACACAAATTTGGCACCTAGAACTTTTGTCTATGGAAAAGTTTGGAATTAAATTCAAGCTACACATGCGGGAAATGCTACCAAAATTAACATGACATAATCTTGAATGCCAGACAGCAGCCTCTTTATTGATATTAAAAGCACCAAAAGTATTGTTAACAAATTTATTCGTAGAATCCAACAAAGATGTGCGGAACAAGCCTCCGCACTCATAATCTTTTCTAATAAATAAACCAAATTTGTAAATAACAAGTTTATTGGACTCGATAACCAATTTGTAGCCATCCCGACATAGGAGCGAGCTGCTGATCATATTCTTCTTTATTGAAGGCACGTGCTGCACATTCTTCAAGGTGATGATCTTTCATGAAGTAAGCTTCAGGTCGACCTACAGCAACACCAGAACCATTTTCCATTAAGACGGAAGAACCGCCGGCAACCTGATAAGAAGAAATTAGATTAAAATCAGCACATGCATGAATGATAGCTTCCGTGTCAGCCCACCGATCAGTAGATTGACATGCCATAAGTACAACAGGAGTAAAATCATACCCTGAAGACTCAGGCTCGCCGACAACCACGTTGGCAGAGTTCTACCCTTGCTGTCATTCTTCCTACCTTTGCTATTGTGGCATCTGCTGACCTTGTGGCCAGCCTTGCCACACACAAAGCAGGTGATGTGCTCCAAATTCTTCTTAAAATTGGTTGTATAAAAGGCCTTTGAATTCTGAACATGCCTGCTCTTGTTCTTAGCACTGGATTTATGTACCAAGTTGGCGTTGGATGCCCCGTCTGAAACCGCAAATTGCGTATGTGCGCTGGCCAGACGAGCGACATGACACCCACAACCACATTGTCATTCACCTCAAAATCCATATGCTGCTGATGAGTCAGCGGCCTCACATGTGGTATAGCATACCACAAGTTCTGGGATATCAGGTTGTGGCGAGCTTTGGACTGCCATCTTTTCAAGTTTTCACCCGCAAACTTCTCGGGCCTAATGAGATCCGCAATATGAGCAGCCATAACAAGGTGGTCTAGAAGAGGCTTAATTTTTCACAGACAATTGAGGCAAAATTCCAACCAGCAGCAGTTGGTGCACAGTTAAATTACATATCAAGTTGCTTCAACCTTTGAAAGACTTTCTTATAGGGAATAGCAGTACTAAGCATAACATAGGTTGAAGTCCATCTAGTTTTGCAATCAAGACCAATCTTTTTAGTTAGTTCAACCCAAGGTTATTAAGTCGGTAAGTCGACACTACTCTCGTAGTGACCGACTTGCCGACTAGTCGACATGTACTGTTTATATGACAGTGATATGTATGTACGTATGTATATATTATATACCTTGTATTGCAGTGATTGGAAAGTACATATATAGCTTGAATTATATACCTTGTATTGCAGATCCATCGATCCCTCCACAGTTCCGAACTCTCGATCCCTCCACAGTCCATAGTTAACATATGCACTGAATCCTTCGATTCCTCCCGACCTCCACCCCACTCCCCTACCTTAGCTGCCCTTCGACCCCTCCTCCCCTTCCTCGGTCCATCGCTCCCTCCTCTCTTCCCGACCTCCACTGAATCCATCGCTCCCTCCTCCTAAGTCCCCTCCCTTCAATCCCTCCCCTCCCTCGGTCCAGAGCCTGGAGCCCCGGATCCCAGATCCATCGCCCCTTCGATCCCTCCTCCCCGCCTAGATCCATCCATCCCTCCTCCCCAGTCCCCTCCCTCGGTCCAGAGCCCGGAGCCCTGGATCCTAGATCCATCGCCCCTTCGATTCCTCCTCCCTGCCCAGATCCATCCATCCCTCCTCCCCAGTCTCCTCCCTTCGATCCCTAGTCCCCAAAGCCAAATCGATCGAGAAGCAGAGAGGAAGAGAGGAAGAGAAACAGAGAGCTAAGAGCCTGAGAGGAGCATACCTGGGCTGGGCGACGAGAGCGACAACTGTCGAAGGGCGCGAGGGAGCTGCCGGCTGCGACGAAGGGAGCTGCGACGACAGCTGCGACGAAGGGCGAGGGCGACGGAGACGAAGGCCGGCCGACGCAAGTTGAGTCGCCAGCTCCAGTTGTCTCTTCGCCGCCGACTTGTCGACGACTTAATAAGCATGGTTCAACCTTTACAAACCGAGCTGCTTTCACAAATCTTTCATACCTCTTTGGTGTAGCCGTCCAATAGGAAACACTATCACGGACTCTCTTAATGCCATGCTCCATGACACTCAAACCATGTTTCACAATTAAGTTAAGAATATGTGCACAACAGCGCATATGTGGCATCTTTCCATCCAATAAAAGATTAGATGGACCAACCTTTGTCTCTATTGCTTCAACCAATTTATCATTTGTTGAGCAGTTGTCCAAGGTCAAAGTAGATAACTTGCAATCAAGATTCCAATTTTGCAGGCTTTTATATAGCGCTTCACAAATAACCTCTGATGTATGTGGGCATGGCACATATATAAACCTACATGGTTCAGCATAGCACGAAGATTAGTATTTCAACATAGCAAGAAGATTAGTATTTCAGCATAGCAATCACCTCAAAATGCAGCTTCTAAGCTTCCAAGAGTCATCAACAAAATGTCCTATCACTGCCATGTAGTCTCTCTTTTGATTATCAGCTGTCCAAAGATCAGTTGTAACAGCAACAAGACAAGTGCTTTTATCCAAGTAACTGAGAGCTCTCTCTCTCTCTCTCTCTCTCTCTGAATCATAATGATCGGAGATATCTGATTTTAGGCCAATCAGTTTAATTCACAGTGTCGTCAAGATTCTTTCAAAGCTGCTCTCACTTAGGTTGTCCAAGTACATGCAGGATCTCATTCCAGCAAGTCAAAGTGCTTTCTTAAAACAACGGTCAATTCAAGATAATTTCCTTTATGTGCAAAACGTTGTCCAAAGCTGCCATCGATCCAAGACACCGATGTTCCTGCTCAAGCTAGATATAGCTAAGGCATTTGACTCCATTTCATGGCCTTATCTGATGGATATGCTTGTTCACAGGGGGTTTGGTCACAAATGGAGGGCTTGGATTGCAATGCTGCTTGCCACCTCCACTTCAAGGATCATGCTCAATGGCATTCAGGGACCAAGCATTAGACATCAATGCGGGGTACGGTAGGGGGACTGCCTATCACCCTTCCTTTTTATCTTGGCAATCGATGCCCTGCAATGCCTCTTGCAGTTGGCAGACCACCAGCAATGGCTCACGCCACTCCGCGGAAAGTTCGCAAAGGCAAGGTTGTCTATGTATGCTGATGACGCGATGATCTTCCTATCGCCCACCAAGGAAGACATTAAGAGCATTACAGAGATCTTGCAGGTCTTTGGAGAGGTCACGGGACTCAACATAAACTTCTCCAAAAGTGCTATCATACCAATCCAGTGCCAATCGCTCCATCTGGATGAAATACTTGAAAATCTTCCTGCCAACCGTCTACAGCTTACCTACAATTATCTTGGCCTGCCGCTTTCATGTCGTAAGCCGAGGAAGACCCTGTTTCAACCTTTACTGGACAAGATTCAAGCTAGACTAAGCAGCTACAATAAGAGCATGCTTTCTAGAGCAGGAAGGCTGGTAGTTTTAAATGCGGTCATCACAGCTATACCGACATACCTCCAAACTGCAATGGAGATTCTGTCCTGGGTCAGGAAGCAAATAAATAGACGGCGCAGAGCTTGGTTCTGGACTGGAGAGGATATCTGCTATGGTGGGAACTGCTGGGTATCCTGGAGCATAATTTGCCGCCTCAAAAAATTTGGAGGACTTGGGGTCCTCGCGCTGGAACAATTCAGTCGTGCACTCCGCCTCTGTTGGTTTTGGTATCAATGGAAGGCACCGGATAAGCAATGGAATGGAATGCCACTGCCGTTATCCCAGACAGACCACGACCTTTTTCGGGCATCAACAACAATTCATATCGGTAGTGGAAACAAAGCGTGCTTTTGGAAGGATAAATGGCTAGGTACAACACCTCTCAAGGATCTGGCCCCAGGTCTCTTTCACATCACAGCAAGGAAAAACCGTACGGTGCAGGATGCAATGCAAGAAGGAAAATGGATAGCGGATCTGAGAAGAAAAATCACAGTTCACCTAATTCTAATTTTTGTGCAAGTGTTTTCCATGTTACGTCAGGTCACCTTATCTCAGGCCGACGATGACATCTCCTGGAACTGGACAATCTCAGGCAGCTACTCTGCGAAATCAGCATACTATGCGCAATTCATAGGAGCGGTGGACACACCATTCCAAAAGATAATCTGGAACATTTGGGCGCCGCAGAAGTGCAAAATCTTCGCTTGGCTTCTCATTCAGCACAGGTTGCCGACAGCGGACATCCTTGCACGCCGCCTTATGCAGAGCGATCACTGGTGCCCTTTATGCACCAATAATCCAGAATCGGCTGTGCACCTGTTCGTTGAATGTCCTTACGCCCGACATATTTGGTCCCTAGTGGCTATCTGGGTGCAGCGCCCGAGTTTAAATCCCATTAATTGGACGCCTCGCCAAAGAATTGTTGACTGGTGGACTGATGTTTTTCATTCCTTGAGCGGCTCTATTTGGAAGGGTCAAGCTTCGCTCATAATTCTCACTCTCTGGCACATTTGGAAAGAGAGAAACAGACGAATCTTCCAGCATTTGCGACAGACTCCGACGGGACTGAAGGAGTTAATTATGGAAGAGGCCTGGGCCTGGACTCAAAGCGGTGGAACAAAGTTGCAGGCCTTTCTTTACGATAGGGAGGGGCTCCCACCTAACTGTTTCTTTTGTAATTAGTGAGTTCGTCCTGTTTTTTCCTTTTTCTTGTTGGTAGTTAGAGTGTGCTCTCAGTGTGAGTGTGTTTTCTCTTTTGGTTCCTTTTTTGTGACTTGCTCCTTTCTTTAATGCAATAATGACACTCTTGCCGTTTCCTCAAAAAAAAAAAGATATCCTTTCTAATAGTATTTCGAGTGACCATTTTAAATAAAGGTTGCAGTGCACTAACAAATTTACGAAAGCCATGGTGATCAACAATGGACAGTGGGTACTCATGCAGAATAATCATGGAATAGAGAGCTTTCCTAGCAACTTCTTGATCAAAGACATATTTCTCTACAGTTACTTGCCCATGTTCAGAAGATCCATACCTCAAACTAGTTTGTACCTTCCCTTGCCTCTTCCGATAGGTGCAAACCTTCAGATGTTTATGCAGATGTTTAGTACCATTCTTCGTTTCTGCCGAAAGTTACTTACTGCACCAAATGCACTTTGCCTTTCAAGCACCCTTCACTTTCAGTCTTGTAAATTCGTTCCAAACGGGTGAAGTGAGCTTCCTCTTTGTGCCACAAGAGTCTTCCTCTTCTGCTTCTGCATCTTCGGCATGTTGTTCTTCAACTTGAGGTTTGGCTTCAAATCCTACTTGCTGATCACGGAGTATTGAGCCTTGAGAAGATTGCCCATGTTGGCTACTGCTTCCCGGAGTCGCCATCTGAGAGTTGAACACAAATATGAGAGTTGACAAAGTCACAAATATGAGACTTGAACACAAATCAAAAGTAGTAGTATTTGACAAATGTGATTCTGCAATGTTGAGGGTGTGAGTACAAATCAAAAGTAATAGATCAAAAGTATAAGCCGTAGGGCTTGACCAAATGACCAGTGCCAAGTGCTAACCATCTTTACTGTTACGTTGCGTGCAGCCGCCAGGAACCCCTACTCACCGGCTGGCTGCAACTCCGTCAGGTATTTTTCTTGGACTCTGTTGGTTGACAATTTTAGTGCAGTGTACATATATACTGCCGCTGATCTCCTGTCCATCTTTACTTGGCCCGCATAATTCTATCGTGTTTTAGCTTTTAAATGAGATTATAGTGTGAACGAAAGCTTGTCAGTTACTAGCATAGCTAGGCCTTAGCCTTCTCGGACATGCATAGCTTGTTCCAACTTCCAACTAATATACCAGATTTTCATTTTAGTACAAATTGGTTAGGACTGACAATTCACTAATTTGTAGCACGTGTGACCAAGCAAATCATTCGAGTATAGCTAAGCATGATGTTTCTCCTCTTGTTCTTGCTTTCTTTCACCAAGCGTGATACAAAGCTCAGCGTGCAAGACATCGAAAAAGAAACACACCAACTAGTTGTACATTTGCAATTTCAGTGTCATACGGCTACAGGCTAGAAGTAGGAACATGAAGGGTAATGCCTGGTTTGTGATTGAATCGTCATGGGCCCTAATCGAGTACGAAAGCACCATGCATGAACAGGATCGAGAAGGGATTTAAGTGTCGAACCTGGTAGATGCGCGGGTGATTCGATAGTTGATTGCCAGGCAACGGTGGGTGGCGCTGCTACGGCCGGGAGGAGGACGGCCGAGCGTGAGGAGGCAACCGGGCGGGAGGAGGACGGAGTCGGGCCGACGTTGAGGAGATCGGACGCGGGACCGCGGGAGGAGGCGACTAGGAGTAAGGAGGGGCGGCGGCTGTAAGGAGGACGGCCGAGCGTGAGGTGACCGGGTGGGAGGAGGACGGAGTCGGACCGACGTTGTGGAGGAGACCAGGCGTGAGGAGGCGACCGGGTGTGAGGAGGGGCGGCAACTAGGAGGAGGACGGCCGAGCGTGAGGAGGCGACCGGGCGGGAGGATCTGCATCTGGAGGTGGCGGCCGGGAGGATCTGCATCTGGAGGAGGCGCTCCTTCGCGTGTTGGGGCAAGGATCGGGAAGTGAGTGACTTGAGTTAGCCCTAGCACTGACTTGACTACTTTGACTAGTGTTGACTGCTGGCCCACCTATCAGTATATGTCGCGGGTAAATAGGCGAAACGGGCACGGGTGGAATTTACCTATATCCGTACCAGTTTACCCGACAGACAGAGAGTTTTCCCCATTTTTATGCCTGTGGGCAAAGAAAATAGCCTATGCTCTGCTCCAATAGGGTATTTACCCATGGACACTCGTGTAATCGGGCACAATTGCCATCCCTAGTCTAGAGGTTTTTGGATTGTTAAAAGTAAAACATACTTTGTCACTAATTTAATTCGACTAATTAAACTTTGCGATGATAAAGTAATCAGAGCAACTACTTCTAGCATACAATTGCAAAGAACACAACGTAGCAGATGCATTAAAACTACTACATTCCAGATCAACAGTACGATGATATAGTATCATGTAGATCAAAGTGACTGCCTATTACGCTAGTGTCAAAAACACAGTACGTGACCGTAAATACAACACGAATGTGATCCATCGCTCAAGCAAACTAGCCATGAAGAAAACTCTAGTACTAGCATGCAAAGAGCAAAGCACGTATTGGTTGTCTAGAGTACTAGAAGGCAATACACTAAACTAAGTATCACACGTACTAGTTAATCAAAGGAATGCGATCAGAGCTCCCACTTACAGCCTGCCTCGATGCGGATTAGAGAGCGACGTAGTGCCGATTCACGCAAACAGATCGTCTAGTCGATGGAGGAGTTCCGCGCGCGAGGCCAAACGTACAGCAGTGGATGTCGTCGAGGACACCGAGGCTCGAGTGGTCGCGCCTGTGCGCTTCCCAGGAACCTCTTGATCACCCCGTGCAGGCCTGCGGGGACTCACGCCGACGGGGTTCGGAGACACCGCTTGCCGGGCCGCCGTTGCATGACGAGCAGCGCAGCCGGCTTGGAACAGAAGCATGAGTTGCTGTTGTTCTGTGTTCTCTACAGACTACAGGGACGTTTCCCTGTACTCTTTATAGAGCCTCGACCAGAGACGCAGCTCCCCACGACGCCCCCCAAACAACACGCTGCTTCGTTGCTTGATTTATTCGATCCGCGTAGGCCGCCGATGCCGAACGGCCCACGTGCACACGTCCTCAACGAAGGAACCGGTCAGTTGGAAATAGGCTTCAGTGGGAAGATTTCGAAACAGAGAGAGAGAGATTAGTATATGGCTTCAGTATATGCATGTCATGTATGCACTCGTTCAATGCCACCAACAGCATTTGGAATTTGCTGGAAACATGTGGATACACACATACACATTATTTCCAACACATGGATGCTAAATTGTTAATTGTTATATATGAAGTCAATTCATTCATGTGCTGGATTCCTCATTAAAAGTTCAATATTATTTTTTTATCAGATAATCTGGTGGAGGATCTATTAAGTGATTTTGAATACGAACTTCAACCTCCATATTTGTTGTACCGGAATGCTGCACAAGAAAAGAAGTAAATGGTATTTGGTTTTACAATCAACATGACCGCGAAGCTGTTGCAAGTCTTTTTGGAAGGTAAGGCTTTTCATGTATCCTGTTCTCCACGTGTTGGAGGCGTCTTTTTTCTGTGGTTGAGATGTTTCTGTGGTTGAGATGTATATTGAAATCATATGCGTGCTACTGAAGCATATTTTAAAATTTTAATTGAAGTAAACGATCTGATCTCATCTGCTTTTGTAAATTGAGAGTAAACTAGAAGTGTATGGATTAGAACTATCAAAGGCTGGTTAACAAATGGGAGCAATAGTGGGCCGAATCACATTCTGTAGAGGCAGTACAACTTTTGTGATGGGAAATTTATGAACTTTCTGACAGAAAATTGATGGACAGTCGGTGTTCCCTTTAGGTCATGAAGTAATTCGCCTTTGGTCCTAAGTGTGAAGGCCATTAGATTTTTCTTTTGTTGTTGTATTACATTTGCCAATTTATAAATTGGTGATTACAATAGGTGATTATGATATGACCTTTTGGCAGGAAGTAATACATAGGATAGCTGTGGTTTCCTCCTTTTCATTAGGAACTACAAAGAGATTTATACCCCTAAACAGTAACTTCCATCCCATGATAACCACAGTTTTGCATCCTAACAACTGAAATTATCCCATCACCCAGAGGCTCAGAACATGCTTACGATCCTTTGATACTTGAGGTAGTTGTATCCTGGTCTTGTGGTCCTTTTGCATAGTAGGAGCACAATGCTCCTCTTATATTCCATGGAATAGGGGGTTATGATCGTTTGACTGAAAGTCTTTGGAAAGGATTAACATGATTACCTGACTTGGTGTCATTATTACTGCACTGTACAAAATAAAAGAAGAATCTTATTTCTATTTTAAACAATTATTTCTGTCTCTTTAAATTGTTCTTCATGAAAATTTATGGACACCTTTTCTCAAGCTGTGCTCCATTTTTTCCTTTGCAGGATACTGAATGCTTATGCCAAAGTGCCTCCAAAACCAAAAGTGCCTTCCACAAAAAGGTTTTCTCCCCTGTACTTTTGAATGAAAAATTATATCGGATTAATTTATGCTGAATTCTTGTAATGTGCCACAGTGAGTTTGAGGAATTGGAGGCTGTTCCTACATCTGCTGCTATAGATGGCCCCCTTGAACCTCCGTCAACATCCACTCTTGTTTCTGATACTCCTGATGAATCACTGGCCAATTACTCCAGTGTATGTTCTCTTTCAAATTTCTCTTGGTTCCTTCTAAAATATTTTACCGTTTTTCACACTGCTCATCAACTAGTATATGTTTGCAATATCTTGGACTGTGTTCAGTAATAAATCTTCATTTATCTGGATTCTGAAGTCTGAACTCAATGGCCATTGTTGCATCTTAGTTGTATATATTTAGTAATATTACTGAATTTTCCAGTGTCAAACACAGCTGAATTCTTCTTTTATACAAATCTACAGGGTGCTGCTAGCACTGGGAGTGTATCAAGTGCACCAATGTTTGGAAGGGCGCATCCGTCCACTCAGAGCATTGCATCTTCCCATGTGCCATTGATTATTCCATCTTCTACTCCGACGCATCAAGTACCCCCTCCTTTAGGGGGTTCATCAGCTCCACCACTGCCCCTCCAGGACACTAATGCCAATGCTAGCCATTCAACAAATCTTGTAACACCGACACTCTGCGCTTCCGTCATCCTCTTCTGCATCACTAGTGCCGCCGGTTTCATCAATGACACCTACAGCACCACATCTTCATCCTACGTCAGCATCTGCTCAAAGTCCTCCGTATGGCACCCCACTGCTCCAACCTTTTCCACCACCTGCTCCGCCTCCTTCCCTTACCCCTGCACACCATGATGGGCCTGTTGTTATTTCGAGGGATGAAGTTAAGGACGCTCTCCAGAGACTTGTCCAGGTACGTTTTACATCGAAAAATAAAAGATGTAATATTTCTTCTTTATATGCTTTTAACTCTTCATCGTGCGCCCAACAGAGTGACCAGTTCATCGATTTAGTTTATCGGGAGTTGCAGAATGCACATATGTAGACTGCTTGCTAAGCTGCATGTTTGCTGGCTGCGACAAGAAGATTGCTCGTGTTCTTTGTGAGTTTTGTAAGGTGGTCCATAAACTTCTGTATAGCTGTCTTGATGTGTTGATGTAGAGTCCTTATAGCATCGGTTGGTAGTATTTATCGTGTTCCTTGTTTCCAAATAACTGTATTGTCAATGTCAGTACATTTATTATGTAGTTGAAAAAATGGAAGTATAACAGGACTGAAAGAACGTTAAAATATCATCTTTTTCGTGTGATTTGCTGAGCAATTAGCTCAGCAGTATCAAGGTTTCATGATGGAATGCAAATGTTTTGCTGTGCTATAATTCATTATATGCCCGTTCATATAACTGATTCCCCTGCCGAGTTCCAGGTTTTCAGCAACTGGTTTTTGCCAAGGGAGCATATGAACCATTACCTACCAACTGTTATGAATATTGTGTGTATATTGAAGATGCCCAATGAACAATATATATAGGAGTACAAGAAGTGTATGTCATATACAGATAAGGCAATACAAAAGGATTTCTATCTCTATCTCTAACATATCTCTAACACTCCCCTTCAAATGCAAAGTGTATGCAATAACATTGTATTTAAAGATGGTTGACACTAAAATATGATAAATTCAAAGTCCGAGTCTTGATAATGTCGCCGTAGCATCCAGTTCTAGGAAAATATGTTGAGTATTAAAAGATCTCCCATCCGAGGTCGTGCAACAGCCCATAAAACACAAGGTGCAGGGGCTGAGAAAGTCGACCGCGCCAACATGACGAAGAAGATGATGAAACTGACATGAATAGAGATAGCTGTCAAATCAAGTCGAATAGAAATAGGTGGAAGCACGACAGCGCAAATCGAAGCCCAAGACGGCGGCGGCCTTAGAAGCTTGGGGTGGCGGCTAAGAAAGTGATGGTATCATAACGATTTCTACGATCTGCATGTGGCTCAGAAAGAAGAGCGGGAGCAGCGGCTGCGACCATGTATAAGGCAATTTCTATGCTTCTATGACTGACAATAAATTTGTGGACTCGTATGGCTTAGACGAACTCAAAAATGTAGTGGTACGAACTTGGATGGACGCAATGGAAGACTCAAAAGAAAGGACTAGCAGCAGCATTTTTTTTTCGGTTTTGGGCTGTAACCCGTCGGCCCATTAGAAAAGGAGGCACGGGGAGGATTAGGGATTCCCTCCCCCTGTTCTCCACCATCTGGCGGCGGCACGCGCACACGCAAAAAGCGCGGAGTCGGCGGCGCGGTGAGCACGAGGTTGGGGCATTGGGAGGCTCGGGGGAGAGCCGAGGTGGCGGCGGCGCGATCCAGGGCGGATCTGGACGGCGGCGATGGCGACCCCAGATGGCGTAAACGAGGTGCAACCTCGGGGCGAGCTCGGTAGATCCCAGCGGAGAAGAGGCGGAGGAAGCCGCAGCGGCAGCAGATCCGGACGGGGAGAAGTCGCATGGAGCTCGGAGCGGCATCGACCTCCAGAGGTGAAACCGGCCAGAGGAGGAGGCCTGCCATGCGATGTTGTAGCTCGGCAGTACGACGCGAACGACGACAGCAAGATCTCGACGGAGGAGCTCTCATCCTGGCCGCCCTCGCACCGGATGGTGTCGGCAACGAAGCGCTCCCACCGGCCTCCTTACGGTCGTGCTGGCGATGATGGGAAGCTCGAGCTGCTGCCGCTGCTCGCACAGGAGCACCAAGAGGAGGTCGAGCGCCTGACGATGTCGTCGAGCAGAGAGCAAGCAACGAAGGCCGGCTGGTCGCGAGGAGACGGCGAAGAGCGTCTTCCCCGCGCCGGATGGATCTGGCCGCCCCCGGGAGCGGAGATTGCTCCTCCCGAGGGCAGCGGCGACGGCGACGGCCGGAGGCTAGGAAAACTACGACTAATGTGGCCGCCCCCGGGAGAGGAGATCACTCCTCCCGGGGGCAGCGGGCAGCGGAAACAAGATGGAGGCTAGGGTTTAGAACCTATGCTCTGATACCATGTTATGAATATTGTGTGAATATTGAAGAGGCCCAATAGGCAATATATATAAGAGTACAAAAAGTGTATGCCATATACAGATAAAACAATACAAAAGGATTCCTATCTTTATCTCCTATCTCTGTCTCTTAATATATCTCTAACACCAACAATGTTTTACTGAGGCTTGCAGCAAACTCGTTCTAGTTTTATTTTCATTTTTCTTTCTGAACCCAGAGATTTATACTGATACTTAAAGATTATTTTTGGAATAAATTTCAACTCATTTTCTCAAGAAATTATGTATGCTGAATTGACATGGAGTTATATAAAGCATTTTCATACAGGAAAGAAAAAGGTTTTCTGACTCGAAAAAATTCGGCAAAAGTACGAGCTAAAGATCGAACTTTTTTTATGATTTAATCTATATTTAAAAAATATTTTAAAGATAACATCTCTCTAACTTTATTTTTAATTCTGACTCTTTTGACCACGCCACAACGTGTGATGTGATAAAACTGGTGTGACGTGGCAAAAGCACGTTGTCATGCCATGGAACTCGGCATGAGAAGCGAGTGTTGTTACGTCGCCCCTCTTGCCGTGATAGGACTTAGCCCCAAAAACGGATGTGCGCTTGCTCGGAGGGCTATTGTGATAGCTTTGACCACACCATGGTACGTGGTATGACAGAGTGTTTTTGTCACGCCGCGTGTTGTGGCGTGACTAAAGATGTTAGAATTGAAAATAAAGTTAGGGAGAAATTATATTTAAAGTATTTTTTAAATGGATTAAATCATTAAAAAGGTCCTAAAGATCAGTAATGAGATTGGGCATGAAAGTCGCATGGACAATGGCCAATTGACCATGCTAAGATTCTAGAATTCTCACGTTTCCCTTTCAGAAAATTAATAGCAAAAAGAAAATTTTGGTTCGGAGTTATAGCTACTAGTGGCCATGTGGCACGCCCGTTTTTTTTTTTTCATATTGCACAGTATACATATTTTGCTAGGGAAAATAGCTGCGGGTTAGAATAAGCAAATCCAAAAAAAAAAAGATTTATAGTTGCAAAGGTGATACTAATATAGATGAACTATTGGTATGGATGATAACTTTGTTGGTAGCCATAGCATGTAACAGCAAGCACGAGAAGCAAATAAGAGTCTAAACATAGGTAATAAGAGGTATCAGTGGGTATCGTTATTACAAAAGATCTTAGACTACGTAGGCTACGTATATAATACATCGAATTGTTTGCTAAATATTACAGCATCCCAGATAACACGATACACTATTTAAAAAGGCTCGTTCGAAGGTTATCCCGGTGAAACAAAGTGAATATATAGAATTCCAGTACAGGTTCAGAGCACATTCCTGTGCATATATATACCTTGCAACAACATGAGCAGTGTCAAATCTAGCTATATTGATTGAATCATTCATGGATTAGAACATGATTTCGGATCAATGGGTAAGTAAACTCATAATTAAGTAGCAGAAGACATTTGCTCACCTAAGTACACTTCCTTGCCGCAATCCCTGCACTACCAATGAATGTCATCCTTGTAGTCACTAAGATTGAAGTTTATGTCCACTGTACTTAGGTGACCACCTAAACTTACTGGGCTCAGAACAAGCAATCTACTACGTTGTATACTGGTGTGATTATATCCTGAGATTTCAGCACCAAGGATAATAAATAAAGTGAGTATGGAATCACCTTGGATTACAAAGTTAAAATTCCTATTGATGCTTACATGACTAAGTTGTGCAATGATATGTTCTTGCTTTTAAGCTGGACAATATGCTACAACTACAAAATTCAGGTTTTTTTTCCTTTTCGCCACCAGCATACCAGAATAACACATGCAGAGATATACCATATAAGGTAGTGTTCTTAGACAGTCCAATAGAAAGGCATGCACTGCCTGAATGGAAGTATGGAGTTAACCAACAGATTTTGCGAGCATTAGAATTACTACTACATGTTATAGGGAGATGAATGATGCTTGTGAAAAATAATGGTTAGTGCATTATAGGATGATTTCCCTAACTGTGTGTATATTCCTTGCTTAATAGATACATTTGCAGTAAGGTTACAGAACCATCTAATACAAATTTTGGATTTCAGAATAACGTAAATGAGATAGCATTCAGACCTGCACTTGATTAGCTCTGTGGGACAAGCGAGGACGGAGAAGGCCACTCCGGTGCCAGCACCGACCACAACCTACTGGTTGACAGTGAGTGGCTCACCGGGCTCTAACCGCAGAACGGCCTTCAACTGCCCAGCTGGAGGTGGTGCTCCGGAGGCGACCCGATGGGACTCCGAAGGGGCCGGAGGCGACGAGGTGGTGCTCCAAAGGCAGTCGAAGCTGAGGGGGGCGTTGATGGGGGTGTCACGAGCAAGGCCGGAAGGGGCGCCGTGGGCGAGGTGGTGCTCCGGAGGCGGCCCAAGGGGGCTCCGAAGGGGCCGGAGGTGGCTCGAGGTGGGTGGCGAATGGCGCACGGACGGAGCTCGAAGGGGTTCCGAGGGGGGCTCCGGGCGCCGAGGGTTGTCGGAGCCGGAGGCGAAGGGGGCCGAGGGGACCTCGAGCCTGGAGCACAGGGGCGGCCCAAGCGCGGCCGAGCGCACGCCGGGCGAGCCAGAGGTGAGCGGCGTGGGTGTGTGGGTCGAGCATGGCGGGAGGACCAGGTCGAGCAAGGAGCGCGCGGGCCAGGTGTGACGCCGCAATAAAAGAGCACACGCGCCGACGCGAAAAAGCCGTAGGCGAGCGCAACGCTTGGTTTGATCCAATGGCACGAAGTGAGCGCAAGAAAACGAACGGACAACGAGGCAGGCAGGTGCTGGAGAGCAGGCGCGCAAAACGAAAAGAAATCGAAGGTCGGGAAGGCCAACGACGCGGAATCGGTTGGCGGATGAAAAAAGAGTGACGTGGCCCGCCGATTCGAGGCTGAAGTCTTCCTCTCTTATACCGGAGGATACTATGGGCCCTTTGGATTACGTGATATTTAGAGGATTTTCGGAGGAGCACTATTCACAAGGGGGTGTTCCTTTCCTAGCCTTTGGGTTGCGGGAATCGTTCAGTGTTCCAAAGGAATCTCTTCCTTCCCATTTGGATTCTAGAGGAATTCTAACCGCCAGTCTGACCTCTTTCTTTTCTTCCCTTTGCGTAGGATCGAGGCAACAAAGGCGCTTTACGATAGGGAAGAGAGAGCGCATCAGTGGAAGATTAGAGTTTGCTGTGTTAACCTTACTAAGATGAAATTGTGCGCTACGCCTGCACTGGCAATTGCAGCGTGGTTCCATAATCTGTTTTTCTTAATAGACATAAAACCATGGTGTAACAATAAAACGTAACAATGCTTAGAACGGTAGGAGCTGGTTGATATATTGGCCAGGTAAATTAATTTTTATCCATTTTTTCATCTAGGTGGGACTGTCATAGACAATGCTTGACGAATGGATGGCTACACGAGAGAGAGTGAGCGATCTCTGCTACGAATAAGAACTAACTATAAGTTAGATTAAATTGACAACTCTAATAATAAGATCGTTAAATTGGATGTAAGATTGATGTTCTAGCTTTCCTTTTCCTAAATACAGGGGGTTGTATCATCTATGAAGATTCACCATATAGATCATTGTTTTCATCAGCTTGCATGTGTGTAATGTATGACAACTAATGAGAAAACAGATGATTAAAAGGTTAAGCAAATACTGCAGAGCAAAGTAGAAAGGGTAAATGTGGATATCATGGGGATATGTGCACGATCTTAGGATGATGTTACAATTGGCAATGCCGTTAGAGGTTTGTCGAATCATGAGTTTTCGTCAAATGTTAAAATGTTGTCAGGCAAGTGCGGTCAGACCGGCGTTGGGCGCGCGGTCAGACCGGCCATTGAATGGCGGTTGTCGACTAGATAGAAAGAGTACCTCAGGCACTTGTTATTTCTTAGGCACTTTTATTGTCTCTTGGTCTTCTAGGAAGCAGTCCTCTGTTGCACAATCCACTGTTGAAGCTGAATATGTAGCTGCTGCTAGTTGCTGTAGTCAGATTTTGTGGATAGTGTCCACTCTTAAGGACTTTGGGTTAACTTTTGCTAATGTTCCTCTTTTCTGTGATAACACTTCTGCTATTAACATTGCTAAAAACCCAGTGCAACATTCTAGGACCAAACACATAGACATTCGCTATCACTTCCTTAGAGACCATGTTGAGAAGGATGATATTGTGATCTGCATTTTGTGGAGTCCGAGGCTCAGTTAGCTGATATCCTCACCAAGCCTTCAGACCCAACAAGGTTTGCCACCTTGAGGAGCGAGTTAGGGGTAATTTATCCCTATGGGTTAGTTTGAGGGGGAGTTAGATCTTCTCTAATCTTTCCTTGTTCATCTGATCTTTTTCTTGATCTTCTTTTGAACTTGTTGATCTTTTTGATCTTTTTAGGCTTTTTGAGTTTTTCTCGCATCTTATTGTATCATATTGCATTCATATGAAAAACACAAAAAGATGCATAGTAATATAAGCTTTACTGCTTGTTTTTTAATTGATGAAGCTTTGCTTATTACCCTTTTGAGCTTTAGTATTTCAATTCTTGCTCAATGCCATGTCTAGTTCGTTGACTTGCTAGAATTATCATGCTTTCACATGTGCAGCTAAGTCTTTGCTAAAATGAGCCAGAACTTTAAGACAACTTGA
Organism: Phyllostachys edulis; assembly: GCA_036346405.1. Taxonomy (NCBI): domain Eukaryota; kingdom Viridiplantae; phylum Streptophyta; class Magnoliopsida; order Poales; family Poaceae; genus Phyllostachys; species Phyllostachys edulis. The sequence continues at coordinate 6,357,747 of CM070566.1, forward strand.
ACTAAAAACTATAATTTGTGGATGTTTTAGCTAGTTGCGCAATTAGTGCTCCTTTTGTGACATTAGCCTTATCAAAATTGCTTTGTTAGCTCTTGAATCTAAAATTGATCATTACTTGATCTTCTTGTTCTTCTGAGAATCTAAAATTGCTCTTGTGCAAAATGAAAAATGAAAAATCAACTTTCAAGATTGTCATGTGGTTAAAATGTGCCAAACTACTCTTACGAGACTGCATGTCATAGACATGAACTTGGAGATAGTTTGATGATCCAGACGATCTCATGGGGACTCCTTGTCAAAACTGACATGAACCTTAAGATTTGTCGCCCTAGTAAAAGCTTAGGAAGAGTTTGTGGATGTCTCCTAGTCCAGGATCTTCTTCACTAAGATATACCTTTAATCAACTTCTGGTCGAAGCTTAGGAAGAGTTTGTAGATGGCTCTTAGTCCAGGATCTTCTTCACTAAGTTAGACCATTAGTCAACTTCAATATTCATTGCAAATGAAAAACTGTTGAAAAATGGGCGTTTGAGAAAATTGAGCAAACTAATTCAATTCAGGACATGTTTGTCTCTTAATGTGGTCATTGTTAGTTTTTTGATCTCACATTGACATGGCCAGTATCATTTTAGGATCCCTGTTGATGAACTTGCTAAATTTGAAGCTATGCTTAAATTGATAAAATTCATTGCGTTATATTGAGCCTTCTAGCTTAGTTTTGATATATATGTCTTAACATGATCTTGCTAGCGTCTTCAGGCTTGATATGTTCTTGTGCAATATTAGAAATGCTAGCTTGTTCTTTTGGGTAATCTCCAAAGCTTCTTGCTCTCAAAAATTGAAAAATACAAAAATGAAGCCGCTCCATTGCATTTCATGTATGCTCCTTCTTATACTTTTCCCTCAATTCTACATTTGTTATCTCTAGATGAGAGGAATGCGTGATTCCTTGATGACTCCATTGTCAAAGGGGGAGAAGATGTAACAAAAGTGTTAAAGAGGTGGAGGTATTTGCAGAAAATTGGAGAATTTGAATTTTTTTGAATTCTGAGGATCATAGCGAGGGGGAGTATCTTATTTGCATTCTTATGGTCGTATTGCTATTTCTGAACTTGAATTGCAATTCTTGCAACCTCAAAATGATCAAAGGTCAAATTGAACAATTGTTCTTTCATATGGACCTTAAGTGAGATTTTGACTCTTTTATGGAAATTGAAGCTTTCTCACTTTCTTTTGCCTTATCTCACTTGCCTATGCTATTCTGAAGCCAACTTGGTCATTCCCTTTACTTTCTCTTGCATTTGGACCAAGTTGTGTATTTGTGCGAAAACGTTGAGTTTTTACTTTTCAAACCTCAAAATTTTGCTTTTGTGGGAAATTACCAATGTGTTCACCAAGGGGGAGATTGTGGATATCATGGGGATATGTGCATGATCTTAGGATGATGTTACAATTGGCAATGACGTTAGAGGTTTGTCGAATCATGAGTTTTCGTCAAAGGTTAAAATGATGTCAAGCAAGTGCGGTCAGACCGGCATTGGGCGCGCGGTTAGACCGGCCATTGAATGGCAGTCTGACTGATTTTGTTCTGTTCATTGGCCAATCGGTGGCGATGACTGTTGGGTTAGGTCAAGTTCATGGGTTTCAGTGCATATGTGTTGCATGATGCATGTTTTGACTAACGTGAGTCAAGTTGTGAAGAACTTGTTCCCGGAATCGATTTCTTTGTCTATTGTTGTGTAGGTTGCTTGGAGGTCAATGACGGTCAACGGCGAGGATGATCGGGACTAAGCTTGGAGAGCTGAGGTCCAGAACGATCGGGGATGCCGGGTGAGGTCAATGGACTCAAGCATGGTGCAAAAGGGACAAAGGTGACCGAACGGGCAGTTCGGTGCGACAGGTTGGATCAAGCGGCACGGGGGTTAGTGCAAGTGCCATGGTGGTTTCGGTGGGAGCCGAATGGGAGGGACATGCCTACATGATGAGAGCCGCTGGATCATCCTACACGTGGCGAAGCATAGAAGTGCTTCACGAAGATCGGACTCGGTCTTCGAAAAAGATCGAGAAGGGGTATTTTTGTAATTTTACCAAATACCGCCTTGGTGACCTTTTGCCAACCCGCGGCGCAAGACGGCGCAAGGAGAAGCGGATTAGGTCAACAAGAGATGAAGATGTCGCTTTAAAATATGTACGTTTGTAACCCGTTTGTGTGTGGACCTAACGGGTGCCCATTAGGGTTCAATCTTCTAGAAGGTCTAAACCTCCACTATAAATAGAGAAGGGTGGTGGCTGTACCCCCTAAACCCTTTTATTTGTTTTGAAACCCTAGTTTGCTCAGGGAGAGGATAGTTGGAGGTTAGGGTTCTAGAGAGTTGAATTTAATTTCGTGCTCATGTATTGAGTCTTTGTCCTCCTTGATAGAGTGGTTGTAAACCAATACCATATCAAAATTAATCTAAGGAAAGATTCCTCAAGATGAGTCTATTCGCTTTCCTTTTCTCTATTTGGTGATTTTGAGTCCTTCTTTGATTCACAAGTTTTCTCTTAGTTTCTTGCTTTGATCTAGCTTGCTGTGATATGTGGGAACACATCTAGGATCATCTTGATCATCAATCACCCACGAGCAAGTCTTTAGATCATATTTCATTTTTGACTCGGTTTTAGAGCACCCTTCGTTCAAACTAAAAAAGATAGGAACTTTTGCATGGATCTACGCGATCCTTGATTGAAATAGGTTCCTAATATCTTATAGAAGGTGTGTCTCAAGTTTCACGGAGTTTGCCCTCATAGATCAAAAGTTAGATCGATTTGAGTTTTGGTTTTCGGGTTGTTTGGGCTGTTCATCGTCAGGTGCGGTTAGACCGCCCTTTCAACGCCTATCAGACCGGGCTGCGGTCAGACCACAGTTTACACGCCGGTCAAACCGCCTGCCGGTTCAACCGCGCAATCAACGTCGGTCAGACCGCCCCTCTAGGGTTTGAGCTCCATGCTGGTCTTTTGGTATGTGGTTTTGGTTTGGATTCAATAAAGTCTTGCGCTGTACTTGTAGATTGATCTTTATAGCTTCCATAGCTACTGGAGTGAAATTGGTATTGAATCCGATCAAAGTGAAAAAAGTGAGCGTGCTCCTATTCACCCCCCTCTAGTCACCTTTTCGGTCCTACAGTAAACTTTATCATAAAATATTTTGTGTCATTCCATTAGTGTGAAGTTATGTTACAATTATCGTTAATCATAATTATATATCAAGGCCTCCATCAGATTCCATTGAGCTCAACAGAGCTTAATCGATTTTGCAAACCATATTTAGGACTTGGAAAAACACTACATTTGTCTGTTTGTAAACCAGACTAAGAATAGATAATTAGCTGTATTTATCACCTACAACATAACCATCCATGATACAATATGTCATCAATGAATTCAATAAAATAGGGAAAAAACCTAACAAAATGACGATAGTGATATTCTTTAATAAAACCTAAACATGGCCAATTGATGTGTGCCGTAGATTTTCCGTAGATTTTAAATGTTAAAAATCCACCCCCCGCTTCGCCCCGCCCCCGCCCCAAAATGTGTAATACATGTACCTTTGTAACGTGGCGTGAGCGAAGGAGAGGAGTGCTAGTTCATTTTAACTAACCTCTAATTACCTAAATAAATCATTACTAACCTAACTAAGAAGGCACTGGCTAATAAAAATTTAACTGGCTAATTATCCAACTAAATTAATTGTAATTAAGAAGGTGTAGAACGGCCGCCGCTAGTCCACCGTAGCTACTTTTGTTATACTCTAAAATTCAGATGAATATGCTATACTGACTAGTAAACCTAGCGATTATAAATTATAGAAAGAAAGTTTTGGTTAAGTAATTATCTTAAGCACCAATCATCCCATTAAATGAGTAATTACCTCAAGCACTAATCATCCCACTAAACGAAATGTACTTAACAATCTAATTGCCTAACTCTATCTACACAGGTACTCATTAATCAACTTACCCATGGGTCCTAGTGTAAGTTGCTCATTTGCAATGCAGTGTTGTCATGTAGCTACCAACAGGTGGACCCTCACTTCAATCACAAGAGAAAGCACAGAGGGAAGGAAGCAGAGGAAGTGCGGGGGTAGCTCGGGTAAGGATCAACACCGGCGAAGAGATCGACGGTGGCGATCAAGGACAGGAAAAATAGATTACCGCGAGGGAGAGGAGGCGACGCCAGGCCTAGTAGTCCGGGCCGCCCAAGTGGTGGCGGTCTTGAGACGGTCGGGCACGTGAAAGGAGGAGGGGGTGGCGCCGTTGGAGGGGAGAGGGGGGAAGAATAGGGAAAGCATACGCATGAGGAAGACGCAAGGAGCTCGCTGGTGCACTTGCTGGCGACGGGGAGTGACCGGCACAGGCTAGTGACAGGAGCCGCGAGCGGCGCGGCCTGCTTCCCGCGGTGAAGGCACCCTGGAGAGGTAAAACCTAAATCGGGGCCTGGGCATGAGAGAGGAAGGCATGAGGATGGTCCCCAAACAAGGAATTAGAACGTGTCTCACCGGAGGGGAGGGCGATGTCCAAGGCGGCGGGTTTTTTCGGTTTAGGGGAAGATGATGGCGTGGGATGCTGTGATGGCGGAAGAACCAAATCTATTAGGGGGGAAACGCTCGTGATGTCGTGGAACAAGACGTGACGCAGAAGGAATTGAAGGGAACTCACTGTTTTGACGGAATCAGTGAGATGAGCGGGGAGCCGGTGTCTTGTGCGCGGCCGAAAGAGAGGAGAGGGGTGATGCGGAGTTGGGTGGTGAGGACGACGAGTCTGAAGAGGAGGAGGCGGTGGCGACGCGAGCGAAGGGCAAGAGGGGGGAGGAACACGGCCATCGGTGGGGGCGGCGCAGACGAAGGGGAGGAGGGGACATCCAATGTGGAAGACGGGGAGGAGGAGGCGATGGGGCAAGAAAGAACGGGGAGGAGGCAGGAAGGAAGCGAGCGTGTGGGCGATGCGACCGAGGGCGGGGACGCTGAGGCGATGCGTTAGGAGGAACCTTCACGTGAGCGGCAGTGCAGGGCAAAAAACTGAGAAGGCCGAATGGGCGCTGCTAGTGGAGCGAAACCGCGGGACAACTGTCGATGCGCTATTGGGAGAAAATGCCCGAGAAACACGGGGAGAGCGCTGATTCTAGGCGCAATAAGGAACTGGATATGTAATCACTGCATTTCCTTTGTATTCCCTGTGACCCATCCAAACGCTCCTTTCTATAATTTTCCAATCTTTTCCATTTCTCTGTTTTATACATGTAATCCTCTTCTATTCATGTGTTTTTTTTCCTGTTTCTGCACTTTTTCATTCCTGTGTTCCAAATATGCTCTATACGTTGTGACAGCGTGTCCGTGTTTAATTCCTCGTGCGTGTCAGCAAATTGTACTCCACTATTTACGTTGCTTTCGCGCGCGCGTGTCGGACGTCGCACGGTCACCGGAACGTCAGCATCACCAGGAAACCCACGAACGCGGCCGCCCCGACGCCGGAGCAGCAGAGGTCAACGATGCCTTCCCGCCTCGCCTTGCACTTCTTCCTCGCCCTCTTCCCCTTCACGAACTCCTCGTAACGCCGCCTGGCCGCCTCCTCCGCGCCTCGGCCCTGCCTCGAGCCAACCATGGCCGCGGTCACCGCGGCCAGCCCGTCCCGGCCGCTCACGCAGCCTCCCTCGCCGTCCTGCACACACAGGCTGACCTCCCGGACATGCCCGTACCGATCGTCGCACGTGACGGCCGCGTCCAGGGCGACGTCACCGAGCACCACGGTGAACCGCGTCACGGTCTCCCCGGTGGGCCACTTCCGGTCCACGGACACCGGGCGCCGGCTCGAGACGTTCACGGCCCGGCCGGTTGCAGGGTCGATCAGTATCCAGCTTAGCGTCAGCTCGGTCAGCGTGATCGCCGAAGCCGCAGAGAAGCCCTCTTGAACGAGCGCGTCGACGCGGAACGGCGACCCCAGGAACCACGCCGACGAGGTGTCCGTCTCGACGACGCGCGACATGATGCAGACGCCCTTGTGGTGCAGGTCAACGGCCGAGACGAGCCGGGTGGGGATTGAGCCCGGGACAGGGACGGGCGTTGCCGGCGACGCGGCCGGGAACGGGAAGGCGTCGGCGAAGAGCGCCCGGAAGCCGGCGCCGCAGCAAGGGATGCCGGCGACGGACGGCCACATGGCGAGGCAGAGGGTGCGCCATGTGTCCGGGTCGGTGGCGAGCTCGTGGAAACTGGAGCACGCGCACCCGAGCGCGGCCAGCGACGCGCCGTCGAGCTGGAGGAGCACGAGGGCGAGCACGTCCGTGGGGAGGTCCTCGAGGACCGTCGCGATGCCGCCGTCCCCGCCGCACGCCGGAGAACGGTCACCCGTCAGTGCCTCAAGACGCGTGCTGCTTGCCATGATCACAGGATCGCAGAGCTTGGTATATGTAACAGTGGTGCACGTTTTTTGTGCGTGTGTGTGTGTCGCGACTTGTGAATGTGTTTGGTTGGGTTTTGAAGCTGATTCGTTTATATATAGTTAGGAGGGTGAGTGATCACGGTATGAAAGTGAGATGTTCTTTCTGATGCTCAACTTGGGCGTTGAACTCTGAACGTGTTTGCGTTGCTGAAACGCAAAGTTGCAGGAAAAAAAATGCGATGAATGCGTTCACTTATCGGACACTGACAGATGGGCCGTGTCGTGTTAACTCCTTTGACTGACGTGTTAGCAAAGGGGATGTTTATTTTGATGATGTGGGATGGGTGGACACGTAAATACCTTATCTTTAACACATGCCACATTATTTTTAGAAATAACATCTCCAATAAATAATTTCTAGCACACTTTACAACATTTATATTTTATAATTTTTCTTTGAAACGGGCATATATGTCAACTAGAGTAGATGAATGTATATTGTATTGTTTCGCGTGCATGACAGTCTCTTCAGGAAAAGACGACATATGCTCTCTCTCCTCCACGTAGGATTTTGTTGACGTGGCATGGCTAAGAGACGACAATAAATACACTATTGGAGATACCCTTAGGGAATAAAAAAAGATAGTACCCGGTTAAAAAAAAGTCGTGGCTATCAATATATTTTTAAATATTTAGATTAGATGTATAGAAGTCATATGTGTAGATTCATCTTGAAAATTACTTTCATAATATTATAATTTTTTTGAGTTTTACAAATATATTGCAATAGTCATTAATGATCAAAGTTGTATTTTTAGGACTGTGTAGATATCCAAAACGACTTGTTTTCGTGAACTGTGGAGTATTAAGGTCATGTTTGGTACAGCTTCTACTCCCCAGCTTCTCAATCGATTCTCGTGGAGCCGTACCAAACATCCCGATTCTCAAAACGACTAGATTCTGATTCTCACGAAGAGCTGTCTCGAAAATGAACTACCAACGAGGAGCAGCCTTCCCGCAGCTTCTGGTGAGAATCCAACTTGCAGAAACAAAAATACCCTTTGAAGTTTGAAGTATTCACCCGCAAATGCCATCGAACTATACCCCCTGAGATCCCTCCACGCAAGGCGCGACCCGACCCGTACCTCTTCGCCTCTTTCCCCTCGTTTCCTCCGTGCTCTCGCGACAAAGGCTCCACCGCACCACCTCCGGTCGTCGACTGCACCGCCGCCGGTCCAAGACTGCGCCGCCGTAGGCATTGAACTTCGCCGCCACGAGCACACGAGCGCCGCCCACTCCAAAAACCCTAGAGGCCGGCCTCCGGGTACAACCCCGCCGGTCCTCTACTGCGCCGCCGCCGTCCCCGGAGTGCGCCGCCACCGACACCGAAAACCCTAGAGGCCATCATCCAGTGCACCCCCTTGCCCTCCCTACTCCTCCCTTAGTCCCCTTCCTGTGATGTTAGTGATTGTCTTTGATTTTGTTAATGAAGGATGCTATGCTTCTGTGATTGATGATTGATTTGGATGATTTTGTGATTGAAGTATGCTATGCTTCTGTGATTGATGATTGATGTAAGTGATTGTGCCGGATTGGGTTCGATAACGTTGTGCTCATGATCTGTTTGATTGTGTGAGTAAAAATTGGGTTGTACAATTGCTAGTGAATTTGCTGTGAGGTGGGATATGCCAATATCCAAGCTGGTCTGGAAAAAAGAAAGAGTATGGAAGGAAGCAAAGTAATAAGTATCTCAGTATGCATCTGTGAATGATTTTTTGCACAACACTATGAATGATCTGTGTTCATTATTGCTTGCCATCTTTTTGCTACTTTCTGAAGTTTCAGATCCATAATTTTGCATATTTCTGTTATCAAATGATCAAAAGTTCCCCATGCGCAGTACTTAGTTCTTGAACATTTGATTGTTCAGATGTTTTGGTGCCCATATCTTGTTGTTGCTAACTATAATCAGTGATGTATTTTGTTAAACCTCATTGTTCAACAATAGAAAATGCTTGTTATTTTAGTATGTAAGGCCCAAAAACATATTGTATTTGGCATCTGTACCCACTGTTTACAGTGTAGTTGTACCAATTTCATCCCATAGTACTTTGGGTAACATAAAGTTGAATTACAGTTCTATCAATCAAACACCTGTGAATTGATTGTCATCAAACTTGGTGGACTTCAAGCCAAAAACTGCTACCAAGCATTGCTAAACTACTGCATTTATGCATGATGCAAGAAATTGACACTGCTTACTGCTTATTTTCTTTGCTTTGCTGCTAGCTTGCTACAATGAAGTAGATGACAAGGCTTTGTTGTAGTGATTACTGAACAAGGTAGACTGATTGTATTGGTATTACATGCATAATTTGCTGAGAATTGATTTGTTTTCGGGCATAATTTGATATTGTCATATATTTGTTTGTTATTAGTCTCTTAACCTCACAGTTGCTAGCATTTCAATGAGCAGGAGGCTAGAACTCACGGTGAAGGAAACAAGGCTTTCGCTGCTCTACACAAGTCCTCATTTGTGCCTATAAAAGTTGTGTGGCATGGACAGAACATCAAATGTTGCTGATGAACATGAGCCGCTCGTCCCATCAGCCCAACCAGAGCAGGACTAGGGAATAATAGTAGTCTAGTCCTTAACGTTTGCACAAATCCAAAAAGAATTGGTGGACCTGTTCTGCATGCTCTCGAAAAGAAGAATTGGTGGATTGTCCCGCGAGGAAATCATCTATATTGCAATTCTCTGCCTGTTTGTTGTATCCAGTCTGAAGAACTTGATTGGCAGCAACCTTATCTAGATGATGGGTGCAATTGGCCTGTTGTTGTATACTTTAGTGATAGTTTTTATGATGTATTGGATTTATTTAGATTCAAGACCGGTATCTACGTTATGTCATGATGTTCAAGGCTTGTTTGAATCCAAGTGTAAATTTCTTGATGTAACGTAGAGTTCCAATGACATATTGACATGAATGAGATGGAATGTTCTCCCCTGGTAGTGTTCCTTCTTTGACTAATGATGTTTCCTGTAAAATTTGCTCTCCACTACTCTTGGTTTTTTTCCCTTTAAGAAGAGATAATTAGTTAGGCCCTGTTTGGTAGAGCTCCAGATTCTCATTTTTTAGATTCTGCTCTTGATTATCTGAGAATCCACTTCTCTGAGAATCTGGAGCTGTCTGTTGAAAGCGTTTGGCTGGTGGGTTGACTCCAAAAACCATATGAGGGGGGATTAGAGGCAAATAGACTATGTTACCCCTGGTTGTAATAATTCAATTGTATTTGTGTCTTTCTCCCATGTATTTATACACAAATTATAGAATTTTTTCCCCCTAAATTTGTTTAGACCATGTGAATTGCTATGTATCAATGTTTCTTATAAAGTTTCTGTGTTCCAAATAAGCACTGTTACGCAAAGTTTTTTTGCGATTGGGTCGTCCGCAATTACACAAGTATTCGTGCCAGCTGAACATAGAGATTTGATCCCATAAGTTTTTTTTATGCATGCAATGCAAATATGTGATTTTTAATCTTTTGTGCATGTACAGATGTACTTAACTAACTATAGATATGGCGGCTTGGGCGTTGCTTCTGCAGAAGTTGTCATCGCGCATGTAGCTGACAGCGTATTAACGGCACGGATTGATGGGCAGCAACAGCATGGCCCCATTCTATTGATGGCTCTGGAAACACCAGTTTTGGGTCATTAACATGTCGATCACAATTCACAACCACTACACGCATGAGCTTACAGGACACCAGTTTGCATGCGCGCCTGTGCTGCGCTACGCGGTTCTTTGTTTCGGGGAGACGCGGTTGCCTGTACCTGAATCCCATTTGGAACTCTGTAATTTAGAGGTTCAATTTCTGCAGGAATCTACACAGGTTTTCACGTCCCAAACAGCGTCTTTCACATGTGAAATCTCGCGAGTTGACCATCTCACGCGTAGCAGTAGTACTTTTCTTTTGAATCCAGAGCAGTAGTACTGGTAGTGCAGTGCACTAGTATTTGTCGTTTTTGAACAGTTACTAGTACTATCTTTCCTATTTCCCTTGCATCCATTCGCTGCACAAGGAAACAGTACTTACATCTTCACACTGTTAAACCGATGATCCCTGAACCTTAGTGCATGCATGTACCACTCTGCACCTCTGGTAGTTTCAGATTGGACACTAGTAGTTTGCTTGGAAAGTCTATTTCTGACCGAGTTTCATATGGATAGATCAGGAATTTAAACTAAAATCTCGATTGAAATTTTTTCCTAATCAAACAAAACTTAATAGTTTTCTTTGTGCAACGTTGCAAGGACACGAGGAAGGAAATGGTCAGCCACCCTGCATCGATCGATCCGCATGCACTCGTAGGCTAAGCTGTCGCCGTCGACCTCTTTTTCTTCATAAAAACCTTTCTTTTCTCGCATACGAGCTATCCGATCGTGCCATGAACCTACTCCTAAAATGAGAGAGAGAGAGAGAGTCTTGTCTGCCCATGGAGACGAGGACGTGTACTTGCACTGGAACGTTGGCGAGTCGCTTTCGTCTTCAGCTGCACACGTCCGTACGCCACGTCCTCAGTGTTCATTCAGGTCACAAGCTACCTTCTCATAGCTACTTAGCTAGTGCGCATGCTATTGTGATCGAAAATATACACGATGATGTGGAGCGAGTGAGGCGACACAAACATCGAGCTAGTACTTAGTACTGATTGCTTTTGCATATATACGTGTGGTTCTGGAAAAATCGACGAGCATGTCGCGGTTAAGATGTTAAAGACCTGTCCTGCTTGGAAGCAGAAATGTATGGAAATATATGCGTGGTCATGTCACAAGTTGATGGGCAAATGTGGACACAAGTAGCCATGTACGGTTCATGTCAATTTATCGTTTGCGCCCCCCCTTCTTCCCTTCTTTTTCCTTGCCTCTTTATGAACTAGACAAGCACATCTTCTTCTTTTTTTTAGAGAGAGAGAGAAGACAAGCACATACTTGAGAGGTATGGTAGGGTCTTAAACTCAGTATATACTGAAATCCAACGGTGGTGCAACGATCACAGTGCTCGTACGAGACAGAAGTGGCAGCTCTCCTTGCTTTGCGGCGGCGGTGCGGAGGTGCAGCGGCGCAGCGTGTAGGAGACGTAGGCGGAGGCGGCCGCTCGATTCCATAGGAGCCGGCGGTGCTAGGAATTGGCTGCAAAGGATTAACACTAGATCTAGCCAAAAGTAGGGGTGAAAATGGATCGGATACGAACGGATAATGACTCTGCTATATTTGTTTTCATATTTTTTTTCTGGATCCTGATCCGGATACGAATACAGATACGAATAATATCGAATACAAATACGGAGCGAATACGAAATGAAACGAATACGGTCGTGGATATTTTTTGGAACATGAAAACCTTTTAAATTGTATGCCATAAATTAACGAAAACTTATAACTAGTTTATTTGATGCAAACATTCATGAATTGTTCATATTTTCAGCAACCACACAAAACATTGGCACTAGCAAACTGCATTAACTAGTTCATCACAAACATAACACTTAGTTTACCATATTTAGCTTTGACGAGGATCTAATAATCCTCATTTTATCTTTTATCTATAATTCTTATTATAAGTAAATATGATGTCATGTGGTCCCTGGGTATACCCTTTAAGTTTACAAGGGAGAAGATCTAATAATCCTTATTTTATTTTTTATCTATAATTCTTATTATAAGTAAATATGATGTCATATGGTCCCTGGGTATACCCCTTAAGTTTACAAGGGAGAAGATCTAATAATCCTCATTTTATCTTTTATCTATAATTCTTATTATAAGTAAATATGATGTCATGTGGTCCCTGTGTATACCCCTTAAGTTTACAAGGGAGAAGCCTACTAAGTGGTCGTAAGTTCTTCTACGACCAGCCCCATAGTCGTAAGTCTTGCTACGACTACCTTATGGTCGTAAGTTCTTCTACGATCACTACCCAGTCGTAAGTTATTCTACGACTACCCTATAGTCGTAAGTATTGCTACGACTACCTTATGGTCGTAAGTTCTTCTACGACCAGGTCAGCTATGACCACCTTATGATCAATAAAACCTACAGGCGAGTGGGTCCAATTGATTAAGGAATCCAAACAGTCAACATACGCTGTTATTATGCGAAATAATAACACGCAATACCCCATTATCTCTGACAGGTAACTGCCAGGCGGCGTGAAGGAGTTACTATCCCGATGATTACTGCAAACGTGCGCCCGTTACTGGATTTGATGAGGCGTCTCTTCAACAGGGGAAAACGGCTGTTCCTTCACGACTATATAAAGGCAACGGTTAGAGAGGGAAAGGGGACAGAGCAATCGAGGCGTACATACACGCTATCGAGGGCTATCAGGAAGAAAAATGCTATCATCTGTAATAGTCTTAGTTTTTCTCCTGATTGTTCAGAATACACTCAATACCATACACACACAGGAGTAGGGTTGTTATTCTCTCCGGAGAAGGCCTGAACCTGTATAAAAATACCGTGTCAATCTCTCTGCGTGATTCCATTCTAGGAGACCCCCCGAATCAAACAATCTTTACGTAAGATCGGTTCTAAAACACCGACAAGCTCATAAGTCATAACTCACAAAGTCACAAGTCATCACACATTCGCACTTAGTTCATCACATACATAAAACTTAGTTCACACTAACATCGATCAGGCTGAATGGTTAATCTATACGCAATCGACTATAACATCCCAAAGTATGTTGCCAAAAATAAAATTAATACAGTTATTATTTTTATTGTATTTTTTGATATTTAAAAGAGTTTTCTTGGTTAAAAAGAAAAAATAATAAAATAAAGTTAATTATTTCATTTCCTAGTTTTTAATGTCAAAAATAAAGTTTATTGAGATTTCTGCGATTTTATTGGATTTAAAGTGAAAAAGAAAAATAATTAATTTCTTGACTTTTTCGGATTTTAAAAGGTTTTTCCTATTTTTCGAAATTAAAATAATTTATGTGAAAAAAAACCAAATTTAACTTGGAATTAATTTTATTAAGTTCAAAATAATTCAGAGAATTTTTGTAATTTTTTCTAGAATTTTTAATTCTATTTGCTATTTTCTAAAAGGCTATTTGATTTGTTGTATTTTCTGAAATTCGAAAATCAATTAAAATCTCCTTTTCTCTTTTGGGACAAAATCCGGATAATCCGTATTCGTATCCGCTGGATAGCATGCCTACCGCATTCGTTTCCGTTTCCGACAAACAAAAAATTCGAAATCGTTTCCGATCCGAAAATTATCCAAGAAAAATCCGATCCGAGACAATCCGAATCCGTTTCCGTCTGCATCGGTCGAAAACTATCCGATCTGTTTTCATCCTTAGCCAAAAGTCCTTAATACACTGACAAAAAATATTATAGTTACAAACAAAAGTCTGTTATGTCCTTAATCAATCAATGGACAGATTTAATCTATACTACCACCATATACTACTAGTACAATATACAATAAAATTTCTATATATATATACTCCACATCACAAAATTTTTATCAGAGTTTGACTAAAGTATGACTAAGATAAGCTGTTGGGTTGAAAGTTTGAAACTACTTGAGAGAGAGAGGCTCATTAAACAAAGGATTTTTATGGCTTTCAGATCAACAAGTAACAAAATATGACTCAGCTTCCCAGTACCCCCTCTAGCCAACAGCAATATATGACACTGCTATGACAAGTGACAAAGGGAAGGATTTGTTCAGAATCGAAATTTCTACGACATTGCTAATTCTCAGTTGCCTAAAATTTTTAGAAATCTTAGTTGAATGTCCTCACCATTGGATCTCCTCGCAATTTGTGGAGATCATCATCTTCGGCGACAGCGGATTAGGGTGCAGGTTCACTCGTTTAGGGCTTGGGTTCACTGATGCCCCCTCCCTCCCGGGGTTGAGGGAGGCCGGGGTGGCAGCGGCGTCAGACGCGGACGAGAAGGAGAGCAGTGGGCGATGGAGATAAGTGGGGGCGACGAGATCGAAGTGGTTAGGAGGCAGTAGTGAATCCGGTGGCGGCGACATCTCGCTGGTGAGGAGAAAGAAGGCGGCGACGGGGCCGCTAGGGGAGGCGGGGCAGAGGAGGGTGGCGGGGCAAGAGCACATCGGTGCCGGAGGTAGCACCGAAGAGGCGGCCTTGGGGGTAGGGGTTGGGGGCGGCAGTGGCTAGGGGTGGGTTAGGGTTTAGGTTTGGATGAGTTTTATAGTTATGAGGTATAGAAACTCTATACCACAAGATGTTGATCTAATGGTGAAAAAGGTGACTGGGAATTCTTTAAAAAATCAGGCAACTGATCATTAGAAGCAAATGCAACTCGCAATCACCACTAAGATTCGGATCTTTAGTGACGGCCAGAAATCATCCGGCAAAAAGCAAAAACCGTCAGGAAAATGATTCGCGATGGCCACAGTCAGGAAATAGCTCTCAGACATAACTCGATCGAGAAATTAAATTTGCCTGATGGTGACCCCTCAGTAAACTTATTTGCGACGGCTATCCCCATCGGCTGGTCATGAAGAAAATTCGTCGATGTCAGGTTTGGAATCCGGTTTTCCTAACACATCCCGTCAGGGAAATATCGTCAGAAAACGTTTCCCTCTCAATTGATATCCATCAGGGAACTATGTGAAATTTCCTGGCGGTCATGAATCGTCAAGTTATACACATAAATTCCTTGTTGGTTTTGCGCCGTTTGGAAAATAACAGTACTTCCTTGTTGGTTTTAAACCGCTAGGGAAAATCCAATGTGTCGTTAGTAAAATACAGGCACGCCTAATGTTGAAACCATCAGGGTTAAGTAGAAAACCGTCAAGAAAATGATTTCAATCATTTTTGCTGAGAATTCATAATATTCGCTTCATTTTAGGAATACACATCCATATTTTAAAAAATTCACACCAAATTTCGATCCATTCACAATGTAGGACGCACTCACACATCCAGCATCAATTCATTCACAATCATAAAACCATAATCATCATGACATTATCAATGAAAAGATCCAACCCATGTAGTGGTTCAAAAGACATTACACATTTAGCACTGCCACGTTCTGTTTGTACACATTCATCCAACGCATTGGACAATTCAGACCGCACCAAAACGCGTAAAGTACTAAATACCACAACAAGGTTTAGCCAGAAGCACCAAAGGACCAACAAAGCAACCATTCAATTTTCCAAAAGATCAACCAACAGAGCAACCATCATTTAGTGAAGTCAAGAGAAGACTAAAGAGATCCTTCAGCGACATGGTTATCACCATTGTAGTAGTTGCTGCCATTGTTGCAACCATTGCTGTCATCACCAATGTTCTCGATGTCGTTGTTGCCACCAATGTTCTCGCTGCCATTGTTGACACCAGCGTTGTCATAGTCACCGATGTCGTCATCTGGTGGTAAGCCAACATGGGATGAACCAGTGTTTCCCTACAACAAGGCATAAATTTGAGTAATGAAAAAACTATAATATTTCAAGAAGGAGTGACTAGATTAATAACATACTTTCAGTTAAAAAAATAATACCGAACTATTGCAAGTCAATTCAAGCTAGAGGATGGCTATGGATGGCATGCTTTAATTTCTTTATCATTATCAGATAACATTTTTATAACTTGCAAAAAGATCAACAACATAGCTCTATGTTTCGAACTTTGTGCAAAACATATGTGTTCATGCTCCTAAAGGGTTAGAGATGAGTAAGATGTAGCAATTATTTTAATATATGATGATAAATCAGAAGAGAAACATTAGCATGGTTAAACAATTGTTGTAGAATCTGATATTTCGTTATACCCAAGTTTAAAATTTCTAGCATACTCAGTAATTCAGAGAAAAGATTACAACCAAGTGTAAAATACAAGATACATACTCACAAATTCAAAGATAAAGAAAACTATATGCCCCATCTAACCAGGTAAAATTTTTGGCACCTTACCATTGAATTAAACTAAAGTTTCATGCTATGCCCAGGTGGCCTCAAATCTGTTTCAACATGAGGCCACTTCCTCACTGGTGCATTGGTTGTTGCCACTCTGATATACCAAAAAATATCAGTACTCTAGCTCCAATGGGTATCGAAGTGACAAAATAAAGTTTCTCCACAATAATGGTTCATTGGTATTGCTACAAGACATAAATTTGTGGTAGTAGATATTCTTATAGGAACATGTTGAGGGGTTTGACGTTGTAGCAACTCTGGTTGTGGATCTTTTCCTAACTCAGTGAAAAGCATCTACATGTAGGAAGACAAGCACATTTATCATGAATTCTACAAAGAGGCAATGATTCTAAAATGATATAGTGAGTTTGAAAGCATCTAGGCCCCTAAAAATTGTTTTGGTAATTAACGACAATATGTGAATATGGGATTAACTTAATTATTGAGTATGTACAAGGTTAAGTCCCATTGGCGCTCTTGATGATCAGGAATTGCACGCGAAAGGTTTACATGAAGTTCTTTTGACTCAAAGGCAAGGTAATATAGTCTAGGTTTTTTTTCCTTTCCCGGTCTTAGGCGAATTGGTTGGAAGACCGGATTATAGGCTAGACAGCTGTACTATTAAGAGGGTGCAAAAATTGAGTACCTTGAAAGTGAACGATGCCACAACTGCTCAAATCTTAATTGGTTTAATCTTGGTTTTGCTTTTGGTTTTGCCTCAAGTTAAATTTACTGTTTTTCCTTTGAGCCCGGACTGACCGACGTTAACTGGCCGGACTGACCGCATTGCCGGACCAAAACGGCGGTCAACATTTTCGAAGAGTCTTTGTTTTCGGTTTTGCTAAAATCCTCGCCCGGATCGACCGACGCATTTTGTCGGATCGACCGCACTTCGGTCAGGGGACGCGGTCAGCTTTTTCCAGAGAAGGTTTTCAGTGAAAAATGCCAGGCCGGACTGACCGCAGGTTTCTGTCCGGACTGACCGCACCCCCGGGTCTGGGACGCGGTCAGCTTTTTCCAGAGTGTTCCTAAAACGAAATCCGTTTTTCGAGGTTGGATCGACCCAGCGTGCTTGCTGTGGACTGACCGACCCCTCAGAACGGCTCTATTTGATTGCATTAAATGCGTAACGATCGGCCGTTATAAGCGAGGCGGACCGACCGCACCTTTGCTGGTGACCGAAGGCTCCTTGAAAAATTGGGAATTTTGTGTCCAACGGCTAGTGGAGTGGATGGAGGCTATAAATACCTCCCCCACTGCCACTAGAAAGGTAGTTGAGCCTCATTTAACATCTCTTGAGCCCTTTGCATTGTTTCCTACTCCTTGAGAGCATTCATTTCCATTTGCAAAGGTAGTTGAGGTCTTTCCAAGAGCATTCATTGTGTTTGATAAATTGTGGCATTTAGAGCGCTTTCAAGTGAAGAATTCTTGCTCTATTACTCTTGGAGATTGCCGTCTCCTAGACGGTTTGAAGTTGGGTTCGGTGATCTTCTCAAAGGAGATTGTGAGAAGGCCCGGGCATTTGTGAAGGTTGGAGCTCGCCTATCCGGAGAGGAGAAGAGCTACCTCAAGTGATCGAGGAAAGGCTTAATTCGTGGAGCCGGCTTGAATTGATCAAGCTCCCTCAACGTGGATTAGTGAAGACCGGCAAGTCTTCGATACCACGGGAAAAACTTCCTTGTGTCATTGTGGTTATTTCTTGTCTTTACATTTCCGCACTTATAATTCTAGCTTGTCTTTTGTGATAAATTGCTTAGCTAGAATCATACCTTGTTTAGTCTAAGTAAATAATTGGATAAACTTGTTATTTTCTTAAAAAGTTTAAAAACCTCCTATTCACCCCCCTCTAGTCGGTTATCCTTGATCCTACAGAGTTCATTATAGTACCAAGAGCATCCGTTGGTGGACTTGTTGTTGGATGAGGCTTTCCTTCTCGCTTCGTAGTTGTACATTCTCTTGGACCACATTTCGGTAAGACATGGAATTTGATGGCCTCAAATCTGTTTCTCTAGCGGCTGATAGAACATCGAACTTCTTAACCACACCATTCGCTATCACTAGGCGACCATGGGGCATACCACCAGATGTGCAGTACAATACTTTCTCATTCAAATCTTGTTGCTCCCAATCTTGTGGATGTTCTTCCTTAAGGGCAGTAGTGTAATCATCCTAGAACAATGATAATTAATTAGTATGTACCTAGAGAATGACCTTGTGTGAAATAATACAAAGAGGAAAGAACGTACAAGCACTTTTTGCGCTTTTTGACTGCTGATTGCACCACTATTACCACTACTGTCCACATTTTTCATACCAGATTTCATCACATCGTATGTATTAAATGTAGTAGCCTTTTCAGGTCCAAATTTATACTCCTACATGTTCATCAAAGCAAAATAATTAACCCAGGCAGCATGCAACCAAATAAAAGGTGATGCATGACATATACATGTTGTACCAGAAATTGTTGTGTCTCAGTCCATGGCCGTGAACCTCCTCGATTTTGAGCAACATCTTCAGATTTCAAGTTGGACTCCTGCCCACTCTTTTTTTTCTTGAACTCCTTCGAGCACCACATACTACATAGATGGGGCCATACCTCTTGTTTGCACCAATCAAGCCTACTATTCAATTATTGGTCTAGTGTAAGTTCCCTTGGACATGCTAGCTTGTCATCAAGCTCCTCTCCAAGATTGTCATAATACTTCTTGACGGCATCCACGCGTGCTTGGTACTTGAGGTCCTTCACTGTTTTCCTTGCATAGTTCTCGAGAACACGGTTATCCTCTACCCTTTTCTCCTCGCTGACCTCAAAACATTGCTACAAATGTACGATAATATGAAGTTAGATGTCAACTACACTAATGGCAACCGAACTGCAAACTAAATATTACTTACCCAAAACTCTAACTTCACGCGGTCCACAGCTGTCTTGCCATTTTCATTTTGATAAAGATAGTAGGCATTCCATTCGAGTGCGGGATGACCCTGAACTAGTCTTGGGTACCCACGTTTGAGAATGACTCCAAGTTGTGTACTATATGTGTAGTCCTTGGGATTGTAAGGAGGTAGACACTTAAATTGCCCGTACACAAGGTAAACATGATCATATGTCGATAGATAGTTGATTATTTATGCAAAAGGGAATGGGGTATTTCATATCAAAGGACATCACAAATCATAAGTACCGAAAGAAGGGAACATGCATCAAAAATTGCTACACATGCGTAATATGTGCATATCAAAAGTACTGAAAGAAGGGGTCATCCCAAATCAAAATAACATTAATGATTACTGGAGTTACTTTGCAATTTCAGATGAAGCATCACATATCATTTGACAAATAGACTAACGAGGATTAAAACCTCTATGTATTACTTTAATACATAAGAAAAGACCATGCATCTTCATGGTCGTAACCCCTAAGGCTAACGACCTCACTAGTTGTGAGGATTTCAGAGGTTACATAATGGGTACCTATTGGCGCAGAATTATATCACGCAGCAGCACCAACACACAACCGGCCTAGATTTGATTCAATCTGGCCTTGAACAGGTACTGGTTGACAAGATTGAACCCAGGTGGCGTTAGGATTCAATCTCGGCAAAAGACCACTGCGCACAGCACCTAGACGGAGCTAATCGTGGTGTTGAGGCGGCGGCAATGTCTTGACTAGGTCCTGGAACCTCACCAAGGAAGCAAAAAGAGGTTGGAAGAGAACGGGACTACAGAAAACTATGATCAAAAGTAGATGCGATTGATATTGATTGATTGGTTGATGATACAATTGGCCATGACCCTCTTCTATTTAAAGGGCGGCAGGTCTTAGACGTGGGAGATCAAGACTCTTAACCGAACAAGATTACACAGATATGATTCGGTTATATTTTCTATAACTAGCAAATCTTTCCTATTCTATTACGTCCTGGATGCTCTGGCGGGAGGTCTTCATGAAAAGTCTTGAAAAAGGTCCTCACGGAAGGACCTGAAGAGATTCTCGCGAAAGATCCGCGCGGGAGGTCCACGCGGGAGATCCGTGCGGAAGATCTTGAGGAGGTCCTTGTGGTATGTCCACGCGGGAGGTCTTGAGGAAGTCTTCGTGAGAAATCCTTCTGGAGGTCTGCGTGGGAGGTCCACCTAGGAGGTCCGCCTGGGAGGTCCGCTTGGGAGGTCCTGAACGTCTCTGATTAATCCGCATACATACTCCAAGGAGGTCCTAGATGGTCCTGATGAGGCCACGTGGGTACTCCGAGGAGGTCTTGAGTGGTTTTGACGAAGCTTGAGGAGGTCTTGATCGTTCCTAATTAAGCAGCACGGACACTCCTGGGAGGTCTTGAACAATACACGATATTACCACCATAGGATGCACGGTTATACCGCTTGAAGCGGTAGTTCCGCCAGTTAACCTCCAATATCACCATTTGTGCTCTGAGTAGGTCCCGAGCGGCCTTGATTAAGTCACACAAGTGCCTGTGAGGAGGTCCTAAGCGGCCTTGATTCAAGCCGTGTAGGATCTCTGAGGAGGCCCTGGACGGCCTTGATGAAGGCGCGCACCACCTGATGATACACGGTGGCCCGATCTTCTGATAGGTTCGATTGATTTCATCGTGAGGATGTTGACGCTTTGAGGCTTCTGACCCGCAGATCGTCACCTCGCAATTCGCTACACCCGCACGACTTTCGTTATCAACCACGCTTGCACGTGATCGACCTTACCACGAGGGTTATGATTCCTGCAAGCAATCGAAGCAACTCACAAGAACAAGGTAGATGCAATCTGAATTATATTGCGAATATAGATGAAGTTCACAAGTGGGGTTCTCAAACCGAACAAGCGCTAAACCGCAAAGTGGCGTAATAATTTAAGAAAAATCCAACCCTAAAGCTGTGGCGGCCGCACATATATAGGGGGAACGTGAGGAGGTCGACCTAGGTTGTGCTACCATGGGGACGGTGTACACATCCCGGCTTTTACTCACACGCTTACAAGGCCTTATTAGGCCCAAAACGGTGACGCAGCACCTTACTTCAACAATTCTGACTAACTCCCATCGTGGTCGTAGAGCGGGTACACCTGGTTGTAGAGCATGTAGACCTGGTCGTAGAGCACGGAGAACTGGTCGTAGATCTTGGGAATCTGGTTGTAGACCTTCGCAACCCAAAATCTCTTCTTCTACAAGAATCGAGGGACTTCCTTTGCTTGGGCGCAATCAGTGCAGATGACTAGGACTTGACGAATCCTTCCCATTATTCCTAAGTATAAAAGATCACAATTATTAGGTAGTATACCATTCTGCATAGATAAATTATTAGCACCTAGAAACGAGCTCACCTCATAATTTAAGTGACGTGCACGAGCTCTTGTCATAGGGCCTTGTAGTTTAGCAACCGGATCTGGAAGGTTTTGTGTAGTGCGTGTATCCGAAGGAGTGATGTACCCATCATCCTCCCCCTCTTGAATTGGAGTCGTCCTCGACTTAAGGTCATCTTCTTTCCCCAAGTATGGCTTCAAATCCGTAGGACTGGTCGTGGACCTGGTCATAGGACTGGTCGTAGGACTAGTCGTAGAGCTTGCGACCTGGTCGTAGATCACAGAGAATAGGTTGTAGACCTTGGAAAACTGGTCATAGACCTTCTGTAACCCAAAATCTGCAGGAAGCTCCAATTGATATGCAGCACGGTTTGGCAAAGTCGCTCCCAAGGTCAAATCGATGTGATGCTCTATCCCTCGAATACATGGTAATCCTGGGGGTTCCTCGGCGGGAAATACATCCACATACTCCTGCAAAAGGTTAGCAATAGCAAGAGGCAAAGAGCTAGATATATTTTCAAGTGAAAATAAAGCATCTTTGCATATCAAAGCATAGCACAATGACTCATTATCACAAATGTCAAGAAGTTCAGATTTAGTGGCAAGCATAGAACAACTCTTCAATTTAATTCCTTCTGACTTAGATCTAGGTGCCACTTTCTCCCCTTTAGGTGGGAAAACATATTTTACTACTTGCTGATTTTCAGAATCATGCTCATTGGTGTTTCTTTCATTTTTAGCGTACGCTGCTTCATCTTTCAAAATTTTAACGGGTGTTAACGGCAACAACTTAATCTTTTTACCCCTATGTGAGAACGAGTAGGTATTAGCTCTACCATTGTGCAAAACATCATTATCATATAACCAAGGCCTACCTAGCAACAAAGAGCATGCTTGCATAGGCACTACATCAAAGTCGGCACTTTCTTTGTAATTACCAGCTGAAAATTGCACTATCACAACCTTGTTAACCTTTAACTTACCACATGAATTGAACCATCGGATGTAGTAGGGACGTGGGTGTGGCTGTGTGGCCAAGCCAAGCTTCTCGACCATCTCAGAACTTGCGAGGTTATTGCAGCTCTCTCCATCAATGATGACTTTACAAGCTCTCTCCTTCACGAGAAACAAGTTGTGCCGCTGATTTTGCTCCGCTCTCTCCACTTGTGCGCTCAGCACTCGCTGCGCAACAAGGCTCACATGATTCCCTGTTTCAACCGCAGTTACTTGTTCCTCTACATCATCAGCATCACTGTCTATCTCGTCTCCTCCACCTGTAATGTTAGCTGCAAGTACATTTTCATCCTCAATATCACTAGTACTTACATATCCACTGTCTTCCGTGGCAAGGTAAGCTCGCTGACTTGGGCAGTCCCCCATGACGTGTTCCATTCCCTTGCAACGGTAGCAAACAATCCTGGTCGTATGGCCCGTGGAAGAAACCGAAGAAGAACTCTTGGCTGGGGCCTGCACACTAGTAGATTTACTTACCTCGGGTGCATGTGATGGTGTCGGAGGTGCTGCTGAACGCGCCCTACTCGAGGAGGGGGCAGAAGACCGTGTAGCCGAAGGTGGGACTGTTTCAACTTGTCCCAGCGTTGATCTTGGTGTAGACGTGCTTCCAAAATTGTTCCTTTACCTCTGTTGTCGTCCCTGCACTTCCTTTTATGCCAAACATGCAAGTTGGAACAATCTAGGGACACTATCATATTCTTTGTAATCAACTATCTCCTGAATTTCACGTCTTAATCCTCCATAAAAACGTGCCATCACAGCCTCTTCATCCTCAATAACATCACTACGCAACATACTAATTTGTCGCTCCTGATAATATTCTTCTACGGATCTATTGCCTTGGTTTAAGCGCTGTAATTTCTTAAGCAAGTCACGTTTAAAAGAAGGTGGAATAAATCTGTTACGCATAGCAACCTTTAAAGCATTCCAAGTAGTAGGCACTAATCCATCAGTGCATACCCTATTCCACCAAATGATGGCAAAGTTTTTAAATTCACTTGTGGCTTGTCTAACTCTATGCACTTCAGGAACTAAGTGAGCATTAAATTTCTGTTCTACCATCAACTCCCAATCTAGATATGTTTCAGCATCATAAGCATCGACAAAAGATGGTATAGTAAACTTGACTTTAACATATGGATCATCATTAACACGTGCATTATGTTGCTGAGCGTTATTACCTCTCATACCTCGACGGTTGAAGTTCAACCGGTTCCGTTGTCGTGCATCAAAGGCGTCGTGGTTGTGCATCTCATTATCATTGTCAAACTCATGGTCATGGGCTGCACCATGAGGATCCACACGCCCATTGTTCGGTGGTTGATTGGCCAAACCATCAATGCGTATATTGAGCATTACAATACTATCATTGAGCTGCTGCAGTGTAGCATTTGTTTCTGCAAACTTCTTATCAATGTCGTCATTAATAGCATGGCGGTGCTCATCCAACACCCTCGTGAGCTCTTCCCTCAAAACACACTCTTGCGCCTCCAATTCCTCACCTGCCATGGTTAGTAGAAGGCAAAAGACAACACAAAGATATTATCCCTATCAACTACTAGGTGGTGGGAGGTGGGATCACACACTCTCAAGCGTCTTACCAAGCTTTTATGAATTTCTTACCAATTGCAGCAGGTGGTATGATCGGAGAAGGTGGGATGTACGACCGCAGCGGATGGCGAATGCGAGGATCCAAATCTGAGGGCCAAAAGTATGTGAAGCTCGGACAAGCAATGTTTAGTAGCAAGGAATAGCAATAATGAAATCAGATTAGCAAAGCTGAATCAAAGTCCACGGTACTAAATCACGATTCTTTGGCCCATACGCGTTCCTAGAACTAGCTCAAGCAAGCCGAAATACAAGCACAATGGAACAAAATTCGCAAGGCAACTGATTTCTCCTGTGGGTGGTCGTGGACCAACTGTGGGTTGTCGTGAGCCACCTGAGGGTGGTCATGAGCCAACTAGGGTGGTCTCCTTCTTTCTTCTTCTTTTTTTTTTGCTTCTCTCTTCTCTCTTTTTTTTTTGACTGCCGAAACCCAACCTAGGGTTCCTTTTTTTTTTGCAAAAGTGACCTTGACTCACAACTCTTCAAAACCCTCTTCTAGGTCTGGGGATATATATAGGTCACAAAATTTCTCTCTCTCTCTCTCTCTCTCTAAACTTTGGCTAGGTGGTCGAATCCGAGCAGGTGGTCGAACTCGAGGAGGTGGTCGAATCCGACTGGGTGGTCGAACCCAAGGAGGTGGTCGAATCCGAGGAGGTGGTCGAACACGAGTAGGTGGTCGAATCCGACTGGGTGGTCGAACCCGAGGAGGTGGTCGAATCCGAGGAGGTGGTCGAATCCGACTGGGTGATCGAACACGAGTAGGTGGTCGAATCCGACTGAGTGGTCGAACCCGAGGAGGTGGTCGTATCCGACCAGGTGGTGGTCGTATGAGGGGGGGTGTCACGATCTCGGCTATACCAGACAAAACAAAAGATGCAACCAAGGGTAGGTCGAGATTCGCGATGACTAAAACAGCAAAGACTCGACGCTAGAAACTAGATCACGACGACTAGACCAGCAACAAAGACACCGATGATGGACTCGAATTCAACAACGCGAAAACTGAAAACACAACTGCGAAAGGCACAAAGTGGTTTGGACGGCGGAAGAACTAAGATCTAAAACTTTTTGTGGGGTAATTTTCTGGACTCTAGGTGATGGAAAACAACTAACAAAAGGGCATAAATGAGATTACCTAACGACGGCTTTGGTGCTCGATACCACTTGATGATACGGTGGCGATCTTCCGATAGGTTCGATTGATTTAAATCGTGAGGATGTTGGCGCTTTGAGGCTTCCGACCCGCAGATCGTCACCTCGCAATTCGCTACACCCGCACGATCGCCGTTATCAACCACGCTTGCACGCGATCGACCTTACCACGAGGGTTATGATTCACGCAAGCAATCGAAGCAACTCACAAGAACAAGGTAGATGCAATCGAAATTATATTGCGAATATAGATGAAGTTCACAAGTGGGGTTCCTCAAACCGAACAAGCGCTAAAGCGCAAAGTGGCGAGAATAATATAAGAAAAACCCAACCCTAAGCGTGGCGGTGCTTTGCATATATAGGGGGAACGTGAGGAGGTCGACCTAGGGTTGTGCTACCATGGGGAGAGGCGTACACATCCTGGGCTTTTATCTCGTCACGCTTACAAGGCCTTATTAGGCCCAAAACGGTGACGCAGCACCTTACTTCAACGATTCTGACTAACTCCCATCGTGGTTGTAGGCGGGTACACACGGTTGTAGAGCTTGTAGACACAGTCGAGAGCACGGAGAACTGGTCGAGATCTTGGGAATTTGGTCGAGACCTTCGCAACCCAAAATCTCTTCTTGGCGCAATCGGAGGGACTTCCTTTGCTCAGGCGCAATCGTATGAGATGACCAGAATTGTGGATCCTTCCCATTATTCCTAAGTATAAAAGATCACAATTATTAGGTAGTATACCATTCGCCATAGATAAATTATTACACCTAGGAAACGAGCTCACCTCATAATTTAAGTGACGTGCACGAGCTCTTGTCATAGGGCCTTGTAGTTTAGCAACCGGATCTGGAAGGTTTTGCGTAGTGCGTGTATCCGAAGGAGTGATGTCCTCATCAGCACCCCTGAGGAGGTCCTAGGCAGCCATGATGGAGCCACGTGGCCGCTCCTGAGGAAACCGCGCGAGCGCCTCTAGAGAGATCCTAAACGGCCTTAATGAAGGCGCGTAGCACTCCTGAGGAGGTCCTGGGCGGCCATGATGGAGCCACGTAATGCTCCGGAGGAAGTTTTGATGAGGTCGCGTGAGCGCTCCTGAAGAGGTCCTAAACGGCCCTGATGAAACCACATGGCACTCCTGAGGAGGTCTTGAGCGGCTCTGATGGAGGTGCGCAACACTCCTGAGGAGGTCCTGGGCGGTTTTGATGAAGCCACGTGGTGCTTTCTAAGGAGGTCTTTGTAGGTGCCGCTCAAGACCACTTCTTCGAGCCAGGACCTCCTGTTTCTTGCGAAAACCACCCTCCAAGTCCTCTTAGGAGGTCTTTGTAAATGTCATCCAGGACCTCTTGGGAGGTCTTTGAAGTCAGGACCTCCTAGGAGGTCTTTGAGGAGGCCATCCAAGGCCTCTTAGGATGTCCTTTGAAGACAGGACCTCCCAGGAGGTCCTTGTAGAGGCCGTTCCAGAACCTCTCGGGAGGTCTTTGAAACCAAGACATCCCAAGAGGTCTTTGTAAATATCGTCTAGGACCTCCTTTGAAGCCAGGACCTCCCAGGAGATCTTTGAAGAGGCCATTCCAAGACCTCTCGGGAGGTCTTTGAAGCCAGGACCTCCCAGGAGGTCTTTGTAAAGATCGTCCAGGACCTCCTTTGAAGCTAGGACCTCTCGGGAGGTCTTTTGAAGCCCGGGCCTCCCAGGATATCTTTGAAGATGTCGTCCAGGATCTCTCAAGAGGTCTTTTGAAGCTATTCTTTATAGATGCCAAATCTTGCCATCAACAGTACCCTGGTCGGACAAGGTCATGTGCCTAGTCTCCGACCAAGTAGCTGCTCGAAAAAGATACGAACTGCTATCTGGATCTAATTCCAGGTATATTCTTTACCGTGTGATGAATGGAACACGTGTTGTACATTCCATACCACACGACGTTACATAATCCTAAGACACTGACAACAATCACCGCGCGGTTGTGCATCTCACAGTCACTTAATCGCAGAGCAGCTGATACTTTATCAACTGTCGTCTCACTCCGACCAGTCGCAATGCTTCGCAAAGGACACCTTCTCTAGGAGCAACTGCCACCCCTTCGGAAAATATATAAGGATGGAGCGAAGACGAGAAGAAGGAGAGAGATCTGATCGTCCTGTATCAGATAAAAGCAACGCAGTTAGCCTTAGACTCATGTTTTAAGTCTGATTGACTAGCATAGCAGAAGTCATACTCGGTGTAATTAGGTTAGTCCCTAATTGAGTGGTAGATACCTCCTGTAAACATCCAGTTCATATTAATAAAGAGCAGCCCCATTCTCTCCCAGAAGATCTGTGTCATTTTCCTCTATATTTTTGTAAGATCGGCGACTCGATCATCGACAGCTGGCGCCGTCTATGGGGAAGAAGACGCAAGTTTCCTGAAGAAATTATTTGCTCATTAAATCCTCGACCATTCCTCATAATCGCACATGCGGCTATGGCAGGAGTTTGGGACGATGAAGAATCTAGGCCCTATGTGTAATGTTTTGGTAATTATGACAACCATGTAGTTTGTACTAACTCAATTTGTCGAGGCATTAATAGGGTCATCATCGGACAAGGATGAAAGAGCGCTAAAGGACATCATCTAGCTCAAGGCAAAGGTATCTAGTCAATAGGATCTTTTCTTTGTCGGACTAGGAGAATGAAGAGTAAAAGACCTGATTAGTAGAATAGGAAACCGTACTATAAAGAGGGATCAAATGTCTAGTAGCTTGAAAGCCAAGGATGCCACATTGCTCAATCTTATTTGGTTTAAAAAAAACTCGGTTCCGTTTGAAGTAGTCTGGACTCAGTTTAAATGTGTTTTTCCTTAAAGGTCGGACTGACCGACGCTATATGGCCGGACTGACCGCATGTGCGAATCAACTCCACGGCCAGGTTTTTCTAGTACGTGTTTTTCTCTGGGATTTCTTCTTGCGGACTAACCGACGGCATGAATGCGGACTGACCGCAACTCCAGATAATGCGCACGGTCAACATTTTCCAGGGAAGAGAATTTTTGGTTTTCGCTTGAAAAATTTGAGGCCGGACTGACCGCCGACATATTGGCGGACTGACCGCACATCCGGATATTCTAAGCGGTCAACATTTTCCAGTAAGTGTTTTTCAATGGATTCGGTTTTTACAGAGACCGGTCTAGCCGCCAATCACCTGTGATGCGACCGGGGTTCTTTAGAACGGCTATTTTTCTCAGTGCATTTAATGCATTGCAGTGTGTGACTTTCGACCGTTACTGTGGCCCGGTCTGACCGGTCTCTTACTTGTGGTCTGACCACATTTGAGGGTTTCGTGCTCCAACGGCTAGTGCAGTGGGTGGAGGCTATAAATACCTCACCCACTACATCATTTGACCCTTGATGAACCTCACAACACACTCTTGAGCCCCTTTGCTTGTTCTTCCACTTATTGAGAGCATTGATTTCATCTTGCAAAGTTAGTTGAGGTTTCTCCCGAGTGCATTGATTCTAGCTTTGATCTTTGTGGAACTTGAGCATCTTCAAGCGAAGAATAGTAGATCTATTACTCTTGGAGATTGCCGTCTCCTAGACGGTTTGGCGGCGTGAGCCCGGTGATCTCTTCAAAGGAGATTGTGAAGAGGCCCGGTGCAAGATTGTGAGTGGCTCGGTGTTCACCGTCTCTGGAGTGGAGCAAGAACAACCACTAGTGAAATTGAGGGAAGGCTTAATTCGTGGAGCTGGCTTGATTGGTTCAAGCTTCCTCAATGTGGATTAGTGAAGACCGGCAAGTCTTTGATACCACGGGAAAAAGTCTTGGTCTTTATTGTGGTTATTTCTTGACTTTACATTTCTGTATTTAATTCTCTAGCATTTACTTGTGCTTGAATTTGCTTAGCTAGGATTGTTCATTATATTTGTCATTGGTTATATTTGTCCCTAGTAGCATAATTGTTCTATTTGTTTAATTGTGCTAGGAAGCCTTGTTAGAACAATCTTGTTGAAAATTCTAATTAAGTCAATTAATTTTAGAAACCTCCTATTCACCCCCCCCCCTTTAGTCGGTTATCCTTGATCCTACAGACGAGGAGAACTGGTTTGACTTGGCGGACTACTCCAACCTCAACATGGAGGGATGCATCCGCGCCATGCAAGAAAATGGAATGTCATCATCCTCTTTGTAACATCATGGTTTTCTGAGCTTTTTGAAAATTTTCAAAATAGAAAGAACCATTTAGTTTTGTTGAAGTGCTAACGCTTAACTTGAGATTTTCGGAATTCAAGTGTTTAAAATGACTAAATCAAACTTCAACTAATCCAAAGCTTGGTTTATTTGGAGTTGTCTGAGCTCTGGTGTTGTCTCTCCCCGTCTCTGCTCATTCTGTTCTTCCCTCCGTCCCACTCTTTCTTTCTAGACCTCTTTAGTTTAGACCACCTTGTTGTCTGAGCATTTTCTGTATGCCCAGACCTCCCTCTTGTTTGGACTCTCCTTGAGTCCAGATCTCCTTGTGTCTAGAACTCTCCTGTGTGTTTAGACCTCTCTTGTGTCTAGACTACCCTTGTGTCTAGACCTACTTTGAGCTTAGACCTCTTTTTGTTTAAACCTCCTCTTTGGTCTGGACCTCCCCTTGTGTCCAGACCATCCCTTCGGTTTTGACCTTCCCTTGGGTCACAACCACCCTTGAGACGTTCAATGCTCGGGTTTGTGTTTCAAATGTCCTTGATTACTGACATTGAACTTCGGGTTGAATTTTTCCATTCTGGAACTCTCCTGTTCAACCTTCTTTCCTCTCTCCTGTTCATTTGGACCTCTTTGTGTTCATTTGAACCTCCCTCTTGTTCATTTGGACCTCCCCGTGTCCAATTGAACCTCCCTTGATTTCATCTTGACCGTCAGGATCTCTTTTGAGTTCATCCTGACCGTCAGGACCTCCTAGGATCTCATCTTAACCGTCAAGACCTCCCCTTGTTCCATCTTAACCGTTGAGACCTCCTTTTTGTTTGATCTCCCTTTTCCTTCATGTGGTCCGATCTAGAGCCCGCGCCTTTCCCCTCTTGAGGAGCGTTCGATTGAGTTTGGACGGTCTAATTGAGAGGAAGCATTCGGACGGTCCGAACGTTCCTATCCCCTTGGTCCACCCGATCAAAATCGGATGGCTCTGCTTCGTCGCGCCTTTTTCCTTGTCTTTTGGACCTCCTCCTCCTCTTGACCTTTGGTCTTTTTGCAAAGACCACCTCTTGTGGTCTTTTTGCAGAGACCACCCCTCTCGGTCTTTTTGCGAAAACCACCCGTCTTGGTCTTTTGCAAAGACCACCTTTGCGGTCAAGACCACCCTTGATGGTCACGACCTCCTTCCTTGGTCAAGACCTCCCCATTGGTCGCGATCACCCCCTTTGACTGAACTATTTCTCGAGTTTGACTAGCTCCACTTGTCAGTCCTACTCACCTTTATCTTTCTCCGCCACATAAGTCCCTTGTGCACTTAATGCCGGTTGTGTCACATTAAATGTGGTCACTTGCGTGGCACCTTGTTCTCCCTCCTTGTCCCCTTCCTTCTTAGCATATCTTGTCCTGTTGTCCTTCACCAGTTCGGTCATGACACTTGCCCTGTCTCCTACCTACCTTTGACTCATCCGTCTGTGAGTTTTTCAGTGACTCTCTTTCTCCTCCTTCTCAGGCCATAAACAGCTTGAGTGGCCCTCTATCATCATCTTTTTCCACACTTATTACTTTTAGCTCTTGCCCAGTTGCACTACGTTGAAGCTTCGTCGCCGAGAAGATTGTCGGAGCCTGCGCCACAACCTTGCCACCGAACAACTCGCCGGGACGCCCACGTCGCCTTCAACCGTCGCCGTCGTCCACCGACCTCCCCTCCTCCTTTAGTCTCTCTTGGCCTTGGTCAGTCTCTCCGTGCCCCAATCTTCTCCCTTGTCCCTACGACCACCTGGTGTGATCATATTCCTTGTACGACCACGTTGTGTAGTTGTAGCCTCTGTTGGACCTTCTCCTCCTTTGGATCTCCTGAAGGCCTCCCTTTGCAAAGACGACCTTCTTGGTCTTTTTGCAAAGATGACCCTCTTAGTCTTTTGCAAAGACGACCTGCTTGGGTCCTCCTCAGGACATCCCCTGACCTCCTCAGGACCTCCCTTTTGTATAGACCACCTTCTTGGTCTTCGCTATCCCCTTTTGGTCTTTTGCAAAGACCACCCTCTTAGTTGGACCTCCCCCCTGACCCATCGGACCTCTCCCAACCAGGTCGCTGGACCTTCTCCCAACCCATTGGACCTTCTCCTGAGAGCCCGATCCTAGTTGTCTATTCTGTTCTTTGCTGTTTATTTCCAGTTCGGTTTGTTTGGAGTTCATTTGGGTCTTATTTGGTCTTTATTTGCTTTACTTCGTTCTCGAGTAGGTCGCGTCGTCTCTGGGGAGCCCGAGCTCTGTAGAGGAGTATATCTTTAAGTTTTTGAGCAAGGCAAGTTACATCCTTGATCATATTGAACCCAGTATCTCAAATTATCTAAGTTATGTTTCAAATATTACTGCATGCTTATTTCAATTTAAGTAATTTAAATCCCTATTTTAACTTCATAGTTATTCCTAGTTCCTTTGTACACCCGAATTTGATTATTGATCTGATCACCCCTTGTTCCCGTAGTAAAAGAGCTAGTTCGTACATTAGTATGAACTAGCATGTTGCAAAAACCTGTGCTTAGTCAAGCTTAGACCAAAATCTTGTTTTGGGAATTTACTGCCAAAGACCAATGTTGTCTAAATGTTTTTAACCGTGAAATTGGGTTGTCATGGAGGTTGTCGGTGTTTTAGAACCGATCTTACGTAAAGATTGTTTGATTCAGGGGGTCTCCTAGAATGTAATCACGCAAAGAGATTGACATGGGAATTTTTATACAGGTTCAGGCCTTCTCCGGAGAGAATAACAACCCTACTCCTGTGTGTGTATGGTATTGAGTGTATTCTGAACAATCAGGAGAAAAACTAAGACTATTACAGATGATAGTACTTGTCTTCCTGATAGCCCGATTCGGTCGTCCCTTCCTTCTCTGATTGTCGCCTTTATATAGTCCGTGAAGGAGTGGCCGTTTCTCCGGGTGAAGTGGCGCCTCATCACATCCTGTAACGGGCGTATGTTGGCAGTAATCACCGGCGTATTAACTCCTTCACGCCGCCTGACAGCTATATATCAGAGATAATGGAGCATTACGTGCTATTACTTGTGAGAATAACGGCATATGATGATTGTTTGAATTCCTTAATCAATTGGACCCACTAAATGCAGAGGTTTAATTGATCATAAGGTGGTCGTGGCTGACACAGTCGTAGAAGAACTTACGACCATAAGGTAGTCGTAGCAAGACTTACGACTATATGGTAGTCGTAGCATGACTTACGACTATGGGGGTGGTCGTAGAATAACTTACGACCACCTAGTAGGCTCCTCCCTTATAAAATTAAGGGGTATACTCAGGGACCATATGACGTCACATTTATTTATAATAAGAATTATAGATAAAAAATAAGATGAGGATTATTAGATCCTCATCATCTAGCCCCCCAGCTTCAAGTGAAAGTAACTTACTTAGTAAAGGAGTTATAGATGGTCTTACGGCCACGAGAGGGTCGTAGAAAGATAGTCGAAGGAAAAACTCTTCGATATTTGTGTACTACTTTGACCAGAAATATGCTTAGTCAAAAAGATTGCTTACAACTATCAAATAGTCGTACAACACTCCTACGATCACGAGGTGATCGTAGTATGGTGATCGGAAGAAAAACCTTTCCGATTAACATTTCCTTTGGTCAAAAAGATCTAACCAAGGAAGTAATTTCGCTTGAGGTGTAAAAGCAAACCTGATTTTCTTGAACGGACAAGTTAGGAAATTTCAAACGACTCTCGTTAGTCTGTCCGTTGGAGCGGTTCCCGAGGCGGTGGCAACCTTTGGAATGCCACGCCTCCGGCCCAAGGTACGCGGTTATAAATACTTACCGGGGTAAGACTTAGATTTATACTTTTCCCCAAATCGTTCCAATCGTTAAATCGAGTTCTTGTCTTCTCGCCACCAACTCAAACAAAAATCTCCTTTTCGAGAGAAATGGTAGGAGAGTCTCCGAGTGGGCAGTGGGAGATGGATGCGGTGAAGATTCAAGCCACGGTTGGCCTTGAGAAAGATTCCAGAGAAGATCCTCGTGAAGTGGTTCAAGGGCGATATAGCGACATTGGCCGTCGGGGGAGGATGAGCAAATCCCCGTCTTCCAAGCGTATTGTGAGTGTGGCCTTCGAGTGCCTGCTCACCCCTTTCTCACACTTATACTCGAGTGCTTTGGGGTGGAATTGGTGAATCTTGGTCCCAATTCCATCACAATGCTAAATGTATTCGTGTATTTGTGTGAGGCATACCTGGGAATTACAGCGGACCTTGAGCTCTTTCAATACTTCTATGGAATGGCTCGACAAACTGGGATTGCTGGAAGTTGTGGTCTGAAGCTCCATGATGGGAAGTCAAAGGAATATATTCAGATGTTCACTCGGTCTTCGTGGCCGGGATGGAGAAAGAGGTGGTTTTACTGGAAAGTCACCTCAGAAGATAGCCTTATTTTTTAGGGAAGCTCATTAAAAGAAGCCTTCATGGGATTCGACTCCCGGGATATCGG
Source organism: Phyllostachys edulis (assembly GCA_036346405.1). NCBI lineage: Eukaryota > Viridiplantae > Streptophyta > Magnoliopsida > Poales > Poaceae > Phyllostachys > Phyllostachys edulis. Next base: position 6,391,873 of record CM070566.1, read on the forward strand.
TAGAATTGCCCCATACATTCAAGCCATCAAGGATTTGAAAGAGGGAGGGTTTAACTGGATGGCATGTGGTGAAGGATTTCATCACACGTCGAATTAGCCCTTTGAAGAAATGAGTACCTCCTATGTGGAGGTACACGGGGCCAAGGGACCTGACCAGGGACTATGAGGAGGGTAAGTAGTTTTACGACTTAACTCTCAGTTTGGTCTTCTTCAAAAATTGTCTAATGAATATCTTTATTTGTTTACCTAGATCTTTCGCAGGCAGAGAGGTGGTAAGTCACTATTTTTCGTAGTTGTTTTCGACTTGACTACTTATATAGTGTTTACGGGGTTTGTCGTGGAAAAACTCACGACTAGGTACTAGTCGTAAAAGGCTTACGACCAGATGCTTTGTCGTAGGAGAACTTACGACTAGATCCATGGTCGTAAAAGAACTTACGACTGGATCAATGGTTGTAGAAGAACTTACGACCAATTTAATAATGTTCATGTCCACTTTTAACCTTTACAGGTTAAATAGCGACGAAAAGAACCTGACCGACTCGCTCGATTATGAAAAAGAGGAGTCGAGAAAGCTATGGGAAAAAGTAGAATTCCTCTTGAGGAAGCTTAAAGAAGCCAACTCTGCAACTGAAAAAGTGCACGAAAGGTTAAACAGTAAGTGCTGAACTTAAGAATGCTTATGTTATTGATCTTTACCTGATTGTTGCTTCTTTTAGAAAAAGAAGATGATATGAGAAAACTCCAGAATGAAGTCAAAGATAAAACTGTGGTTATTCACGAGATTTCTCGTATCTCCAAAGATAAAGATCAAGAAATTACGAGGTTAAAATCCCGACTATCAGGTAAGCAATTCTTTACTGCGCAATCCTTTCTGAGTTATTTCCTTTTCTTACTCCCATTTTTTTTAGAAATGGATCTTGAACTAGGAAGGCTCGGCTGAAGTCAGGGATAAAACCTTGATCTATAAGCGAGGTATGCGCATTGCTAAGGCAAATGCAGAGGACATCAAATCATGGGAGAAGAGGCATGCTGAAACCATTGCTTCCCATGATGAAGAAATCAAGAAGTTGGATTCTCGACTAGTGGGTAAGAAATTCTTTTACCTGTGATTGTTTTTGTTTTCTCTTCCTCTAGGAGTTTACTTTTGCTTGACCAGTCTTATTCTTTTCAGAGCAAGTGGTCGAAAACAAACGACTCCGCGAGGCTTCGACTCGTACCCAATAAGAGATGGAAGCAATGAAGATTAATCTTCAAGGCAATATCACACTTCTGAACAATGTACTTGGTGAGCTACGTACTGAGGGAAAAGCTCCTCAAGATGATACGATAGCTGCTCACATAAGTACTATTGGGGAACAAGTCGGGACTTTGCAAGAACTAGTGATCACTCTGAAGGCCAACCAAGCTGAGTCGATAAAGGAGGCGGTCGAATCTGCAGTAAGTTATGCATTGGCAAAACTTAAAGCTCATGACCCCAGCCTTAATGTGCAACCCATCGAAGCCGACTTCGACTGCCCTGAGGCAGAAGCAAGTCGTCGATGGAAGAAATGCTGTCAGTTGGCGAGAAGGTTTGGAGGAGATCTTGTTGGGCTCTCCCTCTTGAGTAGTTAAGTAACAAACACGTGAAAAACAAGCTTTCGTTGATGTATTATATAATCCATCTTGTTTCCTGCAAATCATCTTGTCGAGTAGTTAGTAACTCAAAAGATAATTAACGAATGAAAGACTAAGACTTGAAGTCAAATTAATAACTTTATCCTAGCCCCCGACTATTTGCTTAATTTGTTTAGACAAACTAAGTAAATAGTGTTAAAAGGGTTTACGAAAGCAGAGAGGTTTGGTTAACTTGTAGTTTTTGGTCACGATTGTCATGCCTTTGGTCGAAAAAGTGGGAACGAATCGACACTAGGAAGTTCCTTCTAGTGGGCAGGACCACGTGCAGAGAGGAAAGTCTTCGACTAAGTGATGTTACCATCTCCGACTAGATTAATTAAATCGAGAACAGCAACTTGAGTTAAACAAACATCCAGAGGACTTCAAAAAATTTGTTCGCCCTTCTTTGGAAGACTCGATAAGTCTGTCTTGGTAGCAAAAAGTAGGAAACTGAACGATGCTAGGAAGTTCCTTCTAGTGGGCAGAACCACGTGCAGAGAGGAGAGACTTCGACTAGATGTGTTTCTTCCTCCGACTTAGTTGAGACGAATCGAATACACCAAAGTCAGTTGAATAAATCTAAAAAAGTGCACTCTGCTTAGAATACTTTTCAAAAGAACTGAAGAAATAATCTAAGGTGAAAAAAGTTGGCTTTTAAAAATATTTTGACTAAATAGAACCCGAGCTCTTTGTGTTGGCGGCAAAAGTGAGTAACGAGTCGATACTAGGAAGCTCTTTCTAGTGGGCAGGACCACGTGTAGAGAGGAGAGACTTCGACTAGGTGATATTACCTTCCTTTCGACCAGTGTAAAGGCAACTAGGTGTTTGGAATGTAGTCGAAAGATTATGAAAGCACTACTCAAAATTAAGACAATAGAGGTAGAAAGAACCTGAGCCTTTGTTGTCTGAACGGCTAGTTACATATAAAACTTGCGTAACTGGTCGATGTTCCAAGAATTCGAGAGAACCTGGCCGTCTTCCATTGCCAATCGTGACGATCTGGCCGAGTAACCGACCATCGTAAGGACCTTCCCACTTGGGAGAAAGTTTGTTCGATTAGACTTGGATTGGCGAGCCTCAATACCAAGTCACCTCTGACAAAAGGTCTGCGAGGTTGGACTTCGATCGTAGTATCTGCTTGAGGGCTTGTTGGTAGGCTATTTGAGCGGATTAAGGCTGGTTTCTCCTTTCTTGAGTAGATTAATATCATCCGCTCGAAGTTGTTCCTGGTTGGAGTCTTTGAAAGTTTCAACTCGTGTTGATCGTATCTTCAGTTCCGGAGGAAGCATGGCTTCAGCTTCGAAGACAGAAAAAATGGTGTTTCACCAGAGCTGATCGGTAGTCGTACGAACTACCCATAATACTGAGGGTAACTCTTGTACCCAAGCCCCCGAGCGTTTGATGAGCTGGTCGAAGACTCGGGTCTTAATTCCTCTCATTATTTGGTCGTTTGCACGTTCGACTGCCCCATTACTTTGGGGATGGGCCACAGAAGCATAACACAACTTGGTGCCCAACTCGTCGTAAAATTCTTGAAATTTTACGCTCGAAAATTGCTTACCATTATCTGTAATTATTCGACTCGGTACTCCAAATCGGGTAATTACGCATCTCATCATAAACCGTTTTGCCGCTTCCGTTGTTATCCCAGTCACAGGTTCGGCTTCAATCCATTTTGTGAACGTATCAATAGCCACAAAAAGAAACTCGAAACCTCCTGGAGCTTTGGGGAACGGTCCTAGGATATCGAGACCTCAGGTTGCAAAAGGCCAAGATAGAGGTATCGTTTGTAATGCCTGAGCTGGTTGGTGTATTTGCCTGCTATGAAATTGGCATTGGACACACTTTTAACCAACTCTTTAGCATTGTAAAGGGTCATTGGCGATAAAAACCTTGTCGAAAGGCCTTACCGACCAGCGTTCTGTAGGAAACATGATTTCCACAGATGCCACCATGTATGTCGTGAAGGAGTGTTAATCCTTCGCTCTGCGGAATGCATCGCATGAGCACCCCTTGAGTACCTCGTTTATAGAGGACTCCCTCAACCAAAGTATACATTTTGGCTTTTTGGGATAATCGATCTGCCTCGAGATCGTCTTCGGGTACAGAACCCTTCTGAAGATACTCATAGATGGGCGCCATCCAGGTATCCTCATATTCTAGAGAGGTCGTCTCAATAGGAGGTGTCTCTGGTTCGTCGACCAGTGACGGCTTCTGGAGTTGTTCCAAGAAGACTCCTTTTGGTACTACAGATCGTGAAGAAGCTATTCGGCGAGCCGGGTTCATGAGGTAATTATCCTTCGAGGATGAATTGTGCCTCGAAACCTAAAAATGCTTTTCTAGCTTACACACTTCCGATAAGTACGAGACATTGTCGGGTTAGAAACCGGTACTCTTTCCGACTTGATTCACGACTAGTTGAGAGTCTCCTCTCACGAGTAGTCGGTGAATCGAGCGCGCCATGCTCGTATGCTAGCTAGCAAACCTTGATACGCCACGTTGTTAGTGGCACGAAAGTTTAATTGTATGGCATACTTTAAGGTCTCTCCGTTAGGAGATACGAGACCACCTAGCCCCCGAGCCACTTAAAATGGCGACCGTCAAAGTACATCATCCTTTGGTCATGGGAATCGTCTTGGGGATCTGAGCAGTTGAGATTTGTCCATTCGGCGACAAAGTCCGCCAAGATCTGGGATTTAACGGCCGCTCGGGACACGAAATGGATGTCAAACTCCCCAACTTCGATCGACCATTTTGCCATGCGTCCCCATTGTTTCCCTAATACGGAGGATCGCTCCCAAGGAAACTCACACGACACAACTATTTTGTGCGCTGAAAATAATGCCATGATTTCCTCGAAGACATGAGGAGGGCATATAGAAGCTTTTGGACACGAGGTAATGCTCCTTAGGCTCGTGTAAACTTCACTTACGTAGTAAACCGGTCGTTGTACGTTTTCACGTTCTACGACTAGTACTGCGCTTACTGCCTATGGCGTGGCAGCTAGGTAAATTAAAAGCGTTTCTTCTGGTCTTGGAGAGACCAGAATAGGAGCACTCGTAAGGTACCTCTTGACATCCTCAAAGGCAGCGTTTGCCTCTTTCGACCACTCAAAACCTTCGTGTTTCCTTAGAAGTTTAAAGAAAGGTAGTCCCTTTTCTCCCAGTCGTGCGATGAAACGACTTAAAGCCGCCATGCACCCAGTGAGTTTCTGGACTTCTTTCCTTGTGGTTGGAGGGCGCATTTGGAGAATGGCCTTAATCTTTTCGGGATTTTCTTCGATTCCTCGTATAGATACTAGGAATCCAAGTAATTTTCCTGAAGAGATTCCGAACACACACTTCTTAGGATTGAGTTTTAAGCGATGTTTTCTGAGGTTGTCGAATGTTTCTTGTAGGTTAGTAATATGGTTAAGTCTCTTGATGCTTTTAACGACTAGATCATCAACATAGTCCTCTAGATTTCGGCCTAATTGAGATGAAAAAGTTGCTTGCATCAAGCGTTGAAAAGAAGCGCCGGCATTTTTTAGACCAAATGGCATTTTGACATAGCAAAATATACCAAATGGTGTAATAAATGCGGTCTTTTCTTCATCGTCTAGACACATATTGATCTGGTGGTATCCAGGATATGCATCTAAAAAACTTAACATTTCACAACCTGCAGTAGAATCAACCAACTGATCGATGCGAGGTAAAGGAAAATCATCTTTTGGACAAGCTTTATTAAGATCGATAAAGTCTACGACATCGCCATTTCTTGCGTCGACTTTCTAACCATTCTGAGGATTAGCCAACCATTACGGATGATTGACCTCTCTTATAAAGCACGCTTTAAGTAGCTTATTCAATTTCGATTTGATAGCATCTCGTCGATCGGGGCAAATCTCCGTAATTTTTGTTTTCTGGTACTTTGTCGGTAGTAAAGCTAGCTTTGTGCTCGATCACCTCCACAGGGACTCGGGCATGTCGGATGCTTGCCACGCGAAGACATCTGCGTTAGCTCGGAGGAAAGTGATGAGGCGTCTTCCTACTTGGGGTCGGAAGTATCCCGATGTGAACGATCTTGAGGGCTCCCTGCGTCGGAGGAACCTCTTTGACCTTGTCGTTCGGCTTTGGTGCAGCTTTGAAGCCGACTTGCTAGTCGAAGGTGACTTTCTTCTCGAGTTGGTATTTGTCCAACCATCTCGAGGATCGTGATCGCAGGTATGCACCATCTTCTTGTCACAATGAATTGTGATTACTCCTTTGGGACCTGGCATCTTAATACATTGATATCCATAATGAGTAGCCATTAGGAATTTTGCCAAAGTTGGTCGTCCGAGTATGGTGTTATATGCCGTATCGAAATCGACCACATCAAAGGAGATTTTCTCTGTCATGAAATTATTTGGTGAACCAAATGTTAAAGGAAGAGAAACTTGGCCAATTGGTTTGGCCGAAGATCCCGGTACGATCCCATGGAAAGAGTATCGTACCGGTCTTACCTTGGTCTGGTACTTGCATCTCATCGGGGCACTCGTAAATAAAATATTTAACGAGTTGCCACCATCAACAAAACTTCGATTGACCGGACAATTGTTGATGGTGGGTTCGACCACGATCGGATACCGACTGTCGAGTCGAAGAATCGGCGATCACCCTTCTCAAAGGAGATGGTGACTTCCACCACCGGTAATTTATTAACAAGAGGAGGATCTATGGAGTTTACCTCACGTTCAGTGACCTTAGTACATCGCTTTGATTCATATGCCGATGATCCCCGTAGATGTGCTCGGCGGTGTGTTGCGGATCACAGGCGGCATCTCCTCCTCGTCATCTGAGGACTTATGACCACTCGTTTGTCCTACCTGCTCGAGAGTGGGAAGTGGTCCTTTGCCGTTGTAGTAGTCTTCAAGCTTTCGTTGAAAGACCCGGTAGTTGCGAAGGTCATGTCCTTCCTTTTTATGGAAAGGACACCACCTAGGCTTATCATTTTTTCGATCGGGGCACTTACCTTTGCCTCGGTCGGAGTGCGGCTTGGAGGTGTGTGGCTCTTTATCATTCACAGCCAAAACCTCCTTGGAACCGCTGGCTTGGAGTTTTTGACCCTTCGCCTTGTTCTTGGACTTTTTTGCTTTCTTATCTTTCTTCTTACCAATGTCGCCTGGCTCTCGAGAGGTATTGTCTTCTCGATCGATTGTGTTGTTCCACTCGGCCGCCTCGAGGCGATCGCATATCGATCGACCATCTCAAAGAGTTCGATGGCGATGGTAGGCGGATTTAAAACAATATCTTCTGTTATCCTTCTACTACGGACACCTTGCTTGAAAGCCCTGATGACAGATGAATCAGAAACTTCCGGAATTGAATTATGAACCTGACTAAAGCGTTTCATGAATTGGCGCAAGGTCTTGTTGTCGTTCTGTCTCATCTGGTGCAAGTTGTCCTCCTTCCCAGGGCGATTGTAAGTGCTTTGAAAATTCGCCAGTAGAAGGTCGCAGAGGTGTTACCAAGAATAGATCGACTCGAGTGGTTGGTTCAATAACCACGATCAAGTAGACCCTTCGAGCACAGTTGGAAGGTAATTTGCCATCACATGTTCTCCTCCTGCCGCTCGGACAGCTGTTGTGTAGATTTGAAGGAATTCGATGGGATTTTGAGAGCCATCGAACTTTTCCATGTTCACTGGTCGAAAACGAGGTGGCCAGCGAACAGCTCGGAGATCAGGCGAGAATGCCCGACATCCAGTAATAACTTCTTGACGCCTCCTTTGCAGAAAAGAAGGGTTGATATCATCAGGTGGTCGTACTCGACGATACCCAAGATGTGAGTTGACCCAACCTATGATAGGTCTCGGTCCCACGAGGGAATACTCCTCGTAGTTCATCTCTATTTGCGATTCCCATGTCGGAATGGTGGCGATCACCTCTCAGGGGTTTGTTGATCATCAGTCGTTCGAAAGACATTTCTCTAAGTAGGAGATCGATGCGACTTCTTGTTCGCGTCGATTCTTCGTGGTGATATGTTCGTCGATCAGTAGTGAAGAAGTCGTATTGCTACGACTTCCTGAATGATGTCGGCGAGGTGCTTCCAGTCTTGCCATCGTGGACCGAAGCCTTTGTGCGATCTCCTCGACGAAGAGATCGTATCCTGGCGCTCGGGCGAGCTCTCGAGTTGGATTCTCGAGCAAGTCATTGATGTATTAGAGTTCTTGAGCTTCCTCTGATTGATATTGGATGCGCCCAGGCAAATTCTTCTGGGCTTCAATCTTCTTTCGTCGAATAGCTCAAGATCTTCCATGTCGGACTCTTGAGACTGCCTCAATGGAGTGCGAGAATGTCGAGAATTTCCCTCGCGTTCATGAAGGTGTTGGTCGTGTCCGCCATCGGTGGTGCCCTTGCCACTGCCACGAGGGGGCGTAGTGCGTGATCTTCGGGGAGCGTCCCCAACTCGGTCTCTAGGAGAGTGACCTTCATCCGAGGGAAGGACGAGGACCTCCCGTTGATGATTCTCACTTGCGCTCGTGGCCTCCCCGCTTGAGGAGTAGTCGAGAGACACCATCTGGCGACTTGGAGCAATCCCCTCCAGGTAGGAGAACTCTGGGTTATAACCGTCTCCGTCGGCAGGTGTGACCTGCGGAGAGATGGTCGAATTTGCAGGAAAAGCATGCTTGATCCCGCTCTCTCTGAAGTCATTCGAAGAGAGAGGATCACCGGATGCTGGTGGAGTCCTGGAATTGTGGCTTCCAGAACTTGACTCGCCAAGTCGGACCGCCTTAGGGGGACTCGGACACTTCGAGGAAAAACTCTCGTCGTGTTGTGAGTACACAGGTGTAGTCTGGTCGATTGACCCTTGTCCTTTGAGAGGGTAGATTCCTCCTTGGACGTCTTGTTGTGGGGATAGGATCCTCCTCAACTCCATCGCATTGTCTCTGGATCTGCGGGAAGATCCCCAGAGGCGGCAGCATACCATCGGATGAGTCAATACTCGGCTCGTGAATCGAAACCGCATCCATGTCGGCGTCTCAGACCGCCAAGTCGAACTAGTTCTCCTCGTTCCATTCTCCGCCATGAGTGCATGAGATTTGGGAAAAAACGATATGTTGACAAGAGATTACCGGAAGATCCCCACGATCGGCGCCAACTGTCGGTGTTTTAGAACCGATCTTACGTAAAGATTGTTTGATTCGGGGGGTCTCCTAGAATGGAATCACGCTTGAGAGATTGACACGGAATTTTTATATGTGTTCAGCCTTCTCAGGAGATAATAACAACCCTACTCCTGTGTGTGTATGGTATTGAGTGTATTCTGAACAATCAGGAGAAAAACTAAGACTATTACAGATGATAGTGCTTGTCTTTCTGATAGCCCGATTCGGTCGTCCCTTCCTTCTCTGATTGTCGCCTTTATATAGTCCGTGAAGGAGTGGCCGTTTCTCCGGGTGAAATGGCGCCTCATCACATCCTGTAACAGGTGCATGTTGGCAGTAATCACCGGCGTATTAACTCCTTCACGCCGTCTGACAGCTATATATCAGAGATAATGGAGCATTACGTGCTATTACTGTTTGAATAACGGTATGATGGTCGTTTGAATTCTTAATCAATTGGACCTACTGCCTGCAGAGGTTTAATTGATCATAAGGTGGTCGTGGCTGATCTGGTAAGAGAAGAACTTACGACCATAAGGTAGTCGTAGCAAGACTTACGACTATATGGTAGTCGTAGCATGACTTACGACTATGGGGGTGGTCGTAGAATAACTTACGACCACCTAGTAGGCTCCTCCCTTATAAAATTAAGGGGTATACTCAGGGACCATATGACGTCACATTTACTTATAATAAGAATTATAGATAAAAGATAAGATGAGGATTATTAGATCCTCGTCAGAGGTTTTTGGAAATGATTTTGTAAAACAAAGAAAAAGGGAAAAAATTGATTTAGAATTGGGCTAATTGGCTGTCTGGTTGGTGCACGTTGATGCATGGGATCGTGTCATTTCTATGGCCGATGCCCACGGGTTGGTGGAAGTCGCTCAAGTCAGTTGAGAACCGGTCTGTGAGACGCATCTTGCTAGCCACATCGTGCAACCACATGTCCTGTATGGGCAGGACCTAGCCGACTAATTTGCAAAGTTCCATCGCGGTTGATCCTGTTGATGCAGTGGGTAGTCGTTTGAATGGCCTGTTAGCCCCGCCTGGCGCAAGAGGGGGCCCTTGATCTCTGCGGGTTTTTATCCGCAAGGTGGGGTGAAACCTTAGCGAGGGTGGACTGCGTTGGAATGATGCACTGTAAAGGCCTTGTCATGTGCTCTAGACCACTTACCTACGGCAGTGAGTGGTGGCACCGATGGATGCCAAACAAACTAGAGAACTCGTGTCGTGTGGGTAAAGCTGTACACCTCTACAGAGCGTGAAACTATTCGAATAGCCGTGTCCACGGTCATGGACATGCTAGCAAAGCCACTCAAAGTTAGATGTTGGTTTTTGTTTCAAAAGGATTTTGTTAAACTGTCTTGGATCTCTATCCAATGGGTTTTGGGCGAGGAGCCTTGTGACAGGAGGGTATCCTTCATCACTTGTTGATGAATGTTATCCAAACTATAAAACTAGTTTTGGAAAAATTTTAGTTATTGTATAAATGCTTTGGAACTTAGTATTTTAATTTGAAAGAAACTTGGCTTTATGCAAATCAACCATATTAAGCCTTCCTTTGAGATATCCATGTATGCATGTCATTCTGTTATTTGACGGGTGTAACTTGCGAGCACGATCGTTGTGCTCACTCTTGCTTGATTCATAATTGAGCAGGTGAGGATGCCTTCAAGAAACTTGTGGTCCAGGACGTCTAGGCTGCGACCTCCAATCGATTGCCTGTGGTGAATCGGGTGGACTACTGTTTTGTCTTCTGCTGTATTTTATTTTTGTGGGGTCTTGAGCCGCCCTTTGTAATCAACTCTGTTGCTATTAATAAAATTCATGTTTGATGTTTGTTACCACTATTGTATGCTATGTGAGCTAGCCACTGATCCTTGGGACTAGTTCGGTTTGCACAGAGGACTTGGAGTCATTCCAAGTCTCACGACCTTCTCAGGTTTGGTCTCTCGACCACCCCTGGGATGGGTCGTAGCACTTGGGGTCACCACGTGTCCCACGCCCACCTCCAGACCTCCGGGTGGTCTTGAAGGACCTCCCGGGTGGTCTTGGGGATCACTGGGTGGTCCTGAGGGACCTCCCAGGTCTAGTCGTGACTGGGTCCGGTTGCGACCAGACTTGGAGACCTCCTGGTTCAGCCGTGACAGGACCTCTTGGGTCATGTTGCGGCTAGGTCTGGAGACCTCCTGGTCAGGGCGTTATACTCTTCCTCCGTTGGTTCGCACGTCGCCGACATTAGCGAAATCAACTGGATGCATGAGGATACACCACTACGACAAGTGGCACTTTCAGAGGAACCAGCCATTCCAACCAGTTCGGAATGTACAAAACCCTCTCCAAGCCCGGTCCTTTCGACCAGCGAAAAAGGTGATGAAAATTCAGCACAACAACTCGAGAATCACTATACTCTCGATGAAATCATGGCTGAAAGATACTCACCTACGGCTTCTGACGATTCCAGGAGCCAACCGACATCTGGTAACGGTGTCGATGGAACCCCCACTGGTCATGGACCAAGTAGGGATGATAAGACTCAGCATACGATCGGCAATCCGCTGGGTCAGGCTGAGCCCACCACAAAAACCTCAGGAGATGATCATCTCCGACCGCTCTCCATCATGGAAACTCCTAGCAGAAGCATTGGAAGGCTCTCCATTAGTTACGATGGAAACTCGTCAGAAGATCGTTGCTGGAGGCACGAGGTCAATGCGATCGGATGAAGGATCTAGACTCGCCATTATGTGATAATGGAGTTTTGGTGATTAATGACAAATCTAATTGTGAGACTAGCACTTTTATTGATATACATATTGTGTAGTCTTATTTGGATATAAAGGTGAAAACCATGAAGGTATGCAAGTGATTAATGACAAATCTAATTCATTGGATAAACAAAAGGAAAAATCCAAACAGGTGTGTATTCATAATGATAAATCTATTTGTAAGACTAACACTCTTATTGTTATACCATGCTTAGTCTTGGTTTGGATATAAAGATGAAAATCAAAGAGGTATGCATTCGACATCATTCTCTTATATATGTTGCATTCCTTGAATCCAAAATATAGGTTGAACTCCACCAAAAGGTTAACTTGAATATGTGCATATGTTCCAATTACACATTTGTGTATGCACACATTTAGGGGGAGCTTAATCTATGTTTTGTGGTTTCATTAGTATTGATCCATATTCCTTTTCACATATATTAAGGATCTTTACTTTGAAACGTATCCTTTGAATATATTTAACTTATGTAGTTAATATATTCATATGAGTATATGAGACTTGTGTAGTTCATACATTCTTGAATATATTTAACTTGTGTAGTTAATATATTCATGTGTGTATATGAGACTTGTGTAGCTCATATATCCTTTGAGTATATATAACTTGTGTAGTTGTATATATTCATAAGAGTATATAAGACTTGTGTAGTTCATATATACTCATTGTCTCTTTACATTCAATTTATTTGCAATTGAAATTATTATCATCAATTACCAAAGAGGGAAAGATTTTGATATCTTGTCCCACCATTATGAGTTAATGGTATGTCGTGGTAATTAATGATAACCATATTGTGGAACTAACTTTTTTCCATGAGTTGGATAAGCAGGTTAGGTTCCATGGTAATGAAGACTTGGCATGACATCATGTGTTGATGGTCATCAAGTCAACAGGAGTTCCATCATGTGTTGGTGGAAGTCAAGCGAAGGAAATCATCGTGTGTCGATGATGTTCAAGAAGAGGAGATGATCATGAGTTGATCATCAAGTCAAGTGAAGGTCCATCATGTGTTTATGGAGGTCAAGTGAAGAGTACATCATGTGTTGATGCATATCAAGATTCGGGATGGAGAATGTCATCATGTATTGATGAGCATCAAGTCAAGATCCCGAAGTGAAGCTTCATCATGTGTTGATGAAGGTCAAGTGAAGAACTCATCATGTGTTGATGAGCATTCAAGTCAAAAACCCGGACTTGAAGTGAGGATGTGCGTCATCAAGCTTCAAGTGGTTGCTCAAGGCAAAGGTATGACTAGCTAGGGCTAAGGATGTGTTCCTAGTCTTTACCGGTCTCGGTGTTTGGTTGGGAGACCGGATTGCTAGTATAGGTTTGCCATACTATTAAGAAGGGTCTTGACTAGTAGCTTGAGTTAGTCATGTGTTGATAGCTTATTGTGTTTGCTCTAGCTCACCTTAACATGTTGCCAATATTTGCGAATGTGTTTTGCAAATAGTTGTGGCTCATGGATAATCTTTGTAGCATGTGACTATAATTTGCAAATGTGTTTTGCAAATGGTTGATGTCCATGCACATTGTCCTTGTGGCATGTTGCCAATATTTGCAAATGTGTTTTGCAAATAGTTGTGGCTCATGTATGTTCCTTGCAACATGTGACTTAAGTTTGCGAATGTGTTTTGCAAACGGTTTAAGTCTATGTACCTTATTCCTTGTGGTGTGATTCTAAAAGTTGGCAAATGTATTTTGCAACTTGTTGAGAATCTCACTTGAATCATTGTTTGCATCGCGCGTCAATTTGGCAAATGTGTTTTGCAAATTGAGTTGAAGCGGAGTGCAATTTGTGGTTTGATTCTAAAAGCTGGCAAATGTGTTTTGCAAGTTATTGAGAATCTTGCCTACATGTCTTGTTTGCATTTCATATCTTTTGCAAATGTGTTTTGCAAAATTGAGTTGAAAAAGAAATGCAAAAATCATGTTTTCTTCTGTGGTGCGGTCTGACCTCAAGTATATGGGCGGTCTAACCGGAGTCCGATCTGACCGATGGTATGAGTGCGGTCTGGCCAGGCCTTGAGTCAAGCACCCGTCGACTTTTTTCCAAAGAGCGACTTTTTCGGAAGTGCGTGCGGTCGGACCATGAAGATGTCTGGACGATCTGATTGGGTGGCTTGGCCCGACCGCCATTGGTTGTGGTCAGACCAAAGGCACTCCAACGGCTAGTTTTTCGACCATTGGAGGGGGTGCGGTCTGACCCGCCACATGCCTGCGGTCAGACTGGCCTATGCTGATTTTTCAGCAGATTGCTCCCAATGGCTAGTTTTTATGTGTGGGCTATAAATACCCACCTTGGCCATGTGAGGGGAGGTTGCTGGTGTTGTGAGACATTCTATTGAGCTAGTGCAAGCGCTCTTACACTCATTTGTGCATGTGTTTCACTTAGAGAGGTTGGAGAGGCAAACCCTAGTGCATGTGTTGCATTAGGTAGTGGATTGTGTATCCATTTGAGCTTAGACACTTGATTGGTTCAAGTGAGGGTCGTAGACCTATTACTCCTGGTGTTTGCCGACACTTAGATGGCGTGGAGGCGTCGTTAGTCTGGTGATCTTCTCAAAGGAGCTTGTGAGAAGGCCCGGTATTTGTGAGTAGTGTGGTGCTCGCCATCTCCGGAGTGGAGGAAGGAGCAACCGTAGTGGAGTGAGGTGTTGGTTCGGTTTGGAACCAGTCCAAGTGGCTGGACTTACCTCGGAGGCGGGTGCTCAATTCGTGGAGCCGGTCCAATTGGTTTGGGCTTGCCTCAACGTGGATTATGGGAGACCGGCAAATCTCCGAACACCACGGTAAAACATCGACGTGTCTTTGTGGTGTGATCTCTTTTTCCTCACTATTGCATTTACATTCATTGTGTATGAATGCTTAATTTACTTTGTGCAATTTATATTCCTCGAATTAAATTGCTTATTCATTGTGCATGATTGCAATAGTTATTCATTACCTTGTGCTATTGTCTTTGTTATAATTGAATTGCTTACAAGTCTATGCTTGATTGTTATATTTATCATTAGACTTATTGTTGGTGCACTTAGTTGAACCTAGTTGATTTAGGCTTTAATTGTGCAAAATCGTATTTGTATTAGCTTCCGCATTAGAAATCGGTTTAGCCTTAGAGATGCTAGAAACGACTATTCACCCCCCTCTAGTCAGCCTCCTCGATCTCACATCGGAGATATAAATCAAGATGCCTTGCCCAGTCCTACACTCTCTGTCACGCCACCACGTGCTGGTAGAAATGATACGGGCCATCAAGCACCAAATGTCGGAGGTAACAGAACTGATAGACGTCCATCAGTTAACTCGCTTGGCTCTGCCCCACCAAGAATAGCTGATCGAACGGAACAAACTAGGAGGTCAGGGGAAGGTTCAGATCTTCGAACACCTACTACCAGCATGAATCCTCCGAGGCCTTCGGTAACGGCACAAAACCTGCAACGTGTTCAGGGTATTTTGAATAATTCTGTCGGACCCGGGAACGAAAGATCCCGAATCCTCTGTGTTCATACACCAGTCCAGGATTTCCGGTGTACACAGTTACAAAAATGATAACATAACCAAGTCTCGTATTTCATTAATAGTATTTGAGTTCGATACAAGCGGGCATGAAGCCAAATAAAAAGTAAATAACACAAATGAAAATAAAAGATAGTAGTAGGCGAGCGATCCACCACAGGCAATCGTCTGGGGGCGTAGCCTAGGCGTCGGTGTCCTCACCGTCCTGATAGTAGTCTTCTCCTGAAATTTTGTTGCATAAAGCAAGCATGAGCACAACTACCGTGCTCGCAAGTTACACCCAATATGGAATTGTAATGCATGCATAAGGTAAACAAATGACATTGGCGGGGTTATTTTATGTAAAAGCAAATAGGTTTTAGTTTAAATAATCATAGTAGATTGCAAGGCCATTTTCATACAGTAATTAAAATCATAACTTTAGAAGACAATTGTATCATGTGGATAACCTCCAACAAAGGTGATGGATATCCTCCAATCACCATGGCTAACCGCCCAATTTTTCCCACAGGACTAACCATCCTGAAAACATCTGTTGAAACTATTTTAAAACCAAAAACAAGTCTAACTCAAAGTGGCTTTGCTAGCATGTCCATGACCGCGGACGCGGCTATTCGAATAGTTTTCTACTCTGCAGAGTTTGTACAGCTTTACCCACACGAGATATTATACCCTTTGTGTCGGCCAATCCACGCTTCCTAAGGCGTGTGACAGAGCAAATATCACAAGGCCGTTACAATGATCTACCTCACAGTACTCATGCCCGCTAAGGTTTCGCTTCCATTGGACTAACCATCCTCCGGAAGCCCCTCTTGCTCCATGTGGGACTCTTGTCTAACCAACACCCACTCATACAACATGGCACGAATATCTATGAGGTATCCCAAATTATTAAGCCGAGTCCTTCCCATACAGGACATGTGGTGGTACGTTTTGGCATAGCAAAGGCAGCTCAAAGGCGGTCCTTAATTGACTTGGGCGTCTTTCCAATTAAACCACAGGCTTTAATCCTAACAGATTAAACCCGTGCATAAACTCGCACCCACCTTTCATCCGTTCGCCCAAGTCCAAACCATCTTTATTTTATTTAGTAAAACCACCTTTACAATAACACTATGGTAAAACAATACCATAGGTTCAAGTTTAAACAAATTTGTAATGATTTGGCTTGGCTAAATCCTCCTAAAATCAAAATCATGGTTTAAGCATTTGCTAAGCATTTCCAACCAATTTATCTATGGTGACAAGGGATGACATTTCAATATTCAAAGTTGGCCATACAACGACAAATGGAATAACTAAGCATTTAAACACGGTATTAAAATAATTGACTAAAAATATGCATGCAATAATAATTTTAAAAACTGAATTAAATAACTTTAACATAGTAGGTGCAACATGGTCAAAGTGTAACTTGCCTTCGCTGCGATCTTGAAATTCTAATTCTTGGAAGAATCAAATTCCCGGAATAAATAAGTAATCTAAGCATGGAAATACGAACAATCAAAAGAAACTCAAATAAACACAAAGAGACAAATTAGGCTAACTCCAAATAAACTAATTTTAATTTATTAGGCTAGATAATATTTTTATAAGATTTTAGAAATTTAATTCACTAAATTTGGAGTTGTAAAAGCAGGAGTTATGAATTTTACCAATTTTTATCCTAAATTTGGATTTAAATGAATTTCTAAATTCTAAAGCAGTACTAAACTGAACTCTAAATTGAATCATTATATTTTATTTAAGTAGATAACAATTTTCTATGAATTTAGCAATTTGAATCATCTAATTTGGAATTAGGGATCAAAAGTTATGAATTTTACAAGTTTATATCTTAACTTTGCAATTTAAATAGTTTTGAATTAAAAATGACAATTTAAACTAATTCCAGAGGAGATTTTTATATTTTATTTAGCTAGACAATAATTTTATAAGATTTTGAAGTTGGATTCACTCAATTTGAAGTTAGGAATCTAAAGATATGAATTTTTCCAAATTTTAAACTGAATCTGCCAATTTAAACAATTTCTTGATTTAAATTTCCAAAGGAAATCCATTTATCGCGTAATCTTGACAACAATATTTGGGTTTTCAATTTTTTAAAAAAGCTGACATGTGGGGCCCTTGTGTCAGTGACCAGGTCCATATGGACTTGGCCCACGGGCTTGGCTCACGGGTGAGGTGGCGTCTTGCAAGATCGACGTGGCGCCACGTGGCGCCACGTGGGATCGATCTTTGGCGTGGCGCCGAGGTGGCGTGCGCGGCACGGCCACGTCGGCCTGCGGCGGTGGTGCTCGGTGGTGGCCTCGGCCGGCGCTTCACGCGCCACGGCGAGGCGTGTGGGTGGGCTCAATAGAACGAGGGCGAACGCCGAGTAGGATGCTCACCGGAGACACGCGAGGAGGCGGCGGAAGCGGCGTCGGCGAAGCTTGGCGACGGCGGCGGTCGGCGATGAAGGTGGGGTTCCGTGGAGCTCTGGCGGCGAAGGTGGGCACCGACTTGGCGGCCTCCTGGCGAAGTCTAACGGTGGCGGCGGCGACGACGGAGTTGACCGAGGCGCGAATCGGCGATTTGGAGCTCCCTCGTCGACGGCGAGAAAATCCAAAAATCTGACCAGGGGAAATAGGGGAGGCGAGTGGCGGCGTTGGAGAGGGTGAGGCGCTCCCGATGCTCCCTTTATAGGGGCGGGGAGGTCGAATCGGCGTGAAGGAGGTGGCGGTCATGGGCGGCGGTTGCGCTTAGTGGCACACGCGAGAAGAGAGGGAGAGAGGTGGGGATCGTGGCGGCGTGAGGCGCGGATCTCGCGCCTGCAGCGAGGATCGTGAGGCGTGGGCGCCCAAGGCGACGCTTTAGAGTCTTGAAAATGGCGGCGGCGACGTGGTCCTGTGCGTGCGCGAGGAAGACGGAGACGAGGAGGACGAAAGCGGCGGGGCCCTCGGATTTGCATCGGACGGTCAGGGTGAATCGAGCGACGCGGTTGCAAGGGAGCCGTCGGATGGGCGATGAAGGGTGGAGAGAGAGGGAGGTGGGATGAGGGAGATGGGGCGCGGGTGGGCCGTGCTGGGCCGCGCGCGGGTGAAAAGGAGATGGGCCGGCTTGGGTTTCGGCCCATACACTATTTGGGATTTTCTTTTGATTTCCTATTTTAAATATTCCGATTAATTCAATTAAGCTCTAGAAAATAGCAGATAAATTCTAAAATCCTAGGAAAATTTCTCGGATGACTCTAGAATTATTGCGGACTTAAATAAAATAATTCTAACTTAAAGTTGATAATGGATTTTGAATTGAAATTTCTTTTTGGCTTTCAACAAGTTAAACAATAGTTTTTAATTTGCAGAAAATTCACAAATTCAAATAAGTTTTAAACTTAAATCCAAATTTGAAATTTTTGGGTTGTTACAAACCTCCCCCCCTTAAGGGAATCTCGACCCCGAGATTCAGGATTGACCGGCAAGAAGATGGGGATATCCCGCTTTAATATCTTCTTCTCGCTCCCAAGTGGCTTCACTTTCCGGGTGGTGGCTCCACTGGACTTTGTATGAACGGATGATCTTGTTCCGTGTGACACGCTCGGCGACGTCTAGAATCTTGATCGGTTGCTCCACATAAGTGAGGTCTTCTTGAAGCTCAACGCTTTCCAGGGGGGTCTGATCTTCAGGCACTCGAAGGCACTTCTTTAGCTGTGAAACATGGAAGACATTGTGTACAGCGGACAAGAGATGATGGTAGCTCAAGCTGATATGCAACTTCACCTCTTCTTGCCAAAATCTTGTAAGGTCCCACAAATCTGGGTGCAAGTTTTCCTTTGGTCGGAACCTTCTAACTCCTCGGAGTGGAGTAACTCGAGATAAACAAAATCTCATACGCAAAGGTCAAATCACGGCGATTATCGGCATAACTCTTACATCGGGTTTGAGCTACTTTCGATGTTCTCTTATTGCTTTAACCTTGCTTTGGCTTCTTGATCAACTCGGCCCAAAGAACTGATGCTCTCCTACTTCATCCCATAGAAGCGGAGTTCTGCATTTCCTGCCATACAAAGCCTCAAATGGGGACATC
This sequence comes from Phyllostachys edulis, assembly GCA_036346405.1. Taxonomy (NCBI): domain Eukaryota; kingdom Viridiplantae; phylum Streptophyta; class Magnoliopsida; order Poales; family Poaceae; genus Phyllostachys; species Phyllostachys edulis. Next base: position 6,411,037 of record CM070566.1, read on the forward strand.
TGAAGACTGGCTTGGTAGCTATTGTTATACGAAAACTCTGCATAGGGCAGATTCTTGTCCCAACTCTTTCCGTAATCCAAGGCGCAGGCTCGAAGCATGTCTTCAAGGATTTGGTTGACTCGTTCGGTCTGGCCATCCGTCTGCGGATGATATGCAGTGCTGAAATTAAGTCTGGTTCCCAAAGCTTCATGCAGACTCTGCCAAAATCTTGACGTAAACTGTGATCCTCTGTCGGACACGATCTTCTTGGGTACTCCATGCAGACAAACGATCTTAGCCATATATAACTCTGCTAACTTGCTACATCTGTAGGTGGTCTTGACTGGAAGGAAATGCGCTACTTTTGTTAACCGATCAATTATCACCCAGATGGAATCACATCCAGTCTGAGTCCTAGGAAGTCCGGTGATGAAATCCATACCAACTTCTTCCCACTTCCACTCGGGGATCGGTAATGGTTGCAACAAACCGGCGGGTCTTTGATGTTCTGCTTTGACTCGTGACAAACATCAGCAGACTCGTACTCGGCAATTTCCGCTTCATCTTGACTCCACCAATATCTTTCCTTAAGATCTGATACATCTTGGTACTTGCCGAGGTGAATGGAATAAGGCGACTCATGGGCTTCCTTGAGAATCGATCGCTTTAAATCCTCTTTGATGCGGTACACGATCACGGTTTCGAACCACACTGTTCCTTCCTCATCTTCGGTGAATCCTGAAGCTTTGCCTCTTCTCATATTCTTCTTGATCTCCTTGATGTCTTCATCTTCTAATTGCTTTTCTTTGATCTGACTCTGAAGTGTTGATTGGACTTCCAGGGCATTCACACATCCTTGCTCAACAATCTCCAGGTTCAGATGCTTCAATTCTTCATATAACTCTGGCTGATTCTCTGAACCAAGAGGGTATTGCAATACGCCTTTCTACTCAGGGCATCTGCAACCACATTTGCCTTGCCCGGATGATAATGAATCCCAAGGTCATAATCCTTTATTAATTCTAGCCATCTTCTCGGCGGAGATTAAGGTCGATCTAGCGTAAAGATGTACTTGAGACTCTTATGATCCGTGAAAACCTCACACGGTTACCAATGAGATAATGCCGCCAGATCTTCAATGCATGTACAATCATTTGCTAACTCCGGTCGTGGGTTGGATAATTTCCTTCGTGTGGCCTCAAGCGCCGAGATGCATAAGATCTGACTTTGCCCTCTGCATCAATCATACGCAAGAAGTCCACGGCGAGGCGTCATGAAAATCACAAAATCTTTATGAATATCTGGTAGGACCAACACAGTCTTTGAAACTAGTCTCGACTTGACTCTTGGAAACTCTCCTCGCAAGCATCTGTCCATTCAAATTTCTTCTCCTTCTTGAAGAGTTGAGTCATTGGTCTTGCTAACTTGGAGAAACCTTCAATGAATCTGCGGTAATACCCACCAATCCAAGGAAACTTCTCACCTCTGTGGATGACTTGGGTTGTTTCCAATCCATTCTCGCTCGACTTTGGTGGATCTCTGCAACTCCTCCTGCCGACACAATATGTCCAAGGAATGCCACTTGACTTAGCCAAAATTCGCACTTGTGAATTTGGCATAAAGCTGTTCTCCCCGAGTTTTCCCAAAATCAATGAGGTGGTCCTCATGTTCTTCTTCATTCTTGAATAGACGAGGATGTCATCGATGAAAACAACCACAAACTTATCCAAGAATTCCATGAACACTTTGTTCATCATATTCATGAAATGCGAGGCGTTCGTCAAACCGAAAGACATTATAGAACTTCGTATAGTCCATATCTGGTGGTGAAATTTGTCTTGGGATATCTTACCGTGCGATCTTGATTGATGATAGCGGATCTCAAATCAATCTTCGAGAATACACTTGCTCCTTTCGGTTGATCGAGCGGATCATCAATCCTAGGTAGCGGTACTTGTTCTTGATTGTCACTTCATTGAGTGACCTATAATCCACACACATCCTCATCTTGTTGTCTTTCTTCTTGACAAAGCGATCTTGGTGCCCCTGGGTGATGAACTTGGCGAATATATCCCTTGCTCCGCAACTCTTCAATTTGTTTCTTCATCTCTCGCCAATTCATTGGCAGGCATTCTCAGAGGGTCGCCGAGATTGGAGCGGTCCACAGGACTAAGTCAATTAAGAACATTATGTCCCCGTCCGGTGGCATCTTGCCGTAAATCATCGGGAAAGACATCCGTGAATTCTTGCACCATGGTATATCTTCAAGCTTTAACTCCTTCAAAATTTGGTCGGGATGGAACTTCCTCCGTCTGTCTTGGGCTTGAATTCAAGCGTGACTCCTTCCTCGTTAGTGAGAGTAATAGACCTATTGGCACAATCTATCCGTCCTTGATTCTTGGCTAGCGGTCCATTCCAAGTATTACATCCGGACCTTGAGAATGCAAGACTATCATATACGCCATGAAGGACACTCAGGATATCTCCAGGTAAGATTCGGGCATAGAGAGGCGGTTCTCATTTCGAGCAGGGAATGGATTATCATAGGATTACTTAATGGAGAAATAGGTAACCCATTTTGCCCACAAACTTATTGGATACAAAAGAATGCGAAGCTCGGAATCAAGCAGGCGATCTTTGGTATCGAATTAACAAAAGCGTACCGGGGCGGCGTCTGGTGCTTTGCTGAGCTTCCTCTGCCTGTGGCGTGATTCACACGCCCTTCGTGAATCGCCCGCCGGCTTTGGGGTGCCGCCCGTGGGCTGGTACTCGATCTTGGCTCGGCCGGTCATGAGATCGTCTCTTCGGGCATTTGTTTGCATAATGTCCAGTCTCGTTACAATGGAAGCATGTCACTCCTGCTGCTGATGAAGTTGGGTTCTTCTGCCAAGCTCGCAGATGCATTGTTGCGGAAGCCAGAAGAGTTGGAGCTGCCTGGTCTGCATGGAGCTCTGGGTGTAGAGGACTGGAACCTTCCACTCTGAGGTGGCTGAGGCTGAGCAAAGCGAGGCTTGGGTTGCCCTCCAGAGTTGAACTTCTGAGCGGCCATCCTCCGTTTGCGGTTCTCCATCTGCAGATGTTTGGCCTCCTGGCGAAAAGCTTTATTCACTAACTGCTGGAAGTCAGTGTAGTCATTGGAGACCAGCTGAACTGAGATCTCATCGTTCAAACCATCCATGATCCTTTCCTGCCTTTCTTCATCACTAGCCACGTCTGCTGGGGCATAGCGAGCAAAATTTGGTTGAACTTGTACAGTATTCACCTTTGTGCGGTTGCCTTGTTTGAGCGTGGAACTCTTTCTTCTTTAGGGTCATTATCCTCGGGAATATGTGCATGGCGGAAAGCCCGCACAAACTCCTCCCAAGAGATAGTCTGCGCATCGGCATGAGAGATGTTGTAGTTATCCCACCATTACGATGCGGGACGGTGAGTGGTGAGAGGCAAACAGACTCTCTCACGATCAAGATTACTGCGAGTGATATCCGGCTTCTTCCCGATAGCACGGATCCGATCATCGGCATCCATCGGCTCTGTACTCTTTGGAGAAGGTTTGGGCGACACGCATGAAATCGCCATGGTCAATCTCTGCGGGTGGAGGTGGTGGTGCGGTCGATGTTGTTGCACATTTTGCACACTTGTTGAGGGATCGAGCTAGGAGGTTAATCGAGATGATTACGGTTTTCCATCATCGACGCGTAATCTGGTCCTTCGGTGGTGGCGGTGGTGGTTGCCGCAGGATCCTCCCTGTGTCTGCGTCTTCGTTGCCTCGACCTCGGACAACGCCCTTTGCCGTGCAGGTGGTCACCATCTGCTAGAACTCCAAAGATTAGGAGAAGTAGACAGATAGGGAGAGGTAAATTCTAATAGCCTAAGAACACAAAGAGCATACAAGACAAAAAGCAAATTTTCAAGAAATCCTTTTATTAATTTATTTTATTCAAGATTATGGCTACCACAAGGATTAGTAGCTCATAATTAGCAACTAAAGATCGAACTAAAGGGAAGATAATAACTATGGGGTACTAGGGTATAATCCGTTGCTTTGGGCTAGCTGGCCACCTTGTAGCTAGCTAGCTCATGATTCGATCTTGACTTCTCTTGACTTCTTGTAGTCTGCATTAAGCGGTGAACAGGTCATTCAAGGTGTTTCAGAGGCGTAATCCAAAGCCTTAGCGAGATCCACCGTGTGTCGGTTCGGGGAATCTTCGTCTCTAATGAGTTGAAAATCTTGTCTAGCCGGGTTGGAATGTGCATCGGGTAATAATGAAACCGGTGCCATGAAGGCGATGATTGTAGGTGTAGCGAAGGTGGCGAATCCTCTCTTGCCGCATCTTGCATGCCATCATCAAAGGTGTCACGGATCGGGCGTCAAAGACGTGGAAGGCGGTGTCGGTGCAAGGTTGGAGTAGATGAGCACCTCTACTCTCCACATTGTTGTCCTTCCACAGTACTTGAATCCTTGGAAAGTTGGCCTCTTCAGGTAATCCGGTCTTGCATCATTTCCCAAAGTATCTCGCCCGGTTTCGATAAAGGCTCAAGTGGGAAGTAGCGTCCGTTATTTGAGCCATCTAAAATTTTGAGAAAGAGATAAGTTAGTAAACATTTTAAAGAGAAAGGTTGAGAATGACTCTGGACAGACTCAAAATAGCTTTTGTTTTTTGAAAATAAGTCCTTAGGACAATTCTAGGGCCACGTCCTACAGACGACAGGGCTCTGATACCACTTTTGTCGGACCCGGGAACGAAAGATCCCGAATCCTCGTGTTCATACACCATCCAGATTTCCGGTGTACGATTACAAAAATGATAACATAACCAAGTCTCAGATTTCATTAATAGTATTTCGAGTTCGATACAAGCGGGCATGAAGCCAAATAAAGAAGTAAATAACACAAATAAAATAAAAGATAGTAGTAGGCCGAACGATCCACCACAGTAATAAATGCTGGGGCGTAACCTAAGCGTCGGTGTCCTCACCGCCCCGATAGTAGTCTTCTCTCGAAATTTTGTTGCATAAAGCAAGCATGAGCACAACTACCGTGCTCGCAAGTTACACCCAATATGGAATTGTAATGCATGCATAAGGTAAACAAATGACATTGGCGGTGGTTATTTTATGTAAAGCGCGGTTTTAGTTTAAATAATCATAGTAGATTGCAAGGCCATTTTCATACAAGAATTAAAATCATAACTTTAGAAGACAATTGTATCATGTGGATAACCTCCAACAAAGGTGATGGATATCCTCCAATCACCATGGCTAACCGCCTAATTTTTCCCACAGACTAACCATCCCGAAAACATCTGTTGAAACTATTTTAAAACCAAAAACAAGTCTAACTCAAAGTGGCTTTGCTAGCATGTCCATGATCATGACGCGCTATTCAATAGTTTTCTACTCGCAGAGTTTGTACAAATTTTACCCACACGAGATATTATACCCTTTGTGTCGGCCAATCCACGCTTCCTAAGGCGTGTGTGAGCAAATATCACAAGGTCGTTATAATGATCTACCTCACAAGACTCATGCCCGCTAAGGTTTCGCTTCCATTGACTAACCATCCTCAGGAAGCCCCTCTTGCGCCATGTGGGACTACTTGTCTAACCAACACCCACTCATACAACATGGCACGAATATCTATGAGGTATCCCAAATTATTAAGCCGAGTCCTTCCCATACAGACATGTGGTGGTGCGTTTGGCATAGCAAAGGAACGCTCAAAGGCCGGTCCTTAATTGACTTGGCGTCTTTCCAATTAAACCACAGGCTTTAATCCTAACCAGATTAAACCGTGCATAAACCTGCACCCACCTTTCATCCGTTACGCCCAAGTCCAAACCATCTTTATTTTATTTAGTAAAACCACCTTTACAATAACACTATGGTAAAACAATACCATAGGTTCAAGTTTAAACAAATTTGTAATGATTTGGCTTGGCTAAATCCTCCTAAAATCAAAATCATGGTTTGAGCATTTGCTAAGCATTTCCAACCAATTTATCTATGGTGACAAGGGATGACATTTCAATATTCAAAGTTGGCCATACAACGACAAATGGAATAACTAAGCATTTAAACACGGTATTAAAATAATTGACTAAAAATATGCATGCAATAATAATTTTAAAAACTGAATTAAATAACTTTAACATAGTAGGTGCAACATGGTCAAAGTGTAACTTGCCTTCGCTGCAGTCTTGAAATTCTAATTCTTCGGAAGAATCAAATTCCCCGGAATCGTCGTAATCTAAACGTGGAAATACGAACAATCAAAAGAAACTCAAATAAACACAAAGAGACAAATTAGTCTAACTCCAAATAAACTAATTTTAATTTATTAGGCTAGATAATATTTTTATAAGATTTTAGAAATTTAATTCACTAAATTTGGAGTTGTAAAACAGGAGTTATGAATTTTACCAATTTTTATCCTAAATTTGGATTTAAATGAATTTCTAAATTCTAAAGCAGTACTAAACTGAACTCTAAATTGAATCATTATATTTTATTTAAGTAGATAACAATTTTCTATGAATTTAGCAATTTGAATCATCTAATTTGGAATTAGGGATCAAAAGTTATGAATTTTACAAGTTTATATCTTAACTTTGCAATTTAAATAGTTTTGAATTAAAAATGACAATTTAAACTAATTCCAGAGGAGATTTTTATATTTTATTTAGCTAGACAATAATTTTATAAGATTTTGAAGTTGGATTCACTCAATTTGAAGTTAGGAATCTAAAGATATGAATTTTTCCAAATTTTAAACTGAATCGCTAATTTAAACAATTTCTTGATTTAAATTTCCAAAGGAAATCCATTTATCGCGTAATCTTGACAACAATATTTGGGTTTTCAATTTTTTAAAAAATCGACATGTGGGGCCCTTGTGTCGGTGACCTGTGTCCATATGGACTTGGCCCACGCTTGGCTCACGGGTGAGGTGGCGTCGGCGCGCCGAGCGTGGCGGCCACGTGGCGCCACGGGATCGATTGGCGTGGCGCCGAGGTGGCGTGCACGCGGCACGCCACGTCGGCAAGCAACGGCGGTGGTGCTCCGGTGACGGCCTCGCCGGCGCTACGCGCCACGGCGAGACGTGTGGGTGGGCTCAATAGAACGAGGGCGCAACGCCGAGTAGGATGCTCACCGAGACACGCGAGGAGGCGGCGGAAACGGCGTCGGCGGCGAGCTTGAGCGACGGCGGCGCGGGGTCGACGATGAAGGTGGGGTTCCCGTGGAGCTCTGGCGACGCGAAGGTGGGCACCAGCTTCGCGGCCTCACGGCGAGTCTAACGGTGGCGGCGGCGACGACGCGGAGTTGACCGAGGCGGCGCAATCGACGATTTGGAGCTCCCTCGTCGGCGGCGAGAAAATCCAAAATACGGCCAAAGCAGGGGGAAATAGGGGAGGCGAGTGGCGGCGTTGGAGAGGGGGTGAGGAGCGCTCCCCGATGCTCCCTTTTATAGGGGTCGGGGAGGTCCGAATCGGCGTGAAGGAGGTGGCGGTCATGGGCGGCGGCGGTTGCGGCTTAGTGGCACACGCGCGCGAGAAGAGGGGGAGAGAGGTGGGGATCGTGGCGGCGTGAGGCGCGGATCTCGCGCACACGCGCGAGGGGATCGTGGGGGCGTGGAGGCGCCCGTTGCGACGCTTAACCGAGTGCGAAAATGGCGGCGGCGACGTGGTCCTGTGCGTGCGCGAGGAAGACGGAGACGAGGAGGACGAAAGCGGCGGGGCCCTTGGATTTGCATCGGACGGTCAGGGTGAATCGAGCGACGCGGTTGCAAGGGAGCCGTCGGATGGGCGATGAAGGGTGGAGAGAGAGGGAGGCGGGATGAGGGAGATGGGGCGCGGGTGGGCGTCTTTGGGCATGTGTGGTGATAGGAGATGGGCCGGCTTGGGTTTCGGCCCATACACTATTTGGGATTTTCTTTTGATTTCCTATTTTAAATATTCCGATTAATTCAATTAAGCTCTAGAAAATAGCAGATAAATTCTAAAAATCCTAGGAAAATTTCTGGATGACTCTAGAATTATTCTGGACTTAAATAAAATAATTCTAACTTAAGGTTGATAATGGATTTTGAATTGAAATTTCTTTTTGGCTTTCAACAAGTTAAACAATAGTTTTTAATTTGCAGAAAATTCACAAATTCAAATAAGTTTTAAACTTAAATCCAAATTTGAAATTTTTGGGTTGTTACAAATTCTAACCCTGCTCGAGCAGAGACACCAGGTTTTGTACAACTTGTAGGCCAAGTATCAGATATTCTTCAGCAGACCATGCAACGAACGGAAGCATGCTGGGAACAAAGGAATTCAGGAAGTCAAACTATGACTTCATCCCAACGTTCCTCCCTCAGCAGAGGGCAACATGGTCATATTGGGGAACAAACGATACCAAGGCCTCCTCGACGATTCCGACCAAGGAGTCATGAGGGGAGAAGGCTATTTCATGCAGCCACTCCATCACCTCGTCGTGGGGAGCAATCGCTTGGCCATGATGATCTTTGTCATCAACTAAACCAAGCAGGCGGTTGCAGGCGTTACATTAACGTCTACGACCGGATCGGGACACAGGAGATCCAGTAATCTAACCTCAAGAACCGGTCCTCGACCGATTACAATCTGGCACCTTTCCAAAGAAGGCGCCATGAATCGATTACAGGTTGTCGAGCCTTTTCTGCAGGGCTCCAAGCCGTACGATGGCCAAACAGGTTCTGACCGGCAACCTAGATAAGTTCGATAGGACTCAGAATCCATTGGAATTTCTCTAAATTTATACCACCGCCATCAGAGCTGCTGGTGGTGATGAAAATGTGATGGCAAACTATCTACCCACATTATTTGAAGGGTTTGCCCGGTCGTGGTTGCTTAACCTGCCGATCGGATCGATCTACACTAGGGAACAACTTTGCGACCTGCTGATCGCGAATTTCCAAGGCACGTACGACCGCCCTAGAAAGGAGGATGGTCTTCACCAAATCCGGCAAGGATCCAATGAGACTCTCCGTCAATACATCAAAAGATTCAGCCAAGTTCGTAATTCAATACCAGAGGTCGCAGAGTCTTCTGTCATCCAAGCTTTTAAAGTAGGTCTAAGGAATTGACAGTTTACGGAGGACATAGCCATGCACCCTCCAAAGACAGCCGTCAAACTTTTTGACATGGCCGATAAATACGTAGCTGCTAGCGAAGCAGTTGAATGGTGTGAGGCCATTGATCGGAAGGATAAAATCCCCCAACTTGGCTTGGATAAACCAGAGAAGAAAAATAAGAAGGCTCTCAAGAAAAAGAAAACCGTAGACCCGACAATAAGGAAGTCCTTGCGATTCCTAAAAAAATTACAAAGGGTAAGAAAGACTATACCGGTCGAGCAAAACAAAAGCTCCGACCGAAGGATACAAGAAAAGCAAGAAGTGGTGTCCACTTCACCAGCAGGTAGGGCATGACTTGTGCACCTGTCGAATCTGGCAAAAGAAGCTGGAAGATTACTATGCAGGTAAAGGTCCACTCCCCACAACACAGGAAGTCGGTGAGATGAGTTCCAAGGACAAAGATGGTGATGAAAAAATGGAGTACCAAGAGCCTCAACATACGGTCAACATGATCTTTGGTGGGTCTTCTTCATACGAATCAAGGCGTCATCTGAAGGCCATGGAGCAGGAGGTCAACCTTGTCGAGCCTCCGACCATCATCAAGCCATTACGGTGGTCGGACACTGTAATCTCCTTCAGCAAAAAAGACTGCCCCGTCGCTTCAACTCGACCAGGTAGGTTCCCTATTGTCGTTGAACCTACTATTAATAACTGTAAAGTTAATCGAGTCCTAATCGATGGAGGTAGTTCTTTAAACATTTTATTTGCGGGAACTTTAGAAGAAATACAAGTTCCCAAGTCAAAGGTGAAACCTGTGAAATATGCCTTCCATGGTATAGTCCCTGGTTCTACTACAAAACTGATAGGACAGCTTTCCCTACCGGTTACGTTTGGAAGACCCGACAACTTTCGAACAGAAAGGATTCCATTTGATATAGTGGATTTTGAATCCGCATACAACGGAATCCTTGGTCATCCGGCTTTAGCAAAATTCTTTATAGCCACGCACTATGGTTATCACAGTTTAAAAATGCCAGGACCAAAGGGAGTCATCACAGTTCGAGGAGATCAGAAAATGGCTTATGGATGTGATCGAAAATCCTTAGAGCTGGTCGGTGAACTTCTGACCAGAGAGGCTAATCCATCTACCGAACAGGTCAAGCACTCAAGGCCAAAGATGTCACCAAAGCCTTCTGACCAGACAAAAGAGGTACTACTCGACAAGGGCGCTTCTCCGGACAGCGCCAAGTTGCCACCTGGGTCAGGAAACACTGACTCGTTTACCCGAAAGATACTAGTTGGGGCAAGACTCGATCCCAAATAGAAAGAGTCGCTCGTCTTCTTCCTCTGATAAAATCAGGATGTATTCGCCTGGCAGGCGTCCGACATGCCCGGAGTCCCCCAGAAGGTAATCGAGCACAAGCTAGCTCTCCAGCCTGACAAGAAACCGATCAAGTAGAAGCTACGGCATTTTGCACCTAATCGGAAGGAGGCAATCCAGTCGGAGATTGACAAGATCCTCAAGGCTGGATTTATTCGTGAAGTTGACCACCCTCAGTGGCTCGCCAATCCTGTAATGGTTAGAAAAAATAATGGGAAATGGCGAATGTGTATTGACTTTACTGATCTTAATAAAGCTTGTCCGAAGGATAGTTTTCCCCTTCCACGCATTGACCAACTTATAGACTCAACTTCCGGGTGTGAGTTATTAAGTTTTTTAGATGCGTATTCAGGGTACCACCAGTTTAATATGAGTAAAGAAGATGAAGAGAAAACTTCCTTCATCACCCCATACGGCACTTACTGATGTGTTAAGATGTCGTTTGGTCTCAAAAATGCTGGTGCGACTTTTCAAAGGTTGATGCAGAAAACATTTAGTCCTCAGATAGGTCAAAATTTAGAAGCCTATGTTGATGATTTGGTCGTAAAGAGCATCAACGCTGGCGATCACATCCCCGACCTACAAGAGACTTTCAACAACTTGAGAAGGCATAACCTCAAGTTGAATCCGGAAAAGTGTGTGTTTGGAGTTTTCATTGGAAAATGTAACGTCCCGTTTCTCTTAAGTTCTTGCCTGGTTTTCAAAATAAAAGTAACCATTTGGCTTTATTGGGAACCCAAAGCTTAACCTGATATTTTGAAAATTTGGAGAGTTCAACTGGAATTAATCAAACCTTAACTAAGCTCTTTGTTGGTGTTCCTTGCCGGTTGTGGCTCTCTGTTGTGTCTTTGCTGCCCTTGGGCTGTCGGTCCTCCGAAGCCTCTATGTGTGCCCCTGGTTTGTCTCTTCTCTTTTAACTTCCTTTGTTGGCTTGAATCTCTTTGAGATCTAGATCTCTCTCTTATCTCCCCTCTGCTCGACCTCTCCCGTGCTTCGGGTTTTTACTGTTAAGGACCCAAATTTTGGGTTTGTGTTTCAAACCCTTTTGATTCCCCTATGCCCTCTCAGACCTTCCCCGTGGACCTCCCACCTCTCTTTGGACCCCTCCTGAGTTCACTTGGGCGCTGCAGAGTTGATTTGGACCTCCCCGTGCCCTTTTGGAACCTCCCTCGCTTTCCCTTCTAGCCCCATCGGACCTCCTTGAGTCCCTTCGGGCCTTCCTTTGTCCTACAGATCTCCCCTTGTTGAGATCTGGCCGTTAGGACCTCCTCTCTGGAGATCCTAGCCGCACAGACCTCCCCTTGTTGAGATCTGGCCATTAGGACCTCCTCTCTGGAGATCCTAGCCGCACAGACCTCCCCTTGTCGAGATCTGGCCGTTAGGACCTCCTCTCTGGAGATCTTAGCCGTCCAGGTCCCCCCTTCGTTGGATCCAAAGGTCCAGACCTCCTTAGCGCTTGAACCCACCTTTGACTCTTGTGGTTGTATCGCTTGAGGCCTTGCCTCCCTCACCTAGGACCGTCCGATGCTGTTCGGATGGCCCGATCCTAAGGGCACGTTAGCTTGGTCCGAACGTCCCCTTTCCCTCCTAGCCGTCCGATTTAAATCAGACGGCCTAGTCTCGTTGGTCTGTTCGCTCGGTCCGAACGGCCCCTTTGTTTTGCGCCATTTGATCTGGATCTGACGGCTCAACCACGAGGTAACGTTTGGATGATCCGAACGTTCCTTTCCTTTCTGGACCGCTCGATTCCAATCGAACGGTTCGCTTTCTTCTTAGCGTTTTCCTTTGTTCCCGTGACCTCTCCTCGTTGTTTTGCAAAGACCTCCTCCTCGATCCTTCTTTGGTCTTTCAGAAGACCACCCTCCTAAACGAGAATATCCTGTTGGTCGATCTCCCCGCACCCTTTGATCTCGACCGCTGAGGTCCTCCCTTGAGATCTTGACCCTTAGACCTCCCTTGTGCGGTCCGAGTGTCGACCTCCTCGTTGTGAGCTTTGAGGACCTCTTGTCCAGACCTCCTCTTGAGTCCTTGGACCTCTGTCAGACCTCCTCTCTGAGTGTCTTGGACCTCTTGCCCAGACCTCACAGTGGTCTTTGGCGGAGATGACCTTGCGGTGGGGCCACCTCCTTGACCAGTGGTGCACCCTTTTGCCTGGCCCCACTTGCCAGCCCCTCTCCACCTTGTAATTATTGCTCTTCCCGCAGAACTCTGCGCGCATTTAATTGGTGTCGGGTCACATTAAATGCAGTCACATCCGAGGTACTTTATTTCAATTCTTTTAGGGCAAGCCCCGCCCTAGTTGCCCGATTGCCAACACGCCATCGAGCTTCCTTGTGGTGCACTCCACCAACTCTGGCTATATATAGCCTGGGCGGGCAAGCCTTTGTAACCTGTTGCTCATTTCTTCCTTGTCCCCCCCGCCTAGTTTCCTTCTTGCGCAAGACCTCCCCAGGAGCTCGTTGAGGTTGTGCTGAGTTTCTTGGTTTTTCCTTTCTTGCTAAGTTGGTTTGTGTTCCTTGGAGTCTTTTGAAGTTCTTTGGCTTAGGGTGGTTTTGCTTATTTGGTTTTCTTGTAACGTGTAGATCACGAGTTTGAGGAGATCTTGGACCCACTCTCTCTCATCAAGGCTCTCCATTGCTTGACCAAGGCAAGCCATGAGACCTCCTTTGATCATTTTGAACCTAGTTTTGCTAATGTATTTCGGTTTTACTTTATCGTGCATGGCTATGTTTATAAGAAAATGGTTTGGGCTGTAGTTACTTGCCTACTTGTTGTTATGCCTCCTTCATACTTTGTCCCTATCATGTTGTTATCTTCACCTTGTGAGCCTTAGGGTGGATATTTAGTTGGTGTTCTTTGTTATTTGCCAACATGGGGGGCCGTAGGTCTTTATAGCTTTGCTTAGAAAACGTGGTTCGGATGTATCATGCTTCATCTCTAATAATCTTGACTAATGACTTATGAAATATGTGGTTGGTGCCACTGTTGAGAAGCTATGGCAGGATGCCTAAGCTGTGTTGACTATGGTGTGAGACCACTTGGTTAAAAATTATTGTACCAAGACTGGGTGGTCTTTTGGTGTGGGTTAATACAAATTGTTTTGCTGAGGCAAGAAGGCAGGGAGTGAGTAGTGGGTGCTGTGCACACTTGGTTGTGGAAGTCTTGCTTTAGCACAATTAAGGACTTCACTTTGTGTCTCATTGAATGGGCCAAACAAAGGCAACCACAAGATCATTTTATGGGAATGGTGCAGGCTGAATAATTAGCAATGAGATGGCTTGGGGTGTTGTGGTTGAGCGTGTGATTAGTTGGCGCAAGAGGGGCACCCATAACCCCTGTGGATTTCTAGACCACAAGAGGGATTCCAAACCTTTATGGGCAGCCCGAGTCAGCCTCAAAGCTTTGTAAAGGCCTTGCGCTCTCTAGATCTGCTCACCTTAGGAAGTGAGCAAGGGTGACCGGAACCCATCCCGCTAGAGAGATCGTGGATTGTGGGTAAAGTTGTACACCTCTGCAGAGTGTAAAATCTATTCGAATTGCCAAGTCCTTGGTCATGGACATGCTCAGTGAAAATGGTGCAAGGGGTAGTTGTTTCAAAATTTGTGCCATCGACACTTCCATGAGATGCCTTGGCTTTGCCTCAAGAGACCTTGGCCGGCCCAGAGGGGTCGGGGTTGGCTCGGGTGGTGGTCCAGTGCTGGTCTTGACCTCTGGAGTGGGTGCTCTAGAGTGGGTTTTGGTGAGGACACAGCCTTTGGTGTGACCAGACCTCCCCATTGTTGTTGTGGATGTGAGTTGGTGCTCACTCCACATTTTCTTCATCAAATGTATTATGTACTATTGTTTTTCCTTGCTGCTCTTCAATCTATTACTATTATTATTGTCTAAATCTGGCTTTGCGCAAAATTAACCATACAGCTCTCAATTGGTAAGCCCTTGCATGAATATTATTGCATAATTGCTCTCTGTGACTTGTTGAGTACATTCAAAGTACTCATGGCTTAAGCCCTGTGTCAAAGCAGACTATGAAGATGACCAAGTCTTGAGGCGGTCTGCACCTCTTTGAGGAGGAGTTCTTCGACGACTAAACCGCTTAGGACGCCCTCCACCCGACGACTGTGGTGCTTGTTGGATGGTTGTGCTCGCTTTTGGTGTTGGAGCCTTAGAGCTCCTTGTTGCCGGTTGTAAGTCCTTGCTGGTTTTGTAAGCCCTCAGTGGCAGACCTCTTGTTAACAAGTTTGACCATAAGGTCCTGTTATATAAAGTTTAATTTGTCTGCTTCATCTTTGTTTGACCTCGTGGTTGTGATATCAGCTTGTGTTCTTGTGTGAGCTAGCTCTGTTGTCCTAGGACTAGCTCGGATGCACAGGGGCAGGACCTCCAGGATGTCCTACGGGACTTAACACAGGAGGTCCCGCCGACCTCTTGTGATGTACTGCGGGTGCTACCGAGGGGTTCTTGGCCAAGACCTCGGGAGGACTTAAAGGCCTCTGGGAGGTCGATGGGTTAAGACCTCCAGAGGTCTGAAGACCTCCGGGAGGTCTGGCGCACCTCCTCGGGAATGCACTGCAAGGCTACCACTCCTTTCCGTGGTGGCTCCGTGGCCTTGAAAAAAATGGTCCTCCTGCACTCTGCGGTGCATCACAAGGTGGGTCGTCACAGAAAACTGCTCGGTTTCCTAGTTTCGGCTAGAGGTATCAAAGCAAACCCAGTAAAAATATCGGCCATCGACTAGATGCGTCCTCCGACCATGAAGAAAGAAGTCCAGAAACTAACTGGCTGTATGGCAGCGTTAAGTCGTTTCATAGCACGATTAGGGAAAAAAGGATTACCTTTCTTTAAACTTCTCCGGAAACATGGAAATTTCGAGTGGACTAAGGAAGCAAACGATGTCTTTGAAAACCTTAAGAAGTACCTTACGAGTCCCCCGATCTTAGTTTCTCCGAGATCGGGAGAAACATTGCTAATTTACATGGCTGCAACATCATAGACAGTTAGCAGCGTACTGGTCGTAGAGCGTAACAACATCCAACGACGAGTGTGTTAAGTAAGCGAAGTCTTACATAGACCAAAGGAAAGATACCCACATATACAAAAGTTGCTTTATGGTCTCCTTATGGCTTCAAGGAAACTAAGGCATTACTTTCAGGTCCTTGGAAACAGGGAATCATCAGGACGAATAGCAAAATGGGCGGTTGATCTAGGGGCATTCGACCTCCATTTCATCTCATGAATATCAATCAAGTCCCAGGCAATAGCAGAATTCATTGCCGAATGGACAAACCCTGAACCCACCTAAGGGCCCAAGTACGAAAACCATGACGAGTGGATAATGTACTTTGACGGTTCCTTGATGCTCAAGGGCTCAGGGGCTGGAGTTGTCTTGATATCCCCTACTGGCGAACACATCAAATACGCCATCCAGTTAAATTTTTCTACTACAAATAATGTGGCAGAATATGAAGGTTTAATGGCAGGACTCCAAGTAGCTCGTCCGCTCGGGATTCGCAGATTACTAGTGATAGGTGATTCTCAACTAGTAATGAATCAAGTAGAGAAAGAGTATAAATACTCGAGTACCAAGATGTCATCTTATTTTTCGGAAGTACGGAAACTCGAAATGCATTTCTTCGGTTTCTAGATACAACATATTCCTAGAAAGGAAAACTTTCTAGCAGACCAGTTGGCACGGATGGCCTCCACGAGGTCAACCGTCCGACCCGGAGTTTTTCTCGAGCAACTCGATTCGCCCTCGGTAGTCGAGCTTTCTGAGAACATACATGCTTCCTTACAGGTCGTACAAACCGATCGTGAGAACATGGATGCTCCACAGGTCATTGACGGTTGGCGCTGTCACGATCAAGGTAGAAATTGGATGACATCGATCTACAATTATCTTCAGCATGACATAATTCCGGAAGATGATGTAGAGGCTGATTGTATAGCACGAAAAGCCAAATCATACACTCTGATCGAAAGTACCTTGTATAAACGAGGATCTCACGGAGTGTTGATGAGATGCATATCTCAAACAGAAGGCATTAAATTGCTAACCGACATTCATGAAGGAGTCTGTGGAGCACATCATTTCTACAAAATACTGGTCAGTAAAGCCTTTAGACAAGGATACTATTGGCCAACTGCCCTTCATGATGCAAAAGAGCTCATGACGAAGTGCGTGTAATGTCAGTTTCATAGCCGACATGTACATCAGCCAGCACAAGTTTTGCAAACAATTCCTCTTTCTTGGCCTTTTGCAACCTGGGGACTGGACATTTTGGGACCTTTCCCAAGAGCACCCGAGGGCTTCGAATTCCTTTTCGTCATGATTGACACGTTTACAAAATGGATCGAAGCAGAGCCTGTTGTAAAAACAACAACTTTGGCCGCTCAGGGGTTTCTCACAAAAAAATGTGATCACAAGATTTGGTGTACCCAGTCGTATAATCACAGACAACGGTGCCCAGTTCTCAAGCGGTCAATTCCAGGAATTCTGCGAAGAACTTGGCATCAAAATACATTTTGCTTCTGTTGCTCACCCACAGAGCAACGGAGCAATTGAGCGAGCCAATGGTATCGTTATGCAGGGGATCAAATGCCGAGTATTCGACTAGTTAATAAAACGGTCAGGAGCTTGGGCTCAAGAACTCCCTTATGTATTACGAGCCATTCAAACCACGACCAGTCGTGCAACCGGTGAAACACCTTTCTTTTTAGTTTGTGGTGCTGAAGCTATGCTTCCTCCAGAACTAAAACTTGGCTCTGCTAGAACTGATTGTTTCAACGAAAACGATCAGAATGAACAACAACTTGGTGACATCAATTTCCTTGAAGAACTACGAAACCAAGCCTTGATACGATCAGCAGTCTACCAACAAGCCATGCAAAGGTACCATAGTCATAAGGTGCAATCTCGTAGCCTCGCTGTAGGTGATCTAGTTCTCAGAAAAAATCAGAACCAAGCAAATCGCAATAAACTTTCTCCTAAGTGGGAAGGTCCTTATACTGTGGTCGAAATCACCCAACCAGGTTCTGTACGACTAGCCATGTCTGATGGGTAAGTTTTGTTTAATTCTTGGAACATTGATCAATTGCGTAAGTTCTTTGTTTAAATTATTTCGTACATTCTTTCAATTCTTTTTCGGCAAAATAAAGATTAGTTCTTTCCTTTATTTATTTTGACGAGTGATATTATTTATATAGCAGTACTTATACTCTGGTCGTCTATAGTTGTTATTTACACTGGTCGGAGAAGACAATTTTCTCTCCGATATCCTTTACAAGGATCTCTGTTACTCTTTGGCAATGACTTCTAAGTCATGAGCTATATGGGTCCTAGTCGTGATCATTCCCTGAATGATTCTCACGCAAGACCGCATAATTTTTTTTCTCAAAGAAATATACGAGTAATCAGAGCATAATACAAATAACTTCATGTAGTGACTCATATGCTCAAAATTGTGAAAGCTATATTTTCTCATTTCAAGATTCTGTTCTACTCTCGTTTGGCTACTGGTCGAGACACGGAAAGCCTCCTAGTCGAAGTCTCTCCTTTTTCGCACGTGGTCCTGCCCACTCGAAGGAGCTTCCTAGCGACGGTTCTTTTCCTACAATCCTCGCTGCCAGTCAAACTTGAGCCTGAGCACGTTTCGCAAAGTGTCTTTCATGTCTTCAGTTCTTAGCAGCTCTTCCGACCAGTTTTAGATACTATATATAAATAAGATTACTTGTCGTCCATTGCATACATTTTTGCATAATTTCTATTCTCATCAAAGCAAGTCTATTTCTTCCTACCATATACTATTTTGTTTGGTATTCCGATTATTATAAAATAGATCTATAACTAGTCGAAAGTATACACTAGTTTCGATCAAATTGATTACCTAGTATTGTTACGATCAGTTTTATAATATAATCAGTATATGCCTTCAAAATAATAGTTGAGACTTTAAAGTTCTTTCTCTTGGCTTAATGCTTATATAGTAAAGTTCTTCTACTATAAATCTGTCGGGGGCTAGCGAATATATGAGTACTTCAAAAGTCAAAAGGATAAACAAAAGACTTGTTGATGGTCAAAAGGTAAGTTTTATATATTTCATAATTCTTATATTTACAATGTCCTACTCCTGGATATCTTCAGACTAGTTGCTGCTTGACGGAGATCCGACCTCCATTTCCTCTGCAACCTTGTTTCCGAGAGGCTTTAGTTCCTTGAGAAATTTGGTTGCCTCATCAGGCAGGCAGTTGAAATCTTCTTCAATAGCTTGGAGATTGGTAGAGGCGTCAGAAGCCTTTAGTTTCGCCAAAGCAAAACTAACTCCGCTGGCCACAACTTCTTTCATTGTCCAGGCATAGTTTTCTTTAGTGGTTTTGAGTACGCCATTGAGATCTTCCAGAAGTTGTCCTAAATAGTTCGTTTTCTCTGTTAGATCTGTTAAGGTAGGTAGACTCGATCCTGATCCCATATCAATGATCATTTTATTAAGTGCATCGACTTTTTCATCAAGGTTTTGCACAAGAGCTGTCTCCTTGTCTTGCTCAAATTCTTGAGCCTTCTTTGCTATATTTAGTGCATGAGTTTGCTCTGCACGAGTGAAACAAATAGTGAATAAGTATGATTAGAAGAATTGATATGCTGGTCAAGTTTACAACCAATTACCTTCAATCTTCTTTTCAAGAGTCTCAACGACTCCCTTGTACTTGGTCGTCACATCTACGATCGACCAGTCCTTAGCTTGGCATTCTTCCTCAAGCTGTGTTATTCTGGCTTTATCAGCCACGACCTCTTCTTTTATTTTCTCTAAATCTATTAAAAATGACAGGGGAGAATAATTAAATAAAAGAACAAAGTATTGAAGAAGAAAAGTTAAGGAGAAAGTTATATCAGGACCTATCTTGGCTTGATGGTCTGATATTTTTCCCCAAACCTCATCAAGCTCCTTATCCTTGATAAATCGGGGGCAGAAAGGGAACTTGTTAGCTCGAGAGGGATTATCAACAGGGGTCGAAACCTATTGAGGGTCTTCAGGGGCATCTACCTCCGCAGATAGAGTTAGAATCACCACTGGATCCTGAACGACCGCCATCACCGACACTTGCTCGGGGGCATTCTCGACCACTATGTCTTTAGGAGTTTTTTCCTAAGAAGTGCTTTGGACGGGAACTTCCTCGGGTGTCTGTTCTTCAGCAACGTTTTGGTCGAAAACAACCGGAACACCAAAGAGATCTGTACAGAAAGAAGAAAGGAAAATCAAAACTTCAAATTGTCAAAGACTTTTAAAGGTATGTACTCACATGACTATTTCATTTATACGTACCTGTTCGATTTTTTAGTTTTGACCTTGAAACGCGGTGGAATAAATTCTGTACCGCTGGCCTTCCTTTTCTTTTCAACCAATTTCACCGGTTCTGAGCCAGCAGGGTTGGTTAAACCCCTCACACCCTCCAACATGAGGTCGGAAGTGATATCCTCAACCAACTGGTTGAGGGTAGCGTCCCTGACTATCGGGTCGGTTGGTGTGGTTTTGTCGACCTCCAGATCAGTTGTTTTAGTAACAACTGTTAGGTCGTGAATGACCACTCTAGGGTCTACGACTTCCGCAGCCTTGCTCTGCGGACCCTCAATTTCTCCCACCTTAGTCAAAAAACAAGTTTGGTTAGGTGATGAAATTTTCTATCTAAGTATATATATCTTCTTTAAAATGCTCTTTTACCTCGACAGAATCATCTTCTTCCACTGCCTCTGGGCAGGAATCGGTCGGAACCACGGTAGGATTATGATCCTCACCAGATTGTACAATTTTCAATCCGACCGCCTACAAAATTAAGAGCAAGATCATGCCGGGAAATGCAGCCTTCTCACCAAGCTCCCTAGTGCAGATCATTTTGATCTGCTCTCTGATTTCTTAGGAGAAAGGGCTTCAAAAAAAATACAAGAGATTTTAAGGTTTTATGATAATCTACTAGTAAATTATACTGGTCGGATCTTCTTCAAAGACTTACCATCTGGTGAGTCCGTGATTGCTTCATCACGACCAGTGAACCAGAGCAGGGGTTGTGTTCGGAGTTTCAAAGGACTGATTCGGCGTTTGGTGAAATCTCTCACCACATGCTAGGAAGTCAAGCCCTTGATCCTTAGATCTCGAATAGCATCCACACACCTTCTGACCCTTCCTGTCTTCTCCATGGTCCCCCTCCACTTAGGATTCTTGTTTGCCCTAACTCCGGTGAAGTAGAGGCCATCGTCACTCGTAACCGTCATGTAAAACCAATTCTTTTTCCATGACGACCACGAGGACTTTGAGTACATTTGGATGTACTCGTCGGCCTTCCCGTCGTGAAGGCGTCGCGTGCATTCTCCAGCAGCCGCCGTGGATCTTCCTAACATCGCCATCCGAAAGAAATACCTGGAGAGCTTCAAGTTTGATCGCACTCCCAGGTACGCCTCACACGGATAGGCGAAGATACTAATGTTGGCGATGGAGTTCAGAGCCAAATTCACCAACTCCACCCCGTAGTACTCCAGCATGTGAGGGAGGCATTTGTGCACCAGCACCCTTAGTCCGCACTCGATGTAGGCGAGGAAAATTGGGATTTCCCCATCTTCACGGCTTGGATAGTACTCTCCGGGCACTGACCTCCATTTGATCAGATTCTTGTCCGGGAGCATTCCGATTTTCTCCAGCGTCTCAAGATTTTTCTCGCTCAGATCTGAGGGCACCCACTTTGTGATTGGATCCGACATGATGGAAGCTCTCAAAGGGATCAATAAGTGGTCGGAGGGTGCTTTGGGCGGAAAAGAAACCAAAGTTCGGAAAGGTTTCTTGGCAAGAACTGAAGGGGATTAAAGGAAGATCTAGAATCATAAATGCTCTAAAGCCCAACAATGGCGATTTTATAGCTTCTAATCTTTAAAACTGTATCGGGAGTTGCTTAAAGTCCAACGGACAAAGCCTTTTTGTCCAACGGACAGAAAAACTCTTTAGTTCCCAAGGCAGGTTCTCAACTTTAAAGTGAATATAGACCACTTCGTATGTCACGGCATTAAATGAGGGTCTGCCCGAATGCTTATAAGGCATGCAGTGTCACAAAGTGGACCATATGACATGTTTGAATGGTAATGTCGTTTGTAACACCCCCAAATTCTGGGACCGTTAAACTATTCACAACCGCCTAGGATGTGCAGTTGTGAAGTAAGCAGTGTCTCAAGCAAGCTTCCGATTACAACAGAAGCCAGCATTTTATTACATAAGATTAAGGCTTAACAGCTAGTTTTTACACTAACACGGGCATCCAAGCCCAAAGTTAATATAATACAAGACAAAAGAACTTCAAACCACAGGCACGTTTGAGCACGGTCGAGAACTGATAACAGTAGTCGCTGCCATCCGTGGGTCCACCAAAATCCTGTTCAACAAGATCCTCTGCATTTTCTCAGGTTTTCTCTGTAGATGATTTGCAGATTATGCAAGAATGAGTACAACTTCCATACTCAACAGCCAGATGGAAAAGCAAAATAATTACATGCAAAGAGTTCAATAGATGGTTAGGGTTTACCTTAATAGGTATATGTGGATGCATTTTGTAGTTAAAGCAGTTTATATTTAAAACAGTAATACAATAATAAATAATAACATTAGGGGTTTCTCAACAAATCACATACCAACTTAACATCTCAAAACTCTACTTATGTCTTTGTACTGGAATCACCCATTAACACAGCTTCATTAACCGGAAGCACGGCGTATTCGAATACCTTTAATTATTCACTCTGCAAAGCTGCCCAACTTTACCCACAAGATATCTCATGCTCATACTATCAGAACATAGACACGCAACACGTTAGTGTGCGACTAAGCTGAGATAACAAAGCTTTTTCACTACTCAACCTTTCTAATCTCTACCCGGTAGGTTCAAGCCCATACAACCCTCGGGAGACTCCACCAGCCGCCGTGGATCT
Source organism: Phyllostachys edulis (assembly GCA_036346405.1). Classification (NCBI taxonomy): domain Eukaryota; kingdom Viridiplantae; phylum Streptophyta; class Magnoliopsida; order Poales; family Poaceae; genus Phyllostachys; species Phyllostachys edulis. Next base: position 6,433,453 of record CM070566.1, read on the forward strand.
TGGCCCCGATGCTGACAGGATTATACCGTTGTGTAGACCAGCGAGTGTCCCTCCAGGCCCACCCCTATCTCATTCTTCATAATGTAGATATTCAATCTGAAAAGCAATGTACTAAGCCAGGGAGTAACGACCACGCATGTGGTTGAGCGATTTTGTGTGTCTGTTACTGTGGCACAAGGTTCTTGTCCTTACTTGTCTCTAGTGGAGAAGTGAACTGACAAGCAACTCATGGCCTTCCACCCTCTTGGCCCTACCTTTGACTCACTTTTACCACAAGTCTTATTGGGTTGTCCAACTTCCTGGACCCAACCCTCAACTCCCCTGCAATAACCATTGGGGAACCGCCAACACTCTCTTCCGATGATTTATAAACACATTTGCGTGACAAAGCTTTTGATATAGCTTTTATATGAACTTGTCAAGGTGAATATGGCTTACAAAGGATTTTAACCTTGTCAAGGTGAATATGGCCTACAAGTGCTAGGTGGGTTTGTCTGTAGAGCAATAGGATTTATCTAATTATCATGGTATTCAAAAGTATTATTTGAATATTTAAAGTAATTGGCACAAATACAATAATGGCAGTAACAATAAATATATGACATGTGGGTTCAAAATAATCAAGGAATGCGACTTGCCTTCTTGCTCAAAATCCTGTTGATACTGGTCTTGTTCGGTGTCTTCTGGAGTCTGGTCGTCAAAATCATGACCTAACAAGAAGCAATACAATAAAATAATCCAGATAAAATTCGGCTCGACAAGGAATGAGCTGGGAACAACATGCAAGTAAATAAATCCAAAAAAGAAACATAAAGGAAGGTGGTGTGGAGGGTAGGTATTTAATTGGTGTTTAATTGGACTGAACGGAGTTGTGAGATTTGGATCCAAGTACAACAAAAATATAGAAAAGAGATAATGAATCCTATAGAAAGGTGAAAAGATTTATTGGGAGCTTGATATAGCCGAATGGAGTCAAGAATGTGTTTTCTGGGTTCGAGATGGTCAAAATGGGTATAAAATATCGAATTAGGGTTTCAAAAATGAAGATGTGTCAGATAACGAATAGTACTATTTTACTATTTATGGATGAAAAATGGGCTATGAACAGAAACAAGAAATGCTTTTTCAACTAATGAACAGTAATTAGGGTTTACTGTTTTCAGCTAAAATGAACAGTGGATTTTTCGAATTTTGGAACAGTGTTTTGGTTTTCGGGTGAACCGTAAAAAGAAACTATTGTGCGATGAACAGTGAATGGCCGAATTGAATGAACAGTAATGGGCTAAGCCCATATACTGTGTGGCCCATGGCCCATTCGGTCGGGCCTCTTTAAAATGTTTTGAGGCGCCTCAAGAAGGCAGAGCGCCTCTCGCTCTCGCCAAGGGGAGGGGGTGAACGAACCGGCGGCGTTTCCACGGCGGTGGCAACCGGTGGCGAAGGGGGTGCGACGTGGGGAGGCTCCACCGAGGTAAGTCCTCTTACCTCTACGGATTTGTGTGGGCTGGGGCTTGGGTGGGGGGTTGTGGCAGCTATGGCGCATGGCTGCGATAGGGAATGCGGGCGGCGGCGGGAGCTCAAAATTCGGCCAGCGCTGAAGGGGAGGGGGTTAGGGGAGGTGCGTGAAAGATCTAGACCTGCCATTATGTGTTAATGGAGTTTTGGTGATTAATGACAAATCTAATTGTGAGACTAACACGTTTATTGATATACATATTGTGTAGTCTTAAATGGATATAAAGGCGAAACCATGAAGGCATGCATGTGATTAATGACAAATCCAATTCATTGGATAAACAAAAAGGAAAATCCAAACAGGTATGCATTTATAATGATAAATCTATTTGTGAGACTAACTCTTCTATTTGCCTTACCTCATGATTAGTCTCGTTTGGATATAAAGAAGAGGTATGCATTCGACTTCATAGTTCTTATATATTGTTGCTTTCCTCGGATCCAAAATATAGGTTGAACCCCACCAAAAGATTAACCTAAATATGTGCATACGTTCTTATTACATATTCATGTATGCACACATATAGGGGGAGTTCATTCTATATTTTGAGGTTTCATTAGTATTGATCCATATTCCTTTGTCCACTTATATTTGTAATCTTTACTTTGAAACATATCCTTTGAATATATTTAACTTGTGTAGTTAATATATTCATGTGAGTATATAAGACTTGTGTAGTCTAAATATACTTATATGTGAGTATAACATAACTTGTGTAATTCATGTGTACCACATATCCTTGAATATATATAACTTGTGAAGTTAATATATTCATGTGTGTATATGAGACATGTGTGCTCATATATCCTTTGATTATATATAACTTGTGTAGTTATATATATTCATATGAGTATATACAACTTGTGTAGTGCTTATATACTCATACCAATCTACATTCAATTATTTGTATTGAAGTGATTATCATCAATTACCAAAGAGGAAAGATTGTGGTATCTTGTCCCACCATTATGAGTTAATGGTATGTTGTGGTAATTAATGATAATCATATTGTGGAACTAACATTTTCCATGAGTTGGATAAGCAGGTTAGGTTCCATGGTAATGAAGACTTGGGATGACATCATGTGAGGATTATCATCAAGTCAAGAGGAGTTCCATCATGTGTTGGTGGAAGTCAAGTGAAGGAAATCATCGTGTGTCGATGATGTTCAAGAAGACGAGATGATCATGAGTTGATCATCAAGTCAAGTGAAGGTCCATCATGTGTTGATGGAGGTCAAGTGAAGAGTACATCATGTGTTGATGCATATCAAGATTCGGGATGGAGGATGTCATCATGTGTTGATGAGCATCAGGTCAAGATCCCGAAGCAAAGTTTCATCATGTGTTGATGAAGGTCAAGTGAAGAACTCATCATGTGTTGGTGAGTATTCAAGTCAAGGACCCGGACTTGAAGTGAAGATGTGCATCATCAAGCTTCAAGTGGTTGCACAAGGCAAAGGTATGACTAGGTAGGGCTAAGGATGTGTTCCTAGTCTTTTACCGGTCACGATGTTTGGTTGGGAGACCGGATTGCTAGTATAGGTTGTCGTACTATTAAGAGGGGTCTTGACTAGTAGCTTGAGTTAGTCATGTGTTGATAGCTCATTTATGTTTGCTCTAGCTCACCTTAACATGTTGCCAATATTTGCGAATGTGTTTTGCAAATAGTTGTGGCTCATGGATAATCCTTGTAGCATGTGACTTTGGTTTACGAATGTGTTTTGCAAATGGTGTAAGTTTATGTACCTTATTCCTTGTAGTGTGATTCTATAAGTTGGCAAATATGTTTTGCTAACTAAGTTGAAGCGGAGTGCAATTTGTGGTATGATTTTAAAAGTTGGCAAATGTGTTTTGCAACTTGTTGAGAATCTTGCCTTTGAACCCTTGTTTGCATCACTTGTCAATTGTCAAATGTGTTTTGCAATTGAATTTGTTTTGGATGCAAACTGTTGTTTTCTCTGGGAAATCGGTTGTACCGACGTGTATTGGGCGGTTCAACCGCGCTACGGTTAAACCAGATCTTTGGTGCGGTTTGACCGAAAATCGGTTGTTCCTATTTCCAGTTGGCGGTTCAAGAAAACCAGAACCGATGTTATTTCGACCCAGAGCTCTCTTGATAATCGGTTGAACCGCATTTGTAAAATGGTTGAACCGCTCTACGGTTGTACCGATCTTTGAAAGGCGGTTCATATTTTCCAGAGAGCATGTCGTTTCAGCAGATTTGGAAACTCTGCGATCGGTTGTACCGCGCGTCAATGCGGTTCAACCAGGCGATGCGGTTGTACCGAATATTAGTTGGCAGTTGTACCGAACCAGTGCCTAATGGCTAGTTTTATGACCGTTGGAGGGAGTGTGGTTGTTCCGATTCCTAGTTGGCAGTTGAACCGTTCCTACTGATTTTTCAACAGACTTTTCCACAACGGCTAGTTTTTATGTGTGGGCTATAAATACCCACCTTGGCCGTGTGTGGGAGGTGGCTGAGTGCTGCTGGTGTTCCCATTCATACTATTGAGCTAGTGCAAGCCCTCTACTCTTATTTGTGCATGTGTTGCACTTATTGAGCTTTGAGAGGCAAACCCTAAGTGCATGTGTTGCACTTAGTGAGCTTTGAGAGGCAAACCCTAAGTGCATGTGTTGCCTTAGGTAGTGAATTGAGTATCCACTTGAGCTTAGACACTTGATTAGTTCAAGTGAGAGTTCTAAGACTTGTTACTCTTGGTGTTTGCCGACACCTAGACGGCGTGGTGGCGTCGTTGCGCCGGTGAGCTTCTCAAAGAAGATTGTGAGAAGACCCGGGCGGTTTGTGAGTGCCGTGGTGCTCGCCATCTCCGGAGTGGAGGAAAGAGCAACCCTAGTGGAGCGAGGTGTTGGTTCGGTTTGGAACCGGTCCAAGTGGTTGGACTTACCTCGGAGGCGGGTGCTCAATTCGTGGAGCCGGTCTAATTAGTTTGGGCTTGCCTCAACGTGGATTAGGGGAGACCGGCAAGTCTCCGAACACCACGGTAAAACATCGCCGTGTCTATTGTGGTTTGCATTCTTGTGCTTTACATATTGCAATTTATATTCCTTGAATTAAATTACTTATTCATTGTGGATAAATGCTTGCCTAGCTTTGTGCTATTTACATTGATTAAATTGTATAGCTTACAAGTCCTTGCTTATTTGTTATATTTATCAATAGACTTGTATTGTTGGTGCACTTAGGTGAACCTAGTTGATTTAGGCTTTAATTGTGCAAAACCGTATTTGTATTAGCTTCCGCATTAGAAATCGGTTTTAGTCAAAGAAGTTTTTAAAATGCCTATTCACTCCCCTCTTGTCGGCCTCCTCAATCTTACAGTGCGGAGGTAGGAGATGGAGAGGAAGGGATGCTCCGAGCGGGCTTTTATAGGCGGGCAGAGGCGGTGGGAGCAGTGCGGCACTGGTGCGGCGGGTGCGACATGTGCAGCTACGCACGTTTGAGCGGCGCCGAGTGGGGAGGTGGTGGCATGGGCGCGCAGGCGGCATTGAAGAGGGGGCGAGGTGGCGCGGGAGGTGGCCCGATTCTCCTCACCAGAGCAAGGCCGGGAGGTGGTGGGGCAGGCGATGGGATGGGAGCGGCACAGTGCTAGCGGCTTGGGGCACATGACGCATTGATGGCGATGAGGGAGGTGGCGCGACGAGCTGGCATGCTGACGGAGGGAGGCGGTGGCGGGGTGACAAAGGGAGATGATGACCGGGCATGACGCGTGGGCAGGATGAAGGGTGAAGGTGCCGGGAAGAGAAGTCGTTTCCGGGGAAAGAAGACGGGCTTCACGAAAAGGGAAAGCTGAAAATGGAGTAAGATTTCCAAAAAGGGAAAGATTTCGAAATTCAAACAAAAAGCTTCAAAAATTTTGAATTTTCTGAAACTTTGGTTTGTTTCGATCTACCCCCTTAAAAAGAATCTCGTCCCCGAGATTCACTCAAAGCCAAGGGACAGATTGGAAAATTACGCTGCATTTTTTATTCCTCTTTTCATTCTGCTTTCTCTGCTGCAAGATTTTGATACTGAAACTGAAAAGGTAGCTCCTGGATCAATTAAGACCAATGTTGATGAAGTAAAAATGTACCGACAGTATTGTTTGTGGCTTCTGCAGCTTCATTGGTAGTGACACAATTGATTTTGCCTTGAGTTGGTCCTGGTTGCTGAAATTTTGGCTGCTCTCTAGGTCGTAGCATACCTCTTTTGTTAGCTTGTAGTGTTGGTGGCGTCTTGTTGACCTATGATTGACTCATCACTTGAGCTTTGGCTGCTTCTGCTGACATACCCCTCATTGGGCATTGAACCTTGTAATGACCTGGTTGTCTGCAATGGTAGCAGTTTATTGATTTTTGTGGATAATCCTTTTGGTAGTAATTTCCTCCGCATGTATAGCACTGAACTGTGGCTGATTGATTCATGTTGTATTGTGGTCTTGCATTGGGATTGGTAGTTGGTCTCTGCTGAAACTACACTGGTGGTGTTATCATCATTCTTTTCATGGGTGCACTTGGTGAAGGTGTCATTTGCATTGCTCTTCTTTTCCTGATTTCCCGTAATTCTGTTCTGGCTTCTTCTGATACTAGCAGTTTGTTTACCATAGCTGACATGTCTTTGAAATCCAGGGCTGAAATGTGAAATTTCAGCGAATTTTGTAATCCTTCAAAGAATTTTTCCATCTTCTTTTCTTTAGTATCAACATCATTTGGGGCATATCGTGCCAGATAATTGAATTGATGAAGGTATTCTATCATAGTAAGTCCTCTTTGCCTGAGAGCAAGGAACTTCGGCGTTTGGAGGCGAGCACGTCAGTGGGGATGCATGCCTTATGAAATGCATTTTTGAATTCCTGCCATGGTATATCTCTTCCGGGGTGGAGTGTTTGGTGATTCATCCACCATGCTGCGGCTTGTCCTTGAAGTTGGTGGGAGGCAAAAAGAGTCTTCTCTTGATCAGTACATTAGATTGTGTCTAACTTTCTTTCCATGTCTCTTATCCAATCATCTGCTGCTAGTGGTTCTGGTGTGACTGTAAAAGTTAGTGGTCTTGTTTTCTGAAAGTCTGCCCATCTTGATCCTGTAGTGATTCCTCCATGTGTTGATCTAGGATAGGGTCCTGATTGTACTAGTGATCTGGTTGCTATCTGCTCTGGGAGTCTAGTGTGTTGCTCTATCATTCTGGTGTGATTTTGCTCTGCTTGATATCTATTTCTTTCCATCATGGCCATTACTTCTGCCATGGTTGGCTGATGATCTTCTGAGTTGGTCTCATTCTAGTGGTCGTTATTGCCATGACTTCTTGTTCTAACTCCTGACATCTTAGGAATGTATTTCTGTAGCAATTTTGACCAAATATAGATAGGTGAGTAAGATTTAGACTTGAGTTAAGTGAAGAAAGATTAGGGTAAGTATTAAGATGAAAAGAAGGAATTGAATTTTGACAGGGATGATATACAGGTACTGGTAGAAAAACAAAATATCAATAAATAACATAGATCAATTGTTTATACGAGTTGTATACATACTACTTAAAGCACATAATACAACTTGTGTTACAATCAAAAGTTTGTCTAATTAGGGTTTACTCTTTTTGACATTACTCTAGCATACTTTAAACACTATTGCAACTTCTGACGAAAAGTTGAAATTAGTTGAGAGACAGATAAATCTTTTATAAAAGCAAATTGAGATTTTACAAATCTAAGTTTAGATAAGATAGAAATAGAAGGGAAAAGTTAGCAATAATACTTATATTTTTGTTTTCAGAAATTCTTTTATAATTTTTTTTCAAACTAGGATTTTTTAAGGTCTTCATTTCCTAATTCCTCGAGCCAACTTGAAGTCTCATCCTATGGTCAAGCTATGCTCTGATACCACTTTGTAACGCCCCCAAATTCTGGGACCGTTAAACTCTTCACAACCGCCCAGGATGTGCAGTTGCAAAGTAAGCAGTGTCTCGAGCAAGCTTCCGATTACAACAGAAGACAGCATTTTATTACATAAGATTAAGGCTTAACAGCTAGTTTTTACACTAACACGAGCATCCAAGCCTAAAGTTAATATAATACAAGACAAAAGAACTTCAAACCACAGGCACGCTTGAGCACGGTCGAGAACTAATAACAGTGGTCGCTGCCATCTGTGGGTCCACCAAAATCCTGTTCAACAAGATCCTCTGTATTTTCCTAGATTTTCTCTGTAGATGATTTGCAGATTATGCAAGAATGAGTACAACTTCCATACTCAACAAGCCACATGGAAAAGCTAAATAATTATATGCAAGGAGTTCAATAGATGGTTAGGGTTTACCTTAATAGGTATATGTGGATGCATTTTACAGTTAAAGCAGTTTATATTTAAAATGGTAAAACAATAATAAATAATAACATTAGGGGTTTATCAACAAATCACATACCAACTTAACATCTCAAAATTCTACTTATGCCTTTGTACTAGAATAACCCATTAACACAGCTTCATTAACCGGAAGCACGGCGTATTCGAATACCTTTAATTATTCACTCTGCAGAGCTGCCCAACTTTACCCACAAGATATCTCATGCTCATACTGTCAGAACATACACACGCAACATGTTAGCGTGCGACTAAGCTGAGATAACAAAGCTTTTTCACTGCTCAACCTTTCTAATCTCTACCCGGTAGGTTCAAACCCATACAACCCTCGGGAGACTCCACCGGCCGCCGTGGATCTTGGCCCCAATGCTGACAGGACCATACCATTGTGTAGACCAGCGAGTGTCCCTCCAGGCCAACCCCTGTCCCATTCTTGATACTGTAAATATTCAATCGGAAAAGCAGTGTACTAAGCCAGGGAGTAATGACCACGCATGTGGTTGAACGATTTTCTGTGTCTGTTACTGTGGCACAATGTTCTTGTCCTTACTTGTCTCTAGTGAGGAAGTGGACTGACAACCAACTCGTGGCCTTCCACCCTCTTGGCCCCACCTTTGACTCACTTTTACTACAAGTCTTATTGGGTTGTCTAACTTCCTGGACCCAACCCTCAACCCTCCTCCGATAACCATTGGCGAACCGCCAACACTCTCTTTTGATGATTTATAAACACATTTGTGTGACAAAGCTTTTTTATATAGCTTTTATGTGAACTTGTCAAGGTGAATATGGCTTACAAAGGATTTTAACCTTGTCAAGGTGAATATGGCCTACAAGTGCTAGGTGGGTTTGTCTGTGGAGCAATAGGATTTGTCTAATTATCATGGCATTCAAAAGTATTATTTAAATACTTAAAGTAATTGGCACAAATACAATAATGGAAGTAAAAATAAATATATGACATGTGGGTTCAAAATGATCAAGGAATGTGACTTGCCTTTTTGCACAAAATCCCATTGATACTGGTCTTGTTCGGTGTCTTCTGGAGTCTGGTCCTCAAAATCGTGACCTAACGAGAAGCAATGCAATAAAATAATCCAGATAAAATACGGCTCGACAAGGAATGATCTAGGAACAACATGCAAGTAAATAAATCCGAAAAGAAACATAAAGGAAGGTGATGTGGAGAGTAGGTATTTAATTGGTGTTTAATTGGACTGAACGGAGTTGTGAGATTTGGATCCAAGTACAACAAAAATATAGAAAAGAGATAATGAATCCTATAGAAAGGTGAAAAGATTTATTGGGAGCATGATATAGCTGAACGGAGTCAAGAATGTGTTTTTTGGGTTCGAGATGGTCAGAATGGGTATAAAATGTCGAATTAGGGTTTCGGAAATGAAGATGTGTCAGATAATGAAGAGTACTATTTTACTATTGATTGACAAAAAAATGGGTTGTGAACAGTAATGGGCTAAGCCCATATACTGTGTGGCCCATGGCCCATTCGGCTGGGCCTCTTAAGGCCTTTGAGGCGGCTCTCTCGCACGAAGGGAAGGGGGCAAAGGAACCGGCGGCGTTTCCACGGTGGTGGTGACTGGCGACGAAGGGAGTGTGACGCGGGGAGGCTCCACCGAGGTAAGTCCTCTTACCTCAAGGGTTTTGTGCGGGCTAGGGCTTGGGTGGTGGGTTGTGGCGGCTATGGCGCATGGCTGCGATGGGAATGGGGGCAGCGGCGGGAGCTCAAAATTCGGCTGGCGCTGAAGGGGAGGGGTTTAGGGGAGGTGCGGAGGTAGGAGATGGAGAGGAAGGGATGCTCTGGGCGGGCTTTTATAGGCAGGCGGAGGCGGTGGGAGTAGTGCGGTGCTGGTGCGACGGGCGCGACATGTGCTGCTACACGCGTTTGAGCGGCACCGAGCGGGGAGGTGGTGGCATGGGTGCACAAGTGACATTGAAGAGGGGGCGAGGTGGCCTGGGAGGTGGCCTGGTTCTCCTCACTAGAGCAAGGCCGAGAGGTAGCGGGGTGGGCGATGGGATGGGAGCGGCGGTCGGCAAACTTTGGGGCGCGACGATTGATGGCGATGAGGAGGTAAAGGCGGTGGCGTCTTGACGGAGGGAGGCGGTGGCGAGGTGACAAAGGGGAGATGACGACCGAGCGTGACGTGCGGGGAGGACGAAGGGTGAAGGCGCCGGGAAGAGAAGTCTTTTCCAGGGAAAGAAGACGGGCTGGACGAAAAGGGAAAGTGGGAAATGGAGTAAGATTCCCAAAAAGGGACAGATTTCAAAATTCAAACAAAAAGCTTCAAAATTTTTGAATTTTCTGAAATTTTGGTTTGTTTCATTGTTTATGGACTTCATCTCACGTACGGCTACTCAACTGAAAGAAGTGACTTCTATTGGAACTCAAATGACAGGGCGTGAAGAAAGGATAAAAAGATTCGATTCGATGGCATATTTTGCCGTCAAGTTCTAACAGTATTAGCTATATATGTGCATTGATTTTTTATGTCAAATATTGGCATGCATGAAAAATTGCCAATATGGGGTAAGGGTTTGGCAAGACAAATATATCCTGCCACGTGGATAACCCGATTGGAATGGATAGAAATTGAACTGTTCATGAGAGCAACCAAGAACACTCTAATCACCATAGCATCGTCATGTTATTGCTAGTAGACGTGGTCTTTGTTTTCTTAATTCATTATATGCACACTGGCACATCTAGCTCGGAATTGTAGCCAAATTAAACTATATATATGAATATCTGTAACAACTTAACTTCCCCGATGAATGTAAAAATTCTTATGATATAGGGTGAGAGCATTTGGTAATAAGATTTCAAAGGTAGTAGTTTCACATATACATGGGAACAGAGAGAGTATATTTAGTTAATATGAAAGTTTCTTTTTAATTTTATGTAAACTTATTTAGGTGAAAAGCTCAAACTTTAATTAAGACAAATAAATGGTAATAATGTCATGCATCCTGATCCTACTAAACTAGAAAGCATGGAAGGTGGTACCAATCTAGAAAGCTTATTTTACTAAAACTGTTGTAGCATCATTTGGTGGTGTACTATGTTAGAGATAGGAATCTCTTTTGTATTCATTATCTATTTTTTTGTATTGTCTTATCTGTATATGGCAGACACCTCTTCTACACCCTATATATATTGCTCATTGGGCCTCTGAATACGTACACACAATATTCATAATATGGTATTAGAGCAAAGGTTAGGGTTAGGTTTTCTTACCACCGTTGCTACCTCCTAGCCTCCGGCCACCGCCGTCGCCGCTGCCACCGGGAGGAGCAATCTTCACTTCCGACGGTGGCCTCTCGTTGCTCAGCTACGCGTCCTCTGCCTCGGATTCGGATTTGAGGGTGTCGTCTTTGCTCGACCTCCTCCTTCGACGGTGACCTCCTCCTTCGATGGGATCCGTGCAACCTCTACTCGGTGGAATTGTCCCCACTGCCGGTTCTTCGTCCGGCTCTGCTTCGTTGCTTGTGCATTGCCTGCACGTCTGGATCCGCGCCGTCGCTCTGGATCAGGTCGCCTCCGAGCCTTCTCCCATGGTTTTGGCTGCTCAGCGCGCCCCCAGATCGAGAGCTCTTCCTCGCCGATCTTCGACCTGTCGCCGTGCTTAATGAGAAGGAATCTCGAGTTCGTGTGGCGCCTTCACCTGAGCGACGCTCTTGTATATCTGTCGGTCTGCACCGCCCGGCTGCTCCTCTCGTGGGTTCGTCTCCCACTTTGGGCTTGCCTCTGACGCTTTGTCTTCACTCGGGAATCATTTATCCTTTGTGGGCAGCGGATTTGGTGAGGGGAAGCCATTTTTGTTGATGCTTCCCCCCTTGTCTTCCTTGGTCAAGTGTTGAATTGGCAACTAAGCAAGGTTACTTGTAGCTGCTCCTCCCTGTTGTTGCGGCTAGTTATGCTTTGCTGCTGCTAGTTAGTACGAGTCTTAGTCTTTTGCTGCTACTAGTTATGTGAGTCTTTTGCTGCTGCTAGTCATGCTGTTGCTGCTATTGCTAGCTATTCTTGTTGCTACTGCTAGCTATCCTTTGTGTCGTTTTCTTCCGCTGCGTCCATCCATGTCCATAACTCTTTATCTGTGAGTTCATCTAAGCCATGCACGTCCATAAATTTATTGTCAGTCATAAAAGCATAGGAATTTCTTTGTATGACAGCAACCGAAGCTCTTTTCTTTGAGCCGCTGCAGATCGTTATGATGCCACCGCTTCTCTCTTAACCGCTGCCTCAAGCTTTTAAGGCCGTCGCGCTTCTTCCGCACTGCGCTTCTGTTGTACTGCTTGTGCACTACGCTGCTGCCGTCTTAGGCTTCGATCTACGCCACCATGCTTATATCTATTCCTCTTTGGTTTGATTTGACAGCTTTATCTATTTTTTGTCGGTTTCATCATCTTCTTCGTCGTGTTGTTGCGGTCGACTTTGCCCCCGTACCTTATGCTTTATGGGCTGCCGCACGACACCGGATGGGAGGAGATATTTTATCGATATATTTTTCAAGAGCTGTATGCTACGACGACATTATCAAGACTCGGACTTTGGATTTTCCGTATTTTAGTGTCAACCTTTAGTGTCAACCTATTCCAAATGCAATGCTATTGCATACACCTTGCATTTGAGGGGGTGTTAGAGATATGTTAGAGATAGGAATCTCTTTTGTATTCCTTATCTGCCTTTTGTATTGCCTTATCTGTATATGGCATACACATTGTACACCCTATATATATATATATATATATATATATATATATATATATATATATATATATAAACAATTCAACATATAATTAATATAGTAAATTCACCTCCAAACTTTTTTTTTCATTTTGGAATTTTCATATATATGGCCAAACAATGTGGCTATTAAACACAAAAGATTAAAAAAGTAGAAACCTATAAATAAACAAAGTTTTTCTAGTGGCGGAGGTAGGTGCTATCTCCGCTTTCAATACTTCATAAGCGGCGGCGTCGCAGATCGGACGGTTCTCGATCATCGTGAATGAAGCTCGAAATGCGCCCACCCTCGACGCGCTTGTTCAAGTGTCTCAAGACCCTGATTGTTGAACCAAGAAGAATTGAGCCCATAGGCTCTCTTCCCTTGCTTGAGGGGTCTCAGCCTGATCGACTCGGTCGCCTGCCGCCTCAATTACGCAGTCCAAGTGACGGCAAGCCTCCTGGAGACGTGCAACGTCGTTTTGGAGGACTACGTCGATGATGCGGTAAACTCGCCGAAAGTGGGAGATCACCCGGAAGACACGACGGAGGAGGATGTCAAGACGATGGAAGGTGGCTGTCACCTGCTTCGGCAAATTCTCCGCCGGCAGAGGAGTGAAGACACTGTTGATCAAACAGTGTTCTTCTGCAGCATGGTTCAACGTACACCGAGAGAGGTGCTCGTACAGTGCGGCCAGGAAGGCCATCAATGCCGGCGACAAGGAAGAGGTAGCTATTTCTGTTTTTTTTATAAGTATGTGGGGATGATCATCTTGGATGGCGGATGATTCTTTTTATAAAACAAGGAATAAATTCGGAGCGTGAGACGAAGAGAAGCATCGAGGAGCCGAAGCGGATCGATGCGACGAAGAGACACATCGGGGAGCCGAAGCGGATGGCGACGAACGAGCGCGACGGCGATTTAAGAAACTCACCGTGGAGTCAGAGCGATATTATCATAGACGGTTATAATAAAACCGCTCGTGATATGTGGTAATATCACGAGCGGTTATTGTTAAGAACCGCTCGTGTTGTTTCACGATGGTTCTTGTTGAAAACCGCTCGTGATATGTAGTATTATCACGATCGGTTATTAACAAGAACCGTTTATGATACGCCATGCATAGATTTTCAACATGAACCGTCTATGATATTATCTCTTCACAGATGGTTTTAGCGAGCTAAAGAATACAAACGGTCTCTAAACCAAAACCGCTCGTGATTGAATGTATCTGAGCGGTTTTGGTCAACCGTCTGTGATGAGGCGCCCAAGATAGCCTTTTGTAGTAGTGGATCAATTAGAAATAAGATGCATCGATATGTATGTATGTATGTATGTATGTATGTATGTATGTATGTATGTATGTATGTATGTATGTATGTATGTATGTATGTATGTATGTATGTATGTATGTATAGTTAAAGCAAATTTTTAGCATTATTTAAATGACAAAAACAAATTTTCAGAAGATTTAAATGACAAAATTAACATATAAACATGTAATTTCTTCATGTCATGTAAGTGCATATACAAGATAAATATACTTGAGAAAAAACCATATCATCGACGGTTCCATAATGGAACCGTATGTGATATGGGACATATCACGGACGGTTCTATTATGGAACCGTCGGTGATATGCCCCATATCACGGACGGTTCCATAATGGAACCGCTTAGATATTATCACCGACGGTTCCATAATAGAACCGCTCGTGATAAGTCTCTTTATTAGTACAAGCCCGCCGCTAGGGTTCGCAAGACGCCCTAACTCTCGTCACTCCCGGCTCGCTTAGGGTTTGCGCCGCCTAACTCAATCCGCCAACAGATTTACTTGCTCTCCCCATCTCGACGCCACCGCTGACCGTCGCCGTCGCCGCGGTTGTGACACCACTCAGACCGCACAAGACACTCGTGACGATAGTAGTGTCTTCGCAGGTCGTGGTCGCCACAACCACGGTCACGCCGCCACCCAAGCCACTGGGCTTGGCCGCGTGTCGCTCGCGCCGCCATGGCTTGGTTCTCTGCCGGCCTCTGCGCTCGGGCCCTGGCCGATCTTTGCTTTCCCATCCTCCTCTATTCTCCTCTAGATCTGTTAGCTTAATGTCTTGTGTTGAGTTTGATTTTTATGCTTGAGCCTTAAGTTGTGTCCTGATGTTTGTGTGATTTTTGCAAGGTGAAGGAGATGGATGAGGGTTGTGCTGGTGGTGGGGTCGCGCCGTGGTTGCGCTATACTGAGGTAACCCTACCTTACTCCCTCTCTGTCTCTACCCCTTGCTCTGTGATGAAAATGGCTAGTGCTCATGCGATGGATGCCGAGGGCTACTCATGGTGTGGTGGCGGGTTTGGACACCCTTGGTCTTCTTGTCTTGTCGTTGAACCGCTTCAATGATGTTAATAGTCTTATGCTGAAATTGAATTGATAATTAGTTCATATTAATAGTCCCTTGCTCGTGATGTAATGATGTTAATAGTCTTATGCTGAAATTGAATTGATAATTAGTTCATATTAATAGTCCCTTGCTCTATGATGTCAATCGAGGGCTATTGGTGTATGTGCATTCTATGCATCTTGCTTAGTTCATTTGTGGGTTCGGATGGGGCTTGATATGTTATGACTTATTGGGTTGTTGATATGTATGAGCTGTTGATATGTTATATTGTTATGAGTTATGACTTATTCGGAAGTGTCAAGTGTTGTGCGCTATTGATAGTGGAAACTTGCTTGGTGAACCATGAAATTTTGTTGATATGTATGATTGATGATTTGCAAAAATAGATGTATAAAATGTGTGATATGTATGTTATGACTTATTTGTCGATTTGTCATTTTGTCAAGATGTCATCTGTTGCTTCTCGCCATTCATTTCACATTTGTCGTATGCGTGTTCATGCGAGTTAAGTTCTCCTACCTTGCGCCCTAGGTACGCCGTCCTACAATTCCATTCCTAATCTCTTCTCTATAAAGTCTCCAAAGTGGCTACTTGTGCCTTTAAAAGCGGCATATATATATATATATATATATATATATGTGTGTGTGTGTGTGTGTGTGTGTGTGTGTGTGTGTGTGTGTGTGTGTGTGTAGTCCTCGGCCACTTTAGGGGTCGGCCCACGCAAAGATGAGGAAGAGGAGACAAGAACCACGGCAACCTCATTGAGCCCCGCAAATTTAAGAAGTACAATTTTGCTCGAAAGCGCCAGACATCCAATTACTTGGTTGTTAATACATGATGCCACTTCCCAATCGGAGTACTGCTAAGAAAGTGACGTGGGCGTGCAGTGCGGTTTGTGGCTGAAACCGTCAGGATATATAGTCATCACAGACGGTTTAGGTTCAAACCGTCAGTGATAGTATGCATCACGAGCGGTTTGAAACCGCTCGTAATGACCTCATGCATCACTGACCTATAAACTCAGACGGCTCAAGAAACCATCTGTGATGGCGTTTTTGAACCATTTGTGAAGGCCTTTTTTGTAGTAGTGATCAGACTTTAGGGTTAAAATACAATGATAGAAAAGTAGTAGCATCTTCAACTAGATAAGCCTCAACATTAGAACCCTCAACTCGAGCCTTGTTCCGGACTTTCTTTCTAAGTTTTTGAATACCTCTGCATGGGCAAATTAGCATGAAGATTAAAAAAATAGGATTGGTGGTACACAAATAATAATACTACATATGGTATTACTAATTTAGATTTACCTCTCATATGGATACATCCATCGGGCCAGACTGGGCCACGTAGTCGAGCCTCATAAGGGAGATGTATGATTAGATGTTGCATGGGGTTAAAGAAACCTGGGGGGATATCTTTTCTAATTTGCATAGAAGCACAACAACATTCTCTTCTAGTGAGCATATGACATCCTTGCTAAGTTCTTTTGCACATAAACTGCATATAGAAAAAACTTAGCTCGGCCAAACACAACCATATATTCTCTGGAAGGAAGCTACGGAATGCAACAGGGAGCAAGCGTTCCATGAAGATATGGTAGGCATGACTTTTTAGCCCAAAAATCTTCGTTTGTAACAAGTTGACTCCCCTTCTTATATTGGCTGCATATCCATCGGGAAACCTTAGTTCTTGAAACCATTTAATAATAGTTGTCTTGCCATTTTTATCAGGGCAGAATGGTGCCCTTGGCTTGTGTCACTTCCCATTATCCTTCAACTCCAAATGCATTGAAGGACGATTACAGATTTCAGCTAAATCTTGTCTTGCCTTCATATTATCTTTGGTTTTATCGGGTATATCAAAGCATGTGTTCCATATAGCTTCAGCTACATTTTTCTCATTGTGCATCACATCAATGTTGTGTTGGAGCTTTAATTTATGGAAGTATGGGAGTTGCCAAAAGCAGCTTATGTGAGTCCAACTGGGCAATTTACCAAAGGTTTTTGTATTAGCTACATGGGCATTCATTTGAGCCTAGACTTCCTCTCCCGTTAAACGCCTTGATGGTTCCCTGTGTACCATTGTATTCTTTAGAAATGAGTTAGCTTGGGATCCAAATTCGAGGTCTCTGGGTAGAAAGTGTCTATGACAATCAAACCAACAAGTCTTATGCCCATTATGGAGTTGAAATGCTTTCGATTCACTCAAGCATTCTGGACACGCTAGCATACCATAAGCAGGGAAGTCATGGATTGACCATAGATATGTCGCCTGCATTGTCAAGTTCTCCTTGAGAGAAGCATCCCAAGTTCGTGCCCCTCCCACAATTTGAGAAGTTCATCAACAAAAGGTTGCATTAGAACACTCAATTTCTTTCCTGGATGTTCAGGACCAGGGATAACAAGAGTAAGGAATAGGTACTCTTGCCTCATGATATAGCCAAGGGGAGATTTAATAGAGTCATAAACACTGGCCAATATGTGTAAGGAGCAGCACCCAAACTATGTGGTGTGAAACCATCGGTTGCTATATCAAGCCGCGCATTTCTAGGGCCACTTGCAAAGTCTGTAAAGTCTTCATCAAATTGTTTCCAAGCTTCCCCATCATATGGATGAGCCATCATGCCAGACTTAGAGCGACTATGCGACCACATTAGTTTTGTTGTCTCCTCATGAGCATATAACCTTTGTAGTCTATCTATAATGGGGAGGTACCGCAACACTTTGTATGGGACTTTATTATGCCCTTCCTCATATCGAGAGGTACCACAAAAGGCACACTTTTCTTTACGCTCATTAGTTTTGTAGTACAACATGCAGTTATTATAACGCACATCAATTTTGACATATGGCATACCAAGGCCCTCTATTAGTTTCTTAGAATGATAGAAGTCATAAACACTGGCCAAGCACGGTGGATCGATTATTTTGGTGCGGTGGCCAAATTGTTTTCACGAAGCTAGTACGGGAGAGGCAAAATTATTTTCCTGACGGTTTCTACCTGCGAGGAAAAACTACTTTTCCCTGACGGATATCTGTTGCTCACACGAAAAGTTGGTTTTCCCTCACGGTATTTCCATACTTGACGGTAATTTCCGTTTTTTTTCCTGGTGTAACTAGTAAACCCATCAAGAAAACATAAATTTTCTTACGGTAAGTGCGGGCCCGTCAAAAAAAATGCTTGGCCGTCACGAAGCATCTGGTTTCTAGTGTGGTGAATATATAATGAATAGGAAAAGAGCATGGTGCGTTTTGATTTGATAACTCTTTGACCTTGCAACAACCAGTACTTGTTTTCAGTGTTCTCGGAGAATTTTTTTTATTCAAGAGAAGCACACGATTGGACATGCAACCTAGCTACAGAAAGCTAGACGTACGGGTTGTTAATCATTGACCCATATCAATTTTGATCGGACATGCAACCTAGCTACCGAAAGCTAGACGTACGGATTGTTAATCATCGACCCATATCAATTTTTGCTAGATATGGCCCATATGTAGCAAAAAATTAAAGAAATTTGACCGCCGATCAATGATCGATAGATACTCCTGCCCCGATCGAAATTTCTGGGCAGGGTCGTCGTCGACGTGCAGATACATGCTGCGGCCGCCACATAAAATACCCTACATATCCTTGAATTGTTGGTTAAGTCGTCGGTTTCGCCCAGTCTTTCGGGGCGGCTGACACTTGATTGTTGCCAGTGCCGACGGTTGCGGATGGCAGCCCATATCAGCACGTGCAGTGATATATTCTCCTATCACACAGCGTGCATGCAGCACGTAGGTAGAAGTCGCTTTATAATATGCCACAAGCTAGCCGCCGCGCGCAAGTTTCTGGAAAAATCGCGGCCCGGTGCGCGTGGACTAGTTACGAGGCGTGCGTGCGATGCTGCAGTGCCGCAGTGTCGCGGTGCGACTGGATGCTTCCACGAGACCACGACGACCACGAGCCCGCGCGCGCGGCGCCGCTGATCGCGCGTATGAGCTAAGCGCGCCGTGCGTGCGCGAGCCCGTGGAAGTGGGATCATCGGTGGACGCAGCTCAAGTCGCGGCGCCGTGCAACTAACAAGGGAGTCTCGCGTGAGCGAGCGCGCTCTCACGTACGCATGGCACGATGCCTCTGCCTCTTTCGTCTCGCGCCCTAGGCCCGCGTGACTTCTCCTCCTTCCGTTTCAAGCATGGATGGCATGGGCCACCGCTCTCTGCACGCGGCTGCAGGCTGGCCTGGGCCTCGTCTACTGATGAGGTGATCCGGTCTGGGCGTCTATTCCTGTACACGGTGACTTGTGTGGGCTTAATTTCACGGTGATCGCTGATAAGTCGTACCGGATACGAACGGATGTTATTTATTTTATATTTTTTTCTCAGAGTCAATATCAGACACGGATAGTATCGGATACCTATTTTTTCATCTCGTATTTACTCCACGAGCTTTCGGTCAGTCGGTCGGGCGGATATTATCTGTTAATATTTGGATCCGTATGTGATCCGAATTTCTAATGTAGAAGTATTTAGAATATGTTATATTAGCGGATTAGTTATCTAGTTGGACTCTAAATTCTTTTACCTCTTTATATACCTCTTGTAAGCCGTACAGGGATAGGGACGCCTCATTGTAATCCCATGTGTTTTGTAATCGCTCTTCATATAGTGATCATCGCCGATTAGTGCCTGTGGTTTTTTTCCCGCAAAGGTTTTTTCACGTAAAATTTATGTCTCTTTTGTCTTTATTTTTCTAACAAGTGGTATCATAGCACAGGAGATTAGAGCTTGAGAGAGATTAGAGTGAACGAAGGCGAGCCGAGCCTGGCTCGGCTCGGCTCCTGCAGTTCGAGCCCGCAGAGGCTCGGCTCGAATTGGCTCGCTTTCAAAACGAGACAGAAGAACAGCTCGGCGCGGCTTGGAAAATGGCTCGAGCCGCTCATGAAGCTTCATGAAAGGTGAGCAGCGCTATCTCCATTCGTATGCGTTCGTTCATTCTACCGTGTTGGTTCGCCGATCATTCACGCTTCGCATTTTCACAACACAACATGCATCTACACAAATCAAGATCCTCATATGTCACGTACCAAAGAGCATTCATTCACAAATCACGCAAAAATCTGACTACACCCTCCTCGCCAACGCCAAGTGGATGAATAAGCGATCGCGCGGCGACAAAGATCGGGCAGCTCCGCGACCACGAGGCGATGGCGTGGGCAACTCGCGAGACCGCGACCACGCGGCGAGCGTGATCGGCGGCGTGAGGGCGTCGGGCAGCTCCGAGGCGACGGCGTGGTCGGAGGCGGCGGCAAGGTCGCTGGTAGCTCATGAGGCGACGGCGTGGTCGGATGGATGGGGTGGTCCGGGTGGAGAGGAGGCGGGCGAGGGAGAGGAGGAGGGTGGCGGCGGCACCTCAACAAGGCGGCGGCGAGGGCGAGGCTGTGGAGGCGGCGGGCGGGCAAGGGCGAGGCGGACGAGGGCTGGGAGGCTACCAGGCGAGGCGAGGTGAGGGCGAGGAGGCATGGGCGGGGAGGAATCGGGAGGAACCGAGGATTGAGGAAGGAATCGGGAGGAACTGGAGTGGAGGAGGGCCAGGAGGCGATGCGCTCGCGTAGTCGCGTGGACTGGGAAATAAGGCCCGAGTGGACTGGGACTGTGGGCTGTGGCCGGCGAAGGGAAAATGTGTTTGGCTCGTTTTGGCTCGCCAGCTCGCTAGAATGTTTGGCTTGTTTGGCTCGCGAGCCAGCTCGCGAGCGGCTCGAGCTCGGCTCGAATTCGCACCGAGCCAAAAGGTGGGCTCGGCTCGACTCGAAAATTCACGAGCCGAGCCCGAGCCGAGCCGAGTCTTATCGAGCCCGAGTCGAGCCACGAGCCTCGAGCTATTTTTCCAGCCCTAAAAGAGATACACGAGAAAAAAATAGTAGATCGGCACCACCGTCTCCTGTCGCGCCGACGCCTCGGTCCAAGCTCCATCCGCTGCGTCCGCCCGTCCGTCGCGCAGCGCGTCTCGCGTTCGCCGCCTCGATCGGCGTCGCTCCCCAGGGCTCCGCGTTCACGCGATGGCCTCGGTCCTCCCGCATCGACCAGTTTCGCAAGCGTCTGCACAGTCCGGTCCTCAGTCCGGGCGTCAGAGAGCAAAGCAAACAGATCAACCAAAAGGTCAATCAAACCAGCATCACACGTCCCAAGGAAAGAATTTAATAAATCAAAGTCACCGAAAAGCTCCCTGGTTGATTCAACGTGGAGATCAAATTCCGGTGAATTTTGCCACTTGCACACGAGAAGAGTATACCGGGAGGTTTGAAGTCTTTGTTTCGTGTACACAAAAGGTGTACCAAAAAGGTCGTGATTTTTACTAGATTTACACAGATCAATACTATTAATTTTTAGGATTTATTCCTTATGACGACTTTGAAGTATGATCTTCCACTCCTGAGTCGAGACACAAGATTTTCACTATGGAAGTCAAAATGAAGGCTGTGTTGGCACAGATGGATTTGGATGATGCATTGGAAGAGTTTGAGAAACAACCTATCACATAGACTGCAGATGAGAAGCGTAAAGACCGTAAGACTTTATCTCAGATTCACTTTCATCTATCAAATAATATTTTGCAAGAGGTTTTAAATGAGAAGACAGCTGCTGCATTATGGCTGAAGCTGGAACAAATTTGCATGACAAAGGATCTGACCAGCAAGATGCATCTCAAGCGGAAGTTGTACTCTCACAAATTGCAAGAAGGAGGATCCGTGCTTGATCATCTTTCGTTGTTTAAGGAGATCGTTTCTGACCTAGAGTCGATGGAGGTAAAATATGATGATGAGGATTTGGGCCTTATTCTTTTGTGTTCACTACCTAGTTCTTTTTCAAATTTTAGAGATACCATATTATATAGTAGAGATACTCTCACTCTTTATGAAGTTTATGAAGCTTTGCATGCTAAGGAGAAGATGAAACAGATGGTACCTTCTGAAGATTCAAGTCCAAAAGGAGAAGGCTTGTTTGTTCGTGGCAGGCAAAAGGAGAAGAACTCAAACAATGGATCTCATGGCAAAAGTTCGAACGGCTTCAAGAACCGGTTGAAATCCAGAGGCAAGTACAAGTCGTGCAAATATTGTAAGAAAAGTGGGCACGACATCTCTGAATGCTGGAAGCTGCAAAATAAAGAAAAGAGAACTGGCAATTATAAGCCAAAAGGTAAACCAGATGATGAAGGTAATGCCTCCCTTGCTGCTGATGATAGTTCTGATGGAGGAGTTCTTGTTGCCTTTGCTAGATGTGCTAAAACCAATGATGAATGGATTCTTGATTCTGCATGTACATTTCATATGTGTCCTAATAGGGACTGGTTTGCCACCTATGAACTTGTTGAAGGTGGTACTGTGTTGATGGGTGATAACTCATCTTGTAAGGTTACAGGAATTGGTTCAATTCAGATCAAGATGTTTGATGGCATTGTCAGAACTTTGACAGATGTTAGGCACATTCCAGATTTAAAAAGAAATCTTATCTCTTTGAGTATTCTTGATGGTAAAGGGTACAAGTATTCTGGTGAAGGCGGAGTTTTGAAGGAATCAAAAGGCTCTCTTGTTGTGATGAAAGCTAATATTAAATATGTCAATCTGTACCATCTGCGAGGTACTACAATATCAAGTAATGTTGCTGTAATTTCAAGTTCATTATCTGATTCTGATGCTAATAATCTTTGGCATATGCGTCTTTGGCATATGAGTGAAATTGGTTTGGCAGAATTGAGCAAGAGAGGACTTCTTGATGGACATAGCATCGGCAAGCTTAAATTTTGTGAGCATTGTGTGTTTGGCAAACACAAGAGGGTGAGGTTCAATACTTCAGTTCATACCACAGAAGGTATTTTGGATTATGTGCATTCTAATTTATGGGGCCATCTCGGAAGACATCGCTAGGAGGTGTTCGTTATATGTTAACAATTATTGATAATTACTCTAGAAGAGTGTGGCCTTATTTGTTGAAGCATAAATCAAAAGCATTTTCAGCATTTAAAGAGTGGAAGACTATGGTTGAAAGGCAAACTGAAAAGAAGGTAAAGAAACTCGTGACCGATAATGGGATGGAATTACATTACGATGAATTTGAATCATATTGCAAGATTGAAGGCGTTGTTAGGCACTACACTGTTCCTGGTACTCCTCAACAAAACAGTATAGCTGAGCGTATGAACAGGACCATCATTTCCAGGGCCCGTTGCATGTTGTCAAATGCAGGTTTGCATAGACGTTTTTGGGCTGAAGCCGCTTCCACTGCTTGCTATCTTATTAATCGGTCACCCTCTCTTGCAATTGAAAAGAAAACTCCAATTGAGGTATGGTCTAGTTCCCCAGCAAATTATTCAGAATTAAGAGTTTTTGGTCAGATCGCTTATGCTCATGTTGATAATGAAAAATTAGAGCCTAGAGTCATTAAGTGCATCTTTTTGTTATAAACTGGTGTTAAAGGATATAAGTTGTAGAATCCTGAAACAAAGAAGGTTGTGATTAGCAGAAACACTGTCTTCAATAAATCTGCTATGCTTTATGATAAACTGCCCACTAATGTTCCTGTTAAGAGTGAGCAGAATTCAAGTGTTCAGGTGGACCATTTTGTTGGTTCAAATAACACATCAAATAAGGAAAATATTGTTGTTCATGATGCACCTATTGTTGAGCAGCCACCACAACGGTCCATTGCAGTTGACAGGCGTAGGAGAGAGATTAATCTACCCAATAGGTTGATTGAAGAAGCTAATATTGTTGCTTATGCTTTGAGTGTAGCAGAAGAAATTGAAGGTAATACATAACCTTCATCATACTCTGAGACTATTAGCTCCACTAATTGTAATAAGTGGACAACTGTCATGCATGATGAAATGGAGTCACTTGAAAAGAATAGCACTTGGGAACTAGTGAAATTGCCAAAGGAGAAGAAGCATGTTCGTTGCAAGTGGATTTTCAAAAGAAAGCAGGGTATTTCTCCTACTAAACCAGCGAGAAGACATTTATATGGACCAACCTGAGGGTTTTGTTACTCCTGGAAAAGAATACCTTGTTTGTAGATTAAAGAAATCTCTTTATGGTTTGAAGCAATCTCCAAGGCAATGGTACAAGAGATTTGACTCCTTTATGCTCTCTTATGATTTTAAGCGGTCTGATTATGATAGCTGTGTTTATTTAAAGACTGATAATGGTTCAGCTATTTATTTGCTTCTCTATGTTGATGATATGTTCATTGCTGCAAAAGATAAGTCAGAAATAGCAAAATTGAAAGCACAATTGAGTAATGAATTTGAGATGAAGGACTTAGGTGCAGCAAAGAAAATTCTTGGCATGGAGATTATTAGAGAGGGGCAATCTGGCAAGTTATACCTTAGTCAAAAAGGTTATATTGAGAAGGTCCTTCGTCGTTTTAATATGCATGGTGCAAAACCAGTGAGTACTCCATTAGTTTTGCATTTCAGATTATCTTCACCCTTATGTCCTGAGTCAGATTATGATATTGAGTACATGTCTAGAATTCCATATTACAGTGCAGTGTAACATCCCAAAGTGCTGTTACCAATTTCAAAATTAATAAAGTTATTATTTTATTGGATTTTCTGAAATTTGAAAGAGTTTTATTGCTTTTCTTGAATTTCTGAAGTTTTAAAAGTCAAAATTAAAATTTATTAAAGTTTTTGAAGTTTTATTTGAGTTAAAGTTGAAAAATAAAAAATTTAATTAATTTCTGGAATTTTAAAAGCTTTTACCTAATTACTTTAAAGCTAAAAAAATTTAATTGCAAAAACTATTTCCAACTATATGTTGGAAGTATTTTATTTAAGTTCAAAATAATTCTAAGAATTTTTGTGAATTTTTCTAGAATTTTTGGACTCTATTTGCTATCCTCTAAAATTGTATTTGTTTATTGCTTAAATCGGAATTTCGAATTAAAAAAAATAAGCACGCTTAACACCAAACCAAAGCCACAAGTGCATGGACTGCCAACTACCCAATTTGGTTTCAATCACCTATGCCTCCTCATCCTTTTCTTTATTCTCTCCTTTCTTCTCTCTCCTATCTAGCTTCTTCATCACGAGAGTTTTTCTCGGTTCTGTTATTCTTCTCTCGTAAAGCTTTCATGGCAGCGTCGCCGGCCCTGGCCACCTCGCCACTGCCGATCGCCGCTCCTCGCCGTCGGTAGCGCTGCCCTCCACCACCCGCACCGCCTCTCTTCCCCTCCCCTTGCCCTTCCCTCCCTCTTCTTCTTCCTCTTGAGGGCAACATTCGGCCGACGCCATTAGAGGCAGTTGGAGCTTTTCAAAACTCGTGAATTGCTCAACCATTCCTCCTGAAATTTGTGGCATTCAAACCCTCGGTCATCACCGCCCCCACTTCCGACCGTTATTCCCCTCAATCATGCGCGCATTCTTCGGATCGAATCACCGCTGTGAACGGTCGCCGTGATCTTCGCACCCGATTCTCCTCCCCTCGACCTCCCCGGCCCCTATAAAAGGGGGCACGGTGAGCCCCTATTCACCCACATCAAAACCCCTCAAAGACCTCTCCCTCTCTCCCCCTCAATCGGCGGAAATCTGAGTTCTTCTCCGCGCCGCCGAAGCTCCGATCTTCGTCTCCTCCGGCGCCGTCAAGCCTTCCCCGGCCACCTCGATCGCACCGCTAGCTTCGCCTCACGACGTTCTACACCGTGCTCCCCTCGCCTTCGTCGGAGCATCGCCGGAGCACCGCCGCCACCGTGAGCCCAAGCCGCGCCGACATCGTCGTCCTCGCCTCCAGCCATCCGTGCACATTCCACCACCACCGAGGTGAGCACCGGCATCCCCGTCCTCCCCTCTCTCCATTTCACCCCTCGCCGGTGCTTGGGAGCATGAGTGGATTCACAAAGAACGCCGCCATCAAAACCTTAGACCGAAGTTTCTTCCATTACGAATTGCGTCACCGTCGAGCTAGCTCCGGCCACACCGTCTCCACCACCGGCATCGCGATGTCGCACTCTTCGCGATGCTCTCTTTCCCTCGCCAGTGCCGTCACCGGAGCACCGTCGGCACTAGGTCCAAACCGCCGGCCACATTTGTTGCGTTCTGTTCGTTTGGGGAAGATGCTAGAGTAATTTATCTAGTCATGGAGCCCCTTTGTACATGTCCCTTTTATTCCTTCCAAAATTTCGTTCTCTCACACGCAAGCTCCAAATCCGTTGGTTCTTTCTCCTAAATTCATCTACAATTTTTAGTATTTATTTCTTAATTTTTAGATTTTATTTATTTTCTGTTAATTATTCGGTCCATTTTGTGCGTCGTCGCTGCCGCCGGCCGACCGTGCGCATTCCACCCCCAACCAAGGAGAGCATTATGTTCCCCACGGTTCCCTCTTCGTTTCACCGCAAACCTCACTTGCTAACCCCACTCCGTTTACCCGAAACGCCGATGTCTCCGCTTGCCGCCGAAGGTCTTCTCCATCGAACTGCGTCACCATCGAAGGTCATCTCGCCGAGCCGTCAACACCGTTGAGCTCGCCTCGACGCGTTCTACGTCGTGCTTTCGTAGCCATCGCGATGGCCATAAAGCTCTTCTCTTTTATTTCTATAGACATGAATTGAACTCTTGTGTCCATACCATCATAGCCCCACCTGTCATTGATGCTACCCCTATCATTCTCTCTCTATCATGTGGACGATTGTTGTCAGTCCCTCAATTCATTGCTTCAGTTTTGAAGTCAGTCCAGCCGAATGAATGATTTCCAATGAATAGTTCAAATTCGGAATTCTATCATTTCATGTGATTTTCATCATTAGGAAATTCGTTTCTCCTCATCTGAACTCCGATTCCATCGTTTCAACTTCCTAGATTCATATAAAGTCGATATCTTCATCCAGTATTTATTTTATAATTTTTGGATTTTATTTGGATTTTGTTTGATTGTTATTTGAATTTGGATGGTTTACGCGTATAGATTTTGACGACTTCGGACAACCGGATTTCAACACCATTTGAGAACAATGATTAAATCAAGCAAGGCAAGTTACACTCTTGATCATATTGATCTCATTAATTCAAATTATTTATTCTGTTTTAAATTATTATTGCACGCTTATTTTTATCCGGTTATTTAAATTCCTGTTTTAAATCATAGTTATGTCTAAATCCTTTGTACTGTCAATCTTGACATTGAAATAAACTTATCTTGACACCTTAGACAAAAATCTAGTTTATGCAATAGTATGAACTAGAACACTTTGAAAAATTGATGCTTAGCCATGCTTAGACCCGAAATATTTGATCTGGGGAATTTTAGCCAAAAAATAAAATGTTGTTTAAAAGTTTATGGCATTGGTTTGTCATGGAAGATTTTTGAAAATGATTTTGAAAAGCAAAAGAAAATTTGGTTTGTACTTGGGCGAAATGGTTGTCTGGATGGTGCATGTCAATGCACGGGCTCAATCTCGGTTAGGGTTGAGGCCGAGGGGTTATTATGGAAAGTCGCCCAAGTCAGTTAAGAACCGGCCTCTGAGCGATCCTTTGATATGCCTATAATGGGCTATGCCTCACCGTGTAACCACATGTCCTCAGAATGGGGCGTGGGACCTGGCTAATTAAATTGCAGAGTTCCATCGCGGTTGATCATGTATGTACGTGGGTGGTCTTTCATGGCCTGTCTTTCATGACTACTTTATTCCCACCGGCATAAGAGGGGCACCCACAAACCGTGGACGGTCGGTCAAAGGGGATTCTGAAACCTTAATGAGGGTGGACTGCGGTAGAATGATGCATTGTAAAGGCCTTGTCATGAACTCTAGACCTCTTACCTTAGGCGGTGAGAGGTGGCATTGACGGATGCCGAACAAACTAGAGGAATCATGTCATGTGGGTAGAGTGTACAACCTCTACAGAGTGTAAACCTATTCGAATAGCTGTGTCCACGGTCATGGACATGCTAGCAAAGCCTCTCAAAGTTAGACTTTGGTTTTGGGTTTTAAAAAGACTTCTTCAAACTGGTTTATGCAAATGAGAATTGGGTAGGAAGCCATGTGATAGGAGGGTATCCTTCACCATTCTTGTGTGAATGTTATCTGACTATAAAATTGATTTATAAAATGAATTTTAGTTATGTAATAACTACTTTGGAACTTAGTACAAGTATTTAAAGAAAATGCTGCTTTATGCAAAGTCAACCATATTAAGCCATCCTTTGTTACATCCATGTATGCATGTCATTCTGTTATTTGACGGGTGTAACTTGCGAGCACGGTAGTTGTGCTCATACTTGCTTTATGCAAACAAATTTCAGAGGAGAAGGACTTCGCTCCGGTGTGGATCTTGACGACTAGGCGCTACCCCGATCGATTGCTGTGGCGAATCGGTGGACTCCACTACTTCTTCGTCTTCCGCTGTGTTCTTTACTGTTGGCCTGTAAGCCTCTTTGTAATAAACTCTGTTGACTATCAATAAAATATTGCGATTTATGGATGTTACCATATCTGTTTAACTGTGTGAACTAGCTACTGATCATGGGACTAGTTCAGAAATGCACAGAGGATTTGGGGTGTTAATCCCGGGTCCGACATGTAGTTGGTTCTCTTATGTATGCCATGGTTTGTTCTCGTCCTGATTTATCTTATGCATTGAGTGTTGTCA
The DNA here is from genome assembly GCA_036346405.1 of Phyllostachys edulis. Classification (NCBI taxonomy): domain Eukaryota; kingdom Viridiplantae; phylum Streptophyta; class Magnoliopsida; order Poales; family Poaceae; genus Phyllostachys; species Phyllostachys edulis. Next base: position 6,462,079 of record CM070566.1, read on the forward strand.
GTAGATACATGGCTAATCACCGAAAAGAGCATTGGAAAGCGATTGGTGGATTTTCAGATATTTGCATGGCACTTCTAATGCTTGTTTGCAGTTTGGGAATTCTAGAGATGAATTTGTTGGTTAAGTTGACTCTGATTATGCTGGTGATTTGGACAAGAGAAGATCTCTAACAGGTTATGTTTTCACCATTGGTGATTGTGCTGTTAGTTGGAATGCAAGTTTGCAAGCTACTGTTGCCTTATCAACCACTGAAGCAGAATATATAGCTATTTCTGAAGCTTGTAAAGAATCTGTTTGGTTGAGAGGTTTGTACACTGAGCTTTGTGGAGATAATTCTTGTACTACTATATTTTGTGATAGTCAAAGTGCTATATGCATTACAAAGAATCAGATGTTCCATGAGAGAACAAAGCACATTGTTGTGAGATATCACTTTATTCGAGATGTTATTGCTCAAGGTGATGTCAAAGTGTGCAAGATAAGTACTCATGATAATCCTGCTGATATGATGACAAAGCCAGTTACTGTTACTAAGTTTGAGTTTTGCTCAAGCTTAGTTGGTATTACAGTTTAGTCCTAGTGACTAGTTGGCGCATAGTGATTTTTATCTTATTGGGGAATCATTTGGTGATTGATGATTCTTTATTTTGCTATAAGAGGAAATTCGTCTCAAGGTGGAGATTGTTAATATTTGGATCCGTATGTGATCCGAATTTCTAATATAGAAGTATCTGGAATATGCCATATTAGCGGATTAGTTTCCTACTTGAACTCTAAGTCCTTTTACCCCTTTATATACCTCTTATAAGCCGCACGGGGAGAGGGATGCCTCATTGTAATCCCCTGTGTTTTGTAATCGCTCCTTATATAGTGATCATCGCCGATTGGCGCCCGTGGTTTTTTTTCCACAAGGGTTTTTCCACGTAAAAATTCGTGTCTCTTTTGTCCCTATTTTTCTATCATTATCCGCTTCTTTTGCACCACTACACAGGATATTAGACAGTAGGAGTGCAATCTGAGCAAACAGGGAAAGACTAATCGTTGAGATTTTCAAGGAAAAACACTCAGTATCTCCTGTCTGCTCAGAAGCAACCCACATATCTCTTATCCTGTTCCTAAGTAAAGTCGCAGAAGGTTTTCCTCATACCTTCTGATATACGGGTACATACAGACGAGCATCACCCACCACGTAACATATTCCGTGTTTTTTCTCCGGAGTCAGAATCGGACACGAATAGTACCGAATAACCATTTATCTCTTTCATATTCGCTCCACAAGCTTTTAGTCGGTCGGTCGAGAATTATCTGTTTCGTTTGTACTCCTAGTCCTAGCTACACTCTACTCCGGTTGGACCCAAGTACTCCTAGCAACTCGTATGAGTTATCTCCTATAGTTCGTAAAACTTACACGCCGGCATAACTCAAGTGCGCATGCCACTGCTCGATTAAAATCCCAAGTGTGTTCTTCTCAGTCAAGTATATGTCCTGCACATCCTTGATCGTCAATTCCCTTCATAATGGAGAATGGGGGACAGTTAATAATGCGTCGTTGTTCAACAAAACCGTGTCCTGATAACGAGAGATAGATAGATACAACGTACGTGTAGCCGTATAACCGTGTGATGCAAGAGACAGTGATTGCAACTATTTCCATCAGATAACTTCATTGCAACCATGCAAGTACTAATGTCTGACGGACTGTTGATTAATGGATTGACAAACAAGGCCGATGATTAGTGGATGACACGAGTAGCTGTCGATGCGAACAGTATTCAAACTGTTGGTTTTAAGAAAAGAAAGGAAGAGAGAAAGATACGTACAACCATATGTATATGGGCCGTCCGTAGTGGGCTACATTGCTGCAAGTACAAGCTGACTGATAAGACTCAAACCTGTTCGATCTCAACGATGGTGCGCGGGCGGGCCCAACGTCTCACACACATAAATACACACTAGCCGAGTACAGGTTACAAGTTGCAACCGATTTTAATTAAAACATAATATAAAATATAAACTTAGAAAATTAATATACATAAGGTAATAATCTCTACAAATAAAAGTTTCATACATAGTTGGCATTCAATCAACAAGCCACATAGAATCTTATCACATACTACAAACACATATAATCTAATTATTTCGAGAAGATCCTTCAAGTATCTTATACATAGGTGCATATATTTATCCACAAAAGATCCCACCAACTTAAGATGGAATAGAAATTTTTAAATATAGTAAATGAGTTAAAAAAATTACAAAATGTTTTGTGGAGATTTCCAACACAGTGTACTTGATTTTGTAATTTTTTTCATAATTTTATCTATTGTGAATCTTTCTCCATAATTTATTTACGTATACTATTTGTAGAAATTTCTAAATATATAAAATGACCTCCAAATATTATTTTTTTTGTGAGGGCTCCTTACATAGTGGCCTTAATTGTATAATTGTTTCAGAATTTTATATGTCGTCAATTTAACTGACGACAAGAACCTCCCCCACTGTTCTGGTTGGCTCCATGGTGAACTGGCGACAAGAGTTTGTTGTTAGTTGAATTGACGACATAGACCTAGTTTTGTAAACTTTTGGATGACTCTTAGTTTTGTTAAAATAATAATATTATTATTATTATTTAAAAAAATACTAGTGTTCTCGACAGATTCCCCGTGGTAGGTACTCACTTTAGTCACTTTATTTAGCCGTTAGGCAGTTAGTACTTAGTAGCACTAGTACATGTCACGGATCACAACGGTCAGACTCGGAAGCCTTGCAAGTCAATACGGTTACAACTGCTGCCCCAAATCACACAAAAATGAGTTACATGCACTCAAACTTAGCTATCCATATATTTATAAATATTTTGATTTAATACATAAAAATTATATCGTAGATTCCTGTTGAAACACATTTTATAGTATTATAGTTTTATTCAGTTTTATAAATATATCACAATAAAATTAGCGGTGAAATCATTTTTTAAAACAGTGTCTATAGCAAAAAAAAAAAAATTATTGACCCGGGGTAAGAGTAGTGTAACCAGGACACGCATGCATGAAATCCGCGCAATTTGACCAGCATTTACTTTCAGAGGGAGAAGAGAACACTGCAAAATACACCGGCTTTTCTTTTCTTTTTTGAAGGCCGTGTTTCCTTTGATTCCTTTCCTATGGTAGGCGAGATTTGGGTACACAGTGCACGGTAGAGCGAAAGCTGTCCTACCAAGGAGTAGAACTAACAGGCGTACCTAATGTATCTTTTCGATTGTATTTGAAAAGGAAAACGTCCCTTGCAAATTGTACGCAAAAGGAAGGAAGCATCGCTTCGGCGCCAATTTATCACTCGATGCATGAAGCTGCAAAGCCAATGCGAGGCTTGCGCAAGTCACTGTTTTTTCTGTCCACCTACTTAGGATAGTTTAGCATTATGACTGTGAGCACCCGAATTTATTAAGCTTATAATACTTAGTCATCCAATTGACCCTAGTATTATCAACCAAATAAACCCAGTCTCGAGAGATGTATACTCCCCAGAATGCAGTATACATACCTCACAACAAAAGAATGTATCAATTCCATACAACACATAGTACATAAGCAACAAACCAGAAGTTAATATAATACGGAATAGGCTAATACAAAAGAGGGGCCTTTTTGGCCAAATAACAACAAGAACTACAAGATAACAGCGGAAGCAAAAGTGCCATAAAGATGGCTATAACACAAAGCCAATCAGTGTGCCTTAACCCCTAGGCATCGATGGGACCGCCAAGCTAGTTGTCGAAGAAGGCGCAACATGTAGCACGAGAAGAGAGGCTCTTGGAGCTCCTTCTTCCTCTGCAACAAAAGCCACAAAATGCCACAACCACGGCGGATGAGTACATAAAGTACTCCATAAGACTTACGTGTGAGATAACGAGAACTATAAATAGCTACATGCAAACTTTATTTAAGTGGATGAGGTTTGGACTCATTTTAGCATAAAGCAAGTTTCATTTGCAATAACATAATAGATTGAAGGCAATTTGGCAAAGCATTTTAATTGTTGAAATAACAACGAGATAAATAACATAGTAACAACAACAAGATCAACTTTGGAAGTGACTAACCCAAGTCACCACAACAATAGCATGAACATCCATTCATAGCAACCCATCAAGTTTTAATTAAATGGTTGAGACTAGTCTTGAACGACCTTACCAAGCATGTCCATAACCTAGGGCGAGGCTATTGAATAGTTTTAACCTGCGAGGGTGTACCAATGTACCCACACGTCGGACCGCCTTTCCTTTAAGCACACTACCTTTGGTATGCCGCACGGCTAAGTCCTCTGAGACATTTCCAATGGGCGATGCTAATTACGAGCCGCATCCCACGGGGACAAGGACACATTAGATGACCCTAACCGTGCGCTAATGCTCCCTCCCACACCACACACACACATTTTCTTGTAAAACATACCAACCGACCAGCTCATAATTAACACCTCCCAAAGTACTTAGTCAAGAGGGTCCCATATCCCCTCGTGTGGTTAGCATAAAAGCGCTTGGCTTAGTGACCCAAGTACTCGGTCCTTAGGGACCCAGCATACCACCACATTCCAAAAACCGCACCATCCATCCAATATGCCCAAGTCTAAATCAATCTTTTATTTTCAGTTTTTGATTTTACAAATTAATCAAAGCACAAGTGCTAGACATATAGGAGTAATAATCAGTTTTGAGTCATCAAGACCATCGACTAAGTCGATGATCGCCCATTACTACCGTTGCTAAGCATGTCTAAGCAATTTAAATCGAAACTACTAAGTGATAAGAGCTCATCCAACGAGCTCCCACCACAGCAAATAACCTAGGCTCATGGTAGTAGAGGATAAACAATTCCTACAGATTATGCAACTATAGGCTTGCTAGCGACATTTAACACAAAGTAGCATGCATACATAGAAGTGAAACAAAATATTAAGCTTTAAAGTAATGGGACAATGATGGAAATGATCAAACTGCTTGCCTTGTTGCTGGCCAAGTTGTGGCAGAGGTCACTCTCGGGATCACCACAAATGTCGAAACCTAACGGAAAGGCGAGAAAGAACCGATAAAACGACGAAAAAACCAAAAGGCATAGCAGAGAAACTTCTCCGAATGCTATGAAAATTTCACAGCAACAAGACAATGATTTATCATGAATTTAGCAACAAGAACCAATTGATTTGGATTCTTAGTGCAAAAGATATGATGAAATCAATTCTGCTTTCGACCTAATTAATACCAAAGCGCACTATTCACTAATTTAATTATGAGGCAACATTTTCTAGAACAGAAGTGAAGCTGAAATTTTTACTGTAAAACCAGCACCTCATGAGATGAATAACACAATTGAGTTCACCTCATTTGGAGCTATTATGCACTCTCTACAATTTTTCAAAAACAAGAACTTGATCAAAATTATAATGCACAAGTCCTCATTTTCATAACACAACATGCTCAAAACTAATGTTCACAGTAAGATCATTAATGGAGGGAACCAACAAAGTTGGTCTCACTCAAAAATAATCTCTGAGCATTAGTTATGTATTTTACAAGTTAAGCATTATTTTGAGTGTACTTTTAAAGTTAGTTTTAAAACCTAAAGGCAAAAGCTGTGCTCTGGGGCTGAACTCAACTTACAATCATTTTTGGATTAAAGTCAAGTTCAAGACAGAGCTAACACAATTTGAATGACCTTATTTGGGTTTAGAATGAAAAGATATGCAATTCTAAAGTTCATACCATTTTTAGTTTATAACTAGAGCTCACTTTGGAATTTCTAAAACTCACAAGGACATGGGAGGGCGTGAGCCACAGATCATAGATCTAACGGCTCGGGACCTCCCGGAGAACAACGCTGCCAGCGCTCACGAGGTCGAGAGGTCACGGACCTCCTAGCAACGCACATGCGCGAGGTAAGGGAGGTCGTGGCCGTAGATGGAGAATCCAGCGGACCACAGCGATGAGGGAGGTCGGGACGGACCAAATCTAAGGGAGGTCCTCAGCGGTGAGATGACCTCGAGGAGGTCCTCTGCAGAGATCTAGCGTCCACAGACCTCCGAGGAGAGTGCAGGCGGCCACGATCAGCGCAAGGGAGGTCTCGGGCGCTCAAGATCTCCTCGGAGGAGGTCATGGGCGTCCCGAGATCTCGCAACCACGTGCTTTGGCGCACCACGTCTTTCGGACAAGAGTTTAATGCGGCGGGACACGGGAGGTCAGCGGCGGCCTTAATTGCGCGATAAAGGGCGGTTAAGGACATCAAGACACAACCAATGATTGCGAGATTGAGCAATTGATGACCGCATTAAACACGGCGGATCTCTGTCCTAAAAAGCGACAACGGTCTTTGCCGTGTCCGGCAAAGACCGAGCTCAAGGATTTGGTTCTCATGGCGATGTAGACCTCATGGCGACATCAATAGTACCGTTGGGTCCATAATAACCATCGCGCCGCGGACCTCCTCTCAACGGCGGCGGCCTTGAGCGCCGGCCGGAGAGGGCAAAATGAAGGCAGCCACGGCCAAAACCGAAATGCATAATCAAGCTCGCGCGACATTCAGCGTGTGCCAAGAAAAGCTCGCGACATCATTCAGCGGGTGCCGCAGCTAAGGGACTAACGGGAGGAGCACGGAGGTCCTAAGGTCTTTGAGGAGGTCGAGGAAGGAAGGACCGGTCTTGGGAGGAAAGGTGCTCCACGGCCAAAGCTCGACTCGATTCCACTTTGTCCACCTCTGTAAATGCCCAAACCAAAACAAGTTAGGTCTTGGTCCCGGAGGAAGGCACAAATGGAAGCAAGGAGAGGAGAAGAAATCTCCAGCGACCCTTGCCCACCCAGGGGCTTCAAGCTCCGACAATGGCGGCCAAGGAAACTTTGGTGGTCTAGAGCTCACAAGCAGGAGAGCGAGCAAGGAACAATGGCGTGTAAAGGAAGCCGAGGAAACCGTGGGGGTGGTTTTATCCTAAGGGCAAGGAGGTCATGGACCTGGCTAAGCTCATGGTGAGCTTGGCCCATAGCACGGTCTAGGGCATTGGACAAGATGTAAAGTTGACCACGATGGCGGTCTGAAGTGACGAGAGGTGAAACGACTGCGTTAAATCTTGGTCGACAAAAGTGTTATAACGTACCCATGGATGGACATGCATTAATTCCTTTGCTTTCGAAGCTCATGAGCATGACCAAGGAAGGAGAAAAACGAGGAGGTCTTTATGACCGTTGGATAGGACCATGGGAGGTCCTAACCATCGGATGACAATTTTGAACGTTATGTTTTAAGTGGTGGGAGGAGGTCCAGCCACACGATCGAGGACGGGAGGTCGTGGCCCTCAATTTCCTTAATGTGTAAGCGCCGTGGGAAAATGGGACGGGGAGGTCCAAAGCGTTGGATTTCAATCAGCGGTGCGGACCTCTGTGAGTCTTAACTGCACGCGAACATAAAAGCATCGGGGAGGTCATGGCCTTTGGATTAAAATCCAAGGGCACGACTGATGGGGAAGGCCGACACGCCGAAGCGAAGGGGAGGTCGTGGCCGTGGATTTTAATCAACGGTGCACTGCACGAGATAGGGAGAGTGCAGGCGCTTGATATTTTGAGGGGAGGTCGTGGGTTGTTGGATCGATCCAGCAGCTCACGACCTCGTTTAAATGGGAGGTTTGTTTAGTTTAACGGTGAGGGAGGTCGAGGCGGTTGGATGTAAATCCATGACTATGACCTCGCCAAAATGAAGGTGGTTTTGGGGTTTGATAACAAGGGAGGTCGAGGCGGTTGGATCTTAATCCAAGGGCTATGACACGGATAAATGATAGATATCGAAGGAGGTCTTTGCGGTTTTACACAGGGGGAGGTCATGACCGTGGATCTTTGATCAGCGGCTATGACTGATGAGTGAGAAAGCCCTTGCGGTGTTGGCCGGAGGAATCTGGCGCCCGTTGACAGGAGGTCCACGAGGTCAAGAGGACTTGAAGGGAGGTCTGGGTGCGTTGGTTGAGGGAGGTCGTGGCCTTTGGATGTAAATCCAGCGGCTACGACCTCATCAAATGGGAAAGGAGGTCGAGATGGGGTTGGGCTTGACCCGAGTTTGAATCTGGCTCGGCCAAGGAGCGAGCCATGTTTTAAGCAATTTATAATAAATGAGACTTTGCAAAATTGTTTGGGATAGCAATTCAACTCCAAAATTCATGAAATTTTTACAGGAGCTTGTTGACAATGAGATTAACCTTGCATAAAATTTCCAGAGGTTATTATGCAATGCATTTTCTCAGGAAATTCATGAAGGTTGTTTAAAGGATTGTTTTACCTCCAAAATTTATCAAAATAGTTTTACAACTTGTGATATTTTTCAGAGGGGTCCCACATCAGCTTTAGAACCAAGGAAAATATTTTCAAATGTTTGGCACCAGATTTAGACAATTGGAAAAATAAATTTGACTTTTGGTCAACAAGAGCTTTGTGTTTTTGGATTACACAACTCTTGGACCAGAATTACATAAGAGATTAGGGGTTTTCAAGATGTGAGAAAATTTTTTAATTTCTACACCTTAATTATATTTGAACAAACCCTATTTATACAGTTGGGATGTTACAATGACATCCTCTGATGGCTAGATGGGCCGCTCGACACGGCAACATTAGACTCGTGAGCTAATTAGACTTTGTCGTGCCGGTCTGTAGACCGGTGCTGACCCAAACATGGTATAGTGAGACCTAGGGCCGTGCCTGTCCCGCGAAGCCTATTTCGGCCTGAAAATAATAATAATAATAATATCCAAAAAATTCAAAAAAATGTGTAGAATTCAAGAACCTGTATCTTTTTTATTTCTTTTCTCCTTTTCTTTTTCCCTTTTTCTCCCTTCTCTCTTTTCTCCCAGACATGCACGTGCCTTCCTTCTTCTTTCTTCCTCTCTCTTCTTTTTCACCTCCCCCTCTCCAGATCCAATCCTCCAGCCACCTCCCTTTTCTCCCCACGCGGCCGTGACCACCGCCACTTTGTATCGACCTCGTCGCCTTCACGCATGTCGCGCGCCTCCACCCCTCCGCGCTGGTCCCGCCCTTTTTCGCGCCGACCTCGCCATGCCGCCAAGCTGGTCGGCTCCTCCTCGATGTCTCTGCCGCTGTCGTCGTGCCGTGCCGAGAAACAGATCCAAGCACGGCACAAGAGAGAAATAGTATCGTGCTTCGAGCCGGCCCGGCTGACACGACTTATATGGCTATCTCTAAGATACCATATCTTCGAGCTGATGATCATATTTCAATTCCTACCAACCTCAAGTTAGGTGGGATTGGATGTCTTGTTTGTGCGGATTTTTTCGGCAAGTATTTGAAACCGTAGCAGTGAGTTGTGAGCTGCATCCATATCCAAACCTTTTTTTCACTGAAAACCACAACTTTTTTACTATGGTAGCAAGAAGTACTAAACCCAAAGATGAACCCACGTAGAGCTAGTGAAAGACATAAGCCCCACTCCATTTTTAACCGTAGCTATGAGACCCAATTTTTCACCGTCCCGGCACTCTTGTCGGTGGACTAAATTCTGCGTGCCGCGGCAACCCAACTGTATGTCTGTACTCATATTATTTTCTTATGGATCCGCCGCTAAACAAACGTGCGCCCAGCAGTCAACAGTGCATTGCGCGCGACGAAAAGACGTGATGTCGTCGCGGCTTCACCTCGGAAAGCGTGGCAGCTGGCCCACGCCCTCGATCGATCCCCTCCGGCGCAGGATAGCACGGCCGTCCGCAGGAGGACCCACCTGTCAGTGTAGCGAGTTCTTGTCAGACGCTTCCTGGATTTGACATGCAGCTGTCAGTATTACTGCTCGCCACGTCTCGTCGTCTCACCCTCTGACCACAGGCCCACAGCTCGTAAAGGATGTAACGCTTTTACCGATGTACCCTCTGACCATCGTCGAGTCAAACGAGAAGAGGAGTGCAGTGATTGTCAGCCAAGTTAGGTTTAGAACCAATCTTTTTTTATTAGAAAAGATTTAAATTTAAATTTTAAGTTAATTTTAATAAATTAAGTCGAATCATAATATAACAAACAATTCCCTGTACGGGCGTGGCGTGATACGGGGGTTTTGTGCCATTTTGAGGGTGTTTTCGGAATACGGTATTGTACTACCAGTACTCCTCCGTGAACTGCATGCACGTGGTGGGCAGTTGGCACTGGCAGGCACACCGCTCGAGGCATAGGTGGCACTTGTCAGCATGGGAGGTCCACTTGTCATCCGCACAGCCTAGTCAATAGGTCCGTGTGGTTTATGGGCTTCTGGGTCAACCCTTATCCACCGCCAATTTAGGCCAATCCAAGATCCATTCCACTACGATTTTTGTCCATATGGAAGGCGAGTTAACGTGCAGTCGCCCATGCAGTCGTGCGCTATGAAGAAAATTGATACTTTACCGACATGGTTGTGCTTTCTCTTCCTGAGATGCTCCACGGCTAGTTTCGCAGGAACTCCGTAGAAAACCATTTAATTTTCACGTGAATTTGACGGAATTCTCGCGTTTCAAATAGAGCTAGGTATTCGTAGAATCGAGCAAGCCTTGCTGTGGTTGGCGCTGTCCACTCAGCCCGCCCCTGCTCAAGCTCCAGGCTCGGCAATAGGTGTCTCACCGGGGTGTGTTTGTGGGTGTGTGGAGTGTTTGAGGACGGAGCCCGCTATAGATCTCAGTTCGTCACGGTTTGAGTGTTAGCTTCTGTGGTCATCTCATGAGGTAGGGTGTTTCTTTTTCTATAATGTAGACCGGATGGAGAAAAATCGAACGTTAAAAAAACAAACACCGGTCATCTAAATTTCTTGAAGTCGTGTATAATTATAAGATTGTTCCGGGTCTTTTGGCCATCCCTTCTTATTTTTCTTCTTCTTGTTGAATTTCGTACTACCTACTTCATAGTATAGTCAAACTTGTCACACGCGGTTACTTCCGAGAAACACTTTTATACTTACATTTTTCCATAGCCAAAAGGCGGGAAAGGGAAAGCACGAGATGAAATAGTAAAAAAAAGAGTAAACATGTATGAATGCAAGCTAGTCACTAGGACCAAAATTTAGACGGTGATTTCATCTACTTGCGGTTTGCCGAATATCAAGTTAATGATCAATGATAGTCTGTAGTGGAGACGGTTATGTCCGTCCCTTGGACCTTTTGTTTATCCAATGGCCTACCTACACTACTTCCTTTCTATTTTGTCGCTCTCCCTTTCTCCCAATTAAAACCATTACGTTGAGCCCTTCACTTTTGTTGCTTTCTTACAAATCGAGTCATACCTAAAATAAAATGGCACTACCCTCCTTATTCCAGGCTTCCATTTTACCTCCAAGCTTTTCTTGTTGGCAATCTCTGTGTGATTACACACCACATGCGATTTCTCCTTTGGTTTTTCACCCAGAGATGAATTGCCTGACTGTTAAATTGTTTTTTTTTTCAAAGAGAGTTTTTGCGTTTGATTTTATCACTAGCTTTTTTGGAAATTTTTTGGAAAAGAAAAAAATGGTTTTGTATCCTCAGTTTAGTTTTATGCCACTGAAGTTCATAGGTACATTTTAGACAAGTAATAATCCTCATTTAATTATTTATCTGTAATTCTTATTATAGATAATAAAACCATCATATGGTTCTTGAGTATACCCCTTAATGGTAAGTAAGGGAGAAGCTGAAGGTTGTAAGTTCTTCTACGACCACCCTATAGTTGTAAGTCCTTTTACGATTACCTCATGGCCTTAAGTTCTTCTACGACTATTCCCTAGTTGTAATCTTTTCCACGACTATTCCCTGATCGTAAATCCTCTTACCACCAATCCCTAGTCGATGGGGTTTCAGACATTTGGGCCTGGTCAATCAGGGAATCTTCTACACCATATTTAAAGATATGTGTAGTTAATTACGCTGTTATTCTCTGGAATAACTGCACATTTAACTCTCTGTCATGATGATAACTGTCCAGCGATGTGGGAACGTTACAACTCCAATAATAATCTCCAGTAACTGCTTCATCATTTGAAGCGTTGAGACACCCTTTGGTCTGAAGAAATGACCGCCCACTTCGAGCTCTATATAAAAGGCAGAATCATCAGGAGAAAGAGAAAAAAAAGGGGCACAATCAGGAGCACATGACATTACACTTGAGTATTTATCTTGATTTGTAACCAGCATACTCAATATATCCACACAGGAGTAAGGTTGTTATTCTCTCCGGAGAAGGCTTGAACCTGTATAAAATCCCTATGTGATTCTCTCTACGTGATTTGAGTCTTAGAGACCCCCCGAATCAAACAATCATTACGTAAGATCGGTTCAAAAACACCGACAGTTGGCGTTGTCCGTGGGGATCTTCTGGTCAACAGGTTTCCTTTGTTTTTCGCAACTCTAATGCTTCTATGGTAGGAGAGTGAAATGAGGAGAACTGGTTTGACTTGGCCGATTACGCAGATATCAACATGGATGCCGGCTTCGACTACGAGCCGAATATTGTATCATCCGACGGTGATGTCACCTCCGAAGATCATTCTCCAAGAGACCATACCACCAATGGAGTGGAGGAGGGATCCTTATCCCCCACAACGTTACGTCCAACTGAGGGACCGGTTCCTCGGAGGCCAAGGGTCAATCCGACCACGATCAGGACTGTACCAAGACAAGCTCACAACATGATGAGGGTTCCCTCTCCAAATATTCAAGTCCGTCTAAGACAGTCTGACCTAGCACGACAAGTCCTGGAAGCCATAATTCTGGAGCTTCATCAGCATCTGGTAGTCATCTCTCTCCAATTAGCCCCAAAGAGGATGGGGTTGGGCACGCTTTTCCTGTGAGTTCGACCATCCCATCGCAGGGCTCACCTGAGGATGGAGACGATTATAACCCAGAATTCCCCTTCCTAGAGGGGCTTGCTCCAAGTCGCTAGACAGTGTATTTTGACTGCTCCTCAAGCGTGGAGACCTCAAGCGCGGTGGAAATCATCAACAGGAGGTCTTCGTCCTTCCCTCAGATAATAATCACTCTTCTAGAGACAGGACTGAGGATGATCCCCGACGATCACACACTACGACCCCTCGTGGTGATAACGAGGACACATCCGGTGATGAACAGGATCAACACTCTGATGAGCGTGAAGGAGATTCTCGAAATACTCACACTCCATTAAGGCAAACTCGAGGACCGGTATGGACGTTCCTGAGACAACGATAGAGAAGAGTTGCGACTCAAAGAAATCTGCCTAGGCGCAAACTCGAGGACCAGGTATGGACGCTACGACTTCTTCGCCGAAGAGATCGCATGAAGGCTTCGAAGCACGATGACCAGACTCGAGCACCCTCACCGGCATCGACCCAGAAGTCGTAGTGGTACGACTCCATCAGCTACCAGTCATTCAAACAACTCACCACATAGAGATCGGTGCAACAACAGGTCGTGTCGCTCTCCTGATCTTCACTCTAGTCAAAGGAGAGTTCCTTGAATGCCTGATCATCAACAAGCTCCCAAGAGATGTGATCGTTCACTACTCTAATACAGAAATCTGCAATAGCAGATGGAATAGGAGGAGTATTTTCCTCGTAAGGTTGAGACCTACCACAGGTCGGGTCCACCTACGACCAGGTATCGTCGTGTACAATCACCTGGTGATGTGAACCCTTCTTTTCCGCAAATAAGGCGTCAAGAAGTCATAACCGGATGTCGGGCTTTCTCACCTCACCTCTGAGCAGTTCGCTGGCCACCTTGGTTTTGACCAGTGAACATGGAGAAGTTTGGTGGATCTCAAAACCTCATTCAATTCCTCCGGATCTACACAACCGCTATCCGAGCAGCAAGAGGAGGAGAGCACATAATGGCGAATTACCTTCCTACTGTGCTCGATGGATCTGCTCGATCGTGGTTGTTAAATCAACCACTTTAGTCGATCTATTCAAGGTAGCACCTCTGCGACCTGCTACTGGCTAATTTTCAAGGCACCTACCATCGCCCTGGGAAGGAGGATGACCTACACAAGATGAGACAAAATGACCACGAGACACAACACTAATTCATTCATTGTTTTAGTCAGGTTCAAAATTCCATACCTGAAGTTTTTTATTCTTCTGTCATCAGAGCTTTTTAGTAGGGAGTCCATAGTAAAAGGATCAAGGAGGATATCGCTTTAAATCCTCCTGCCATTGTCGTCGAGTTCTTTGAGATGGCCGATTGATATGCGACTGCTGCTGAAGTAGTCAAATGAAACAATACTATTGATCGAGATGACAAAATCCCTCAAGAAGTGGGCGAAAGTGGCAAGAAGAAGGATAAGAAGGACAATAAATTCAAAAACAAGGCAAATGGTCAAAAGCCTCAAGCCAACAGTTCCAAGGAAGTCTTGGTCGTGAGCGATAAGAAGCCTCAAGACTCTAAGCCATACTCCGATCGAGGTAAGGACAAGCGCCCCGAATGGAAGAACAACAAGCCTAGGTGGTGTACTTTCCATAAAAATGAAGGACATGACCTTCGCAACGACCAAATTTTCTAACGAAAACTTGAGGACTACTACAACGACAAAGGACCGCTTCCTACTCTCGAGGAGGTAGGGCAAGCGAGTGGACGTAAGCAGTTGGACGACGACGAGGAGATGTCATTCCAAGATCTTGAGCATACCATCGAGCATATCTATGGGGGATCATCGGCATACGAGTCAAAGCGACAGCTTAAGACTGTCGAACGTGAGGTAAACTCCATTGATCCTCCTCTTATCAATAAACTGCCAAAGTGGTCAGAAGTCACCACCTCCTTCGAGAAGAGTGACTGCCCAATCCCTTCTACTCGACTTGGTCAGTTTCCGATCATGGTCGAGCCCACCATCAGCAACTATCGAGTAAATTGAGTGTTGGTTGATGGTGACAGCTCATTAAACATCTTGTTTACAAGTTCCTTGGACGAGATGCAAGTACCCAGGACCAAGGTAAGACCGGTACGATACACTTTTCATGGTATTGTACCGGGGTCTTCGGCCAAACCAATTGGCCAAGTTTCTCTTCCTTTAACATTTGGTTCTCCGAGCAATTTCAGGACAGTGAAGATCTCCTTTGATGTGGTCAAAAAGTTTGTCCAAAAGATTATTTTCCTTTATCTCATATCGATTAATTGGTTGATTCTACTGCTGGTTATGAAACATTAAGTTTTCTAGATACATATTCTGGCTACCATCATATTAATATGTGTCTAGAAGATGAAAAAAAGACCGTATTTATTACTCTATTTGGAATATTTTGTTATGTTAAAATGCCATTGGGACTAAAAAAATATTGGCGCTTCTTTTCAATGCTTGATGTAATCGACTTTTTCACCTGAACTAGGCCGAAATTTAGAAGCCTGTTTTGACGATCTAGTCATAAAAAGTATCAAATGACTTAATCATGTTTCCGACTTGCAAGAAACATTCAACAACCTTAGAAAACACCATCTGAAACTCAATCCTGAGAAGTGTGTGTTTGGAGTCTCTTCAGGAAAATTGCTCAGATTCCTTGTCTCTGCACGAGGAATTGAAGCAAATCTCGAAAAGATAAAGGCCATCTTGCAAATGCGCCCTCCGACCACAAAGAAAGAAGTCCAGAAATTCACAGGGTGTATGGCGACTTTAAGTCGTTTCATCGCATAACTGGGAGAAAAAGGATTACATTTCTTCAAACTTTTAAGGAAGCACGATGGTTTCGAGTGGTCAGAAGAGGCAAACACTGCCTTTGAGGGTGTCAAGAGGTATCTTACGAGTGCTTCTGTTTTGGTTTCTCTGAAACCAGAAGAGACACTCTTAATTTATCTAGCTACCACACCACAGGCAGTGAGAGCAGTATTGGTTGTAGAACGTAAAAACGTTCAACGACCAAAACGTCCAACGACCAATTTACTACGTAAGCAAAGTTTTACACGGGTCTAAGGAGCATTACCCTCAAGTCCAAAAACTTGTATATACCATCCTCATGTCTTCGAGGAAACTGCGCCATTATTTTCAAGCTCACAAGATAATTGTGTCGTCTAAATTTTCGTCTGAATTTCCCTTAGGAGTGATCCTCCAGAAGAGGGAAGCAGCAGGACGTATGACAAAATGGTTAGTAGAACTTGGGGAGTTCGACCTTCATTTCATGTCCAAACGGCCATTAAATCCCATATCTTGGCAAACTTTATCGCCGAATGGACAAATCCCGAACCTGTTCAGGATCCCTAGTACGATACCCACGACCAGTGGACGATGTACTTTGACGGGTCACTTACTTTAAGTAGCTCAGGGGCTGGGGTGGTCCTGGAATCTCTTACTGGGGAGACCTTAAATTATGCCATTCAATTAAACTTTCAGGCCACTAACAACGTGGCAGAATACGAAGGTTTGCTAGCTAGCATACGAGCTGCGAAAGCGCTCGCGATTTGACTACTACTCGTGAGAGGAGACTCTCAACTAGTCGTGAATCAAGTCGGAAAAGAGTACTAGTGCTCTAATCTGACCATGTTTCAGTACTTATCAGAGGTTCGAAAACTTAAAAATCATTTTTTTGGTTTTGAAATACAATTCATCCCTCGAAAGGATAATTTCCTCGCAGACCAGCTTGCTCGAATAGCTTCTTCCTGATCACAAGTACCAAAAAGATTCTTCTTTGAATAGCTCCAGAAGCCGTCTCTGGTTGAAACACTAGAGACAACTCCTATTGAGACAGCCTCTCTAGAATACGAGGATACCTGGATGAATCCCATCTATGAGTATCTTCAGACGGGTACAATACCCGATGATGATCTTGAGGCAGATCGCTCATCCCGAAATATCAAAATGTATACTTTAGTCGAAGGAGTCCTCTATAAACGAGACACTCAAGGGGTACTCATTCGATGCATATCGCAGAGAGGACTAAACCTCCTTCACGACATACACGGGGGCATATGTGAAACTCATGCTTCCTACAGAACGCTGGTCGGAAAGGCCTTTCGACAAGATTTCTACTGGCCAACAGCTCTCTATGATGCCAAAGAGCTAGTTAAGATGTGTGTACAATGCTAGTTTCATAGCAGGCAAATACACCAACCGACTCAGGCATTACAAACAATTCATCTTTCTTGGCCTTTTGCGACCTAGGGTCTCGATATCCTAGGACTGTTCCCAAAAGCTCCAGGTGGCTTTGACTTCCTTTTTGAAGCTATTGATATGTTCACAAAGTGGATCGAAACTGAACCTGTGACTGGGATAACAACGAAAGCATCAAAACGGTTTATGATGAGAAGTGTGTTTACTCAGTTTGGGGTCCCAAGTCGAATAATCATATGTAATGGTAAGCAATTTTTTAGCACAAAATTCCACGAATTTTGCAACGAGTTGGGTACCAAATTGTGTTACGT
Source organism: Phyllostachys edulis (assembly GCA_036346405.1). Classification (NCBI taxonomy): domain Eukaryota; kingdom Viridiplantae; phylum Streptophyta; class Magnoliopsida; order Poales; family Poaceae; genus Phyllostachys; species Phyllostachys edulis. The sequence continues at coordinate 6,479,440 of CM070566.1, forward strand.
TTCTGTTGCCCATCCTCAAAGCAATGGGGCGGTCGAAAGAGCGAATGGCCAAATAATACAGGGAATCAAAACTCGAGTCTTTGACCAACTTGTCAAGCACTCGGGGGCTTAGGTACAATAATTACCCTCAGTATTATGGGCAGTTCGTACAACTGCTAGTCGGGCTACAGGCGAAAAAGCTTTTTTCCTAGTTTTCGATGTCGAAGCCATGCTTCCATCAGAACTAAAGATTAGGTCAACAAAGGTCGAAAGTTTCAAAGACTCAATCCAGGAACAACTTCGAGTGGATGACATCAACCTGCTCGAAGAAAAGAGAAATCAAGCCTTCATCCGTTCAGCAGTCTACCAATAAGCCTTGCGTAAATACTACGATCGTAAGGTCCAACCTCACAGCCTTGCTGTAGGTGACTTGGTATTAAAGATGATTCAACCACAATCTAATCGGAATAAACTTCCCCCAAGTGGGAAGGTCCTTACACAGTGGTCGAAGTTACGCGACCAAGTTCGGTACGACTAGCAATGGAAGACGGCCGAATTCTCTCCAATTCTTAGAACATCGACCAATTACGCAAATTTTATGTGTAACCAACCACCCCTACAACAAAGTATCAAGTCCTTTCTATCTTTGTTGTCTTACTTTGAGTAGCGCTTTGACAATTTTTCGACCATTCCCTTATCGTAGGTCCTCCTACGACCGTGTTTAGTCGTAAATTTTTCTACGACAATTCCCTTGTCGTAAGTCCTCCTACAACCAGTACCCTGTATTTCTCTACACTTGTCGAAAGGATGGTAACATCACCTAGTCGAAGCATTTCCTTTCTGCACGTGGTCATGTCTACTAGAAGGAACTTCCTAGTGTCGACTCGTTCCTCCTTTTTGTGGCCAACACAAAGAGTCGGGTTCAATACACACGGTCAAAATATTTTCAAGCCAACTCTTACCACCTTAGTTTATTTCTTCATTCATTTTGAAAAATACTCTAAGTAGAGTACACTTTTAAAATTAGTTCGACTACTTTCGGTAAACTTGTTTCGTTCAAACTGGTTGGAGAAAGACACAACACCTAGTCGAAGCTTTTCCTCTCTGCACGTGATTTTGCCCACTAGAAGAAACTTCCTAGCATCGTCCTGTTTTTAACTCTTGCTACTAGAGCGAACCTACTGAGTGCACTGGAATAGGTCGAACTAATTTTTAAGGTACTCCATACGTTTGTCCAACTCAAGTTGTCGTTCTTGATTTGATTAATCTGGTCAGAGAAGGTAACATCACCTAGTCGAAGCCTTTCCTTTCTGCACGTGATCCTGCCCACTAGAAGTAACTTCCTAGTGTCGACTTGTTCCTACTCTTTCAACCAGTGCATGATAATCGTGATCGAAAAACTATAAGTTAGCTAAACCTCCCTCTTTTTTAAGAAAACTCTTTTCACACTATTTACTTAGTTTATCTAAATAAACTGAGCAAATAGTCAAGGGTTAGGATAAAGTTATTAATATGACTTTAATTCTTAGTCTTAATTTCTTTTTCCATTCATTATCTTTCGACAAGATGATTTGAAGGAAGAAGAAATGATTATATATATCAACAACAAAAACTTGCCTTTACATGTTTCTACTACAAACTACTCTGACGAGGGAAATCCTGATGAGGACATCAACCCGCCGGATACGACCGCTACTCCACCTCCAACAGAGTTACTCTACTTCCATCGATTCGGCGACATCAAACTCTACTCCAGTGGACCGACGAATTTACTTCATTTATATATGGTGTTGTGCCACCTCACTTTGGGCCAAGGGTCTTGTATCAATCATTGGGCCCAAAGGACAGTTACCACTTTAGTTTATTTGGGCCGGCCACCTCCTTGGCCTGCCCCTCGTGGGTTGTACTGTTCATAGGGACTATTCACATGAACAGTACCATGAATAGTCCCACACCCTTCTCTCTTAGCTATGTGTGGCTTCCCCTCTCCTATTGAAGGAAGCTGCACCCCTTTAGTTTTCCTTGGATTACGTTTATGTTTAGTTTGCCTTCGTTGCAACTTGTATCTTTTGCGTGTGTCGACTAGACCACCCAGTCAAGATCCTTATTCATAATCCCAAACTTAAATCTAATATTTCAATCCTATTTGCAATTTCGTATTGCTATTTATCTCGTTCTTGCGTGCTTCTTCGGTGTATGCAGGAATTGATCTTTGTGATCAGGTCATCCGGGTATTCGTGCACGATTGATAACGACTTGTCGAGCAGTTCAGCGATTGCGTGGTTTCGGGCCTTGCAAGTTCATAGCCAGGATCGTGAGAATTGAGCGACTACTACTGAATTTATCTTCTCATCGAAAGATCGGGCAAATCAGGACCTCCGAGGTTCATCAAATCCTATTTGCATCTCCTCTGTCACTTCCTTGCTGATCGACTACATATCTTCCATCAACCGCTCCGCTTCTGATTCAAAGCAGTCGAAGTCGGCTTTGATTGGCTGCAGATTAAGATTGGGGTCATGAGCTTTAAGTTTTGCCAGAATAAATCTTATTGCGCCTTCTACCGCCTCTTTTATCGAATTGGCTTGGTTGATCTTCAAGATAGTCACCAGCTCTTGCAAAGTCCCGACTTGTTCTTCAATGGTACTCGTGTGAGCAATTATCGTGTCTTTACGAGGAGTGACCTCCTCAGCACGTAGCCCACCGAGTGCATTGTTCAAGAGAGAAATGTTGTCTTGAAGGTTGACTTTCATCGACTTCATGTCCTCCTGATTAAGAGTCGAAACCTCGCGGAGTTGTTTTATTTCAACTGCTTGCTCTGAAAAGAATGAGACTAGTCAGACAAAATAACCCCTAGAGGACTAAAAAACTAGTCGTAGGTAAAGAGTTTCTTACCTGCTAGTCGAGAATACAACTTTTTTACTTCATCATCTTGGGAGGCAATGCTCTTTGCATATCGCTCTTCCCACGACTTAATCTCCTGGTCTTTTTCTCTAGCGATACGGGAAATCTTGTGAAGGACCAAGGTCTTTTCTTTGTCCTCCATTTTGAGCTTGCCCATTTCGGCCTCTTTTTCTGAAAAAGGAATAAGAGTTAAAAAAAAGGTCATTATCATAAGCGGTCTTGAGTTTAGAACTTACCGTTTATTCGTTCCTACAACTTTTGGATTGTAGAGTTGGCCTCCTGAAGCTTCTCCAGAAGGGCCTCCTTTTCTTCCTTTAGCTTTTTCGTTTCGACTTTCTCGTAGTCGAGCGAATTAGCTAAGGTCTTTTCATCACCCTTGAACCTACAGAGGTGAAGAGTAGACATGAGCATAGCACAAAGTGGTCGTTTTGTACGACCACTGGTTGGTCGTAAGTCTTCCAATGACCAGTACCTAGTCGTAAGCTTTTCTACGATAATTTACAATTTCCGGTTGTAAGTATGCTTCGACCAGTACCCAGTCGTAAGTTTTTTTTTACGACAATCCTCTGGTCGAAAGTCTTCCTACGACCAGTAACTAGTCATAAGTTTTTCTGCGACAATACACCCATGAGGACTGTGTAAGTGGTCGAAATATAAACGACTATGAATAACAGTGACTTACTATCTCTCTGCCTACTCGCAGAGTTCCGCTTTCTCTGTTGCAGCTGCAGAAGTTGTTGGTTGTACTCTGCAATAGTAACAATTTACTCTAGAGCTCTCTGCATAAAGAAAGCAGTGAGAAGCGAGAGAAACCACATGTGTAAATGTTGAGCGGCTAGACACTTACATTAATGCTCTTTCGAGCAAACCAAAATAATACACTTGTAGGGTTCTTCAGTTCATCAATCTCTTGAACCCGATTCCACCACACCTTTTCGAGACACTCGTCATCGAAAACATTCCTCCTGTTAGGAATGTCCTTAGGGTGAGGAACTCAGTTACGAGACCTGAAAGCAGAAGACCCCGCAAGGGAAGTTGGGCCGAAGAACTCAGAAAAGAAGTTGACATATTCTTGTTTTTCTGATTCGGTGACGGCAGCTTCTCCTTGCGGACTGGGGGAGACGTCTACGGCGACTTCCTTCCCAACGCGGTGGTCAGACGATCCGCCACCTTGGCCAGATGCTTATGCAGCATCATGCGCCATTTTCGCCTCGTCCTCCACGACCACTCCCATGGTCGCAGTCGCTTCAGCAGCAACGACTTCTTCCACCACATGGACAGTGGACGACCCTTCGACCATCACCACTGTTATTCCTCCGACTGCCGGAGAAATAGCAGTGGGTTCCTCGACAGGAACATCCTCGAGGGCTGGAGGAGTCGGGTTAAGATCACAAAAAGAAAAATACATCAAATAGTAAAAAGCAAAAAGGTAAATGATGTTCTTATACTTTTGTCTTTCTACATACCTTTGTTTCCTGGATTTGATTTTGAATCCGAAAGAAACCTTCCCTAAAGAAGATTTCTTCGACTTCTTCTCTTCGACCACGTCTGGTCAAAATTCGAGTTGGGAATGGGGTCAACCACGACCACGTCTGATCAAGGCTCTTGAGCGAGAACTGCCACTCCTTGGGCCTCATGACTTTTCGGATGGTTGATACCTGTCTCAACCACCTCAAGGGCAGCACTGCCCTTGACCATAGGCACTGCTGGGGCAGCAGTTTTCTTTACAAAAGACATAAAACTCTTCCATCTCTTCTTTTGTTGTTACTTGACAAAGTCACAGGAGGCAAAAACTGCGTAAGTCTTATTGTCATAATAGAAAGGTATCTTGGTCTTGGGGGGCTTTGTGTTTGAGAGCTTCAGTCGCTTCGACCACCTTTGCCTTCCCTGTAGTAGCCATGTCCGCCGTGAATTTGGCAAAGAGGCTGGTCGAAGCTGTAGAGCTTGAACCTGCGCCTCCCTTGTCAGCGACTTTCACGAGTCGACGCCTTTTGACCGGAGGAGCCTTGACTTGCCCCGCCCCTGCGCCAACGACCATCAGTTCGGCGTCTTCGTCATGTTGACAGTCTTCCATGCCTAGTTTCTGTAAAAGTCAGAAAAAGAAATATTATTGAGCGGTCGTAAGTCTTTCTACGACCAGTACCTAGTCGTAAGTTTTTCTATGACAATCTTCTGGTCGAAAATCTTTCTATGATCGGTATTTAGTTTTAAGTTTTCCTACGACAATCTTCTGGTAAAAAAAATCTTTCTACGACCAGTATCTTGTCGTAAGTTTTTCTGCGATAATCTTCTAGTCAAAAATCTTTCTACGACCAGTATCTAGTCATAAGTTTTTCTACGACTATGAAATCCTAAAAAAAATTCAATCTTTGATTACCTTTATGCGTTCTATCTTATCCTCTGCAGACAAAACCGCTAGGATTTGGGGAGCCACCGCATTGGGTAGCGGAGATTTCTCACAAATGAGCTTGACTCGAGCGTAAATTTCCTCTTGTGAGAGATCTGCAGGAGTAAGTAAACCTTCATAAGCCAAGTTCGAAATCAACAGAAAGAAGGCTATGATTGGAAATTTACTTACCCTTCTCGTAATCTCTGGTTGGGTCTGTTGGCCCCGAGTACCTCCACATAGGATGAGCGCCCATTCTTCAGAGGGCTATTGTGATGTGTGATGAAATCCTTCACCACATGCCATCCAGTGAGTCCCTCTTCTTTCAAGTATTTGATGACTTGAATGTAAGGGGCGATCCGGCTGAGATCCTTGGGAGTCAAATCTCAGGAAGGAATCTTCTCGGCACCATTTCCAATGAAAGAGAGGCTGTCTTCACGGTCGTCTTGCAGTAGAACCACCTCTTCTATCCCGGCCACAACGACAGGGTGAACATCTGAATGTACTCATTCGACTTCCCGTCGTGGAGCTTCACACTGTAGCTACCGGCGATTCCTGCCATTTTGGTCTTCCCATAGAAATACTAGAATAGCTCCAAGTTGGCTAGAATCCCTAGGTAGGCCTCACACAAGTATACGAACACACCTAACATCATAATAGAATTGGGAACCAGGTTCACCAACTCCACCCCGAAGTGTTCGAGTGCGAGTGTGAAGAAAGGATGAGCAGCCAAGCGAAGGACACACTCACAGTACGCCTGGAAGACCGGAATATGCCCAATCTTCCCCGACGGCCAATGTTGCTCAGCAGCCTCAATCCACTTCACAAACTCCTTATTTGGAATCTTCTCGACGGCGACCAAAGCTTTTATCTTGGCCGCATCCATCTCCGATTCGACCCAGTGGGAAGCGGCTCCGGCCATCTTTCTCAAGGGAATGAGATTTGGATTGAAAAAGGTCTCAAAGAGGCACACGATTTGGTTGGCAGCGGAGAACGTAAGAACTTGATGAACAGTTGAAGCGATTTGGGGAAAGGTAAAAAGCCCTAAGTCCCACCCACGGCAAGTTTTTATAACCGCCTTTGAGTTAAAGGCGTGGCAACCAGCGATTGCCACCTCTTGAACCGCTCTAACGGATATGTCTATGAGAGTCGATTGAGATTCTATAATTTGTCTATTCGAGAAAACAGAGCCTGTCTTTACACCTCAAGCGAAATTACCTTCTTGACCAAGTCTATTTTTGGTCAAATGAAACAACAGTCGAAAAGGTTTTACTTCCAATTACAGTACTATGATCGCTTTGTGGTCGTAAGATTTTCTACGACCACCTTGTAAGTCGTAAGATTTCCAACAACCGTCTTGACCAAGTTTATTTATGGTCAAATGAAATACCGATCGAAGAGCTTTTCCTTCGACCACTGTTCTACAACCATCTTCTGGTCGTAAGAACATCTATGGCTCCTTTTCCAAGTAAGTTATTTTGACTTGAAGCTAGGGGCTAGATGACAAGGATCCAATAATCCTCATTTAATTATTTATATGTAATTCTTATTATGGATAATAAAACCATCATATGGTTCTTGAGTATACCCCTTAATAGTAAGTAAGGGAGAAGTTGGATGTTGTAAGTTCTTCTACGACCACCCGTAGTCGTAAGTCCTTCTACGACTACCTCATGATCGTAAGTTCTTCTTCGACCATTCCTTAGTCGTAAGCTTTTCTACGACTATCCCCTGATCGTAAGTCCTCCTACGATCAATCTGTGGTCGTGAGCTTTACTACGATCACCACCTGGTCGTAAGCTCTTCTAGGACTAGTCCGTAGTCGATGGGGCTTATAGACATGTGGTCTTGGTCAATCAGGGAATCTTCTACACCATATTTAAAGATATGGGTAGTTAATTACACTGTTATTCACTGGAATAACTACGCGTTTAACTCTTTGTCCTGATGATAACTGCCCAGCGACGTGGGAACGTTACTACTCCAGTAATAATCTCCATTAACTGTTTCAACATCTGAAGCGTTGAGGCACCCTTTGGACTGGAGAAACGGCCGCCCACTTCGAGTTCTATATAAAAGACAGAATCATCAGGAGGAAGAGAAAAAAGGGGCACAATTAGGACCACAAGACATTACACTCGAGTCTTTTGATTTATAACCAACATACTTAATATATCCACATAGGAGTAGGGTTGTTATTCTCTCCGGAGAAGGACTGAACCTGTATAAAAATCTCTGTGTCATTCTCTCTACGTGGTTTGAGTCTTGGAGACCCCCCAAATCAAGCAATCATTACATAATATCGGTTCTAAAACATCGACAACTTTATTAGCACAGAAAGATCTACCCGTTCAGTTTTTTTACCACTTCCATCATCCTTGGGATTCCAACCGTTAACGTAGACGATTTTGCCCTCCACTTGTTGCCATTCAGCTTGGCACTGGTGCGTCGTCTCTCCCCTATTCACCTCCTCCTATTGGTGTTGCTTGCCTGACTATCTCGTCATAGCAAATAAAGGGAGGGGCGAGGTGGTGGCTGCAGCAGGGTAGGTTGGGAAAGAAGATGTCATAGTAGGGGAAGATGTTGGTGATATGCCCTAGAGGCAATCATAGAGATGATTGTATCACGTCTATGTTTATGAGTTATAGAATAAATGTTATTATATTCCTTAGATGAATTAGCATTTATAAAGATTAACAAGTATGTGACTTGTTGGTGAAGATCTTTAACTTATATGATGTTATTCTAAATATATCCCTGGTCGAATGTCACTGGTCGGAACACTAGTGACTTATCGACTAGCACATGCATTGATTGATGACCATATTTTACCGGTCATGGATATGGGGATATCGAATCAATAATGTGAATACATGTTAGAGAACATGGTGCTGGATTGACCCACCATGAGACACTATTGAGATTGTTACGATTTTATGTGTCATCAGTTGGTCTCAAGCAATGATAATGTATAATCCTTTGACCTAAGACCAACATGGTTTCCTACATGTGTAATAGTACATTTAGAGTTGCTAAACGCTACTCCGTAACGGGGTAGTTATAAAGGTAGCCTTCGGGTATGCTATGAAATATTCGGAGGGATGTGACTGGTCAGATATGAGATTTGCCCCTCCTAACATAACATGAGAGATATCTCTGGGCCCCTCGATATGGTCGGATAAAGAAAGTGCATGGTCATACCACTAGTAGTCGAATAGTCGACCACATGAAGTTATTCGTCACTTGATTGAGAAAGTATTGAACAATCCATGGATGATAAATTATCTCACCCGGAGTTCAACCAAATATCGCGAAACAATGTGTGAATATGCAAGTAGGTCATTCAGTCCTACGGATCTTGAAATAGTGCATTATAGAATCTGATTTGGTAAATGGCCAGTGGGTATTATCACTAATTGGTGTAAGGAGTTACGAACTGGTCGTAACTAAATATAAGCTAGTCGTATAGAGATACAAGTTGGTCATAAGTGATAAGTACCTAGTGTAGATCATATTGCATAAGGTTCGTCCGATATAATATTTACGTGTGTTCGGGAATCGTTATGTCCTATTAGGAACCGCTAACAACTCGTGGTCGGAAAGGAGTTTCTAGATCAGAACCGATCACTCATGAACCTACAGGGCCACACACCTAACGGGTCGGAACAAAAGAGTTCGGATATGATTCGTTATGAGCTCTTTATAAGGGGATGTATGGGGCTGTTGGTACGTGAGAGATGCTCCACCCGAACCATAACCGCCATCTTCTCGAAGGCCTTGCCGTGTGCGTTGGTGCTAGCGCACCGGCGTACGACATTCCGCCCCTAGACGTGTGAATACCATAGAGGCGTTGTGTCGAGACCCAAAATATGCAATTATGGACCCTTTGTGTATAATGCACTAGTCCAGGATCACGCTAATGCACATAGTGTCAACACAGGTGAATATCGATCCACACAAGCGATTAATAACATAAACGAATAATTTGATAACAAATAAGGGTTTTGACCTTATGGTCGAGTTTACAATTATTAAGCCATGCGGCTAGCAAAGAAATAAAATAGCAGCGGAATGAAGAAACTTCGGCGGAATCCCATCAATTCACCACGAACAAGCGGCGGGATCAAGACCCTACGATCAAGCACCTTCGATGAACTCCTCCTCGGCGGTGAAGACTCCTCCTCTTCATTGCATGTTTTATAACAAGCATGAGTCTGAGCCGTACTATAAGTCATACCACGAAATGCAATTATAGATCGGGCTTATTCCAAAGGAATGGCTTACGTAGTTCTTTTTAAATCGTGATTGCAATTTAAATACAAGTAATAGATTGAAAACATAATTCAAAACAAATAGACAATAATAATTTGACGGTTTTAGTTCACAAAGACACATAGCCTAAACAAGTTATTCACATAGCCATATGACTTAGGTCACATAGCTCCCTTCCCAAGGTTTTACGAAAATCTACCCTCGTGTGAAATTCCCGAGCATGTCCATGGCCATGGGAATGGCAGCTCTTGAATAGATTATTTAACACTCTGTAGAGGTTGTACACTTTACCCACAAGATACAACTAGTGTAGCTAGCACTAAGTAGTAACAAAATGTTTCAGAAACTTCATCTTAATATTGACACCCCCAGTGTGCTTACAAACCGTCAGACAACCCCACATAGGAAGTCAGTCCGATACACACCGTTGGACAGGGACACGGCGAACCGCCCGTGATGTGACTACAGTAGCACACCTCCACCCATGCACACAGCCTAACCTACTACCTGAGTAATAAATGTCAAGACTCCATAACTTACTAAGTTAGGCCCGTCCCATACCAGGCATGTGGTTGTACGAGAGGCTCAGTTCAATAACGCACAAAGTTAAGTCCTTAATTGACCAAGGCAAGACTTCTAATTAAACAACAAATCCCTATGCACACAGGTTATTAAGCCCACGCACATAGCTCCACCAAAATATCACACAGTCCACTTGCCTCCGTCTAAATCCTTTCCCACCATGTTGGTTAAGTGCAACATATGTCATCAACGGGTAATAGCACATAGAGCACACAGTTTCTATCACATAGTTCCATAGTCACTTAGTCAAGTTTATATTTGCAACTACTTGAGATGGTGACTCGTAGCATGGCTAAGCAAACTAATCGCATCTAACCAACCCACGTTGGTAATACAATAGCACCAACTAAATAAACCAAACTAGGGTGACAAAAGATTACGGCATACAATTAGACAACGAGGTCATAACAAACTGGATATTAACTAATCCCAAAAACATTGAAATAAATAATTAAAGTAAATGCAATAATTTGAATCAAAGTAATTTTAGAAAACTGGGATTCAACATGAGCAAAGATATAACTTGCCTTGGAATAGGTCTAAGTACTGATCTTGCTCTTGAGGTACTCCTTCTTCTTCAAATCTTCCCGAAGTATCGACGTCTACTCGCAAACGAAATAAACAAACAAACAAATCAAATAAATAACAAAGACAAAATAAACACCAAAAATTAAATAAAAATCTCAGATAGATAGATCTTGAATTTAGATGAATTTAGAAATTTTAATGGGCTCAAGCGGGGTTCGGATGCAAAAGATATGGGCTTGGGAAATTTGAATCTAAAAAAAACCCTAAAAGCTGATTATTAGAATTTTCGAATTATTTCTTAAAAGAAAAATTGGATTATTACTGCTTGATGATGATGTCGCTCGGAATTAAAAATTAAAAGAAAATCGACATGTGGGACCCTTGCGTCGGTGAGATAGCTCACGGTGAACCAAGTTCACCAAGCCGATCTGAATCTGGCTCGGTGGCGTGGCGCACTTGCGCTGCAATGGCGTGCCTTGGCGCCTCGTGGCTCTGCGCGCATGTGCCCGCGAGGCAAGGTCGTTGAGGTGGCGGTGGCGTGGGCGTGGCGAGGCGGTGGCGCTCGAGGCAAGGGTTCGGCGAGCAGCGGTGACTCACCGGCGACGGATGCTCTGAGGTAGAGGTGAGGCAGGGAACTTCGAGGTGGGCTCACGGGTGCTCGAGGGCGATTGTGGCGGCGGCGGCGAGGAAAAAGCGGCGGCCGGGCTTGGCGGCGGCGCTAGAGGCTTCTCCGATGAAACAAAAGGTGACCAGGGTTCCTCCTGCTCGTGCGATCTGAAGCAGTGCGGATGTCGAGGCTCGTGACCGGGTGCTGACGGAATCGTTTGTCGGCATAGCGGCTCAAAACCCTAAAACTCAAATTCCGTGGCGCTAGGACTCGAAGGCGGTGGTTTGAGGTTCAAGGTCTTGAGAACAGCGATCCGGCGCCCTTTATAGGGGTTGGGAGGCGCAGGATAGGAAATCCCCAAATGGGTGTCGAGATGAACCACGAAGAACAAGTCAGGGATTCTAGGAGATGAGGCGAGTCAGGGATCTAATTTTACTAAATTGGTGGCGGAGAGATAAGGGATGAGATTTGGTATGAAATTAGGGAGGTTTTAGTTGGAGATTCGTTTTTGTCGTCTGGCTCGAGCTCTTCAATGGCGGACTGAGCGTGCGGCTCCGCGGAGAAAGCGAGTCGGAGGCGACAACTCTGGCGAGCCCACCGATCGAGCATGGAGAGCATGGAAGCGCCTGGCCTTGCAGGCGTTGATCGACCATCCGTGATCCAGCGGTGGAGGATGAATGGGCAGGCGCGGCATGTGAAATAGGGCTGGGGGGAGATTCGACCCGCACTATTCTTGAGATTTTAATTAGTTTTCTTTTAAGAAAATACGAGAAATCAAATAAGCAATAGAAAATAGCAAATGAACTTGGAAAAATCTAGAAAAATCTAGAAAATATATCCAAGCTCAAAGAACCCAAATAAAATAGTTTTGACCATTGTTGATGTTGACTTTAATTATATTAAATTATTTTGATGTACAAAGTCCATATTTAAGCTTTTGAATTAAATTCAATTAAAAGCAAATGGTGAATTTTATCCTACTAACTATTCAAAGGATTTTTAAAGCTCGAGAAAATTGGGATGTTATAAACCTCCCCCTTAAAGAATCTCGTCCACGAGATTCGGGCTAATAGAAAAAAAGGCTAGGGAACTCGACTTTTACTTCGTCTTCACGCTCCACGTTGCTTCTCCTTGAGTGGTTGCTCCTTGAACCTTGCAAAAGCGAGCGGTCTTGCTTACGGTATGGTGCTCTGCGACATCCAAAATCTTGATTAGTGCTCTTTGTAAGTGAGATATTCTTTGACACGATTGATTCCAGCGAGGCTTGTACTTACGGTACGAAGACACTTCTTCAAGCGAGAGACATGAAAGACATCATGTACACTGCTAACGATTGTGGCGGCTCAATTGATAGGCTACTTCTCCTGACGGGCCAATATCTTGAGCGGACCAACATATCTAGGGCAAGCTTCCTTTGGCATGAAATCTTTTTACACCTCAGGGAGTAACTTCGAAGATAAAAAATCCTATGGCTCAAAATGAGATCACGGCAGCGATTATCGGCATAGCTCTTTTGTCTCGATTGGGCTATCTTTAGCCTTTCTCGGATCATAGCCACTTGTTCTTACGCTTCTTGAATAATGTAAACGAAAACTAAGCGTTAATTTGTTTGACCAATTCAAAGGGTTCTGCGAACACGACCATACAAAGCTTCAAGCGGTGATACTTGCAGACTAGCACGATAAGCTGTTGTTGTCTGAAAATTACGCATCGGCAAACTCTTAGCCCGGTAGGTAGCATTAGGTTAGACACAAGCTCTCAACATATCCTCCAATATTTGATTAACTCTTTCGATCTGTCCATCATGCAGGGATGGTATGCGATACTAAAATTCAGATGAGTCCCCAAGGCTTCATGCGAGACTTTGCCAAAAACGGGAGGTGAATTGAGATCCTCGATCCGACACTATCTTCTTAGGCACACCGTGCAAACTGACAACCCTTGACATATATAACTCTGCGAGGCGATCTCCTGAGTAAGTGGTTTTTACTAGCAAGAAATGAGCAACTTTGGTCAAGCGATCCACTATTACCCAAATCGAATTGTAACTGATTGAGTCTTGGGTAAACCGGTAATAAAATCCATTAGATTTCTTCCACTTCCACTCTGGAATCTTCAAAGGTTACCATGAGACCTCTTGGTCTCACGGTGCTCTGCTTTTACCTTCGACATCGTCGCACAAGGAGCGAACTCTCGACTTCTCGCTTGATTTGGCTTCCAGAACTTGTTCTTAACATCCTGATACATCTTAGTACTACCAGGGTGGATTGAATACTTTGAATCGTGGGCTTCTTTCAAAATCAGCTGTCTCAAACCATCAACATCTGGTATGCAGATACGTCCATTGATCCACAGTATACCTTGATCATCTAAGGTGAAGTCTTTGAACTTTCCTTCCGCCATCTTCTTCTTGATATTAGAAAACTCTGAATCCTTCGATTGAGCTTCATAAATCTGCTTCTCCAAAGTAGACTGCACTTCTAGACTAGCTATAAATCCTTTAGCTACAACTTCTAGCTTCAGCTTCTTAAATTCCTCTTGAAGTTCTAAACAAACCTCTTTTACTTCCACAGCGTTGCAATAGCTCTTACGGCTTAAAGCGTCTGCAACTACATTAGCTTTACCAGGGTGGTAATGGATTCCAAGGTTATAATCCTTTATCAACTCTAACCATCTTCTCTGTCTCATGTTCAAGTCTGATTGAGTGAAAATATACTTCAGACTCTTATGATCTATATACAGCTCACAGCGGTTATCGATAAGGTAATGACGCCAAATCTTTAAAGCGTGCACTACGGTAGCTAATTCCAGATCATGGGTAGGGTAATTCTCTTCATGATGCCTTAATTGCCTTGACGCATAAGTGACAGCTCTTCCTTCTTGCATCAGGACACATCCTAATCCTTGACGCGAAGCATCACAATAGATATCAAAGTCTTTGCGGATGTCTGGCAAAATCAACCTTTGAAATTTGAAGTCAAAAGCTTCTTCAACTCCACGAAAACTTTCTTCACAAGCTGGGGTCCAAGTAAACTTCTTTTCCTTTTTCAACAAGCTGCGTAAGAGGTCTAGTAATCGTTGAGAATCCTTCAATGAAAGCAGCGATAATATCCTGCCATTCCCAAGCTGCGAATCGAGTAGCGGTCTTGAAATGCTCCCAGTCTGTCTTGCATTGACTTTACTAGGGTCATGGCTACTCCTCATTGTCATCACATGACCAAGGAAATCAACCTCCTTTTCCAGAACTCACACTTACTAAACTTTGCATACTGTTGATGCTCCACGAGTTTCTTTAGGATTAATCTTAAGTGTTGACATGTTCCTCTTCGATTTGGAGTAGACCAAGATAACATCGATAAACACCACTATGAACTTATCCAAATATTCCATGAACACTTTATTCATCATGTTCATGAAATAGGCGGTGCATTAGTCAGACCAAAGGACATGACTAAGAACTCATAATGTCAGTACCGCGTTGAGAAAGCGGTCTTAGGTATATCCTTAGGACAAATCTTCAATTGATGGTAACCCGATTGCAGATCGATCTTTAAAAACACTCCGGCTCCCTTCATCTGATCGAACAGATCATCAATCCGAGGTAATGGGTACTTGTTCTTGATGGTGACTTCATTGAGAGATCGATAATCGATGCACATCCTCATGCTTCCATCTTTCTTCCTGACGAACAAAACTGGTGCTTCCCATGGTGATGAACTAGGTCTTATAAAACCTTTCTCTAGAAGTTTTTCTATTTGCTTCTTCATTTCCACTAACTCATCGGCTGGCATCCGATAGGGTCTCTTAGAAATAGGTGTTGTTCCGGGCACTAGATCGATGAAAAACTTCGATGTCATGAGTGCGATGGCATTAGGGTAATTCTTACAGGAACACATCTGGATACTCACGACAATAGGCACATCTTCCAAAGCAAGCTTGCCTTCAAACTATTGACTATCGGTGTCCATCACGCAAGAGGTAACGAAACTCTACCTTGTTACCTTTCATATCTTCAATTATAGCGGCTCTTGACCACAATCTAGCTGACTTTGTGCTTAGTTAACCAATCCATGCCAAGAATGACATCTAAAGTGCAGGTGTCTAGAACAATGAGGTTGGCTAGAAACTCAACTCAAGCTATGAGTAACAGCCCTAAACATCCAACTTTAGAACTTAGCTCTGCTCGGTATTGGACTAACGAGACAAGGTAGTTAGGATCGCGATCCAAGTCTTAAAGTCTTACGACTCTCACGAACCCACGACACTGTCCGATCCAAGTCTTCTTGCCGATCCGATCCTACTCAAGGTCGGTAGGATCGCGATCCTACTCTTAGAGTCTTACGGTTCTCTGAACCCATTGACGACTGTCGATCCAAATCTCAATTGTCGATCCTACTCGTAGAGACTTAGGGCAATTTTTTTAGAGGCCGGGCTTTGCCGATATTTTGTTTTAGAGCAAAATTTGTTGATATTAATTTCGAGAATGAAACTATAAATAAACAAGGAGCATGCAAAATATTGTATCGATGTGGTAATGCTAGTACAAATATCTATATTATGGCATGAGCAATCTTGAGCTTGATAATGATAAGCTATTTTTATTCACGGAGTATGTCTAGCTACTTTTAAGGAACATGCAAGTGGTAAACCATATAACAATCATACAAACTTATAGTATAGATGTTAAATATGTGTATTTTTACAAATCCGTAGAATCGCCGATTCTACGATTCGATACTACGATTTGATCCTACCGAGGTGCGTCGATCCGACTCAGGATCTCGACTCGACTACCTTGCTAACAGAGTATGCTTAAAGCGCATAACTTCCAAGTTATTCTTAGTGACAAAACTCAGGAAACAAAGGAATCGAAGCTCGAATCAAGCAGGCTGATCACAGTCTTGAGTTTACTAGAAACTTACCCAGTACGATGTCCGGTGCTTCCTGGGCTCCTTCCATGGTGGCGTGGTTGACCGACCTCGACCCTGATCGAGGCGCTCTTCCTAGTTGACTGGTACCTTGATGAACTCCTTGGTTGCTCGGTCTTTGGGGTCTTGTGGCGTAGCTCTAAGATTAAAGCAATTTGGGGTGATTGTCCCTTCTGCGGAACCTCGATTGGCGAAGTGACCTGGAGCGACAAGAATAACAAACTCTCTCGAGAATTTACATTGATTGCTCCTGGATTGGGGTTGGTTGGGCTTGGGGTTGCGAGTTACGAGCAAGCTGGATGAGTCTTGATGTTGGTGCGGCGTCCGAATGAACTTCTGCGGTGGAAGCCGAATTACTCTCTTGCGGTACCACTCTTGCTTTTTGTTGGGGTGGTGACTTCCTTCTTTGGGCCATCTGCATTTGCGATTGTCCTCCGGTTCCTTGCGTTTGTCTTCCATAACCAATGCCTTGTTAACCAATTCTTGAAAGTGCAGGAAAGTGTGGGCAAGTAGACTAACTTGCAGTCCCGAGTTCAAACCCTTCAAGAAGCGACTCTGGCGAGACTTGTCGATGGCGACATCCTCTGGAGCATAGCGAGTTAGTGAAAAACTTATTCGGTAGTCGACCCGCGACATAGCTCCTTGCTTCAGGGCACGGAACTCATCCTTCTTCAGATCCATTATTCCCTCAGGCACATGATACTGACGGAATGTTGCGGCAAATTCTTCCCAAGTGATATTTTGCGGCGCCTCATGTGCTGCGCAAAAATTCTCCCACCATTCGGCAGCTATGCCTTCCATCTGATGAGTAGCATGAGAACTTTCTCATAGTTATTTGCATTGAGTGATCGGACTTCCTCTCAATAACCGAAGCCAATCATCATCTTCAATTGGTGTAACATTACCAGAAAAGGTTGGAGGGCGAGTCCTCATGAACTCAGCAAGCTTGGATGGTCCTTGGTGTCCATGAGCGACTAGGGCTCCAGGGTGATGATTGTTGTTGTTGTTATTGTTGTTCTGATTATTCATGTTCTGCAGGTGGTTCATCATAGTATACATCATCTGTGTCTGTGCTACCATAAAGGCTCCAAAGTTCTGCAAGTCAAGAGGGGGTGCTTGGGGCAAATTTGCTCCTACAGGGTCTGCTCATTGCCTTCTGATCCTTGGGTTCCGGATCCACTTGCGGCGACATGGCGAGTCTGAACCATCTGGTGAAGCTCCATAGGTTAGATAAGGTAGAAAGCATAAGATGAGTTAAGAACTAATCTAGGGGGTAGGTTAAATCCAACAAACACAGTTCAAGAAAACCAAATGAACACCTTTATTTATTAAGGGTCTTAGTATGGCTTGCAACAATGCCTAAGGGCTTTTGCAGCTCATACCTGCACTGGAGAAGGTTGGAGGTGTCGGCGAGATGTGGAGATGGTGAAGGGCGGCGCCAGATCTAGTGCTATGAGTGGTGGAACTAATGGAGGGAGGTGGATGCGGTGGAGTCAGGGTGGTTGCCGGCGAGCTGGCCCGGTCTCACTGTTGTCGGAGTTGAAGAAGAGGAAGGGAAGAAAATGCCTTGCTCGATCTCCCCTGTGGCGATGACTTGGTCCATGTGTTCGGGCTGGACCGACTGTGGTGGAAGGTAAAATTGGCATTTCATATAGTCGGTTTTAGCAAGCGAAAAAAAAGAAAAATGGGAAAAGTGCTAACGAAAGTGGACAGATCATCGCTGGATTTTATTTACAAAAATAGTCCCCTGTCATATGGTCACCGTGCGGCAAGCCCTCCCCACTTGCCATGTCGCCTCCTGCTGCACGGCTACCGTGTGGGGGCTACTTTTGTATGAATTTTTAAATATAACAAATGAGCTCCAACAATTATTATTTTTGTGGAGCCTTCCGATACAGTGTAATTGTTTGTGTAATTTTTTAAAAAAATTATCCGTTCTGAATTTTTCTCAAAAATTCCTACAAATAGTATACTTAAATGAATTTTCAAGAAAAATTGATAAAATTTTGAAAAAATTATACAAGTAATTACATCATAATTGTTGGAGGTTCCCAAAAAATTCATAATTATCGGAGTTCATTTGATATACTCTTTAAAATTCATACAAAAAAAAAGTATATACTTAAATAATTCGTGGACAAAAATGTCTTCTCTTTTGAAACAAAAATTGAGTCTATGGCTCGAGGCGAAAAGACTTATGTTTTTCTTTTTGTTCCAAGCGGTGCCTTGATTTAGCCTACTCCAAAATTCCTATGTTTTTTTGTTGGAGGATTTGCTTATATTTTTACAATCTGATGTAATTGTTTGTGTAAATTTTTAAATGACATGTTCATATCATAACACACCTGATATCATAACACACGGAATTCGGTAGGTAAGCAATATAAAAATTATCCGTACACCTATTTTTAAGAAAAAACCAAATATTTATTAGATATATGTACTAGTAAGAATTTTTTCTAGAAAATTCCTACAAATAGTATACTTAAATGAATTTTCAAGAAAAATTGATAAAATTTTGAAAAAATTATACAAGTAATTACAACGTGTCTTTAGGCGAGCGGAGGTTCCCCAAAAAATTCATAATTATCGGAGTTCATTTGGTATACTTAAATGAATTCAAAAAAGGAAACAAAATTGCTCTGATGCGGAGAATTTGCACGAGCATTGGCGGCCACCTTCCGCCAATCTTGACATCCTTTGTTGGATCTCCACTTCCGTCTGGCGAGGCAACGTGGTGGGCGGGAGTTTTATTTATAGAGTTTCTACTATTTTTAATCTTTTGTAAGCGGCCAAGCCACTTATGTGTTGGCCATATATGATAATTAAAATAAAAAAAAAAAAAGTTTGGAGGTGAAGTTACTATATTAATTATATGTCGTCTGCCATGTCATATACTTGAAAAAACCATATGCACGGTGATATAGAGCAAATCATGATAAATCTCTTTATTATTAGATGGCGAGAACCATTTTGGAAATAAATCCTTGCCAGCGCATTTACTTCGTTCCTCCCCACCTCGGCGCCACCGCTCGCCTGCCGTCGCCGCCGCCTAACCCCGTCGTCGTCGCTGCCAGTTGTGACACTACTACCGCTGCGAAACACTCGTCGTTAGTAGTGTCTTCTGCGATGTCGGTCGTGCCACAACTACTGGTGACGCCGCCACCCAAGTCCTTGGGCTTGGCAGGTGTGTCTTCTTGCCGCCATGGCTTGGTTCTCTGCTTTCGGCCTCTGGCCAAGGCCTGGCCGTCTTTGCTTTCCCCATCCTCCTCTATTTTCCTCTAGATCTGTTAGCTTAATGTCTTGTGTTGAGTTTGATTTTTATGCTTGAGCCTTAAGTTGTGTCACGATGTTTGTGTGATTTATGCAAGGTGAAGGAGATGGATGAGGGTTGTCTTTAGTGGTAGGGTCGCATGTAGTGGTTGCGTTATCTTGAGGTAACCCTACCTTACTCCCTCTCTGTCTCTACCCCTTGCTCTGTGATGAAAATGGCTAGTGCTCTCGATGGATGCCGAGGGCTACTCTTGGTGTGGTGGCGGGTTTGGACACCCTTGGTCTTCTTTGTCTTCTTTGTTGAGCGCTCAATGATGTTAATAGTCTTATGCTGAAATTGAAGTGATAATTAGTTCATATTAATAGTCCTTACTCTGTGATGTAATGATGTTAATAGTCTTATGCTGAAATTGAATTGATAATTAGTTCATATTAATAGTCCCCTTGCTTTCTGTGATGTCAAGCGAGGGCTATTGGTGTATGTGCATTCTACGCATCTTGCTTAGTTCATCTTTGTGGGTTCGGATGGGGCTTGATATGTTATGACTTATTGGGTTGTTGATATGTATGAAATTTGTTGATATGTTATATTGTTATGAGTTATGACTTATTCGAAGTGTCAAGTGTTATGCCGCTATTGATAGTGGAAACTTGCTTGGTGAACCATGAAACGTTGATATGTATGATTGATGATTTGCAAAAATAGATGTATAAAATATGTGATATGTATGTTATGACTTATTTGTCGATTTGTCATTTTGTCAAGATGTCATATGTTGCTTCTCGCCATTCATTTCATATTTATGCGTATGCTTGTGTTCATGCAGTCAAGTTCTCCTACCTTGCGTCGTGGTGCGTCGTCCTACCATTCAATATTTCTAATCTCTTCTCTATAAAGTCTCCAAGCAGTGGCTACTTGTGCCTTTAAAACCGGCATTATATATATATTATATATGTATTATTATATATATCCATCGGCCACTTTATGTATTATTAATTGATCCATCGTCCACTTTAGGAGATTGGCGTTGACATGAGGAGGAAGAGCGACAACCACGGGCAACCTCATTGAGCCCTGCAAATTTAAAATGATTTTGTGGAAGCGTCGGGACATCAATTACTTGGTTGCTAATACATGATGCCACTTCGGTCATATATTAACAACCAAGTAATTGAATGTGATGACGCTTTCCAGCAAATGATTTTTAAATTTGCAAGCTCAATGAGGTTGTGGCTCGTCATCCTGAATCTTCCTCCTCATGTCAGTGTGACAAGATTGAAAAATAGAAATAAGATTAGGAACAATAGAAATATATATATATATATATATATATATATATATATATATATATATATATATATGATGCCGGTTTTAAAAAGCTGCTACTACTTGGTGGCTTTATAGAGAAAAAAGTCATCACAGACGGTTTCGACACAAAGCGTCTATGATATATAGTCATCACAGACGGTTTGTGGCTAAAACCGTCTGTGATATATAGTCATCACAGACGGTTTGTGGCTAAAACCGTCTGAGATATATAGTCATCATAGACGGTTTGTGGATGAAACCGTCTGTGATATATAGTCATCACAGACGGTTTGTGGCTGAAATCGTCTGTGATGACCTCATGCATCACTGACCCATAAACTCAGACGGCTCAAGACACCGTCTGTGATGATGTTTTTGAACCGTCTATAAAGGCCTTTTCTGTAGTAGTGGGAGGCATGCGCACGGGGGCGGACCGAGCCACTAGCGGCGGTGGCGACGCAAGGTGTGGCGTCGGCGGCGAGCGAGCGAGGGAGGCGGAGAGGAGGTAGGGGCTGAGTGGGCGCCTGTGAGGCGGACCAAGCGGGCACACGATTGGACCGAAGGCACCGAGGGAGGCGTGCACATGGCCAAGGGCGTGGGCCGGTGCACGACGAGCCGAGGCGAGTCCAGAGCAAGGGAGGCATCTTGCCAGGTGGTGAGCAGCCGGGCATGTGGCCTTGAAAGCAGGGCAGTGGCGACGAGGAGGTGGCGCCATGGGGGATTAGAAGAAGGAGCAAAAGCGTGAGAGCAAAGAAATAGAGATGAGGAAAAACAAGAAGCAGCCAAGAGGAAGCAAGAAGACACCAGGGGCTGTGTTCCTGTGTCGGCCGAATGGGAAAATAGAGGAGAGAGAGAGTGGAGTAAAGAGAGGAAGTGGGAGGAAGCAGGAAGAAATGGGCTGGGAATTTTATTCGGCTCCCCACCCCAGTCCCCAGGGGCAAGGTCGGTGGCGTTCGCCTTCGGCCCTTCGCCTAATCACCTCCCACGGCCGCTCCTCCCGCTTGGATCGCCCGGCTTATTGCCACCGTCGTAATGGGAACAGTCGAGCGAGGGAAGGCCGGCCTTTGTCGATCTTGAGCGGGGATGGATTGGATAATTGGATTGGACATCGATTGGTCTTGATTATGCGATTTGACTTGGATTATTGCTTGCCTTGCAATGTTGATGCTTTGAATTGAAACCAGAATTTTCAAAAGTGGCCAAGCGGATGTTGGACATGCTTAAAGAACTAAGCAAGAAATCGGATGGGAAGGTCTTGGTACGTCGATACAACCATCTACTTGATAGAGGCGTGGTGGCACAAAGGTCAGAATACTCTGAAGGAAGCATTTCCAAACACTTATAGCAAGGCAAGTAACTCATTTACCATTTGATTAATGTGCATCATATTCATTTTCTCCCGAACAATTCTTCTGAGTGCTACCTTTGTGAAAGACATTAAGCTTGTTGACATGATATATTAGCTGACATGAAAGCTATGCTTATATTGCATAGGAAAACGCACACAAAGTTCAGACAATCAACATAATTTGATCAACATAAATGTTTATGTTAATATATTATGAACATTTATGTTTTACATTGTACAATATGTTTGTAACTCCGAACATCTATTTTGAAAATCTTGGATCCGTCGCTGTCGCTACGTGTCTACGTCCATAGCAAAAGTTAGCGATTGCTCAAAAATAGATTTGAATAACCTACAAGCAGATATCCCATCAACGAAATTTTCTAGCTGCAGGATCTCATACACTAATGGCTATATCAGCATCAAAGGCACAGATGCCCTTGTACGGTTGTTCCTCAAAGTTACCCATGGAATCGAAGAAACTGATCTGATCATATGCATTAAACAAAGATTTGGGTAGGCCATGCATATAGTCGTACTAATGTGCTCCGACAAGTGTATGATGTACTCCAGTGAACTTGGAGTGCTCCTACTGGTTTGGATTATTGGATATGGACGAATTTACCTTGCGGTTTCGATATGGTTATATACTAGGCAATTTGTACATGAGGCGAACTTTACATATTCTACCAACTCTTATAAACTAAGAATCTCGGCTTTCGAAAAATGTAAATGGAAGCTTCAAGATGAATGCTGCTACGTGTATTGAGAGCTCAACGTCAACGTTAGCGCCAAAGACTTTCTAAGTACTCACTCTCAGCCGCAAATACATGTTGTTTTAGAAATTGGTACGTCTCCAAAAGAACTTTTTTTTTATTAAATAACCTTTTTGAAAATTTTATTTCAAAGTTAACCCTCGACACATTTTATTTTCAAATCTGACCTCTTTAGTCACGCCACCACTCATGGCGTAACAAAACAACGCTGTCAAGCCACAGGATAAGTCATAAAATAGCACTTTTAGTCACGCCAGCAGTGGGTGGCGTGACCAACTACTTCTTCTTACACCACCACCCATGACGTGACAAGAGCATGCCCCAGCGTGACAGCGTTGTTTTATCACACCATGGGTGGTGACGTGACCAAAAGGATCAGATTTGGAAATAAAGTGCGCCGGAGGTTAACTTTAAACTAAAATTTTAAAAAAGGTTATTTAATAAAAAAAATTCTACGTAGCTTTAACCACTAATTTCTATTATAATATTGTTATAACTGTTATGAATAGCGATTGTATTCAATATGAGGCCAATGGGCCAGTATATATATACAAAGTACAGGAGGTGAATATACAAATAAACCCTTTATAACAATGGGGAATAACACACTATACATATCTCTAACATCCCCCCTCAAACTCATGGTGGATCAACAAACGAGTTTGGAGAGGTAAAGCCGTCTTTGTGTTAGTGTCACGGGCCTTCGTGAAGAAATCCACTATCTGAAGCTTTGAAGGCACATACTGAAGAGCAATCACCTGATCATGCACACAAGACCTCATGAAGGAAGCATCAACACCAATATGCTTGGTGAGCTCATGCTTCCGCGAGTCCTGAGCAATCTTGATAGCACTGTCTTTGTCGACAAAGAGAAGTCGGTGTAGTGTGTGAAACACCAAAATCGTCAAGTAACCACCGTAGCCAAGTAATCTCTGCTTGTCCAAGACGGACATAGCTCATAACTCGACCTCTGCGCTCGAGCGAGACATTGTAGTCTGTTTCTTCGTCTTCGAACGAGAGAACCACCAAGAAAAACATAGTAGCAGAGATAGACCGCGATCGAGAGGATCAATGGCCCAAGTAGCATCCGAATAAACTGTCAGAAGCAATTTGGAGTGTGAAAAGAAGAGACGGCGAGAGATAGTCCCACGAAGGCATCGCAAAACTTCGAAGAAGGTGGGTGTGTAGTGGACTGAGTGGGAGCAGAGACAGAACCGACTCGAATATGAATTGGAGAAGTGATATCAGGACGAGTGCTTGACAAGGTAGACAAGACTCTCAACAAGATGGCGATAGCAAGTCGGATCGAGAAAGAGGCTCGCCATCGGAGGTCAGAGGTGAACATTGAGCTCCATGGGAGTCTCAACGATCTGTTGATCGATGAGAGAGAGTAGCGATCAAGTAGATCTGAATATACTTCTCTTGGGACATAAGGAAACCATCACGAGTGGAAGTAACCTCAATCCCAAGGAAGTGTGAAGAGGACCAAGATCCGACATAAGGCGCTCACTAAGGCGAGCCTTGACAAAAGCAATGTACTCGAATCATCTCCGTAATGATCATATCATCAACATCTGAGAAGAAGAAGAGTCCCACCATGAAACGAAGTGTGCACAAAGAGCGTAGGATCATGATCACTAGCTGAAAAGCCAGCAGTAGTGACCACGGAGGAGAAGCGCTCAAACCAAGTCGAGGGGCTTGCTTAAGGCCATAGAGAGCGGCGGAATGACGAGACCATGCCCTCAAGAGCAGAATACCTAAGTGGCGGATGCATGTAGACCTCCTCACGCAACTCGCGATTAAGAAAGGCATTCTTGACATCAAGGTGAAAGCAGACCCGATGGCGAGCAGGCGCCACCGAAAAGAAAAGTGCAGACGGTGGTCATGTGGGCCACAGGGCAAAAGTCTCATCGTAGTCACGACCATGCTCTTATTGTAAGCCACGAGCAACAAGGCCGCGCTTATAAGCGCTCAAAAGAGCCATCGAGGCGAGTCACTTACGTGATGGAGCGAGTGAGATGGAAAAGAACAAGATCCCAAGTACCCGGTATGCTCGAGGCGGCAATCTCCTCGAGACATGGCATCTTGCCACTCGGGAGTAATGCTGACATCCGTGGGAGATATGCTCATGAGTAGTTACACCAACAAAACCAAAAGCAGGCGGGGGCGAATCGGTGGTGATCGCGGAGAGCGTAGCGAGGAGAAGATGTCCCCTCAGGGGAAGATGGAGCATCAGGAGAAGATGGAACATCAGGAGAGGATGGCTCATCTGGAAGATCCTCAATACAAGGTCGATGAGTGTAGAAGAGAGGGGGAAAATGTATTGTAGTGGGAGGAGCCTGAGGAGCCGCAGGAGACGAAGCAGGCGGCGACAATGGCGAAGAGGTCATAGGAGGAATACGTGGAGACTCAGTGGGACGGGTGGACGAGGGCAAGACAGATATAGGTGTATCTGGAAAGGTAAAAAAAAGACAGAGACTCCACAGAGGAAGTCGAAGGAGAGGCAGGACATGGGTAGAAGGGACGAGACTCGTCGAAAGTCACATCCCAAAAAATCTGCATCCGTCGACTAACAGGATCCCAGCACCGATAGCCCTTGTGCTGGGCACTGTATCCCAAAAAGACACACTCAAAGTGAGATGGAATAGAGGCGGCAATCATCAGTGCACGAGCTGTCTCAAGGAAGTGACGATGTTTGCGCTCAGCGACACCATTCTGAGCATGAGCACCTGGACAAGAAAACTGAGCGAGAGTGCCCTGCTCAACAAGGAAGTTGAGCAGGTAACGAGAGAGGTACTCGCCAGCAGAGTCAGCACGAAAGACCCGAATAGGAGTGGAGAACTGTGTGCGAACCATAGTGACAAATTGTTTATAGATAGACAAGGCCTCACTACGAGAAGATATAAAATATATCCAAGTGTGGCGAGAGAAATCATCTATAAATATGATATAATATCGATGACCCCCTTTCGAAACGAAAGGAGCCGGACCCCAAACATTTGAATGAACAAGATCAAATGGACGCTGAGACACTGAGTCACTATGAGGATAAGGAAGGAAGCTGAATTTGTTTATCTAACTTACAACCCTGACAATCTAAAGACACGTCTCCTGAGACAAACCCCAGAAGGCCACGACGAACTAAAGGCGACAAGCGAGATCCACACAGATGACCAAGGCGGTGATGCCTTCTTTGGAAAGAGTGGTAGGCGGAGGGCGAAGCGGAGAGGCTGGCGGCGGCGGTGGTAGCGGAAGGAAGGTGAAGCTAGTCAAGCTCCCGAGGCATTTGTGAGTTAAAGCGCCGAGGCCGAACCAACGAGCTCCGTATAGCGGTTACGAACACAACAAGAGTCGAGTCAAGAATGACCCGACAACCAAGGTCGATGTCTGCCTGTGAAGAAAGAAGCTGCATGGTAAGGCGAGGAACATGAGCAACTGAAGGAACATGAAAAGATGAGTTGCTAAGAGGTCATCGACCGAGAGCGAAGAGAGGTATCATCGATAGTAAGAATCTTGGCGGGAGAATCAAGAGGTGAATGAAAGGCGAGTGGAAGAATCGAAGTCATGTGAAAAGATGCTCGAATCAAGAATCCACGGGAGGTACTGTGTGTAGGGGTGGTTTCGCGATTGCACGAAGAGTTAATAGCGAGAACCTGAAGAACACATCGAGGAGAACACAGGCGACAAGCGGTGTCGAAGTCTAGCTATCTCTTGCTCAGTGAGAGAAACTGCTGAAGGAGTCGATGCAGACGTCGATGTAGAAGCACCAGTGCCAATGCTAGTAGAAGAATGGCGTGAAAGATGCGCCGCTTCTTATAGCACTTGGACTCAATGTGGCCGACCTTGTCATGATAGGAAGCGATGAGGGCGACCACCGCCGGATGGAGGCGGCCACCACAACTGTGGTAATTTCTTTGGAGGAAGCGATGTCTTTGAAGCATGGAGTAGTCGGTGTAGCAGGTGGACGAGCGGCGAGCACGGAGGGGAGTGGCATTAGACCAGCATCACTCAGGCGAGTCTCCTCTGCACGTATCTTGGTAAGAGCCTCCAGGAGAGTGACACAAGGGTAGCGTGTAAGGAGCTGGGTACGCCTCTGCTTGAACTCAGGATGAAGGCGAGTAAGGAAATCGTGAACAGCTGAAACTCCGGTCAAGACGCATGATTAAACAACACGGACAGAGCGGCGGCCCGGCGTCGCGGAGAGAGTCCGGCTAACGCCCGAGCAGCGAGCTCGGCGTAAAAAGCGTCAACGATAGCATCACCTGCTGAAGAGAGTGCTCTGGCGGACCACGCAGACGGTGAGGGCATCACCGGAGGGCTCATCGGCGACGAAGGTGAGTCCACATCTGGAAAGCGAAGAGTCCCACAACCTCGAAGAGAAGCGAAATTTGACACCTGGCGATGAAGCGATGGCGGCGAGCGTCGTCATATCACCGAGTGTAGGTGGTCGGTCGATCCTTGTAGGAATCGAGCCTCTTGGTAGGCGAAGCAACCTCATCATCGGCAAGGCGGCGGCCTCAAAGTGAGCCTTGTCGGGTGTCGAGGGTAGTCTGCGATAAGCGTGAAGCTCCGTCGGAGGTAGGGAAAAGCGGGCGGTGACATCACGAGAGGGCGCCCTAGAGGCGAAGACCACGCATGTGGATGCGCATGTGAGACACGAAGTCGGTGTAATTAACACCATCGAAGATCACCGGGCAGCGAGGGACGGAAACAGTGCCCATTGGTAGGCGGCGCTGGACGGCACTGCGACCAAGACAACGAAGTCTAACAGGCGGCGTTAGACGTATGACGGTTAGAAACGACGTCTTTTTTTTTTTTTTTTTTTCTCGGCGAAGTGGCTAAAGGCCTTTAGCCTTCGGCCCGTCAAGGCAAAACAAAGGCGCATGAGGAACCGAGCTAGGGTTCCCCTATCTGGCGCGGCGGCGCTCTGGCAACTCCCGTCGGCGAGATCGATGGAGGCGGCGCGTCTCGAAGCGTCCGGCGGCGACGAGGAGACCGGCGGAAGAGCGAGTAGCCCCTGGGCGAAGAGGCAGAGGCGGAGACAGCGGCGAAGGCTTATGCAGCCGAGTGGAGGTGGCGGAGGTGGGCGAGATCTGTGCGGCGGGCGTCGGCGGCCATGGCGGCAGTGGAAACAGCGTGGGCGGTGACGCTTCGGACAACCGGCGGCAGGCGGCAAGCGGTGATAAATGTAGAGCGAATCGCGGAGCGAGGCAATGAGGGCGGTGAGCGACAATCGGCGGTTGAGGAGGCCGGCGTCAGCCACGTGAGAAAACCCGTGAGGAAACCCTAACCCTAGCCTTGCTCTGATACCATGTTATGAATAGCGATTATATTCAATATGATGCCAATTGACTAGTCTATATATACAAAGTATAGGAGGTGAATATACAAATAACCCCTCATAACAATGGGGCATAACACACTATACATATATCTCTAACAATAACAACTAATGAAATTTTGATATTATAAAAATATTTTTTTTACGACAAATCTGTACGTTTGATTTTCTATGTATCTAATCTAAATGTTTAAAAAGATATCGATATCAAACGTTTTGAAAATTTATTTATGACTGAAGGAGTATATTGGATGCCGAATTAATAAATTATTGGTTTTTCTAGGCTGTGAACCTCGCAATAAATTCATGCCAAGGATTTTGCATGCAGACCCCCCTCTACCCTTCTCATTAGGGTATATCTGATGAATACAGATAATTGGTTATCATATCGGTATCCATATCACTTATAGACAACACCAAAGGCGGCTCATATAATGAGTTGTGCATTAGAGATTAATCTATATGAGATCCCACATTTTTTTAGTTTTTGTTTGGAAAAAATATTTGTTATAGACAACAACTCATATAATGGTGTTTTGTGTTGTCTATAATGGTTTTATAGACTGTCTGTTGCATACTAGATAGTTTCATTCTCTCTCTTTGTCCTCTCTCATCCACATCATTAAAAATATTACGTGACAAAAATTATAAACTGCTGATATCATCCGCTGTACATACCCTTAACTCATTGACCCTTACCTTTCACTGAATCACCACGAGAAGTTACCACCGCTCCCTTCCGCACCACCGCCTCCTCCGCCTCTTTATATACCGTCCCTCCTTCCGTTTCTTCTCCGAAGCCCTCGAGAAGGGAACCGCGCCCAAGAACACACCCAATTCTCGTACGCACAGTCTCCTTCTTGCTTGTGGTTCGGACACGGCCATGGACAAGAACGCGTTGGTGATGGACTCCAACGGCGGCGGCGGCGGGGGCTCGTTCTCGAGCCTGCGAGCTTACGGCCGCGCGCTGGCCCAGACGCCGCGCCGGCTGGCGCGGCGGGCGGGCGCGGCGACGGTGCCGGGCGAGGAGATGAGCCGCGTGCGCGCGCGGTCCGGGGCCCACATGGCGCGCGCGCTGCGGTGGCCGGACCTCGTCGGCCTCGGGCTCGGCGGCATGGTCGGCGCCGGGGTGTTCGTCACCACGGGGCGCGCCACGCGGCTGTACGCGGGCCCCGGCGTCGTGGTGTCGTACGCCATTGCCGGCCTCTGCGCGCTGCTCTCCGCCTTCTGCTACACCGAGTTCGCCGTCGACATGCCCGTCGCCGGCGGCGCGTTCAGCTACCTCCGCGTCACCTTCGGTGAGCTAGCTCGCCTCATTCATGCCAAGATCACGACTTGTTTGTTACTCCTGGAATCAAATATTTTGCCGGGTTTTGGCATTTCTTTGAAATTTCCTTTAGTAGGTTTTGTTCGTGTAATTCACGGCATTGGGAGTGATGACTGATGACACGCACATATCGGGGCCAAAAAAGGCTTCTTTCTTGATTTTTTTGATGCTTATCTGTGTTATTTGTATTTTCTGGGGGGAAAAACTGCAGTTTTAAAAGTGAGATATGTGAGCGAGAAAGTGTCCCTTTGATGTCCCTTTTCTGGGATTCTTTGGCTCCTGATTTGTTTCCCCTTCTTTTCTTTCAAAAAGATACGTTCGCTTTGTCGGCTTATTAAATTTATTTGTGTTCCTGAAAAAGCATTCGTTTTGGATGGTATTTTAGTAATTTATTTATGTTCTACCACTAATATTCTACTGCTCTCACAAATTAATCAAATTGTGAGAAATAAGATATGTAGAGCTGGCCAAATAGACGGTCCGGCACGGCACGGCCCGTGTTGGCATGGTTCATTTAGGCACGTGTACTATTCGTGTCGTGTCAGGTTGGCCCACGGGCCAGGGTGACGGCCTAGGCATGAGCTCGTTTAGCCTATTAGGTCAAGTGTGACTCGTTTAGCCCGACAGAATGAAAAAATTCAAAAAAATGTGTAGAATTTAAAATAGACATAAAAATTGAAAAAAATAAGACAATTATATTGAAAATGTAATAGAGAGCTTTATTAATGTCCAACTAGTTGCCTCGTTAAAACATTCGTCAAGTAAAACTCAAAATGAAAAAAACTGGACAAAGAAAACGAGTACAACATATAACTCTACATACATAATTTATCATTGTAAGATGTCGAAATCTTCTGAGTTAAAATCTATTGTATCGTTGTTCAGATAAGTGGATAGTTCCCCGCTTCTTGTGAGTCTTGGCTGAGCAGGCGATGGTGTAGAAGAAGAAGAAGACATGAATCTTGATCCGGAGGAAGAGGCACCGAAGATCATGACCCACATATTTGTCTTCCCACTCAAGGTGGGGGTTACTGGAGGTCGTTGCGAGCGGATTCTCCGAAATTTATTTTCATACCTTTGGTAAACCTCATTATAAGCGAGCAATTTACGCAAAATAGTCGGTATAGTCTAGCCCGTAACATCACTAAAAAGATGAAATCTGATTACCAAATGCATCAATTTTAGCCCTAGGATCTAAAAGAAATGCAAATGCATATAGGTAAGGGATTTCTCTCTAATATTTAAGGTATTTAGATTTCATGGAAATAATAGCACCGCGTAAAACTAAGTTATTTTCATACATTTTCAATTGAGTAGCAATCCGTAAAATAGTATGCACAATGATAGAAGATGTTGGATAGTAGACAGCGGACGAAGCAACAGTTGCATCATAAAAAATTCCTAAAAACGACAGTATCTTCTTAGCAACGAACCGATATTGCTTAGTTAATAATATACTACTGTCAGTGCTATGATAGTGCGTTTGAATAAAAATAGAAAAAATTCTCTTGTATGGTAAAAGATTCTTAAGCATGAGGTAAGTAGAGTTCCACCTTATCTTCATGTCTAAATCAAACTTTCCTGGACGTACACCCATCGCCCTACAGAAGTTCTGATATTGTGCTATTCTTACGTTAGAATTATTCAAGAAAGAAATCGTATCGCGAAAAGCTTTAGTATACGGACTCAACCTCTTCAAACCATATTTGATTATAAGGTTGATAATATGACAAGCACATCGTTGATGTAGCAAGAAGGAATCGGCATATGTACTCAACACTAGAGTAAGAATATCCATGACCCTAGAGTTTGAAGCGGCGTTGTCTAAAGTAATTGCGAATATTTTGTCTGTAAGACCAAAGTCTTCCACGACTTTGATAATACAGTTTGCAATATTCTTACCCGTGTGTGCTACATCAATTAATTTCAAAGCTATAATCCTTTTCTCCATTACCTAGTCGTCATTAACATAATGCGCAACTACACTAAGGTAATCATCTAGCCCGACCACTCCATATGTCCGAGGTCAGGGCCACCGAAAATATGCACGTACTAAATAGTTTCTTTATTTTATTACGACGTTCATTATAGTATTTTAGTAGATCCCTAGTTGTTGTATGTCTAGAAACGGAAGAAAATCTAGGATTATACGCAGTCCTAATGTAATTTTGGAAAGAAGCAGACTCGCCAAAGCCTAACGGTAAATTCTCAGAAGCAATTAAATGACATAGATATTGGCGGGCTACCTGAGGATCATAGTCCCAGCTACATACCGTATCGTCGGAATTGTATTGTAGCTGTGTCTGCCTCATCACCAATCCTTGCTTGGCTCGACATCTTGTAGCATGTCTAAGCAAGTGCCCCGTTCCACTTGTAGACTTTGCAAACAATTCATGGCGATAAATTTTACAAATAGCATATGGTACCTCATTTCCCGCTGCGTCTTGCTTAGTTGTCCTGTTGAAATTCTCCCACACTCCCGATGTAGACGATCTCGACCTATTTGCTCCGGTTGCCGTGGAGCCTGATGACGGAACTCCGCCTTGCCCTTCTGCTGAAACCTCTAGTTCGTTTAAGGCAGCCGCAGTTGCCTCCATGGACGCAATTTCCTCCGATGAAAGTTCGTAATCACCAAGAGCAAAGTTGTCGTAAGGACTGTCCATAACGAAAACTTCAAAATCGAAATTAACACTATTACTGCTTTTATCTTAGCATGACAAGAACTAACAATAAAATTATTGTACCTCTTTCATTGACTTGCGGGCGAAAATTGAATTTTCCAAATTTTAGCACATTTTTTTTTGAATTTTGCCAAATTAGCTCAACACAAATTTGAATTTGTACAACACAATTTCAAAGAGAAAATGGAGAATGAAGGGGTGCTGAATGAAGGAGGGGGGTATGGTGGCTTTTTATAGGAAAAATTTTAGGATGTTTTGAATTTTTTGCTATTTTTAAAGACCCCAACGGTCAAAAATTGTCAAAAAAGGCCAAAATCCCTAACAATTTGGATTTTTTGACCCCGCCTGCTGCCTGCGCCCTTTCTTCCTCCCGATCCCAAGCCCCACTGCACCTTCTTTGCTGTGACATGACCCTCAGCGCCGGTCTGCGCCACCACCGCCTCCTAGGCTCCTCACTCATGGTCGCGCCGCCTCGTCGGCTCCTCCTCCATGATCAGTGACACTGCCGCCTCCTCGGCGCCTCCATCCTGTCCAGCGTCGCCGCCTCTCATTCCATGTGCAGCGTAGCACCATCGCCTCGGCTCCTCCTCTTTCAATGCCCGGTAGTGGCGGCTGTGACCCCTAACCTCCGTGCTTTGCCTCTTCTCTCTCCTCCTCAAGCCTCGGTCTTGGGTGCCGCGCTAAGCCCGCGCCTCGCCTCCTCGGCTCCTCGGCGGCGCATGAGCTGAAACCTGCGTCATTGCCCGCCTTCTCTTCTCTCTCCTCACCCTGCGTCGGTGCAGTAGCGCGTTCGCCTCGCCTCCTCCTCCCCCGCTCAATCATTGGCCCGCCTTGCCGACCGATGCTCCCGACCTCTGGTGCTCCCTTGATGGTGGGCCAAGTGTGCCGTCTTTGGTGGTCGGGGGCTCGTCTTGTGCCTAGCATGGCTCAGCTTTATTCGTGCCGTCGTCTTTGGCCGCCCACCATGCAGTAGTGGCCTAAGCAACGCAAGTCGTCATCTTGCATTTGCACGGCCTATGAACGATTCAGACGATCTTGTGCAGGCGAGATCTGATGTTGTGCCTTGGGCGACCAGTGAGCCTGACCGGCTTAGCGAGCACTAAAGATATGTACCATTTTGGAGGGAAGCATGCATTTCAAAAGTACAAGATCCAATTTGCCCAACTTTGTACATTCACATTGGTTTGACAATTGATGTTAGTTTAAATTTCACTAGAATCTACTAGCATGGACGTTTTATATTCCTCGCCAAAAAAAAAGTTGGATTGTGACTTTCAACAAATTTTATTACAAACATATCCAGTGGTGTAGCTGGTCACGGGTTACATCTCAGGCCGGCCCAGTTGATTTCAGTTTAAATCGTATTTTTGCTGATTTTTCAAAGAAATTAATATGATATTTTAATCCTAGACCTTAGGCCATTGCCCCTGTGGCCCGAGGTCTAGCTCCGTCTCCACACATATCCATGTCCATATAATGTTGGATGTCCCTTTCTTCTCCCAAGAGGTTTGCTCTTTTGGTCCTGACGGGACGTAGACTTTCTTGAAAGAAAAGGTTCCACTCGTTTTCACAACCAACATTTTCCTTATCACCAAGAAAAAAAATCCACCATCTTCCCAGTAATTTGCATGTAACTCCCTGCCTCTAGCATTGACTGCCCCCACACACACACATTCTTCAGTTCAGGGTGT
Organism: Phyllostachys edulis; assembly: GCA_036346405.1. NCBI lineage: Eukaryota > Viridiplantae > Streptophyta > Magnoliopsida > Poales > Poaceae > Phyllostachys > Phyllostachys edulis. Next base: position 6,513,369 of record CM070566.1, read on the forward strand.
ATACTGCTTCCTCATCATGCATGTCGTTTCCGCTCACTGCATGCAAGTATGCGACAGAGCACCATGCTTATCTGTAGCTTGCATGTAACATTTGACATTCTTTGCTCAAAATTGCTACTTTGCAATCTGATCGGTTGGATCATCAATTCAATAGCTTGGCAATCTTTCTTGCCATGTTACTGGGAGTACAATGGCAATCTTATTGTGTTTGGATGTTGTGCGTGTGCAGGGGAGTTCGCAGCGTTCCTGACGGGGGCGAACCTGATCATGGAGTACGTCCTCTCCAACGCCGCCGTGGCGCGCAGCTTCACGGCGTACCTCGGCACGGCGGTCGGCGTGGACGCGCCGAGCAAGTGGCGGCTCGTCGTGCCGGGCCTCCCCAAGGGGTTCAACGAGGTCGACCTCGTCGCCGTCGGCGTCATCCTACTCATCTCCGTCTGCATCTGCTACAGGTATGCCCGTCACTCAGGCGTGCAATAATGCTAGTACTTTCCGATGTCAAACGTTTCGTCGTACTAGCATTGAAGTCTCCAAAAAGAATAAAAGAAATTGTTGCTAAAAAACTGAATAAACTTTTGGCTTTCCTTACGATCGTCGGTCTTGTTTGTCGCTTGCTGTGGTTCTCTGCATTGTCTGCTCTGTGCCTGTTGTCACAGCGCTTTTTGACCATATTGGAGTTCTTCCCTGCAAGACTCCAAACTCCAGAGCAAATGGGGTTCCTATTTTATCCATTTTGGTCAGTTTTATTTATAGTTTTTTGATCTTGTGCAAGCGTGGATCACCTTTGGGTTTTCGTGCTTACTGGTGGTTGGCGCTTCCGGTGGCTGCTGTTTGTTTCCTTGGCTGCTTGCTCTGCACATGCTGCAACCAACTGCTCCTACAACCTTGTCCATGCTCAGAGCAAGTGGAGATAATTAAATTGCTACAGTTTTGCCCATGCTGAAAAATTTGGAGATTTTGTCATGGGCAGAGAGAGAATCTTGCACACCACTATTTTCCAAAGTACTACTTCTACCTCTTCCTTTCTTGCATCCTTTTGCTGACGCCAAAATATTGTAGAACAACTCTTTTCTCCCAAGCGAGAGCATGAGATTATCTGGAAAATGATTTATCAAAAGACTAAAGCAACCATTTTTGACATAATTCCTTTTGCGAATCCTGACACAGTAGTTGTTGAACAAAGAGTTTCAAATGTTTTGACAAAGATTTCCTCTTGCGCTCTGCAAATGGCAGCACCAAGGAGAGCTCGCTGGTGAACATGGCCCTGACGGCCGTCCACGTGGCGTTCATCCTGTTCATCATCGTCATGGGCTTCTGGCGCGGCGACGCTTGCAACCTGACGCGCCCCGCCGACCCGGCGCACCCGGGCGGCTTCTTCCCGCACGGCGCCGCCGGCGTGTTCCACGGCGCCGCCATGGTGTACCTGAGCTACATCGGCTACGACGCCGTGTCCACCATGGCCGAGGAGGTGGAGCGGCCGCCGCGCGACATCCCCGTCGGCGTCTTGGGCTCCGTGGTCCTCGTCACCGTGCTCTACTGCCTCATGGCCGCCTCCATGTCCATGCTCCTCCCCTACGACGCGGTACGTACGTTCGCTGCGCCCTCCTCTGCTCTGACATGACCGGTCCCAACTCCCACAGTTCATCGCCACAACCTCGTGATTCAGCTTAGTAGTATTCATTATTGCCTTGTTGGTCAATATGCAGACCTTGAAGAGAACCAATCCCTGCCATTTTCAGGATTCCTTCTATAGCAAAATTGATATTCCTATGTAGGCATATACATAGCTTGTAATATTCACCTAGAAGAGAGCTCATCTTTACTTGTGTAGTAGGGGATCACGATAATTCTGGGAATATATTGCCTAAGAGCAGGTCAAGTGACTATAGTTCAGTAGAACAGTAGGTGCTCTGCTCACAGTTGATGCCACTGGCATACGGTACGATTCCAGTATGTGTAACACCTTTTTTTTGGGATGTTGGTCGTGTGATTTTGCGATGAATCTGCTGTCCCCATCGGAGCACGGCCTGGAACCTGCTTTCTAGCAGAATAAAGCATCTAAAGAAAACAAAATCACCTTTCTGTATGCTCTTTCTGTGAACCATGGTGAACAGACAACTGACGCTGATATTATGGTAAGATTCTACAGTTTTTTTATTCACCTGAGCTTACGTTTGTTCTTCTGGGTTTCTGGTGGTGCAGATCGACACGGAGGCGCCCTTCTCTGGCGCGTTCAAGGGGAGCGAGGGGTGGGGGTGGGTGTCGAACGTGATCGGCGCCGGCGCGAGCCTCGGCATCCTGACGTCGCTGATGGTGGCGATGCTGGGCCAGGCCAGGTACCTCTGCGTCATCGGCCGCTCCGGCGTCATGCCCGCCTGGCTCGCCAAGGTGCACCCCAAGACGGCCACGCCCGTCAATGCCTCAGCCTTCCTCGGTACATGCTACTAGCTCTTCTTCCTCTCCTCCCTTAAAATTTTCTTCGAGCAAAATCCTCCCTTACAAGTTACAACTTGCAACGGTTTCAGTTCAGTTCTACTGTTGACCGGTGTACAAGTTGCTCACTAATCTGATAATCTCTGTCTGACATTGGCAGTTCATAACTTCACATATAGCGATTTTGTAGACTGAATAGTGGTAATTTGCAGTACATGGCACTCGACAAAAAAAAAGTACGAATGAATGAACCCCTCGAGCTATGAATCAACAGCAAAACCTATTGCTTTCCGTGAGCAACATAATGGCGGCGAAAGCGACGAGCCGTTGCGACTTTGTCGCGCTTCCTTGCTTTTTGTAGACTTCGCGACTGTTTTGCTTTCATGGGATGCTCGTGTTTTTGGGTTCCGACTAGGTCAGTGACCGCACAAACAGGCAAAGGAAGAACCGGATTACTACTACTAGCACTAGTGCTCGGTCTATTCTGAATTCTGAATTTCTGATCGAAACAAGCGACGAATCACGTGGATCGTACGTAGCAGTAGACAGGATTTCGCTCGTGCATGTCTACTAGATCGGCATCGTCCTCCCACGCTCATCACAAGAGTCGCACTCCTCTGCTCGACCGCGAGACAGAGACACGTCGTGTGCGATTTAAAGTCAAAACTAGTTTTTTCAACAGTGTTCCCTCGTTTGCAAGTCAGCACTGACCATGGGTTTTTTTATCGGCCGATAACCGCCCGATAGCCGATAGAATCGTTTCTACCGGGGGTCCGGTTAAAAGACAAATCGGCTCCGAATTTGGCCGGTTTGAATGAATTTTGCCCAAAATTTTTGAATTTGATTGAGTTTTACTCAGTTGATGAATGAGTTTAGTAATGCAAGCCCATTTGAATCAATAGTCTATGAACATCTTGCTAACTAGCTTAGTTGATGATTTTTGTTTGAATTTGAAATTTTTAAATTTAAAATCCAAAAAATTCAAAAAAAATTGAAAATTTCGGTCAAAATTGGCTGAAATTTTCTGATTTTTGGTACAATCGGACATACCGGGCCCCCCCGGTAATTTTTTTTGGCCGATTAAAAAAACCCTGGCACTGACCACCTGGAGTCTTTCCGGCATTGACGGTTTGGTCCTTGCATTTCTTCAGGTCTCTTCACGGCGGCGCTCGCGCTCTTCACGGAGCTGGACGTCCTCCTCAACCTCGTCTCCATCGGCACGCTCTTCGTCTTCTACATGGTGGCCAACGCCGTCGTGTACCGCCGCTACGTGGCCTCCGCCGGCGGCGATGAGGGGCGGCGCGGCTCCTCGGCCTGGCAGACGCTGGCGTTCATCCTCGCCTTCTCACTGATCGCGCTCTCCTTCACGCTGCTGTGGCAGTTCGGCCCGCGAGGAAACGTAAAGATCGGGCTCCTGGCCGCGTGCGCGGTGGGCGCGGTGGCCACGGTCGGCGCATTCCAGGCGCTCGTGCCGCAGGCGCACGAGCCCGAGCTATGGGGCGTGCCCGGCATGCCGTGGGTGCCGGCGGCGTCCGTGTTCCTCAACGTCTTCCTGCTCGGCTCGCTGGACCGGCCGTCCTACGTCCGGTTCGGGTTCTTCTCGGCCGCCGCCGTGCTGGTGTACGTGCTCTACAGCGTGCACGCCAGCTACGACGCCGAGGAGAGCGGCTGCGGCGCGCTCGACGGCGCCAAGGTCCAGGTCCAGGACGAGGGCTGCAAGGTGTAGTAAAGCAGGGTGGCTGACATCGACAACGCTCAATCTCGATCTACCTTCTCTCTCTATCTCTCTCTTAGGTTTTGTTCTTTTATTAATTAGGTTATGACTATCATCAAGTTAATGGAGAAGAATCTAACATGGGGAAGAAAAGCAAAACCCAGAGAAAACAGAGAGAAGAAAACGAGAAAACAAGTGTACTTATAATTGCAAGATGAAATTGTACATGCATGTTCCTTTTCTTTTCACAAGAACTTCTTGCTAAATTAGCAAAGGCAAATCAGCACCATGGACTTGTGGTGAAAGCACACCGCATCACACACTTTACTCCGATCCTCGTTGACCTCGATGCATGCTGCCACCATCAAGCATTGAAATTGAAATTAACCCGTTCGCCAAGAAAACCGCAGCCAGCCAGAAAGTTTTTCACAGCCGGTGAAGGAATCATGAGTTCCTGACCTGCATTTCACCGAATCACGCCTCCGATCGTCCAGATTCCCATGTCAAATCCAAATCCTAATCCGGAACCCATGATTGCTGCACCGAGCACATACATACTTGCCACGCGTAGATCGATTTAGCTAAGCCAAGCTTGTGCAGACAGAGACGTCCATTAATTTGCAGAATGTGCAGTGTCGAGCTGGCTCTATCCCTTTCCCTGCACCCCATTTTGCCAATGTTTCGCTGTCCGAGTGGTTGCTCTATGACATTTTGCTAATTGAAAAATGAAAATTTTGGATAGATCGGATAACAGCATGCCGATCGTATCTTAAGTATATCAGGCATGCTCTTTTTTGGATGCTAATCTTGTAGACAGACTGAGAGATAGGTAGCGGAGGGGATGTGATAATTTGCATGCATGGAGCCACTTGCTTTTACAAGTTGGATGCTAGCTAGCTAACAACGACCGTGGAAAATGGGATGAATTGCTATATTGCTCGCGTCTTTATCTCAATTGAGCACATTAGGTGTATACAAATGCGCTGCGACAACAGAAATGCAGAGTGGTCATGAAATCCGAAGGTGGAGACTATGGTGTATGGTCATAATCTTAGTATTGAACAATTGGTATCAGTGTTGAGCCGTTTGGGAATCAAATCCTCAGTTTAGCAAATTATCGGATTTGATGTTAGAGTATCGGTGGTCTGACCGGCCCTGGAGGACGGTCTAACCAACCAGGGGTGGCGGTCAGACCAGCCGTGGCCGGCGATGTGAGCTTTTAAGGATTGACCAAACACTTGTGTGGGAGTGTTTGAGGGTGTGTTTGCACCAGGATAGAGTTTTACCGAAAAGTCCAGAAAGAGTATTTTCCGAATTTGGGAAGCGGCCTGACCGGTGGTTGGTTGGTGGTTAGACCCGCCAGCCGCGGTTAGACTGGTCTATGATTGGCAGTCTGATCGGCTAGAACGAGTTCATGCATAGAGGGTTGTGCCGAACTTTGGGAATTGACCAAAGTTATGGATTTCAGTGCATAGGTGTTGAATGATGCATGTTTTGTCTGACGCAGGTCAAGTTACGAGGAATTTGTGTCTAGAATCGATTTCTTAGTCTATTGTTGTACAGGAACACTTTGAGTCAACTACGGTCAACGACGAGGATGATTAGGACTAAGCTAGAAGAGCTGAGGTCCAGAACGAATGAGGATACCGGGTGAAGTAGTTGGACTCAAGTATGGCGTAAGATAGACAAGAACGACCGAACAAGAAGTTCAGTGCAGTGGGTTGCATTAAGTGGCTTGAGGGTCGGTGCAATTGCCATGGTGATCCGGTAGGAGCCGAATGGGAGACTTGCCTGCATGAGTAAAGCCACTAATGAACCTACACGTAGCGAAGCATGAGATTACTTCATGATGATTGGACTCAAACATGGAGAAGGATCAAGAAGGAGTATTTTGGCGAAAGTATATTGGTATTTTCGCCAAAATACTAGGTTGGTGACTTTGGAGAAACTGCGGCGCATAACGTTGCAAAGGAGAGGCGATTTATGTCAAGAAAGGAGGAGATCACGAAGAGATAGATTCGGGAGACTCAGATCGTCATTCGCTTTGAGAAGCGTGTGTGAGTATAGACTTATTTGTGTGTGGGCTTAACAGGTGTCTGTTAAGGGTTTTCTCTCTAAACCTAGCCTCCACTATATAAGGGTTGGTACATGATTTGCACAACTAAGCCTTGGAAATCCTAATTGGAGATTTGGAAAAGTGGAGAAAATAGAGGAGGCTAGAATTTGAGAGAGATGGATTGTGAAATTGGGTGCTCACGAGTGTGCTCTTGTCCTCCAAGGTGGAGCAGTTGTAAACCTACAACCCGCCTAATCAATCCAATCAAGTTTGTCTCAAGATGAGTTATCTCTTGTTCTTATTTTATCTTTGGTGATTTTGGGGTTTTTGTGTTTCAAGAGTTTTGGCTAGGTCTTTTGCTGTGATCTAGCTTGCTAGGACTCGTGGGATCTGATCTAAGGTCATTTTGACCATCTTTCACCTACAAGCAAGCTTTTGGCTCAAGTTTAAGTTTTCCCCTGATTTTGAGCCTTCTTGACCTCAACCAAGAAATTCGTGGAACCTTGGCTCCGATCGTCTCGATCATTGATTAGAATAGGTTCCTAACTATCGATGTTTTACTATTGATCTTACGAAGGGGGTCTCCTAGAATAAAACTATACAGAGAATGATATAGAGATTTTATACAGGTTCAGACCTTCTCTGGAGAGAATAATAACCCTACTCCTGTGTGAATGTATTGAGTGTGCTGTTTACAATCAAGAGGAAGACTAAAGCCTAATCTCTTGTACTCCTGATTGCCTCTGATCGCCCATCTGCCTATTGACTTCATCCTTTATATAGCGCATGAAGAGGTGATAGTTCCTCCAAGCCAAGAGACGTCCCAACGTTCCAAATGAGGAACCGCTTGATGGAGGTTACTGTCAGAGATGTGGCACCCCCACATCGCCAGACAGTTTTTGTCAGAGACAGAGGTGATTCATGCAGTTATTCATAGTGGTTGTGGAGAGACTTACGACCACATGGTGCTCGTAGATAAGGCTCACAGCCTAAGGCTAGCCGTAGAAAAGCTTATGACCAGAGACTAGAAGTAGAAGAGGCTTACGACTAGGGGGTGGTCGTAGTAGGACTTACGACTACTCGATTAAGCTTCTCCCCTTATGTATGGTAAGGGGTATACTTGCGAGTAATATAAAGATATTGCTATCTATAATATGAATTATAGATAAATAATTAAATGAGGAATATTAGAACCTCGTCATCTTGCCCCACCCCCTCAGCTTCAAGTGAAAATAACTTACTTGGTAAAGGAGTCGTAGAATAGTGGTCGAAGTAGAATCTTTCCTTCTGGTATTTCATTTGACCAGAAATAGACTTGGTCAAGAAGGTAATTTCACTTGAGGTGTAAAGACATACTCGGTTTTCCTGAATAGACAAATTAAAGAATCTCAATCGACTCTCACACACCTGTCCGTTGGAGCAGTTCTCGAAGAGGTGGTAACTGTTGAGTTCACACGATCTCTAACTCAAGCGTGCAGCTATAAAAACTTACCGCAGGTGTGATTTTAGGGTTTTTACTTTTGCCCAATTGCTTCAACTGTTCTGATCCCTTGCTCTCTCCGCTGCCAACCAAATCACACGTTCTCTCAAAATCTTTCCAAATCTAAATCAACCTCACTTAGAGAAGATGGCCAGAACCGTTTCCAAGTGAGCAGAATCGAAGATGGACGAGATGAAGATGAAAGCTTTGGTCACCGCCGAGAAGATTCCGAAGAAGGAATTTGTGAAGTGGACTGAAGCTTTTGGGCAGCATTGGCCCTCGAATGAGGAAGGCACCATTCTAGTATTTCAAGCGTACTGCGAATGTGGCTTTCGATTTCCTACTCACCCCTTCCTTACACTGGTACTCGCATATTTTGAGGTGGAGTTAGTGAATCTTGTTCCCAATTCCATCACAATATTGAGCGTGTTCGTGTACCTATGTGAAGCCTACCTGGGGATTCCAGCAGACTTAGAGCTTTTTCAGTACAACTACGGGATGAGCAGACAAGCCAGAATCGTGGGCAGTTGCGGTATGAAGCTCCATAGCGGGAAGTCGAAGGAGTACATTCAGATGTTCACCCGGTCGTCATGGCCGGGATGGAAGAAGAGGTGGTTCTACTGGACGACAACCAATGAAGACAGCCTCTTCTTTGTAGGGAAAGCTACTGAGAAGAATTCCTCTTTGGATTCAGTTCCCAGCGAGCTCGACTAGATTGCTCCCTTCATTCAAACCATAAAAGACTTGAGAGAAGAAGGGCTTACCGGATGGCATGTGGTGCGAGATTTTATCGCGTGCATCAGCCCTTTGAAGAAATGAGTACGTCCCATGTGGAGATACTTGGGGCCTAAAGATCCGACCAGAGATTTCGAGGATGGTAAATAATCTTTCAACTTGGCTCATTTCTGTTCAAATTTGAGCTTGAGTGTTGAGCAGTTTCTTTACCATTGTAAATCTCTCTCAAAAAGGGATTGCCATCCGAGTCAAACTCATTTGTGAGAAAACTCTCCCACCTACAATGACATGTGTTCCTTGAATCTTGGCGGTCGTATCCGCAAAGGAAAGGGAAGAACGTCTAAAGGTAATCAAGAGTTTATTTCTTCTTTAGGATTTTGTGGTCGTAGATTTCGACCATCGAGTAATGTTCTTTTTCTGTTTATAATAGAAAGTAGGCATGACAGATCGTCGGGACAACAATGAGGTCGAATCGAAGATTGTCGAAACAGGGTCGGAGAAAGACAAAGTTCCTCCGACCAAAAGGTGTCGTCTTGTGAGGGCCGTCGACAAGAAAGTCAGAGGTTCAAGCTCTGCGCCTCATCCAACCAATCCCGTCAAGAAATTCTTTGTAGACATGATCGCTGCAAAGAAAAGAGGACCGGTCGAATTGAACGCTCCCAAAGCCCCTAAGACCAAGGTACCTTTCTACTATGACAACAAAACCTTTTCAAATTCTGCCTCTCACGGCTTTGTCAAGCGACTAGAAAAGGAGAACTGGAAGAGCTTTGTATCTTTTGTAAAGGACACTGCTGCATCAGCAGAAACCAAGGTCGAGGCAAGCGCTGCCCCTAAGGTGATCAAAATAAGTTCCGACCACCAAGAGGGGTAGGAAGCTTTAGGAGCTTTGGCTCTCCTTCAAGAACTACGACTAGATATGGTCGTAGAGGACCCAAGCTCTCAACAAGGTCTTCGACCAGACGTGGTCGAAGAAGCCCTGACCTCCCAATCTCATGGCGCTGAGAGCCCCCCAAGGGCTGGAAGTGTCGCGAGGATTGGGCAGTCGAGGAGAAGAAGAGAAAGAGACCTTCCCTAGGGAAGGTCTCTTCTGGATTCACAATCAAAGCTAGAAAACCAAGGTATGTAAAAATCAAAAGTATAAGGATAATATTTACCTTATGTTCTTTATCATCTTGACATGTTTTCTCCTCTTTGAAATTTTAGTCTTGCTCCTCCAATTCCCAAGGATGCTTCTATTGAGAAGCCTATTGTTATTTCTTCTGCAACCGAGGAGATAACAGTAGAGGTGGTCGAGGGATTGACCACTGTCTCTGTGGTGGAGGAGGGCACTGCCGTTGGATCTACTGCAACCACTGAAATGGTCGTAGACGCGGAGGCGAAGACGGTGAAAGAACCAGTCGCTATGGTCATCGAGCCGATTATTGATGATATCAATAATCAGACGAGGAACTTGGTCATTCGATCACCAGAAGCTCCCAATCAAGATGGCGGAGGGACCTCCGACCACGACGCCGGGAAGGAAGTCGTTGAGAACGTTCCTCCCGGTCCTCAAAGAGAAGTTGCTGACGCAGGCAACGAAGAAGACGAAGTAGAGTACTTCAACTTCTTCTCCGAATTCTTTGGCCCAGCAACCATCGTGGGATCTTCTTCGTTCAGATCTCGCGACTGAGTCCCACACCCCAAGGATATTTCTAATAGGGAGAATATTTTTGATGATGAGCATCTTCAAGAAATATGGTGGGACAAGGTTAAAAACATCGATGAACTTAAAGACCCCCAGATGGCGTATGCCAATTTCGCTAGAACAACCATAAATGTAAGTGCCTTATGTTAAACACTTACAAATGTTATTTGTACATGTTTCTCACTATCTTTCTTCATTCAGAGAGCTTTGGAACAAGTCGTCACTGTTGGTGAATACAACAAACAACTTATGCTGTTAAGACAGCAAAAAGCTGAACTCTGCGAGCAGGCAGAGAGATGGTAAGGCATTGTCACATGTAGTCTTTTATTTTTTGACTAGTTGTTCAGTTATCATGTCTACTTTAACCTTTGCAAGTTCAAAAGTGATGAAAAGACCTTGGATGATTCACTCGACTATGAAAAAGTCGAGACAAAGAAGCTAAGGGAAGAAAAAGAAGACCCATTGAAGAAACTTCAAGAGGCTAATTCCGCGACTAGCGAGTTGAAAAATGAGATAAACAATAAGTTCTGAACTTAAGACTGCTTATAACAATGACTTTCTTCTCTTCTTCTAATCCTCTTCTCTTTTCAGAAAAAGATGTCGAAATAGGAAAACTCCAAACCAAGGTCGAATCAAAGGCCTTGGTTGTCAATGAGCTCTCCCGTATCGGCAAAGAAAAAGACCAGAAGATAAAGTCATAGGAAGAGCAATGCACAAAGAATGCCGCCTCCCACGACAATGAAGTCAAGCGGCTTGACTCTCGACTAGTAGGTAAGGAATGCTTTACCTACGACCAATGTTGTTAACTAGTCTTTTGAGAGGTATTATTCTGACTAATCTCACTCGGTCTGCAGAGCAAGCAGTCGAAATAAAGCGGCTCCAAGAAGTCTCAACTCGTGGTCAGGAGGAGATGAAGTCGATGAAGATCAACCTTCAAGACAACATTTCCCTCCTAAACAATGTACTCGATGGGCTTGGTGCTAAGGAGATCACTCCTCTTGAAGACACCATGATTGCCCATACGTGTGCCATTGGACAACAAGTCGAAACTTTAGAGGAGCTGATAATCACTCTGAAGATCAACCAGGCTGACTCAATTAGAGAGGCAGTCGAAAGTGCAGTAAGCTATACCTTGGCGAAGCTTAAGGCACATGACCAACCTCAATCTTAAAGCAATCGAGGCCGACTTCGACTGCTCTGAAGCAGAAGCAGCACGGTTGATTGAAGAAGTGAAGCCAATTAGCCAAAAGGTCGCAGATGAGATGCAAATTGGATCTCCTTCATTAGAGTAGTTTATAATAGGAAACCTGTAAAGACAAGTTTTTGTTTGTGAATATATATCTACTTTTCCCTGCAATCATCTTGTCGAGAAGTTTGTAACTCATAAGACAATGAATAGAAAAAAGGAAATTGAAATTAAGACTAAGAATTGAAGTCATATTAATAACTTTATCCTAGCCTCCCACTATTTTCTTAGTGTAACTAAGTAAATAGTGTGTAAAAGGGTTTTCTTAAAAAGGTTTGTCCAACTTTAGTTGTTGATCTCGAGTATCATATATTGGTTGCAAGAGTCAGTAACGAATAGACATTAGTAAGTTCCTTCTAGTGGGCAGGACCGCGTGCAGAGAGGAAAGACTTTGACCAGCGGAGTTACGTTTTCCGACCACATTAATCAAATCAAAAGTATCAACATAAGTTGGATAAACGATCAGAGTGCTGTAAAAATTCGTTCGACCTCTTGTAGTGAACTCAATGGGTTTGCATTGATAGCAAGAGTTAGAAATAGTACGACACTAGGAAGTTCCTTCTAGTGGGCAGGACCACATACAGAGAGGAAAGACTTCGACTAGATGATATGTCTTTCTCCGACCAATTGGAACGAATCGAGTTTACTAAAAGTGGTTGTCAAACCCGGAAGCGGAGGATCCCGGATTCTCTGTACTTTATACACTAGTCCAGGAACAGCTAGCGTACACAGTCAACAAAAGTGGATAACATAACCATAAAATGTGATGCATTGAAATACTTAAAGTCCTTTACAAAAGGGGCATAAAGCCAACGAGCAAAATACAGCGAAAGCAAAGCAGTAAGGTAGACCACACGATTCGCCACAGGTAATCGTCTGAAGGGTGTAGCCTAGTCGTCTGAGTTTTCATTCTCCTCGCAATACTCTTCTCCTGATCAACAATTTATTAAGCAAGGTGAGTACAAATGAATGTACTCCGCAAGTTACACCCAATTAACAGATTATAATGCATGCAAGGATTCAACAAATGGAGGCTTATCTGGTTCATGTTGCACGAAGCGATATTTTTCATTTAAATACTCATACTAAGTTCTTAAGCAGTTTACTCTATAACTAAAATTTATTTTCTAAATCTCAATTTTTATAGTCAGATAACATTCATCAACAAGTGGTGAAGGATACCCTCATATCACATGGCTACCCACCCAATTTTCCATTTGTATAGAAATCCAAAACCACATAACAATGTCTTTTGAAAACAAAACCAAAATCTAACTTGGAGTGGCTTTGCTAGCATGTCCATGACCGTGGACACGGCTATTCGAATAGTTTTACACTCTGTAGAGGTGTACAGCTTTACCCATATGACACGACTTCTCTAGTTTGTTTGGCATTCGTCGATACCACCGCTCACTACCTTAGGTAAGCGGTCTAGAGCACGTGACAAGACCTTTACAATGTGTCATCCCACCGTAGTCCCGCCTTGCTAAGGTTTCACCCCCTTTGGATAGGATCCCGCTGGGTTCAGGCCCCCTCTTGCGCTAGGTGGAAATACATAAAAGTAGGTCATAAAAGACACCCACACAACCGGATGGCACGACCACGGTGGAACGTTGCAAATTAGTTAGCCAGGTCCTGCCCATTCAGGACATGTGGTAGTACGGAAGGGCTTAGCAAAATGTGCTCGAAGACCAGTTTTTAATTGACTTGGGCGACTTCCCACAAAACCTATGAGCATCGATCATATAAATGATTCGATCCCGTGCATGAACATGCACCATCCAAACATCCAATTCGCCCAAGTCCAAACCCATTTTTCTTTTGTTTAACAAGTCAAAATATTTCATAAATTTCTATGGTATAGACATACCATAGTAACCTTTTAATCATAGTTGAACTTTTGGCTAAATTCTCCAAATTAAATATTTTTGAGCTAAGCTGGGGTCGTATGAAGGAGAACGAGTTCTCAGAAGGGGACTTAATGATAGGTGGTCGGAAGGAGGTTCAACAACCTGGTCGAAATAAGGCTTCGACTGGTCGTAAGAAGGATACGACTACTCAACGTAGTCGTAAGAACATGAGGGAGAACAGGGCACGAGGAACTCACCAGGACCGAGAGAGAGACTGGAGGAGGAGGCTGGTGGAGGACGGTGAACGATGAACGGTGCTCTAGCGAACTCTATGGCAGCGAGGAGGTTGCAGACAGCGTGGACTCCAGCGAACTCTTCGGTGGTGAGGAGGAGAGAAGGGAAAAGTTGAGGGAAAAACAAGAGGAGGCAAAGGGCTTCCTGGTGCTCCATTTATAGAGGAAGGAGGGGAACTGGGCGTCAAGATGGAGCAGTAGGATTTACGGCGGCGTGGCATAGGCGCACGACCGGTAGGTGAAAGAGGAGATGGGGGGCAGGTAAGGGAGGAGACAAGAGAGGGAACGGGCACGTCGGAGGCAACATCATTTAATGCGCAGAGACTTTTGCAACATCATTTAATGCGCACCGCGTTGCGGAAAAAGAGGGAGGGAGAGAGAGACGGACGCACCGAGGCGAGGGTGGTCAAAAACGAGAGGGTGGTCATGACCAAGAGGTTGGTCGAAGCCAAGAGGTGGTCGTGACCAAGAGGCTGGTCGAAACCAAGAGGTGGTCGTGATCAAGAGGCTGGTGCGGCGGGGTTTGTAGGGAAAGGGACGGCCAACGGAAATCGGAACAAATCAACGAAAGGGAATTTTGAAATACCAGGGAACTACCATAAAATCCAGATAAACCAAATTCACATTAATTGAAGTTTGCTTAATTCATATTAAATCGCTTTTAGTTTCCAAAATCTCCAAGTTAAGCTTTAGTAATGCAACAAAACCAAATGGTTATTTTTATTTTGATTTTTTTTTCAAATAGCCCTAAAAATCAGGATGTTACAATAGTCCAACAAATTATAAAAGTATACTCCACTTAGAGAATTTTTCAAAAGGAATGAAGAAATAAACTAAGGTAAAAAAGAGTTGACTTAAAATTATTCAACTTGTTTTTGTTGAACCCAGTCTCTTTGTGTTGGCAGCAAAAGTTAGGAATAAGTCGACACTAGGAAGTTCCTTCTAGTGGACAAGACCACATGTAGAGAGAAAAGACTTCGACTAGTTGATGTTACTTTTCTTCGACCAGTGTAAAGCTAACTAGGTGTTTAAAAATGATCGAAAAATCATCAAAGTATTGCTCAATGTAAGACAATAAAGATTGAAGAAAATTGAAACTTTATTGAGAGAGAGAAGTTACACATAAAATTTGCGTAATTGGTCGATGTTCTAAGGATTAGAGAGGACTCAGCCATCTTCTATTGCTAGTCGTACCAAACCTAGTCGCATAACTTCGGCCACTCTGTAAGGACCTTCCCACTTGGGCGAAAAGTTTATTCCGATTAGACTGGGATTGAATCTTCTTCAATACCAAGTCACCTACAGCAAGGCTCCGAGGTTGGACCTTCTGATCGTAGTATTTGTGCAGGGCTTGTTGGTAGACTGCTGAACGGATTAAGACTTGATTCCTCTTTTCTTCGAGTAAGTTGATGTCATCCGCTCGAAGTTGTTCCTGGTTAGAGTCGTTGAAATTTTTGACCCTTGTCGACCTAATATTTAGTTCTGGTGGAAGCATGGCTTCGGTTCAAAAAACTAGAAAGAAACGTGTTTCACCTGTAGCCCGGCTAGTAATCGTACGAACTACCCATAATACTAAAGGTAATTCTTATACCCAAGCCCCTAAGCGCTTTATAAGTTGGTCGAAGACTTGAGTTTTGTTTCCCTACATAACTTGTCCATTCACTCTTTCGACTGCCCCATTGCTTTGTGGGTGAGCGATAGAACCATAACACAATTTGGTACCCAATTCGTCGTAAAATTTTTGAAATTTTGCGTTCGAAAATTGTTTACCATTATCTATAATTATTCGACTTGGGACACCAAATCGAGTAATCACACTTCTCATCATGAACTTCTTAGCTGCTTCCGTTATTATCCCAGTCACAGGTTCGACCTCGATCCATTTTGTGAACGTGTCAATAGCCATAAAAAGGAACTTGTAGCCCCCTGGTACTTTTGAGAGCGATCTTAGGATATCGAGACCCTAGGTTGCAAAAGGCCATGAAAGAGGTATAATTTGTAATGCTTGAGTCGGTTGTTATATTTGCCTGCTATGAAATTGGCATTATACAAAAAATTTAACCAACTCTTGGGCATTATGAAGGGCAGTTGACCAGTAAAACCCTTGATAAAAGGCTTTTCCAACCAGTGTTCTGTAAGAAGCGTGAGTTCCGCAGATACCCCCATGTATTTCGTGAAGGAGGTTTAATCCTTCTATCTACGACATGCATCGCATAAGAACCCCTTGAGGACCTCTTTTCTAGAGGACCCCTTCGACCAAAGTATACATTTTGGCCTTACGAAATAAACGATCTGCTTTGAGATCATCATCGGGTACTGTACCCTTCTGAAGATACTCGTAGATGGGATTTATCCAAGTATCCTTGTATTCTAGAGAGGCTATCACAATAGGAGATGTTTCTGGTGTTTCGACTAGAGACGGCTTCCGGAGCTGTTCCAAGAAGACTCCTTTTGATACTTGTGATCGGGAACAAGCCATTCGAGCTAACTGATTAGCGAGGAAATTATCTTTTCGAGGGATATGTTGTACCTCGAAACTAAAAAAATATTTTTCAAGCTTTCTGACTTCCGATAAGTACCGAGACATGATTGGATTAGAGCATTGGTACTCTTTTTCGACCTAATTCACAACTAGTTGAGAATCTCCTCTCACGAGTAGTCGTCGAACCCCGAACGCTGTCGCTGCTCATATGCCTGCCAACAAACCTTTGTATTCTGCCACGTTATTAGTGGTAGGAAAGTGTAATTGAATAGCATACTTTAAGGTCTGTCTTGTAGGAGATTCCAGGACCACCCTAGCCCTGAGCCACTTAGCGTAAGTAACCCATCAAAGTACATCGTCCACTAGTCATGGGTATCGTATTGGGGATCCTAAATAGGTTCAGGATTTGTCCATTCGGCAATGAAGTTTGCCAAGATATGTGATTTAATAGCCGTTCGGGACACGAAATAGAGGTCAAACACCCCAAGTTCCATTGACTATTTTGCCATACATCCCGCTGCTTCCCTGTTCTGGAGGATCTCTCCTAAGGGAAACTCAGACGGCACAATTATCTTGTGCAACTGAAAATGATGCCTTAGTTTCCTCGAAGACATGAGGAGGGCATATAAAAGTTTTTGAACCTGAGGGTAGTGCTCCTTAGGCCCGTGTAAAATTTTGTTTACGTAGTAAACTGGTCGTTGAACGTTTTCACGTTAGGCAACCAGTACTGCGCTCACTGCTTGAGGCGTGGTAGCTAGATATATTAAGAGTGTCTCTTCTGATTTCGGAGAAACCAGAACATGAGAACTCATAAGATATCTCTTGACATCCTCAAAGGCATTTTTTGCCTCTTCTGACCACTCGAAACCCTTGTGTTTCCTTAGAATTTTGAAAAAAGGAAGTCTTTTTTCTCCCAGTCGTGTGATCAAACGACTTAAAGCCGTCATGCATCCTGTCAGCTTCTGGACTTCTTTCTTTGTGGTCGGAGGGCATATTTATTCAATGGCATTTATCTTTTCAGGATTTGCTTCGATTCCTTGTGCGGAGACAAGAAATCTAAGCAATTTTCCTAACAAAACTCCGAACACACACTTCTCAGAATTAAGTTTCAAATGGTGCTTTCTGAGGTTGTCAAATGTTTCTTGTAGATCAAAAATATGATTAAGTCACTTGATGCTTTTTATGACTAGATCGTCAACATATGCTTCCAAATTTTGACCTAGTTGAGGTGAAAAAGTCGTTTGCATCAAGCGTTGAAAAGAAGCGCTAGCATTTTTTAGGCCAAACGACATTTTGATATAGCAAAATACTCTGAATGGTGTAATAAATACGGTATTTTCTTCATCATCTAAACACATACTAATATGATGATAACCAAAATATACATATAGAAAACTTAATATTTCACAACCAGTAGTAGAATCAACCAACTGATCAATACGAGGGAGAGGAAAATCATCTTTTGGACAAGCTTTATTAAGATCAGTAAAGTCTACACACATACGCTACTTACCATTAAATTTTTTTTAACCATTACAGGGTTAGCCAACCATTCTGGGTGGTCGACTTCTCTTATAAAGTCTGCTCTAAATAGCTTGTCCAATTCTGATCTAATAGCCTCTCGTCGATCGGATGCAAATCTCTGTAACTTTTATTTTACGGGTTTCTTATTAGACCGTAGAGCTAGCCTGTGCTCGATCACTTCCCTGGGAACTCCGGGCATATCGGATGCTTGCCACGCGAAGACATCTGCGTTAGCTCAGAGGAAGGTGACGAGGGTGTCTTCCTATTTGGGGTCGGAAGTATCCCCGATGCGAACAGTCTTTGAAGGCTCCTCTAGATCCAGGGGAACTTCTTTGACTTGATCGTTTGGCTTTGGCGTAGCTTTAGGCTTCGACTGCTTGGTCGAAGGCTGTCCCTTGCTTGCTTCTCGAGTTGGTATCTGGCAAACCATCTCGAGGGATCGGCGGTCGCATGTAAGCGCCATCATGTTATCACACCGGACTGTGATCATTCCTTTGGGACCTAGCATCTTAAGACATTGATAACCATAATGAGCGAAAATTAGGAATTATGCCAAAGTTGGTTGTCCGAGTATGACATTATATGCCATGTCGAAATTGACCACATCAAAAGAGATTTTTTCTGTCCTGAAATTGCTTGGAGAACCAAACGTTACAGGCAGAGAAACTTGACTAGTTGGTTTGGCCAAAGAACCTGGTATGTTCCCAAGGAAAGAGTATCGTACAGGTTTTATTCTGACCCGAGGTACTTGCATCTCATTCAGGGCACTTGTAAATAAAATATTTAACGAACTACCACCATCAACTAACACTCGATTTACGCAATAGTTGTTGATGGTGGGCTCGACCACGATTGGAAACCGACCTGGTCGAGTAGAAGGGATCGGATAGTCACCCCTCTCGAAAGAGATGGTGACTTCCAACCACTTCGGCAATTTATTGATAATAGGAGGGTCAATAGAGTTTACCTCTCGTTCGATAGCCTTAAGCTATCGCTTTGACTCGTATACCAAAGATCCCCCATAAATGTGGTTGATGGTGTGCTTCGGATCTTGGAACGACACCTCCTCATCATCGTTCGACTTCTTTCGACCACTTGTTTACCCTACCTTCTCGAGTGTAGGAAGCGGTCCTTTGCTGGTGTATTACTCTTTGAGCTTTTGTTAGAAAACTCGGCAATTGCGAAGATTATGTCTTTCCTTTTTTGGAAAGGACACCATCTAGACTTGTCATTCTTCCGTCCGGGGCGTTTGCTCTGGCCTCGGTCGGAGTATGGCTTGGAACTTTGAGGCTCCTTGTCGCTTACGGCCAAGACCTCCTTTGAACTATTTGCTTGAGGCTTCTAGCCTTTCGTCTTGTTCTTGGATTTCTTGATCCTTTTGTCCTTGTTCTTGCTACTTTCGCATGCTTCTTGAGGGATTTTGTCGTCCCGGTCGATGGTTTTGTTCCACTCAACTGCTCCAACAGCAGTCGTATATCGATCTGCCATCTCGAAGAGCTCGGCGATAGTAGTCGGAGGATTTAAAGCGATATTCTCTGTGACCCTCCTACTTCGGACTCCCTGCTTAAATGCTCTGATAACTGAAGAATCAGAAACTTCAGGTATGGAATTATGAACCTGACTGAAATGCCTAATGAACTGGCGTAGGGTCTCGTGGTCATTCTGTCTCATCCTATGCATGTTGTCCTCCTTCCTAGGACAATGGTAGGTGCTTTGGAAGTTGATCAGTAGTAAGTCGCAGAGGTGTTGCCATGAATAGATTGACTCGAGTGGTTGATTTAACAACCACGACCGAGCGGATCCTTTGAGCACAGTTGGAAGGTAATTTACCATGACATGCTCTTCTCCTCCTGCTGCTCGAACTATGGTCATGTAGATTTTAAGAAACTCTATGGAATTATGAGACCCATCAAATTTCTCCATGTTAACTAGTCGAAACCGCAGCGACCAGCGAACTGCTCGGAGATTAGGTGAGAACGCCCGACATTCGGTAATGACATCATGATGCCTTCTTTGTGAGAAAGAATGGTCGACGTCCCCAGGTGATCGTACACGACGATACCTGGTTGTAGGTGGACCCGACCTATGATAGGTCTCGGTCCTATGAGGGTAATACTCCTCGTATTCCATCTGCTACTGCAGATTTTGGGGCCAAAGTGGTGAACGATCACCTCCCTTGAGAGCTGGTTGATCATCAAAAGTTCAAAGAATTCTTCTCCGGCTGGAGTTAAGGTTAGGAGAGCGACGTGACATGTTGCCGTGCCGATCTCCATGAGGTGAATTGTTCGAGCGACTGGTATTCGATGTAGTCGTCCCGGTACGACTTCCAGAAGAGTGTCGGCGAGGTTGCTCAAGGCTGGCCATCATGCTCCGAAGCCTTCGAGTGATCTCTTTAGTAAAGAGATCGTAACGTGGCGCTCGTCTAAGTTTTTGAGTTGGGTTCTCGAGCAGGTCATTGATATATTGTAGTTCTCGAGCCTTCTCTGACTGATATTGAATGCACCCAGGTAGAGTCCACTGGGCTGCAATTCTCCTCCTTCGGATAGTCTCAGGATCTTTCACGTCTGAAGTTGCTTGAGTTCGCCTCAATGGAGAGCGATCATTTTGAGGATTTCTCTCACGCTCATGAGTGTTGATACTGTTTATCGTCGGAGGTTTCCTCGCCATTGCCATGAGAGGTTGGAGTGTGTGATCGACGGGGAGCATCCTCAGTCCTGCCTCTAGGAGAGCGACTATGATCTGAGGGGAGGACAAAGACCTCCTCGATATGATCTCTACTTGCACTTAAGGCCTCCTAGCTTGAGGAGTAGTCGAACGACAACGCATCGCGACTTGGAACATACCCCTCCAAGAAGGGGAATTCTAGGTTATAACCGTCTCCATCCTTAGGTAAGCTCTGCGAGGGTACGGTTGATTCCGCAGGAAAAGCGTGCTTGCCCATATCCTCTGCGGGGGTAACCGGAGAGTGACGACCACCAAATGCTGATGGAGTCCCAAAACGATGGCTTCTAGAACTTGCCGCGCTAGGTCGGACTGCCTTAGATGGACTTGAATATTTGGAAGGGGAATCCTCGCTATGTTCTGTGCCTGCCTTGGTGCAGTCCTAATTATGGTCGAGTAGACCCTTGCCATCTGAGGAATCTGGTTTCTCATTTGGATGTACTATTGTGGGGGAAAAGGATCCCTCCTCAACTCTGTCTGTGGTATAGTCTCCTGGATCTGGTGAAAGATCCCAGGAGGCGGCATTACCATCGGACGAAATGACACTCTGCTCATATTCATAGCAAACATCCATGTTGAGCCCTGCGTAGTCGGCCAAGTCGAACCAATTCTTCTCGTTCCATTCCCCTGCCATGAAAGCATCAGAAATAAGAGAATCAAGAGAACTTGTTGATAAGGAATCACCGAAACTTACCCACAGATGGCGCCAGCTGTCGATGTTTTACTATCGATCTTACAAATGAATGAATGTTTTGGGGGGTCTCCTAGAATAAAACCACGTAGAGAATGACATAGGGATTTTATACAGGTTTAGACCTTCTCCGGAAAGAATAATAACCCTACTCCTGTGTGGATGTATTGAGTGTGCTGTTTACAATCAAGAAGAAGACTAAAGCCTAATGTCTTGTACTCCTAATTCCCTCTGATCGCCTTTCTGCCTACTGACTTTATCCTTTATATAGCACATGAAGAGGTGGTAGTTCCTCCAAGCCAAGAGATGTCCCAACGTTCCAAATAATGAACTGCTTGATGGAGGTTACTGTCAGAGACGTGGCACCCTCACGTCGCCAGACAGTTATTACCAAAGACAGAGGTGATTCATGCAGTTATTCATAGAGAATAACAGCGTATATTAATTACCCAATGCGTTAAACACGGCGCATAAGATTCCCTAACCGACTGAGCCCACATTTCTATAGGCTCCATCGATTACAAGGTGATCGTAGTTGACCAGGTTGTGGAGAGACTTACGACCACATGGTGCTCGTAGATAAGGCTCACAACCTAAGACTAGTCATAGAAAAGCTTATGACCAGAGACTAGTCGTAGAAGAGGCTTACGACTAGGGGGCAGTCGTAGTAGGAGTTACGACCCCTTGATTAAGCTTCTCCCTTATGTATGGTAAGAGGTATACTTGCAAGTAATATAAAGATATTACTATCTATAATATGAATTACAGATAAATAATTAAATGAGGATCATTAGATCCTCGTCACTAACCTTCTTGTTGAGCTATGTCTGAGATCTTAAGGGATTTGGATCACAAAATCAAAAGTTATATCGGTTTGTGGATCCGTCGGGTTGCTGTTTTTCAGCCGACAGTTAGACCGATCTGGACTCGGTGATCATACCGGCATGGCTGTGTAAGCTTGGGGTTTCTCAGTTTAAATGCAAAACTTTCACTGTGATCTTGTGGATTTGATCTTCATAACTTTCATAGCAATTGGAGTTAAAAAGAAGTTGAATATCAGAGGTGAGAAAGAGGTGGCTTCTATTCACCCTCTTTAGTCGCTATTTCGGTCCAACACTAAAGGAAGTGAATAATCCAAAATAAAAACAGAGAAAAAAATCTCTGGGAAGTGGAAACACTTTGATTATCTGACAGGTACCAATCCTCAAAGTGAAACAAATGTTTGTATTGGTCAATTTGTGCTACTTTGCTTTATAAATCCTCCATTAAAAATTGTGGATAACTCGGGCGAAGAAGATTGAAGATATCGAGAAGTTATGTTGTCATACTAGACCAGTACAGAAGTTGATACAGTGCACAAGAATTCTCCAAAAGTTTGAGATCAGAAAACTTTCTTAGCCAGGTGTGATGATGATATGGGAACAAATATTGAAGGTATTGTCTTGCGATGAAGATCGAATCAAGTTTGCTGCATTCCTTATGCATAAACATTAGTTACATGTGGTAGATGATAATTTACTGATACGGAAGTGGCATTGCATCCTGTGACTGCGCGACTTTATTTTGTGCTTTTGAGAAAAGCAGAAAGCTCCAGATGTCTTGGTCGTGCTTCTTGTTTGTCTCCAAAATGATCGGTACAAGAATCAAATCCAGCATCCACTAAGCAGAAGAGGGCGGCTGGAGAAAAAATTTCCCTCCACCTTCGTCACATTCAGCACCTAAACAATAACTCTGAAAGTGCAGTGTGACGGCTACGGCACACACGACCTCTTCCATTTTAGAATTTGGCTAGTTTATTCCATTTGCCGACACTCCGTTCTGAGGTTTATCTAAGCATTGACAGTGGCGATTGGTGAGGGGTTGGTTCCATGTCTGGCAAGTGATCATAAACTTTTTGTGTGCACCTCTTTTGCTTTAGACCAAATCTTATGGCCTGCCTATGCAATAATGCAGCCTGTTGTTAGTGAGTGCATATTTGGTTCAGTGTGCTACTTGACACCTTCAGAAAGAATAGATACTCTTAGCCTCTCGGGTGAAGGATGGGCACACTCCAAATCAAATGCAGTTGTTCAAGTTTATTTGTTGGCTGCTGCTTACATGCAACTTCAGAGGCTTGCCATGCGGTGAATGTGGTATCAGAAGTGCAAAGAGAAGTTTAAATTTGCTATTTTCTCATTTACAGTGGTTTACTGTTTTTCAGTACTTTATCATACCTTGTAATGGTTTTAACACTAAGTTTTACATGTCAACAGACAGCATTAAAGATTAAGTTCCTGTGTGGTGTAGTGAACTAGTGATGACTGATGAGCAAGGACGCGTTTACTTTCCAAGTCAGGCATACACCAAGAAAGCTCTCAAAGTGCTCAAACCTAATTCCCAAGCATGTAAGCTGCAGATTGCATGCAGCGCAAGTAAGTACCTTTAACTCGTTTCTGAACTCCTGTGTTGTTACAGAAATATTGTAACTTGCACCACTCCAGAATCCAGATCAGTTGACTCTGTCTCTCTTTTCTGTAGTATTGAAGTCCAATGACTATTGCTTGTTATTAACTGCTAAACATTCTTCGGTAGGCAGAAAAGCGAAAGCAGGTAGTCATACCTATGGCTGCTTCCAATCTTTTTATATTTACTTGCAGCGAAGATAAGATTTGTCCATTGGATTTCCCTTTCACTCATCAATAAAATAGCCTAACCATGTCGTCTATCAGGTGTTTGCATCGCCGTCACATGAAAACGAAGGAATTACGCGTGGGCGTACCATGTTTCAGACTTTCAGAGTGGCAGTGGTACAACCAGAGCTTCATTCAGCAGCCGGCGCGTGCAAGATGGCCGTCTCTTTCTGAAATCGAAAAGCGCGATGTGGAGAAACGCAGGAAGGATCGTTCGTGAAGTCCAGATGAGCGTGAAGGAAAGAAATAAACAATGCAAGAAAAGGCACGCCTTTGAGTGAGGAAGGTGAAATGATAAGGAGGGAAGCACAAATGCAGGCAAGATTTTTGGCTAACCTCTCGTGGAGGACAGAGGAGGATCTAGCGATGTGTAGTGATATATCTTCAACCGATGAAAAAAAAACGGATTGTGAATAATCTGAACGCCGATGTGATGTGATCAGTTCCGCCTTAAAGTTGAAGAGATTGGAGTAGGCCGGTAATGAGCGATCTTTAGGCGTGTTCTTGCAAGATCACAACTTCACAAGCGTGCGAAAGATGGAATAGAAAGATAGGGAGGGAGCTATGGGAATCGGAGAATCTGAGGAGGCGGCTACCTGTGCTAGTATCCACTCTTTTTTGAGAAGGAAAACCATAGTGACGGTGCTAGAAAAATTTATGTTGTAATGCATCATTGGTGCTTAAACATAGAGTAAAAAGACGACGGTTAAACCATTATCAACCAATCGAATGTTAGCACTAGGTAAATTATGCATTATGAATATTGCATTCGTATAGAACTTAATGTTCTTGTATAATTAGTTAGGCTTTCTTTCCACTTAATTGACTACTTTACACAATTAATTGCCAAAATAACTTATTTTATGGAGTGATGGTGATAATAATTACTAATAGTGACAAATAAATTTTAAAGATATCTTCACATATTATTAAAAATGTATAGATATTCTATAAAAATTATTAGTATGCCCTATATGGCCCGCATGATAGCTCGCATACCCTATCATCGGAGAAATGCATATGATTTTTAGTACATCTATACTTAGTAGACTAGTATTGATATAACCTATTTGCGTTACATATGGTTTCAAAATTTGTAAGTAAAATTTCTCATATACGATACCCAATTTACGTCACCCGATAATACAATTTGCATATAATTCTTCCAAGTATTATAAAATGAAAACGGAATCCAAATTCAATTAGAACATATAGCTATATTTTCAACAACAAAAAAAATTGAACCGAGCACATTAGCTGGCTCAGCCCCGGAAAGGGGTGTCCAGAAATGGATCCTGCTAACGAGAGGATCACAGCGAAGGACAGTAGAACACTGAGACGTCTAATGATAGTCTGAGCGATGTTCTAAAATCTAAACCTAGTCCCCCACCCCAAAATGGGATGTTGGCTTTTAAGTTTTAAGCCATTCATTTTCGGATTGTAGCATTTTTTATTTTGGACATGATGACTAGATTTTGTAATCCAGCCTTTAAACAAAAGTGGATTGTATATTTTGAGAGGAAAACGAAAGTGATCAGTTGTGCTAATTGCACTTCGATATGCAAAATGGCTTTTTTTCCTTTCAATTTTTCATGTTTTCAATATTTTCAAGCAAGATTAGTGCTACCAGTATTTTGTGCGTGATTTTTTTCCTTCACAACAAAAAACCATAAAGCCATCATATAAAAAAGAGGAGAGACAAAAGCCTTAAAGGCTTGTAAACTACTGTGCTCCTCATTTGTATTATCGGATAAAGATACAAAACCTGGGCTATGTCTTAACTAAGTCTTAGGCCCAACCCCAATGGAGGTGAATGCCTGAAGCCCAAAAGCCCAAGCAAACCCGCCATTTCCACTCGGTTCGTTCTTCCTCGTCCTCCCCACGGTTTCTTTCGGATCGTCCCTCGTATCCTCCACCACCGACTCCTCGCCGCCGTTTCCTCCGCATCCGCCTCCTCATCATGTAACATTGTAACCGATCCCCGGAGAAGCGCAGCGGGTGCTTACTCGGCTGGTGGCGCCACCTGTGGCCGAGGCCGGTCTCGCGCACGGCGTGCACCGATGGTGTTCGACGGAATGCCCCACCGAGGGGTATCTGTTCCACCTCACAATTTTTTGTGTGATTGTATCTTGCGTTCTCGTCTCCTTGTACTGTGTTAGAATTGGGGCCATTCACTAAAGACCCATTCATTCATAATTCCAAAGCATGACATAATTTGGTCCTACATTGCTTGGGCAAGTAGGAGAAGAGCAATATAAAATGTGGAGTTCTTGTCATCACATAACACATTTGACACATGACATGTGACATGAGAAAGACTAGACTATGGCTAAACACGCACTCGCGTATTTGCGGATTTTCGCGTGACCGGTGACTCGCGACCGTGCCGTGCCGTAGCGGTGTTCTTGGCACATAAAATCCAACTAGGTCCTGGAAACGTCTTGAGCGGCCAAACCCCGCCGGCCTTTTCTTCTCGGCATGAACCGGGGAGGAGGGAGAGCGACTATCTCTGAGCTGTTGCAGCAGAGAGTACTTGCATGAGGTGATAATAAGGTTTTTGGACAGCGCATCTGCGTGATCGCTTGCTTTGTTGCTTCATCTATGTCTGCACTACATCGAGCCTGCGTTGCTTCTTGTTCTTCATCAAGCCTGATTGTAAGTTGTTTGTGCAACTAACGACTCTGTTATTATCCTATTCTTGAGTATATTTCGGAGTACAATGTGTTGTCTACGGTTAATATTGATATTTGCATCTCTAGTTATTTACGATGTTTGCCTCATAATAAAATCTAGAATTAAAATATTATGCATATTTCCAACACTGTGTGCCAAGAGTAAGGGAGTTAAGAGGTAGCTTTTGATGATTTGCCTCAGTGAGGTAGGTGACGCTGGTTGTAGATTGCAATAGATGTCCCCGAGTTCGTCTTGTGTTGTTGCTTGCGCTGTTGCCTCTTGTTGACCATTCGGTAAGTCCTACACGCAGATTTAAGTTGGTAAATTCGTGGGAGGTAGAAGAAATTGTACCTACATTGTGTTGTTTGCATGCCTCCTACAGAACACACCAACAAGGCTACAACAGCATGCAGGTCCTCAATTCTGTGTGAGGCGTGTTTATGTGGGCTGGTTTAGTTGGTGCAGTGGTGTTTCGCAAATTGCTTGGTAGGTGTGGGTAGGGGCCTAGGGGGTTCTTTTTTAAATTTGAAGTACATAGTATTTATTTCCGTTGTTGTTTTAGTATTTCTGTGCTCCTGGTCTGCAGCTTTACTGCCTGTATGTTTTAGAGGCTATCTCAGTGTTGAAGGAAGCAAAAAGCTTCATTGGCTAATTTGGTAGCAGTTACTTACATTTGTTATGGCGTTTTAGCTTTTGCTAAAATGTTGTTGCCCTGGTAGAGCTGATGGTGGTGATGTGTGTGTTCATCTCCACATTCGCATGGATGGGTTTGTATGTGTGTCCGTGGTACATGCTGTTATTTAGCAGCATTCTAGAATGTGTCAACGGTGTTGGAATCAGGGAAAAAAATCTCGCAGAAATTTCGGCGATTACCGGTGTTACTGGTGGGGGCCGGTAAAATTCAAACCAGCCTCGAAAAGTTTTGATGAATTTTGTCCAACAAAATTCGAATTTTCTTGAATTTTGTTCGAATTTGATTTTTTTTTAAATTTAAAATCCGAAAATTTGAATTATTTTTTGAAAATTTCGACCGAAAATTGACCAAAATTTCCAGTTACCGATGGTAACTGGAGTTATCGCTAACCTCCGATTTTTTTTTCAACCGGTAGCCTAATACCTGGTTGGAATAATGCATCATGTCTATTCCAATAGGCCAAAGACCAATATATAACATGTACAAAGTTAGACAATAGCAAATAATACTCCACACTATATACATATCTAACACCCCTCTCAAACTCATGGTGGATCAACAACACTGGGTTTGGAGAGGTAGAAGCTATGTTGAGTTCGAGTTTGTGCCTTGGTGAAAAAAATCTGCTAACTAAAGCTCCGAAGGCACATACTGAAGAGCAATAACTTGGTCTTGCACCTACGATTGTATGTACGAAGTATCCACTCCAATGTGCTTGGTAAGCTCATGCTTCACGGGATCTCGAGCAATACTGATCGCACCAGTATTATCTGATAAGAGTAGAGTCGGTGCACAAACAGAAACACCAAAATCTCTTTTGCGGAAACGACCGCTAAGATCTGAGGGAAATCAGCCTTCTCGCCAGGCTCTCCGGCGCAGATCATCTTGATCCGGTTTCTGATCTCATCAGGAGACAGAGCTGTAAGGGTAAACAAGAGATTTTAGGATCACAGAAATAGTCAACTAATAACTGAAAACCGGTCGGAATCCTTCAGGACTTACCCTCCTTGGAGTCTTTGGTCGCATCATCACGACCAATATACTAGAGCATCGAATATGCTCGGGCCTTCAAAGGACTAATCCGGCGCATGGAAAAGTCCTTCACTACATGCCAGGAGGTTAAACCATTGACACTAAGGAGTTGGATGGCTTCAACCCATCTCCCTACTTTTCCCTCCTTCTTTGTGGAGGAGCGCCATTGCGGGTTCTCGACCGCTTTCTTACCACTATAGTAATGGCTATCATTTTGAGTGATCGTCATGTAGAACCAGCTTTTCTTCCATGACGACCACGAAGACTTTGAGTATATAGGAATATACTCATCAGCTTTTCCATCGTGGAGGCGCAAGGTACACTCTCTAGGCGTTCCGGTCGTCTTCCCAGACTTCGTCATTCTGTAGTAGTATTTGAATAGATCCAGAGTTGCGGGAATACCTAAGTACGCTTCGCAGAGGTAGACGAAGACGCTGAGATCGGCGATAGCATTAGGAACCAGATTGACCAATTCAACTCCGTAATGCTCCAAAACTGTGGGAAGGAAGGAGTGAATTGGGAGCCTAAATCCGCATTCGATGTATGCGAGGAAAACAGGAATTTCCTCATCTTCACCGCTCGGAGAATGCTCCCCAGCCGTTGATCTCCAAGAAATCAGATTGTTATCGGGAAGCAATCCGATCTTCTCTAAGCTCTTAAGTTTCTTGTCGCTCAGATATGAAACCGACCAGTTGGTGATTTGATTCGACATGGTGGAGTCTTTTGGAAGAAGAGGTCACAGGAGTTCAGAGGTGATTTTCTTTTCAAAAGATGAAAAGAGGAAAGTAGAAGGCGTAAAAGTCCTAAAACCCCGTGCTAAGGGATTTTATAGCCGCTGTCCTTTAAACCACAATCGGGAGTTACCCAAAAGTCCAATGGACAAAACCTTTTTGTCCAACGTACAGAAAAAAAACTCTTCGGTTCCCAAGGCAGGTTCTCAACTTTAAAGTGAACACATACCACCTCGTATGTCACGACATTAAATGAGGGTCTGCCTGATACGACTTCATCGGAAGGTGTTCACACGACCTGTTCATTTAAAGTTCGGGGGCTAGTTGACGAGGATTAAAATCTCTATGTATTACTTTAATACATAATAACAGACCATGCGTCTTCGTGGTCGTAACCCCTAAGCCTAACGACCTCGCTGGTCGTAAGGATTCCAGAGGTTACATAATGGGTACCCTGGTCGGACAAGATCCTGTACCTAGTCTCCGATTAGGTAACTGCTCGTAAGAGTTATGAATTGGTAAATGTCTCACAGACACCCAACCGCAAAGCGGTTGATACTTTATCAACCATCGTCTTGCTCCGACCAGCCGCAACGCTTCACAACGGACGTCTTCTCCAGGAGCAACTGCCACCTCTTCGGAAGTTATATAAGGATGGAGCGCAGAAGATGATGGACATCAGAATATAACAGCGCAATCTTCATTAGATTCATGTTTTAAGTCTGATAAGATAGCATAGCAAGCATCATACTTAGTGTAATTAGAATTAGTCCTCTGCCTAGTCATAGGCACCCCCCTATAATAGCCAGTTCATATCAATAAAGAGTAGTCCTATTCTCTCCCAAGAAATATTTCGTAAGATCGGCAACTCGATCGTCGACAAATAGCGATTAAAATTTTTGCCAAAGTTGGTCGTCCAAGTATGGCGTTATATGCCGTATCGAAATCGACCACATCAAAGGAGATCTTCTCTGTCCTAAAATTACCTGGAGAACCAAATGTTAAAGGAAGAGAAACTTAGCCAATAGATTTGACCGAAGACCCCGGTACAATACCATGAAAAGTGTATCATACCGGTCTTACCTTGGTCCTGGATACTTGCATCTTGTCCAGGGTACTCGTAAACAGAATGTTTAACGAGCTACCTCCGTCAACCAACACTTGATTTACTCGACAGTTATTGATGGTGGACTCGACCACGATCGGAAAACGACCTGGTCGAGTGGAAGGCATCGGGCAGTCACCCTTCTCGAAGGAGATGGTGACTTCCGACTATTTCGGCAGTCTATTGACAAGAGGAGGGTTAATGGAGTTTACCTCGCGTTCAACATCCTTAAGCTGTCGTTTTGACTCGTATGCGGACGATCCCCCATAGATATGCTCGATGGTGTGTTCGGGATCTTGAAATGACATCTTTTCGTTGTCGTCAGACTGCGTACGACCACTGGCTTGTCCTACTTCTTCGAGGGTAGGAAGTGGTTCTTTGCCGTTGTAGTAGTTCTCGATTTTTCGTTGGAATACTTGGCAGTTGCGAAGGTCATAGCCTTCCTTTTTATGGAAAGGACACCACCTAGGCTTGTCGTTCTTCCGTTTGGGGCGCTTACTTTTGCCTCGATTAGAGTATGGCTTGGAGCCTTGAGAATTTTTATCGTTTATGGCCAAGACCTCCTTGGAACTATTGGCTTGAAGCTTTTGGCCCTTTGCCTTGTTCTTGGATTTCTTGGCCTTCTTATCATTCTTCTTACCACTTTCACTCACCTCTTGAGGAACTTTATCTTCTCGATCGATAGTGTTGTTCCACATAACCGCTTCAGCGGCGGTAGCATATCAATCGGCCATCTCGAAGAGTTCGGCGATAGTGGCAGGAGGATTTAAGGCGATGTCTTTCGTGATCCTTCTACTACAGTCTCCCTGCTTGAAAGCTCTGATGACAGAAGAATTAGAAACCTCGGGAATGAAATTTCGAACCTGACTGAAGTGTCGAATGAACTGGCGCAGAGTCTCGTGGTCGTTCTGTCTCATCCTGTGCAGGTCGTCCTCCTTTCCAGGGTGATGGTAGGTGCCTTGGAAATTCGCCAATAGGAGGTCGCAGAGATGCTGCCATGAATAAATCTACTTGAGTGGCTGATTTAACAACCACAATCGAGCAGATCCCTCGATCACAGTAGGAAGGTAATTTGCCATTACATGCTCTCCTCCTCCTGCAGCTCGAATTGCTCGGAGGTCGGGTGAGAAAGCCCGACATCCGGTGATGACTTTTTGATGCCTTCTTTGTAGAAAAGAAGGGTTGACGTCACCAGGTGATCGTACACGACGATACCCGGTCATAGGTGGACCCGACCTGTGGTGGGTCTCAACCCTACGAGGGAAATACTCCTCGTATTCCGTTTGCTGTCGCAGATTTCTGGGTTGGACTGGTGAATGATCACCTCTCCTGGGAACCTGCTGGTCTTCAAGCGTTCGAGGAACTTTCCTTCGGCTGAGGTGAAGATCAGGAGAGTGTAGTGATCGGTCGTTACGGCGATCTCCATGTGGTGAGTTTTTCGAATGGCTGGAAGCGGATGAGGTCGTACCGCCACGACTTCTAGGTTGATATCGGCGAGGGTGCTCAAGCTTGGCCACTGTGCTTTGAAGCCTTTGCACGATCTCTTCAGCAAAGAGGTCGTAGCTTGGCGTTCGAGCAAGTTCTCGCGATGGGTTCTTGAGAAGGTCGTTGATGTGCTGGAGTTCTTGAGCTTCCTTCGACTGATAGTGAACGCGCCCAGACGGATTTTTCTGAGCTGCGATTCTTCTCTGTTGGTTGCCTCAGGAACATCCATACCTGATCCTCGAGTTTGCCTCAGTGGAGTACGAGTATTTCGAGAATCTCCTTGACACTCATCAGAGTGTTGACTCTGTTCATCGCTGGAGGTGTCCTCGTCATTGCCACGAGGGGTCGTAGCGTGTGATCGTTAGGGAGCATCCTCAGTCTTGTCTCTAGGAGAGCGATCATCACCTGAGGGAAGGACGAAGACCTCCCGTTGATGATCTCCACTTGCACTTGAGGCCTCCTCGCTTGAGGAGTAGTCGAGAGACACCGCCTGGTGACTTGGAGCAAACCCCTCTAGGAAGGGGAATTCCGGGTTATAACCGTCTCCGTTTGCAAGTGAGCCCTGCGATGGGATGGTCGAACCCGCAAGAAAAGCATGTTCGACCCCATCCTTTGTGGGGCTAACCTGAGAGAGACGACCATCAAGTGCTGATGAAGCTCCGAAATGATTGCCTCCAGAACTTGACATGCCAGGTCGGACTGTCTTAGACAGACTTGAACATTTGGAGGGGGAACCCTCGCCATGCTCTGAGCCTGTCTTGATACAGTTCTGATTGTGGTCGGATTGACCCTTGCCCTCTGAGGAAGCTGATTCCTCTTCTGGATGTAATGTTACAAGGGATAAAGATCCCTCCTCAACTCCATCAGTGGTATAATCTCCTGGAGAATGATCTCCGGAGGCGATACCATCATCGGATGATGCAATACTCGGTTCGTAGTCAAAATTGGTATTCATGTCGATGTCTGCGTAATCGGCCAAGTCGAACCAGTTCTCGTTCCACTCTCCTGCCATGAGAGCATTAGAGTGGGAAAAGAGCAAAGAAAGCTGGTAACTCGAAGATCCCCACAATCAGCGCTAACTGTCAGTGTTTTAGAACCAAACTTACGTAAAGATTGTTTGATTCGGAGGGGGGGGTCTCCAAGACTCAAATCATGCAGAGAGAGGCGACACAGGGATTTTTTTATACAGGTTCGGGCCTTCTCCCAAGGAGAGTAACAATCCTACTCCTGTGTGTATGTATTAAGTATGCTGGATTACAAGATCAAGAGAAAGACTAGAATGAGGCGTTTTGTGCTCTTGGTTCCTCCTTCCCTTCCTCTCTGATGATTCTGCCTTTTATAGTACTCGGCGCGTGCTGCTGTTCTTCCCGTCCAAATGACGCTTTAATGCTTTAGATAATGGAATCGTTACTGGAGATTATTGTGGGAGTAGTAACGTTCCCACGTCGCAAGGCAGTTATCATCATGACAAGGAGTTGATTCATGCTATTATTTCAGAGAATAACAGCGTAGTTTACTGCCTATATTTTTAAATATGGTGCGGAAGGTTCTCTGGTCGATTAGGCCCACATGTCTGTAAGCCACCACATCAACTAGAGACTGGTCGTAGAAGAGTTTACGACCAGATGGTGGTCATAGAAGAGCTTACGATCATATACTGGTCGTAGGAGAGTTTACGATCAAGGCATAGTCGTAGAAAGACTTATGACTATGAGGTGGTCGTAGAAGAACTTACGACTATAGGGTGGTTGTAGAAAAACTTACGACCTTCAACTTCTCCCTTAAGAATATTAAAGGGTATACTCAAGAACCATATAACGTCATTATTATCCATAATATGAATTACAGATAAATAATTAAATGAGGATTGCTATATCCTCGTCACAACCTTCTTGATGAGATATGGTTGAAATTTGTGGAGATTTGGATCACCGAATCAAAAATTGAGCTGATTTGTAATTTTGAGTTCGTGCTGATTTTACTGTTCATCGGGCTAAAGGTCAGACCGCCACTTGGAGAGGTCAGCTCGCACCTTGGAGAGGTCAGACTGTTAGGCTAAAGGTCAGACCGCTCATATTGAGAGGTCTGATCGCCCAACTCATTGTGAATTAAGTTTTTAGTGTTTTTAGTTATTTTGCTTCAGGGTTTCGATTGGATTCAATATAAGTCTTTCACTATACTTTTACATTGATCTTTATAGCTCTCATAGCTATTGGAGTGAAAAACGTGTTGAATCCGATCAAGATGAAAAAAAAAAATCGTGCTCTTATTCAACCCCCTCTAGTCGCCGTTTCGGTCCAACATTCTCTTCATGAGCTTTGGCAACTATGTGCAAAGAGATGGTCCGTCTTGGTTGGGAAAAGCTGTCATGGGTTAGCCATTCACCTTGGTCTGGTAACAGATACTCTCACATGCAATATTCTCATCAACCTGTACACAAAATGTGGCCAGAATGATTGCGCTCGTCATGTTTTTGATGCAATGCCTGTCAAAAGCAGTGTCATGGAATACCATGATTGCTGGGTATACTCATAATGGAGAGGATACAAGCTGTGAAGCTTTTTTCAATGATGCACTGAGAAGGGACACATATGAGTGAATTTACCTTATCCAGCACTCTCTGTGCATGTGCTGCAAAATATGCTATCACTGAATGCAAAGAGTTACACACAATGGCCCTCAAGCTTTTACTGGACTCCAATAGTTTTGTTGGAACTGCAGTTCTTGATGTTTATGCAAAATGTAATATGATTAAGGATGCATGCATGCTGCGTTTTGGAAAAGATTCCACAGAAAACTGCAGTTACATGGAGTTCATTGTTTGCAGGATATGCGCAGAATGGTCTTCATGAATTGAGGAGGCATTGCGTGACTAAATTCACTCTTTCTGCTATTCTCAGTACATGTGCAAGCTTAGCATTGATGACGCAGCTTCATGCAATTATTGTCGAGTATGGTTTTCATGGAAACATCTTTGTGGCAACTTCTTGTGGATATCTATTCAAGGTGCGCGTAGATCGATAAAGCTTATGCAGTATTTTCTGATATGGAAGACAAGAACGTTGTCCTATGGAATGCAATGATCGCTGGTTTTTCTAGGCATGCCCGTTCTTGGAAGTTACGATTCGTTTTGAGAAAATGCAGCAGGTAGGGATTTTTCCAAATGAAGTTGCCTATTTCTCAATGCTGTCAGTGTGCAGTCATGCGGGCTTAGTCAGAGAGGTCCGTTACTACTTTAGACTGCTAATGACCGATCATACTGTTGAACCTAATGTCCTTCACTATTCTTGCATGGTTGATGTTTTGGGACGAGCTGGGAAGATTGATGATGCTTGGGAATTGCTTCAAAAAATGCCGTTTGAACCAACTGCTTCTATGTGGGGATCATTGCTTGGGTCATGCAGGAACTACGGGAATGTTAGATTAGCCAGAATAGCAGCCGAGCAGCTTTTCCATCTTGAACCTGACAATGGAAGGAACCATGTCGTGCTTGTATATGCTGCCAGTGGAAACTGGGAGAAAGTTGTGACCTCAAGGAAATATTTGAAGGATAGTGGTGCAAAGAAAGACATGGGCAGGAGTTGGATTGAGGCAAAGGGTAAAATTCATGTTTTTGTTGTTTGAGAAAGAGAGCACCCGAGAATCATGGATGTCTATTATAAGTTAAGAGGAAATTTATCGTGAGATGAGAAGATTTGCTCGCAGGACCATCACACAATGTGATCCGCATGATGTTCATGACTAAAGGAGCTGCTTAAACATCACAGTGAGAAGTTGGCACTCGCTTTTGATTTAATAAGCTTGCCTCCAAATATACCAGTTACAATATACAAGAACCTTAGGATCTGTGGAGACTGCCATTCCTTCATGAAGATTGCAACCCATATTACTGAACGTCTAGTCATTGTCAGAGATATCAATAGATTTCACCATTTTAAGGATGGCTCATATTCCTGTGGGGACTTCTGGTGATTGAGGGTGAATGAGGAATAGCAATCATCCTCCGGTGGTACTCTCATCATGCAGCAAATTATTGTCCTCTGAGTGGTGGCACTGCTGCTCTAAAGATCTATGTCAGAACTTATATTGATAGATTCGTCATTCAAGTCAATAATGTCATGCTGCTGGCCCCATTTGGTGTAATATCCGCACTATCATCTGAACTGTGCATAGCAAATGGAAGCACAAGCGTGGGTCCTGGATGATCTGAACAGATTGAAAATGACCTACAGAGCTCTATCTTGTACAGTAGTTGTGTCATACATCATAAGCCAATGTTTTCTTAGCTATGCGAGATTTGTTGTTGTAGAAACATTCATGGGAAGTGGATTTCTTCTTCCCTAAACTTTGTTGATTTGAGTTTCTGGGGAAGTGTTCAGTGTTACTTACTGGATACTATTAGTGTACTGCAGTAAATTACTGTCAACTGCACCAATCAATGCACATTCTGGATAACTCCCTTACTATTTCACCCTCGTTATTGTTTCCACTCCAAAAATGATGAGCTCTGGAAAATGGTATGTTCCATTCTCCTTTCCTCGTGTGCTGCTCCTCTCATGTGCTTTGCGATCTGTTGACACTTCTTTCATTTTTTTTTGTACTGTATTTGGTTATGCTGCATTGCACATCATTTTTGTTGGAAAATTGTTAACATAAACCTACTCATGTAGGTTTTTAATCCATATTGATTATAGCTCGATTTTGTGATTAATCTCTTCTGACTCACAATTGGCAACCAAGTTTCCCTGAAGCATTGATCATATGCTTGGACATTATGCAAACTTTCTTTTCTCAACAGTTCCCGTCTTTGTGTACCGTCTGGGCTT
Organism: Phyllostachys edulis; assembly: GCA_036346405.1. NCBI lineage: Eukaryota > Viridiplantae > Streptophyta > Magnoliopsida > Poales > Poaceae > Phyllostachys > Phyllostachys edulis. The sequence goes on from CM070566.1 coordinate 6,549,493, forward strand.
GGCACCAGCATGCCGGGAGTAAGGTATTAAATATCTTGAAATAATGCCAAACACTTTTAGCTTTCATTTTCGTTATATAATAGCACGCAGTTGTTCCCTCTTTGCAGACACATGTCTTCTTATATATATAACTGCTTTCCAATGCTCTGCTCTTTTCCTTTTGGCAAATGTTGCTATTTCGAGGTCTTGAGGCATTTCTTATCAACATTTCAATTAATTCTGCCTGTACCACAGTAAGACACGGGAGGAAATATCAATACAGCTTAGATGTTTGTCCTTGCCATTTGCTATCATTGACAACTTGATAGCTATGCGTTGTTTCCACATCACAGTACAACCAGACATGTCTTAGGTCCTTCCTCACAGAGTCCTCCATTGGTCCACCAACTGCACATGTCACATCTGTTATTCAAGGAAAGTGCTGTTTGTGTACAAAAGCTGGCGTCTAGAACCACTAGCAGGCACCGAGGAAAACGGCAAACAATGCAGTAAGAGAAGACCATCCATCTGTCTAGCCGTTTCTTGTGGACTATGCTTGTCTTAAGGGTGCCCGTGATATTTCTTTGTACTTTTTATATAGCCCTTTGGGCTATGTAATACAATTCAACTCTTCACATTTGCACTCTCTCTCCATCTACTATGGTATCAAAGCAAGGTTTTTGGAACTGGCTTTGATACCATGTTAGATGGAGAGGTGCAATACAAATGTGAAGAGTTGAATGTCCTCTCCGTCTAACAGCTTGTTCATGAGCCTCATGAGGGCAGTGACTTATTGGAAAGCAAGAGATCGAGTGGCTGATGCGTCTGCTGCATGGGTGCATCATGGCCAGCATTTTGTAGGTCCGGCAGTTTGTGGGCCGGGCCTCTGGTACCCCCATTTGCCCGGGGGGTCATTCACTCATATCACCCATATATATCCTTATCTCGGGTGGCTGTTCAACCTTGTGATGGCTGCTTCCAATGCCTCACCATCATGGCATTGTCATACGCATTCATGCTTTGCCTTCCTATTTAGTCCTGTATCTTGTGTCTTTGAAATAAGACTACTTAGTAGGCAATCAAAAGGTTTGGTCCCAGATAAAAACTGCAGAGTTAGATGTACATGTTTACGTGGATGATGTGATTAGTTTGTATTTTGTAGTTGCACTCTTTATTTGATGCCTCCTTTTCCTCGGTATGTGTTGCGTAGAGCAAGTGAGAGTCTACTTTATCATTATGGCACTCGCATGACCCATTTGCACTAATGCTAAGATAAATTATTTGGTGTTCAAAAGTGTTAATCATGTAACCCTGGGATAGGTTCATCTTTGGTCGTTAGGGAAAGCTTCCCCCTGCACATGGCTCGTGTTCTAGCAAGCAGACATGAAATCTTGTCGTTGATACGCTAGTTAACCTGCTAGTTTAATTACCATTACCACAGTTGCTGCAAGTCTCATTCAGATGAATCTGAAACTTGTTATTTTTTTCCCTAATCAATTGAATGGCCATGTAAACCTGTTATTCCTTCACTGCATTTAGCAAGAGCTGCTTCTCAGGCAACTGTCAGTTGCGCAGCCTTCACAAGAAATGCTCACACCATATTTGGTGACCTAGGTATTTAGGTTTTTAATACAGATTCTCCAGGTATTTTGTTTTATCTTTGGTGTGTTTCACAAGTTGACAGTACAGTAAAATCTTTTACAGCTAGCTAGCACCGTAGCACCACGTCAGTTTAGTTAGGTCTGGTTTCTCTAGGCATCTACTTTGAAACATTGACTGACCAGAATAATAATAACCTGTTGTTAGCCTCGTCCTCGTACAAGCTTTTTTACTAGGCAACAAAAGCAGGAGACAGATCTCTAGTTTTCTTTTGATACATGCTGTGAGGAATCTTGCTGGTTATTGGAGTTTAGTGGCCTTTTGTGTCTGAACTTGCCTCTTAGACCATCAACTTAGCCAGCCTTTTCTTAATATCCTATTAGGGGAAATTAAGCCCACTTGCCCAAACTTATGTTTTGTTGAGCCTTTCCTTCCCGAGGGAATAAAAAAGGTGGAGACCGGCCATAAAAGATCATGACATGAAAATCCCCAGGTGTCGGCATCGTTTCTGCCGCATCATTTCTTTAATGTTGGGCATCCTCAAAGTTTTTACTTTTCATGACATTAACACTCTACTAAAGTCTTACAGTAAAACATTACCACTCTAATGCTTAAAGAAGGTGGAATACATTGCACATGCACTCCTTCCTTACCCTCTTAGGCGAAAATGAAAGCATTGAACCTATTGATTGCGAGAAGTGAAAGCATTGCACCACCAATTGATTGCATGAGCTCTAGAACAGTAGAATAAGGGAGATGGGGAGAGAACAAATTCCCCATGGGGATATTACGTTGTTTCTTGAGGAGGCAGGAGTGCAGGACAGGAGAGTGGATACATCAACTTCAGAGTTTCTTCTTACTTGGACCCACGCACGTACAGATGACACGTACAGATGACATCTCTGTCTGTCCAGCTCTCCCCTTCTCCTTTTCATGTTGATGTTTCCTGAAACCTCCCCACCCATGCCTGCTGCCAGGGCCCCGTACAGTTAGTAGGGTTTCTGGAAGACATAAAGAAGAAGGAGAAAAAACAGAAAAAGGGCAATCTGGGGATGGAAGGAAGATTGCCCGGGAAACAAGGGATCTACCCCCACTTCCTTCCTTTTCCTTCCACAGGTCAATTCAAACCTGTCACTTAGTGCAGAACAGAACAATAGTGGGCTGGTGGTAGTAACTAGTTTCACTGGTGGTTACGTGGTTGTTAGGATCCTGCAAGCATGGCCTCAGATCTACTACTCATCATCATCTTATGAACCGCCCCTGTCATGTTAAGTTCTGATTCAGTAACTAGAGAGAAATGTTGATGATGCATCTGACTCAATCATGTTTGCAATAATACTGACCAGTTACTGGCCACTGGAGACATAGCGGCGTTGGCGCTCTGGTGCCTGTAGCCGTACATTGCGGTTGCTGTTGCCGTGTCCGCCTCCGGCTCTGGCCCGCAGTCGAGGTTCACGCCGAACAGTCTGAGCCGCCTCGATGGTGCGGAGGCAGCACTGCAGCTCTTGGTGCTTGTGTCCCACTGAGATTCTCCTGCGGCTGTTCACCAGAAATGGTGTAAGCTAGAGGTATGAAATGATTTCGTGTTTTGTTGTGTTCTTCGATCCATTCTTTCAAGTTTTTACCTGCATGATGCGTGTCGCTGTGATCATGGTCTACTGAGCGACGGTAGGCGTAGGAGTTGGCGGGGCTAGTAGGGTACGAGCCCGATGTGCTGTAACAGATTGGGCTCCAAGGCTGCCGCTCCCCGGCATTCTGTCCAGCCGGCGCTACAAGCACAGGGGGCGGTGGCGCCACTGCCGTTGACGCGCTGTCACCGCGGCGTCTGCAGCCGATGAACAGACGGTCACCCGTGCCAAGGCCGCGCACCCTCTCGAAGTGCACGACGTCGCCGGCGTCAAGGTGCTTCTCCTTGACGTACCGGCTCCAGCCCTTGGTGAGCACATAGCTCTGGCTGCTCGTCCAGTACGAGTACCGGAACCGCCACGGCTTGCCAGCCTCGTCCTCGAAGGACAGGAGCAGGCCCTTCTCCCCGGAGTCGCAGCTGAGAGGGAAGTACCTCTCTGCATGCTGCTTGGGGATCACCAGCCTGTTGAGCTTGCCCACATCACTTGGTGTTAGGGGCTTCTCAAACAGGTGCTCCTTGTCATAGTGGTGGTGGTAGTGTAGGTTCGTGTACATGGCTACCCCCCAAGGCCAGGCATGGGGGTGCTCCTGGGAGAGAGGATTCGTGGCCATCCTGCTGGAGGAAAGCAAGAGCTCAAACAAACTAGTGTGTTAGGTTCTTGTCCCTGGCAAAAGGCTTGCTAGCTAGTGGTGATGGTGTAGCGTAGAGAACCATGCAGATGTCATGGCCAGGCATTTATAGCCCCTACCAAGGGGAACATTGGGGGGTGTCCATACGATGTATTAATATTTTCCCTGATATATGAGGGCTTAGTGCATTTGATCTTGGGAGGGAGCAGAGTATTTTAACCTAGGTAGACAGGAAGAATCAAAGTGAAGGTCTTCAGAGGTGCTGAGGTTAGGATATGTAGTTTCAGCTCAGTGTAGCTGCTGATGAGGAATGATCAGGTGGTGGTACTTCAAAGTTGGTGCCTGGCCATTGTGGCCTAATCACAGCCATCCAAGGGGTGGAGTAGAGACAGAGTAGGCCCTACCCACTGCTTTCCATGTGCGTTGGTGGTTGGAGCCTATGTGTAACCACTGTCATTAGCTCCCCGACTTAACCTGTAGAGGTCCAGGTTTCTGCTGCTGCAGGGCATTCCATTTCTATCCGGCTCTCGGACGGTGAAAGATTGAAAGTCACGTTCGGAACTCAATTGCCAATGAGAGTCCATTTCATTGTGCATTTGGAACTGAATAAGCTTGTAACTTGTGGAGACAAGGAGTAGCACCCTAGGGATAGATTAGCTGAAAGAGATGGATTGATGGATAGGTAGCAGTTTATCCCTGTGGTCCGCTTGGAATAGCTGGTAGGCAATTACTTGTTCAGGGTACTGGTCTTGCAAGATGTGACATTTGAGGCGTATGGGCTGTGTGATTTAATTATCATGCACTATCATGTACTAGTACCAGCCATTTTTTGATATCAGATTCAACACAATCAAGGGTTCTGTCAGGTCTGTCTCATTGAATGTGTGGCTGACCACCAACAGGGCAAGACTTCCAAGTAACTAGCTGGTTTTGGTTGGATTCCTACACAATGAATTGAATTGGCTGTAAGACAGTAGTATTGTTTTCATCCAAGCTACTGGTGTATGACAACCTACCTCTCTTCAGGACACCGGGGGTACCGAAGAGGGAATTTACATGGGAGATTGGGCATTACTTTATTTCTTGTGTTAGATGACCTTTGCAGATTGGTGACTCTCTTATGTCTTAACATGCATTAGGCATTTGGGAAGCACCTATTTTTACTGGAGGATTGGAATGCAGGACATTAGATGACCTGTTTGTTATATTTTTAATGACAGATCTGTATCAGATTCCTTAAAATATTAGGGACAAAATCAGCAATGTCGCTTTGCTTGCTTCTTTGTAGACAAGTATTCCATCACATGGTTTTGAAGGAAGCGGTTATGGTCAGATACATTGTGTGCTGACTAATACATGCTTATGTTAAGTACTATTCAGTCTGTCAACCTTTGGAGAAACCGGGGGGCCATGAGGGGTCATTTTTATGTCAGTAGTCTGTCGAGAATCCAATCATAACGGCGATTTAACGGATCTAAAAATAATAATCTCTCCGTTGTTTTCATTACTTGGTTCTATCGAACATTAGATCACTTGTCGATACATTGTTAATCAAAATTATGTTTTCCTTCTGCCCTTGATTATTGCTAATCATGCACCAGAAAAATGGGAATATGTGATTATAATCTCACGTGGCCTTGTCATCACCTGTCCTGCTTTCTGTTCACGGGGCTTCAAGTTCCCAAACGCCAGGATCAAGATTGGACCTGCACGTAGACCCCCCTTCTCCAATTTCCAACAAGTTCATGGATCAGGTGATAAGATTTTTGTCCCGAGTTCCTTCTTTACTATTGCGTATTTGCGTGTACAACTCCCAGCCCTGGTAGTCACGGAAAACATTACGGTAAGAAATTTTTATCGAATGGTAGCCATAATATTGGTTTTCGTAAATTTTGGCCAAAATTTTTTAATTGAAATAGACAAAAATTATCTATATTTTGCATTTAAATTTGAATTTGAATGAAAATTAAATAAATCCGATTTTTTTGTATGGTATAATAAGTTTATCGGACCTCACCGATAACACCGGTAACCGGCGGTTACTGGCGAAATTTCGCCGATAGAATTTTCACTGCTGATGGTTACTCCTATTTGATGCAAATCCCCAGAAATTGTTCTGCTGTTGTTTTCTGTGTGCATGCACACAGAGATATGCAATAAAGAAAATTGAGGCTCACTAGCTACATGTATTGCAAAAGAGTATCTACACTTAATGGCATACATAAACTTGATTAAACTACAACTCCTAAGTTTAGCATCTCTTGGAGTATGAAACATGCACAATTTAGCTTAGTACCCTGTCAAGAAAAGCCGTGAAAGTTACTCGATTGCAGCTCCATGCAAATTGATGGGCCCTCAATTGTAAAAGTTGAATAGGTGCATATATCTAGTGGAATGCAAGATTCTTGCCAAAAAAAAAAATCTCAATTATCTTGTGAAAAATTTGAAACAAAAAAAAGCACAATGTGTAAGAATTCAGGATCATAAGTTGGGTATGCTGTCAGGGACCAGAGTTAAACGTAGACACTTTTACTATTGACAATTGCATGTCTAAACTTTGGTTAAGAATCAGGAAACAATCTAGTACCTTTAACTTGATTTTATTGTGTATTTGTTAAATAGTGGCTGAATGTACTAGATTGTAACTTCGATATTGGTACTCATTTTCGAATTTTTGGCATTTGTAGCCCCTTACTACTACTACAAAAAAAAGACTAATACTGGACGTCTCATCACATACGGTTGACCAAAACCGTCTGTATTATATGCAATCACAGACAGTTTTGGTTTAGAGACCGTTTGTGTTACTAGCTGCGCTAAAAACCGTCTGTGGAGAGGTAATATCACATATGGTTTATAACTAAAACCGTCTGTGAAGTACCACAGACGGTTATTAACAATAACCGTCTGTGATAATTCTGCATATCATAGACGGTTCTTAACAATAACCGTCTATGATATTACTACATATCACATACGGTTTTTTTTGTTATAATTGCCTGTGATAATATCGCTACAGCTTCTAGTTGAAGCCCGATGATCAGTTTCTTTGTCGACGAAGCGTTTCTTCGTCGCATCAATGCAGCTTCGGCTCCCCGATGCGTCTCTTCGTCTCACGCTCCGAATTTATTCCTTAATTATTTTATAAATAGGATCATCCGCTATCGAAGATGATTATCATCCCCACATATAACTCTAGTACTTATAAAAAAACAGGAATAGCTGCCTCTTCTGTTTCCTTGTCGCCGGCATTGATGGCCTACCCCGTCTTGTGCATAAGCAACTCTTGGCCAGTATGTTGGCGGATCTTCATGAAGAACATTCTTTCAACAGTGTCTTCACTTCTCTCTCCGAGAATTTGCTGGAGCAGGTGATGGTCACCTTCCGCCGTCTTGACATCACCCTCCACCGCGTCTTCCAGGTGATTTTCCACTTTCGGCGAGTTTACCGCGTCATCGACGTGGTCCTCCACAACGACGTTGCACGTCTCTAGGAGGCTTGCCGTGACTTGAACTGCTTAATCGAGGCGGCGGACGACCAAGTCGACCAGGCCGAGACCCCTTAAGCAAGGAAAGAGAGCCTATGGGCTCAATTCTTCTTGGTTCAACAGTTCGAGGGTCTTCGGGAGACACCCGAACGAGCGCGTCAGCGGGTGGACGCATTTCAGGCTTTGTTCGATCACTAATCGTCCGCCGCCTACGAAGTATTGAAGACGGAGATAGCAGTCTACCTCTGCCACTAGAAAAACTTTGTTTATTTATAGGTTTCTACTTTTTTTTTAATCTTTGTAAGAAGCGATTGGCCGCGCTATTTGGCCTTATGAAAATGTCAAAATGAAGAAAAAAATCTAGTTTGGAGGTGAAGTTACTATATTAATTATATGTTGAAGTATTACTATATATATAAAGCAAATTTTCAGCAGTATTTAAATGACAAAATTGACATATAAACATGTAATTTCTTCATGTCATGTAAGTGTATATACAAGATAATATACTTGAGAAAAACCATTTCACAGGCGGTTCCATAATAGAACCGTCTGTGATATGGGATATATCACGGACGGTTCTATAATGGAATCGTTTGTGATAACTATCACTAATGGTTCCATAATGGAACCATCTGTGATAAGTCTCTTTATTAGTAGGAGCCCGGCCGGTCGCTAGGGTTTGCGCCCGCCCTAACTCGTCGCTCCCCAGTGCTGCTAGGGTTTGCGCCCGCCCTAACTCGTCACTCCCCAGCGTACTTACTCTCGTCTGTTCTCCTCTCCACCTCGACGCCGCCCCGACCCGTCATTTGCCGTCGTTTGCCAGACACCACTTTTAATCGCACAAGACACTCGTACGATAGGAGTGTCTTATGTAGTGTCAGGGTCGTGCCACAACTACGGTGACGCTGCCACCCAATCCACTACGTCGCCACCTGCACCTACTACCTGCCCGTGTCCATAACTTGGTTCTCCTGCTCGACCTCCTGCGCTTGGGCCCTGCTCCCCCCCCCCCCCCGGCTTTGCTTTCCCCATCCTCCCTCTATTTTCCTCTCTGTTAGCTTAATGTCTTTTGTTGAGTTTGATTTTTATGCTTGAGCCTTAAGTTGTGTCTTGATGTTTGTGTGATTTATGTAAGGTGAAGGAGATGGATGAGGGTTGTGCTGGTGGGTAGGGTCGTCGCCGTGGTTGTATTGTACTGAGGTATCACCCTACCTTACTCCCTCTCTGTATCTACCCCCCCTTGCTCTGTGATGAAAATGGCTAGTGTTCTGCGATGGATGCCGAGGGCTACTACTGGTGTGGTGGGTTTGGACACCCTTGGTCCTGTTGTCTTGCTGTTGAACTGCTCAATGATATTAATAGTCTTATGCTGAAATTGAATTGATAATTAGTTCATATTAATAGTCCCCTTGCTCTGTGATGTAATGATGTTAATAGTCTTATGTTGAAATTGAATTGATAATTAGTTCATATTAATAGTCCCCTTGCTCTGTGATGTAAACTAAGGGCTATTGGTGTATGTGCATTCTGTGCATCTTACTTAGTTCATGTTGTGGGTTCAGATTGACAAAAATGAATGGGGCAAAATGGTGGGTTTGGTTAATGCTCTCTGATGGGTACTGAGGGTTATTGATGCCGGTTCTTTATGCTTAGTTGGCTTACATGGGATCGATGTGGTTTGGATGGGGATTAACTGCAATTAACTTTTTAGATTTGTAAAGGTTATGCTAATTTGTAACGTATTCATGCTAGTCAAGTTCTCCTCCCTTGCGTCCCAGGTACGTATATGTCCTACCATTCTATTCCTGATCTCTTCCCTATAAAACCTCCAAGCAGTGGCTGCTTGTGCCTTTAAAACCGGCTTCATACTTCATATATATATATATATATCGTTTGTAGTCCCTAGCCCTTTCGGTGGGTCGTGAGGGGGATGAAACAGCTGCCACGGGCAACCTCTCATATAGCCTGCAAGTTCAAGAAGTATGGCTGTAAGGAGAGCGCATGGACATACAATTACCTGGATGTCGTCGATAGGTAATTGGACTTGACATCAAGGAATGGTTGGTTGCTAATAAAATGATGCCACTTCCCAGTCGAATATTGTATTTGAAAATTTTAATTTTTTTTGACCTACAACTCAAATTGAAGCTTCAACATAAAACAGAAACAAAAACTTATGATCATCCTTGTGAAATAATTTATTTAAACCTTATATTATTTATCATGAATAAACATTTTCCCCAAATTTTAATTTTTGGAACTAATTCAACCATATAAAAATTCAAACCAAGTTCTAAAAGTCCTTGCTATTAATGAATTAAAATAATAATAATAAATCTTGAATAGTAAGGTTATAAATTTTATTTGGGTACTAGATCATCCCAGGAACACCTCTGAAATTTTGTAGAATTTTACGAATTTATTTGCTATTTTTTTTGGCCCGGTCAAACTTAAGGGGTTTGAAGTTAAAACAGTAACTCGTCGGGTTGACTTGGGCCGATCGGATCGTCCGAACAGACCCGGCTCCGATCAGGCCGTGCGAGCATTAACTACGGGCCCCACCTGTCAAAACGCTCCGATTGAACCGTCCGAACATTAACTACAGGCCCCACTTGTTAGAACGCTTAAATTCGAGAAATAAATGGAAAAGAAATAAAAATCACGCGGGTCCCGCTATCAGCGTCTGAGACTAGCGTAGCGCTCGGTACATAAAGTATTAATTACTTTAGGAAATCTCGAAATGAATTATTTGTTCCACTGAAAAATACAATTAACTTCAAAAATGCATAACTAATTCATCTCAACTCAAAATCTTGCGAAACTAATTTTGATAATTTTAATTTTAAGTGACTTTTATTTTGAAATAGGTTTAAAATATTTCATTGTCCCGGAAAAATATAGTTTTTGGAAATCGATCCAAAACCAAATTAATTTTACATTAGAAAATGCTTTTAACTTTAAAAATTCTTAACTAATTCGTGTAAACTCCAAATGAGTTGAATGAAATTAATTTGGTCTTATAATTTTATTCTCTATTTAGCTATGTAATCCTTTTGTCCACCTCTGTCCTGCAAAATTTCACTTAATTAAATTTAGATGAATAATGCCAAGAAACCTTTGTTTTCAAAGTTTCACTAGCACGTTTGGGCCTTTGTAGCACCGAGGGGCCAAGGCGGTGGATTAATTAAAGCTTAATTGCAAAATCTCAGAAAATGTAAAACATTTTAAATGAATGAAATAAACTTCAATTAAATTCAAAAATATTTTATTAAATCTATTCATGTTCCAAAGATTTTTACGTAATCTTCTTGAAATTTTGGTTTTTTTTTTTTGAAAATTTTCCGGATTTTTTCCCTCTTCTTTTTTCTTTTCTTCCCTCTCTCCTATTTTCTCTCTTCTCTTCTTGCCGCGCCCCCCATATGGGGCGTGTTACCGCCACTAGTGGGCTAGGGCGGAAAAATGCTTGTAAGGGGCTAGATCTGCAAATTATAGAGAAATGGGGCTAGTTTTGAAGAAAAAAGATGAACAGAGGGTTAGAAATACCAAAATTTTCGCATTTTCTACATTGAATAGTGCATGCACTGGTAGTGAATTTTGACCAAGTGTATCATATTTAAACATGACCATTGACCATGAGTAGGGAGCCACGCAGCAGGTCCTTTTCTTAACTCAATCATGCAGCTCACCTGCCCAATCTTTTGATAATGCAGGTTTGGTTTTTCCATGCACATGAATGAATTGGTATCCTATGGAATTGAATACAAGATAACTGAAGATAAGGGGACACATGCTAATGCTCCTAGTTTTGTTACTCTTATGGTCTCAGTTCCTTTCCGTAAGGCCATGCATGGTTTGGCGAGTTCATGCAGATGTAGGACTAGAAGGCTTGAGCGGCATGTAACTCTCCTCCGTCCACAAATACATGCCACCGTTAGAAGTGTACAATTAAACTTTACCAGTCTTGGACCGTTAATATAGGAAATATCAAAAGTGTCTAGATTAGTTTAATGAAAATTCCACAGCTTCGGATCATTGCCCGATCCTCTTGTCCTCGGTGTTCCGTTTTGGAGGCAGAAAGCAGTTCCGGTTCGAAGCAGGGGCGGAACTAGAACGAAAATAATCGGGGTTCACTATTTTACTATACATATAACAACATATATAATTTTGAAGTAACACTATACTAAATAATAATTTATGCGGCAAACATTGGCAAAATGCATCATCCAATCGGAGATTGGGTTGAACCGGGGTGCACAGCTTTTAGACTAGGGGTGCACACGTAATATATATGGGCTAATCTCTGCTAAATTTTTTTTGACACTGCTAAATTTTTTTTTGACCCGGTGTCCTGTGACACCGGGTCCACCAACTCAGTTCCGCCACTGGTTCGAAGTTTTCTGGACCAAGCTTGACGGCTTTGCTGACGTAGTGCAAGCTGCATGGCTAGAGCTGGGCATTGGGTGGGGCCGTACCGGTCGTGCTTCGGACCGTGTCGTGCTATGTTGGCTTAGCCCGGTCATCCCACCGTGCCGTGCCGGCCCGTCTCATCTCCGCCCAGGCTCAGGCACGACCCAAAGCTTGTTGTGCGGGGGCTATGCTGTACCGGCCCAAGTCTATCCCTAAGTAACTATAGATGGCGAAGGCAGCGGCGACGATGGCGTCGGCCATCTTCATTCCTCTCGTGCCCGTCTCGTTAAAAATATGGGCATGTAAATATTTCGGGGGGAAAGTGGAATTTTCTTGATATTTTACAGATACAATGTTACTGCCTTGTTAAAAACCTTACACCTCAAAGTGGGGTTCCCCGAGTAAGGAAAAAGTACAGTAACAACATGCGTACATACTAACTACTCATCAATGTCGAGATCGTTCATGCGTACGAGGTCAGCGTACGCCTACACGATCTCAAGATCCTCCAGTTGATACTGTTGCCGCTCTTTACCCAATTCCCAGTCCTTGGCGTATGTGATTGCCTCCACCATCCTAGGCGTGAGGGATGATCTTCTTTCTTCAATTATTCTCCATACCATACTGAACGTTGCTTCTGAAGAGATAGTGGACACCGGCACCAATAGAACATCCCGTGTGAAATGTGACACCACAGAAAATATCCGCTTATTGCTCTTCTACCACTCGAGCAAGTCTATCTTTCCACCGGAAAGATCAGGATCGATGTTTGCAAAATCATGCTCTAGGTAGTGGTTTAGCTCTGAGACAAAATTCCACTTAGGGGCTGCCTAAGACTAAGAGGACAAAGAACTAGACTTGCCCTTTAGCTTCTTCCACAAGTGGGATGTTAAGTTTTTCTTTCCTTGTTGCGTCTGCTCTGAGGCCTCCGATCTCGCGTTGCTGTCGAATTTGTCATGATATATACGGAAAACACGAAAAAGCTCCTCTTTGACATGTGTGAAAGCTTCCGAGTAATCAAGACCGAGGCAATCACCTATTCCCTCCATACCGATCTGCAAACCCGGCAACTTTTTCATAGGATCGAAAATGATAGCAAAGCAATATACGTGTGAAATAGAACCGAAATATTTAATAATTTTTCCTCCATTAGTGCGACAGCATGACCTAAAAGGGGATCCTCCCTAGATTTGGCAATCTTGTCTGCAATTAACCAAATAAATTCTATAACTAAGCAAGAGGTAGGGTAATAAACACTAGATATAACCTTTGTTGCTTTATAAAAAGGTCTTAAAAACTCTTGAAAATGACTAGCAATCTGCCAATCTGAATTAATAACTACCAATTCATTGTTTTGAGAGTTAGCATTGACAAAAACGGATATGACATGTTCGTACCCTTGTAACTTCTTTAACATGATGTATGTCGAGTTCCACCTCACCTTCATGTCAAGACCGAATTTTCTTGGCTCCTTCCCATTAGCCGCGTAGTACTCCGCGAACCTGGGTACCACTTGTGGGGAATTTGTGAGGTAGCAAACGACATCGCGAACATTGTTTAAATATCCGCCAATCGCTTCCATACCGTCTTGAATAACAAGGTTCAAGATATGGCATACGCATCTCTGGTGAAGAACATAACCACTAATATACGTCTGCAATCTTGGGGTGAGGATGTTCATAGCAGTCGTGTTCGCTGATGCGTTATCAAGAGTTATAGAAGCAATCTTATTATCTATCTTAAAATCATCAAGTACGTGTAATATACGCTCGACAATGGTCTCTCCCGTGTGTGATTCGTTAATTATCTTAAACCCTATGACTCTCTTGTTTAGCTTGTAATTGTTGTCTAAATAATGGGCTACAACACTAAGGTAGGCACTTCTCTTGTGTGATGATGTCCAAATGTCTGAAGTTATAGCAAAAGAGAACAGAACTTGTAGGAATAGTTCTTTTAGCTCTGCTAGTTTCTTATTATACATCCGTAAAATATCAGATGTAGTGGTTCTCCTACTAACATGTTGGTACTGTGGGCAAAAGCCGTGTTGGACCATTCTTTCGAACGCGCGACTTTCACCCATCCTAATCGGTTGATTTTCCGCAACAATATATCTAGCAATTTCTTCACGGATAGAAAGCGGGTTGTATACCCAAGTACTTACAGAGCCATCGGCCTCGAAGTTTAGCTGCATTTGTATTCCTCCCCCTCGGCTTTGCGCCCCGATCTTGCACAAGCATGCTTTGTAGTGCCGGTTCAAGTGCCCTATCCCTACAGTTGTACGAGCAGCTAATTTAGCTTGGCAATAATTACAAGTTGTGAACTCTACTATTTGGGCATCTTGGATTTCTTGGCACCAGGTCATGTGCTTCCTGCAATTCGCCCTTCGTCTAGACCCACCAATGTTGCCGCTCGTGGACAGGGGAGAGAACTCTGGTGTCCCCATTGCCTCTAGACCGGCCTAGTACTCCTCATAGCCCTCTGTACCATCCAGATGATGGTCATCCATGCCGTAGTCTCCCATGCTTGGTGAGAGCTGACGAGCATCAACAGGAGTCAGAGCTGGAGGAGTACTAGGGGAGCAGCGGTGGGAGCTTACACTAAGTCGCCCTGCTGCCCTTTTCGTGCTACGACTCCTCGGTAGCATAGCGCTTGGGAGCTCCTTGGTGCTCCGACTCCTTGGCAGCATAATGGATGAATGGATGGTGAATAAATGGAGAGAGTAGATGGATGTTGAAGAAATAGAGAGAGTTGATAGATGTTGAAGAAATGAGGTGAGCCGAGAGTGGATGAATTAATGAGCACGGAGCTTCGTGTGGTGTAGCATTCATTTTATAGGCACGGTCGCACGGAGCGTTGGAGAGAAGAAACACCCGTAGAGTCGTTGCCTCACCTGTTGCCTGTCTCGTTCGTCTTGTCTTATCACATCAAATTTATGTCATGTCTCGCGTCTCGCGATTCGCGTAGAGCCGTTGTCACTCTGTTTCTCGCGGCTTGCCCGTTGTTGTCCATGCATGATGTGGCCCAAATGTTGCGAACGTAACTAATGACCCGTACACCAATCACTCCCTGTCTCCCTCTATCTTTTTTCCCCAGATTCCCTCTGCCTGTCTCTCTCGATTTGAAAGAAAGCCAAAGCCACCACCACCCAGATTCCCTCTCTCCCTTCCTAATCTCCTCTCTCTCTTGCTTTCCCGGTCGGCTCGTTTCCCCTTATCTCTTCTCTCTCCTACCTATCTCCTCACTGCTGAATGCATCCCAGCCCATTTGCTTTCTTCTTCCTTGCTTTACTTCTCTCACTCCCCATTTCTTTTTGCTCCTGTCGAAGCTCACCTGGCGCCATGGGCTCCCTCCTGCGCGCCGTTGCCACCGGCAACTCGACGCCCACATGGCGTCTCTCTCCTAGGCCCGGTCCTCGCTTGTGACCTGCTCCTCCCTCTGCGCCACCGGCCCGGCTCCTCCCCTCCAGGCACCGGCTACTCCATCTAAGCCGGCTTTGGCTCGTGGCACCGCCTGGCCAGTGTGGCCTACCCTCGACGGCTTCGCACACAGAACGCCACCTTGTGTGGCCCACATGCACACCGCTTGTGCGCCTTGGCCCGCTCCCCTACGCCGCACCTCTTCCTCTCGCTCGTGCTGCCGACCCGCGCCCTGCTGCCTGGCTGCTGGCACCACCAGCCCACTAACCACCCAACTCGCCCGGCCGCTCACCTCCCTGACTATTTCCCCCTCGATTTTGGTTTTTGGTTTTTAGCTTGACTCATGTTACGCGGAGGAGGCGGAGTGGCGGGGTGGTGGGAGGTGACGCGAGCGACGAGGTGGAGCGGCGGAGGTGAGGCACCACAACATGGCGTGCGGCCGTCTTTGGGCGGCCGAGCCCGCACGGCACGCCACACCAGTCGTTCCATGCCGCTCGTCGTGTCGTCTTTTCAAGCTCGGCCCGGTCTGCCGTCCGTGCCGTGCCAACCCGGCTCACCACGTGGCGTGCTTGGGCCGTGCCGAGCCGGCCGGGCTTCAGGCGGGCATGGAATAGCCCGGCCCGACTCCCACCTCTATGCATGGCGCTGCCCCTCGGCCATATCGGACCCGCTTTGTAGGCTTGATTGCATGTTCAAAGCTACAAGCCACGCATTACAAAGCTGAGCCAACGTCAGTTTGGCCATGTCCGTCATCAAATTGGCCTCGCCAAAGAGCTTATTTGGCAGTTCGACGTGGCGGAGGAGACAAGACTACTCTTTATCTGGGAATGTTAGTTCTGGACTCAGCTAAAAAAGAAGTTGCTCGGCCTTTGCTCCTTGGAGAGGACGATTGCTCGTCAGCGATCCCGTCTCAGGTGGTTGCGGGAGGGTGACGCCAACACCCAATTCTTCCACCTCCATGCTAATCATTGCACAGTTGAAAACAGATAGGGGCTGGATCCAATCGCACTCGAAAATGGAGGAGGTCTTTCATAGTTTCTTTGTCAATCTCTTTGGCAAGCCAACTCATAAGAGTCATACCCTCGGCCTCCATTCCCTCAATATCCCTTCAATTAACCTCTCCCTGTTGGAAGCGGACTTCTTCGAGGTCGAGGTTTGGGAAGCGGTGAAAAGTTTGCCTAGCAGTAAAGTGCCAAGCCCGGACGACTACATCGACCTCTTCCACCAAAAGTGTTGGGATTTCATCAAGAATGACATCACGACAGCTATCAACAAGATGGGCTGGCTAGGCGGGTTCAACTTCGGACTGCTCAATCAGGCTTTCCTCACCATTGTCCCGAAGAGCCCAGAAGCTCTGGAAGCAAAGGACATTCGCCCCAATAGTCTTCTCTACAACTTCGCAAAAACTATTTTCCAAAATTCTTGCTCGGAGGCGGGCTCCGATGCTGGGCAATGTGGTCGCTGCCAACCAAACGACCTTTATCAAGGGACATTTAATCCAAGACAACTACACGCTGGTCAGACAATCGGCGAGGCTTTTGCACCAAAAAAAGATACCCAACTTCTTCAAACTTTACATCGCTCACGCTTTTGATTCAATCTCTTGGTCGTTTCTTCTGGAGATTCTTAGGCACAAGGGGTTTGGCACTAGATGGTGCAATTGGAGTATCATCTTACGTTCGATGGCGTCCACCTGAGTCTTGTTGAACGGACTGACGGGTCGGCCGATCGACCATGCAAGAGGTCTACGGTAGGGAGACCCCCTCTCCCCTATGTTGTTTGTCATCGCTATGGATGTGTTGAGCTATCTCCTCGTCGAGGTGGATGCCTGCTTCTTCCTACACCCAATCAGTGGACCACGAGGATTACCACACCGCCTCTCGCTCTACAGGATGACGTCGCCCTCTTCCTCACACTAGACGCCAAAGACCTACTCGCTATTTCTAAGATTCTGGACATCTTCGGAGAGGCCTTAGGCTTATGCACTAATCTTTCGAAGAGATCCATCATCCCGATCAGATGCACCGAGTAGCACCTCGAGCTCATTACTGTCGAACTTTATTGTCTTATTACCGACTTTCCATGCAAATATCTAGGGCTTCCCCTGTCCGTGAGGAAGACGTCCAAGGCGGACTTCCTGCCGCTCATTGACAAGGTCGCTCGCCATCTTCCCCCCTGGCAGGCAGCAATCCTCTCACTGGGAGGCCGCTGAGTCTTAGTCAAGGCCGTTTTGACAGCGATCCCAATATATGCCTTCATGGCTTTGTAGCCTCCCATTTGTGTTATCAAAGCGATCGACAAGTGATGGCACTCTTTCCTTTGGAAAGGAACGGACAGTGTCGTCGGGGGGCACTGCTTGGTGGCTTGGTCAATGGTTTGTCGGCCTAAATCTTTCAATGAGCTTGAGCTCCATAACCTTCATCTCCTAGGGAACGCCCTTAGAATCCGTTGGCTGTGATTATAGCAGACCAATTCATCTTGCTCGTGGCAAGGACTCCCCATTCCAGCGAACAGCTCGGAGTTGGCTTTGTTCCAAGCTTCGCTTAGGGTTTCCATTGGTAATGGTCAGTGTGCGTTGTTCTAGACGGATGGCTGGTTGCGCAGCTCAACATTACCGCAATAGCATCTTTGCTTCTGCGGCTTGTTCCAGCTGGGATTAGGCACAAACGAACGATTGTGGAAGCTCTGGATATTCCTAGATCAGAGACTTACGGGGCAACCTTGACGCTCGAGCTCTCATGGACTTTCTAGCTCTATGGGACTTCACTCTCGACACTACCTTATCCTCTGGATAAGAGGACTCTTTTGAAAGGGCTTGTGAGGCCTCGGGCCTCTACTCCTCTAGTTCGGCTTATAGGGCATTCTACCTTGGCTCGGTTCGTTTTGCATGTGCTGAGTCCGTCTGGAGTTCGGCAACACTGCTCAAATGTAAGTGTTTCATGTGGCTCGCAGTGGGTTGGCGCTATTGGACAGCGGATCGTTTGGAGCGTCGTGGTCTCCAAAATCAAGGTCATTGCATCTTTAGCCTCGCTGAGCAGGAATCCATTAATCACCTACTCGTGGGCTGTGCAGCCACTTCACAAATTTGGTCGCGTTTCCTTAATGGAGTTGGGCTACTTCGCTACCTACCAGCGTGGCAATCCACACTAGAAGGCTTTTGGTTGGCAACTTGGGCGGTTGCTCCTCACAATCAACGGTGAAATATGGATTCTTGCTTCACTCTGGTATCCTGGATGATATGGAAAGGGCAAAACAGCAAGGTCTTCAACAAATGTCACCGCATCCTTAGATCATATCCTCCATCAGACTCACGATGAGCTCAGCCAGTGGCGCATGGCGAGAGCAGCCAACTATAAGATCGAGGAGGCCGACTAGAGGGGGTGAATAGACGGTTTTAAAAACTTCTTTGGCTAAAACCAATTTCTAATACAGAAGCTAACAACAATACGGTTTTCCACAATTAAAACTTAAATCAACTAGTCTTTACTAAGTGCACCAACAACATGATACTATTGATAGTGATAGCAATCATACAAAGACATTAAGTAATTTAATTCTAGGAATGTAAATTGCAAATAGAGTAAAGCACAAGAGAACAAACCACAATGACATTTTACCGTGGTGTTCGAAGACTTGTCGGTCTTTCCTAATCCACGTTGAAGTAAGCCCAAACTAATTGGACCAGCTCCACAAATTAAGCTAACACCTTCGAGGTAAGTCCAACCGCTTGGACCGGTTCCAATACGAACCAACATCTCGATCCACTAGAGGTTGCTTTTCCCCCCACTTCGGAGATGGTGAGTACCAAGCCACTCATAAACGCTCGAGCCTTCTCACAACCTCCTTTGAGAAGATCACCGACGCAACTTCTCCAAGCCGTCTAGGTGTTGGCAAACACCAAGAGTAACAAGTCGAAGACACTCACTTGAATAAATCAAGTGTCTAAGCTCAAGTGGATACACAATCCACTACCTAATGCAACACATGCACTTAGAGTTTGCTCTCTAAGCTCACATAGTGCAACACATGCACAAAAGAGATGAGAGGGCTTGCTCTTTGCTGGCACCAGCAACCTTCCCCACAACCGGGCAAGGTGGGTATTTATAACCCACACACTAAAACTAGCCGTTGGAGGAAAAATTCCAGAAAAATCAGCACGAGCGGTAGTACCGCCGTTCAACGGCCGGTACTATCGCACTTCCACTAACGCACAGAAACGGCTATATCAGGCCTATGAACTAGCCGTTGGAAATGCGGCGTGGTACTACCGCCAGCGAATACACGGTAGTTCCGCTGACCATTCATACCGAAATATAAGAGCGGTACTACCGCTTCCACTTGAGGTCCAAAACTGGTCCTTACTGAAAATAACGTACCGCTTACTATCTTTCGGTTACACTGGGTTGCGGTAGTTCCACCAAGTAAATGTGGTACTACCGTGACGCGGTAGTTCTGCCACACAAACGCCAGTACTACCGTTTTCCAGGTGAGCAACACACGCTCAAAAGGTGTTTCTCTGGAAAACACGTATCGCCAACTAATTTTCGGTCCGACTAGGTTGCGGTAGTACAGCCAACAACACATCGATACTACCGATTTTTCTGAGAAAAACAACAGTTGGCTTTCGCTTCAACTCAATTTGCAAAACACATTTGACAATTGATGAGCAATGCAAACCAAGGTTAAAGACAAGATTCTCAACAAGTTGCAAAACACATTTGTCAACTTTTAGAATCAATGCCACAAGGAATAAGGTACATGGACTTAAACCATTTGCAAAACACATTTGCAAACTAAAGTCACATGCTACAAGGATTATGCATGAGCTCCGACTATTTGCAAAACACATCTGCAAATATTAGCAACATGCTAACGAGAGCTAGAGCAAGCACAACAAGCTATCAACACATGACTAACTCAAGCTACTAATCAAGACCCCTCTTAATAGTACGGTAACCTATACTAGTAATCCGGTCTTCCAACTAAACACCAGAACCGGTAAAAGACTAAGAACACATCTTTAGCCCTAACTAGTCATACCTTTGCCTTGCACAACCACTTGAAGCTTGATAACACACATCTTTACTTTAAGCTTGGGTTCTTGATTTGAATATGCATCAACCGATGATGCATTCTTTCACTTGACCTCCATCAACACATGATGGGTCTTCTTTTGAATTGATGATCAACTCATGATCATCTCCTCTTCTTGAATATTATCAACACATGATGATTTTCTTTTCTTCGAGATCTTGATACGCATCAACACATGATGCATCATTTACTCCAATCTCTTGACTTGATGACGATCAACTCATGATGTCATCCAAAGTCTCCAACCTTATGGAACATAACATATTCATCCAACTCATGGCAAATGTTAGTTCCATAAAATGATTGTTATTAATCACCATAACATACCATTAACTCATAATGGTGGGACAAGATATTCCAATATTCCCCTCTTTGGTAATTGATGACAACCATCACAATTACAAATAATTGAGTATAAAGCAATATGAGTATATATGGACTACACAAGTTTTATATACTCAAATGATATGTTTCAAAGTAGAAATCTCCAATATATGTGGATAAAGAAATATGGATCAATACTAATGAAACCACAAAACATAGAGTGAACTCCCCCTAAATGTGTGCATACACAAATGTGTAATAAGAACATATGCACATGTTCAAGTTAGACTTTTAGTGGAGTTCAACATATATTTTGGATCTGAGGAATGCAACAAGATATAAGAATATGATGTCAAATGCATACCTCTTTGATTTTCACCTTTTTATCCAAATGAGACTAAACAATATCATATTAAACAAGAAAGTTAGTCTCACATATAGATTTGTCATTAATCACTAAAAAACTCCATTAATTCATAATGGCGGGTCTAGATTCTTCACCGGCTTGGAGGCGCTATCCGCATCGGAGTAACACTATGTGCTATCCTGGTTCGTGTTCTAGGTTGTGTTAGGTCGGTTTCTAGTCGTAGGTTCTTTCCTTTTCTTTTAGCGCCACGGTTCTGACCAGTGCTCTTTTCTTGTAACCAAACTGTTGTTGTTCTTCTCTGCTTAATGGAATGATGTGCAATCATTTTGCGCGTTCTCGAAAACAAAATTAAATGAAAATGATACCAATTACTCTGTTGCTGAAAATAATTTCAGAAAATATTACAGCATCATAGTTGTTTGCTGACATATTCTTACAAAACTAATTATCAAAATTAATTCTTGGAGACTGGTTTTAGAATTTAAAGAGTACATGCATCGTCAGGATGGTTTTAGTTTAAGATGCATGAACTTCAAAGTGTTTATATGGTGGCTTGTCTCTTGTTCTCATACTATGGATATCATAGGAATATGCTCACGATCTTAGGATGATGATACAATTGGCAATGGCGTTGAAAGTTTGTTGAAACACGTGTTTTCGGCAAAGTTCAGTTGCTGTCAGGCAATAGACGATCAGACCGGCCTATGTGACGGTATGTCCGACCACCTCTGGCGGTCGATCAGACCAAGGCTTTGGCCAAGAGGCTGGCGGTCAGACCGGCCAGGAGGCGGTGGTCTGACCGGCCAGAAAGGTGACTTTTGAGTTTGGAGCCGGGTCAAAAATAGAGGGTGTAGGTAAAAGAGGGGATTCTACTACACTTGGTCTCATAATTTTTGGAGTTTCGAGTCAAAAGTTCTATTCGTTTGAAATTTTCAGAGAGGTTTCGGATTTTCAGTGAGAAAATTTGGTTAAGTTCCCTTGCTGGCCGATCACACCGGCCAAGTGGCGGTCAGACCGGCTATGGGGGGCGGTCAGACCGGTTTTGCCCTATTTCGTTGGCCGATTTGGCGTCAATGTTTCTAAGTTAGGTCAAGTTCATGGGTTTTAGTGCATATGCGTTGCATGATGCATGTTTTGACTAACGTTGGTTAAATTACGAAGAACTTGTTTCCGAAATCGATTTCTTGGTCTATTATTGTTCAGGAGGCTTGGAGGTCAACGATGAGGATGATCGGGACTAGACTTGGAGAGCTAAGGTTCAGAACGATCGAGGATGCCGGGTGAAGTCAATGGACTCAAGCATGGCGCAAAATGGACAAGGATGGCCGAACGGGAAGTTCGGTGCGACGGGTTGCATCAAGCGGCGCGAGGGTCAATGCAAGTGACATGGTGGTTTCGGTGGAAGCTGGATAGAAGAGACTTGCTGACATGAAGAGAGTCGTTGATCAACCTACACGTGGTGAAGCATGAGATTGCTTCATAAAGATTGGACTCCGTCTTCGGAGAAGGATCGAGAAGGGGTATTTGGTAACTTCACCAAAATACCGCTTTGATGGCCTTTGGCTAAACCGCAACGCAAGATGGCGTAAGGATAGGTGGTTTAGGTCAATTGAAGATGAAGACGGTGCTTTGAGAAGGGTGCATGAGTTAGATCTGTTTGTGTGTGGGCTTAATAGGTGTTCATTAGGGTTTTCTCTCATAGCCTAGCCTCTACTATAAAAGGGGAGGGTGCTGATTGTGCACCTCCCAACCCTTGTAACCTAGAAACCCTAATTTGTGTTTTAGGGTTAGGAGAGGAAAGTGGAGGGCTAGGGTTCTTTGAGAGTTGGATTGATTGTATGCTCAAGTGTTGAGTTTTTGTCCTCCATGCTGGAGTGGTTGTAAACCAATATCAGTCCCGAATCAATCCAAGTAAGATTTCCTCAAGATGCATCTATTCTCGTTCTTGTTCTCTCTTTTGTGATTTTGGGGTTTTTGTTGATCCTTTGTTTTCTGGTCGTGATCTTGCTTTCTGTGACATGTGGGAATGTATCTAGGATCATTTCGATCATTTTTTACCCACGAGCAAGTTTTGATATCAATCTTAGGTTTTGCTCGATTCTTGTGCCTTCCTTCCCTCATCATTGAAATTTGTGGAAGCTTGGCTTTGATCTTCCCGATCGTCGATTGGAATAGTTCCTAACCTTCTTGATGAGCTATAGTTGAAATTTGAGGAGATTTGAATCACTGAATCAAAAGTTGAGCCGATTTGTGATTTTGAGTTCGTGCTTATTTTACTACTAATCGTGCTGGTTGTCAGATCGCCTCTTGGAGAGGTTAGACCGTCCATGTTGAGAGGTTTGACCGTTCAACTCATTGTGAATTGAGTTTTTGGTGTTTTTGGTTGTTTTGTTTCGAGGTTTTTATTGGATTCAATACAAGTCTTCCGCTATACTTGTACATTGATCTTTATAGTTCTCATAGTTATTGGAGTGAAAAACATGTTGAATTTGATCAGGATGAAAAAGAGACCGTACTCCTATTCACCCTATCTAATCGTTATTTTGATCTAACACATATTATATATAACACTCTGTGGTCTGTATCTTGAGCGTTCTTTGAGCATCGTGGCAAATACTCAATGCATAATTGTGACGATTTGGTTGTGTTTTGAAAAACTCGATGCTAGAATCTTGTTACGCTTTTGGGTGTTGGGCCATGTGTGCAACTATCATTTTGCAGTTGTTGTTTATGTGAGGCTGCCTAAATTTTTGTACCAGGTGCAAGCGTGCAACTAAATTTGCGATCTTTTGAGCAGATCTTTGTGCGTGCTACTGCTGTGGGAATGCGTAAAGGAGAGGCGCGGGTGATCTAAATTGGAGCTTTTGTTGCGCACTGAAGACTGACGTGATAGAGAAGGTCAGGAGGAGATGAGATGGGGAGAGAAACTGGCATGTTTTCAGATGCCTTTTTACCCTTGCAGGGCCTGCATACTGTCATGTTAGTACCCCTCTTTCTGTCAGCATAAAGAGGACCTTAGTGAAGGACTGAAGGGAGACAAAGTGGAGGCAAGGTCTCCTGATACCACGAGACTACGAGAGAGAGCACGCTAAGTCCGATAAATAACTCCAAATGCATCATGCATGGCACTGTAATGTCCGGAGAAAGGCACACCCAAAGGGGGTTCAGCTCACGCTATGGGTTTCGTTTCGTAGCATTGGATTTCTAATTTCTTTGCGTATTTGCTCCTCTTCTGAACATATTCTAAAAGTGTCCAACTTCAATTAATCTGTGCAGGTAACACGGCATCTCATCCGGACTGAAATAAAAAAGAGCTGGGACGCTACCACCACTATATACGACTGTGGCAGATACGGGAGGGAAGAGTCAGCCGGTCTAGAAAGAAGCTGCAGGCGAAAGTAAGCCTGAAGAGAGAACTTGTTGAGATCACACAGTAGAGCCACAGCACAGCAGTGATGATCACCATCTCGCAGCAGGAACGAATCTAATCCAGCATCAGCACAGCAGTGATCAACCAAGTGTAACGCAGGGCAGGCGCCGTGTCGTGCCATGCCACTATGCCGGTGCATGCTGCACGCCATCAGCATTCAGCAGCAGCAGCAGCAGGAGATAGCTGGTCCTTCCTTGAATAGTTCGGCGCAATTGCCGCGTGCAGTTGGCCCCCCCAGCTGCGCTGCCATTGTTAGGCGCAGCAGCGGCGCATGCGATCGAGCTGCTGTTCTCCGCGGCGGGCCCCGCTGGCCGGCCGGTGAACTGAAGCGACTGCTACGTGTTGCGCTCTGGGGGCCTGCAGAGCTGTCCCCTCCCGTCCCCTACCTCCAGATCCAGGTCCAGGAATGATGCTTGTCAGATAAACAAACATGTATGGACAGTGCAATTAACCTATACATGTACCATGCATGATGGTGATTGGTGAGGACATGTTGTATGTTATACTACGATATCGAATGCACGATATCAAGAACGAAGTTGATGAATCCTGTAAAGAGAACTTAACAACGGCAATGAAATAATCACGATGGGAGAAAAAGATTTGACGAAACCGACCGCAAATTCTTTAAGCATAACTTCAAAAGAGTACAAGGGGTTGTAACTCTCTCACAACCCTCTTGAATCTTTTAGGACCTTCGAATCCATGCTCTATACAAGAATATAATACTAAAGTATAATCTAGCTTCTAATAATCTCGTACGTCTCTTTCTTTAGTTGTTAGTTTGTGGTTTGTGTTCTCCATGACCACCCCTCGTAGCTTTATATAGTGCCCCCTAGTTTTCCTCCAAAATGAAGTAGGATTCATATAGGAATCATTGTAGCACACTTCTCTAAGTCCTAGTTGATTAGGATATGAGTCACCATACTCAACAATCTCTACATTGACTCTTATCCGTTGAAATTACCGTGCTCCTCCAAGAACTAGCTCCTAGTCGACTATGCTATTATTGTTTTTTTCAATTTTTCTCCCACCTTTGGCAGTGCTCCCACCACAGGGCCCATGCACATAACCACAATGTACATGTCAATGTCCAGGCTAGCCTACCCAGACCCTCCACCCGAGAGCTCCTTTGTTGTGTAGTTTGGTTAACCATACTTCCTATTTCTACATCCCTCTATGCCATAGGTTTTGACCGCCTCCGAGCTCCACCTACTCATCGATACCGTGTGGTTGGTCCCACCACGTCTTCCTTCTTCCAACATCTCACACCTTCACTTTCACGCCTGCTAGATTTTGCATCCATGTTTGCAGTTCCGCATATAACTACAGATGATATCTGAGTACCTACCACTGACGACACGATTTTCTTCTCCTGGTCAAGATTTTTATCAGACTTCTCATTGGTTTCTCTTCCCTGATGATTACCCATCAATCGGTATCCTTCATTGCTCCATATACTTTTCATGATTATATGTCCTTTGTAAGTAACTCGCATAGCTCCACTTTTGAGTTCAAGCGACTTCACAAATATTATATTCTTCTTTAAGCCAAGAGCATACCGAACTTTAGTTAATGTATGATGTGATTTATTATATATCTCCAATGTAATCGTTCTCACATTAGTAATTGCATACTCTTTGCAATCCACCAAGTGAATAGTTCCATACGTCGGGCGTAGAGATCATTCATCAAACATCTCCCTCACCAAACATATATGGAAGCAATAACATGAGTCTAATATACACACTACTGCAAAAAGGCTAATGTCCAAATATCACGTTCTTAAGCTTTTTGGAAAGCTGAGACAATAATCTACAACTTTAATTATATTGAGCTCCTCTAATTTTCCCTTTAACTAATCTCTTAATTCAGATTACTAAAACCTGTCAGAATACCGACAGATCTGCAGAACAGTCCCACTAATAAAATCATAACTTCTGCTACATGGGTCCAAATAATGCGATCTAGCGCTTCATGGAAATATGATGACGTCCTCTACATTACTCTGGGAGACGTCCAGAATTGAATCCGCACATAACTACATCAAAACGTCTGTCTAACGCAATCTGTCCTGAGCAGACCATAATACCGACATTGCTACAATAATTAAATACGCATCTAATCGGGGGGAAACAGGGGTTACCCTTGACGAACTGTTGTAGATCACGATGTAGCCCGTGAACCTTCCCCTTCCCTCTCTTCTCCCCTCCCTCCCTCCCTTCTTCTTTTCCTTCCATGGCCGGCTACCACCAATGTGATCTGCTTCTTCTCCCTACTCGACAGGCAGCGGGAGATGACGATCTTCGCCGGCAGCAGGGGGAGGACACCAGGGAGGAGGTGCACAGCACCAGGGAGGCAGCCAAGGGACAAAGGGGTGGCAGCCAATGGGGTTTGGGGGGTGGCGGCCAAGGGGAGTGGGGGGTGGAGCCCTAGGGTTTGCTTCCCCTCCTTATGGCCGGCCACCTCCCTCCCACCTTTGGGCCAAAAGCCAATGGTCCTGAGGCCCCGACCCAGGTTGTCCAGAATTTGCAGATTTCCCCCTCTGTTCTTCTGTAAATCTCTTTTCTAATCGGTCCTTTTCTCTAATTCAATTAATCTCTCCCGAATACTCTATCGAATATTCTCGAATTCTTTTGGGGTATTACACTTTACCAACACGGGTTTTTCTAAATCTCTAAGACTTTCCAAAACAGAACCCTCCATATCTTCATATCGTGTAGCAAGCGTCCAGGACTCCACCTCCTGGAACTTCTCCACGAATCAGCAATCACCTTCAATCTCCATGTGCTCCAGCGCAATCTCAACCATCACGTGACTTCCACGACCTCCTAGACCTCAGAAACCCCTATCCTAGTCCGGGTCCTCCTCGTCACCGATCATGGTTGTCTCTACGCTTAACCTGCACATGCAAAGATCAAAGAACACGTATCCTTGGCAAAAGTTCTCCAACTTGACCAACCATTAGCTCACACACACGCATAAACACTGTCATGCATTATGCAATAAACTGATACTCAGAACTTGATCTAAAGCTTAGCTAAATCCCCAAAGCGGCGAACACACAGAGCACAATCGGTCGTACCTCCACGTTTGGTCCGGTACCACCGCCCAGCGGTCGTACCTCTCAAAACACACCGGTACTACCGATCCTCAAAGTCATCCAAAACTCCCCAAAACAAGCTCTCTAGAAAATCCATACCGCAACCTTGCGGTCATACCATTTTGCGGTACTACAGATTTGCGGTTGTATCGCCCCAAGGCTGCGGTACTACCGCTTTCCAATGAAATCCAAGTATCTGAAAAACATGTCTTCTGGAATTTTCAAACCGCCATGTAAAAACCGGAAATACCGAACTGCGGTCGTACCGCTCCATGACTACGGTACTACCGATTTTCACTTGAGTTCAAAACTCTCAAAAACACCTTCTCTGGAATTTTGCAACCGCCATCTAAAAAACGGTATTACCGAGTCGCAGTACTACCGCCATTTCCCGAGTGGTACTACCGCTGAACTGAAACGCGCAAAAGACTCAGAAACACATGCCTTGCCACGTGGACGCTCTAGATTGACTTGGCTGTTCGGACCGCGTGTCAAAACCGTTGGATCTGAAGAACTGTTCAAAGTCCGAACGTCCCTCTCGATAACCACCGTCTGATTTCAATCCAAAGGCCAATACAACCTGTTACTTTCGGACGGTCCAAACGTTCTTCTTCAATATGAGCCGTCTGATCAAGATCTGACGGTTCGCTATCACACGTCGGGACCTAAATGACTTGCGGTAATACCGCGCGTCACTTGCGGTTGTACCGCCCGACAGTAGTATCGTGGCCACAATGCTGATACTACCGCAAAACCTGACAAAAGCTGATTTCCACATAATTCAAAAGAACTCAAGAGCTATTACAAAGCATGTCAACACCTAAGATCACAAGCATGTCTAAAAAACAATGTATTCTTCATTAAACACCAAGACTAAGACTTCCTATTGTCAATGTGTTCATCATCAACTAACACGACCAAAAGCCTCCTGGTCTAACAATCTCCTCTTGATGAATACATTGACAATACAGCAAAATCAAGAGATGAATGTTTTGAAGAAAAGTTTCAAAGCTGCCCAGCAAGAAAAGAAGGTTTCAAAAACTACTCCCAAAAAAATCTCCCATTTTTCTCCCGCTTTGGCAATGTAATCATCAAGTACTTCAAAGGAGAAAAAGTTCAAGAATAAAAGAGCATGCAGAATAAAGATCAAGAAGCTTTGGAGATTATGCAAGTCAATTTAATGTATTAACCAAGCCATCTTGTTGAGTAGAGCTATCTAGATCATATAAAAACATGTATCATGTGGCAAAGTTAAGACCAGTCTGTACCACTTGAAGGATGATTAAGCAATTTTAACTTAATGACAGGCATTTCAACAATGACTAAACCGATTATAAGCACCACAAAAAAATATCATCAAGAAAAATGAGAGCCTAACAGTGAGACAAACTTTAAATCCAGATGAGCTATCAGTTTCAAGTATCACCCTATTGCTTCACTTTCAATTTTTATTTGCATGTGGCATGCTTGCAGCATACTTCTTTTCAAGGGTGGCATGCTTGGAGCATACTTCTTTTCATTTTAGCACTTTTGTGTGCATATTTTTTGTTTTTGAATATACATAGCTATGTATGGCACGCTTGAAGCACACTTTTTTTTTATTTAAGCACTGTTGTGTGCATATTTTTTTGTCTTTTGAATACACAGCTATGTATGGCATGCTTGAAGCATACATCTTTTCACTTTTTCAACCCTTTAGATTTTTTATTGTAACATGCTAAATTGAGTGAGCAACACAGGAATAAAATGAGAGACATACTTGCTTCAAATCCAAGATTTAAAATAAGACTCACAAATAAGCTCATCCTTTTCAATAGACATCACAAAGTGATAGCAATAATCAATCTAGTTAAAGTTCTCAGCCATGTCATGATTTAGTTCTTTATGTAGCAAGTTTATCAAAACCAGTCAAGAGCAAAGCTACATAGCACATGAATAAATATGATAGAGAGAGCTCTACAACTCAGTTGATTTCAATGGCTTAGACTTAATGAATTGTGAGACAAGAATAGTAATCAAAGCCTCTGAATCTTTAATCAAAACAGCTCCCCCTCAAAATACACCCATAGGATGAATCACACCCAATTCACTCCTCAACCGGACAAAATGAGAAGTATCAATCGGCTTAGTAAAAATATCAGCAAACTGAAAATCAGATTCAACAAAGTGGAGAATAACATCACTCTTTTCAACATGGTCTCTTAGAAAGTGAAATCTGATATCAATATGTTTAGTCCTAGAATGTTGCACTGGATTTTTAGCAATATTAATAGCACTAGTGTTATCACAATAAAGAGGAACACTTCCCAAATCTATCCCATAATCCCTAAGAGTAGAAGAAATCCAGAGAACATGAGAACAACTAGCAGCCGCAGCAACATACTCGGCTTCAGCTGTTGATTGAGCAACAGAAGACTGTTTTATAGAGGACCAAGAAATTAAGGATGTGCCTAAAAAGTGACATGTGCCAGATGTGTTTTTTCTATCAATCCTACACCCCGCAAAATCACTATCTGAGTATGCACGCAAAGTAAGACAAGATGAAGATGAATAAAAAAGACCAAATTCCAAAGTTGAGTGGAGATTCCTGAGAATTCTTTTCACAACCTGACGATGGGATGAACGAGGTGAAGCTTGAAATCGAGCGCATAAACACACAGCAAAATGTATGTCCAGTCTTGAAACAGTCAGATAAAGTAGAGACCCAATCATACTCCTATATTCTTTTTGATCCATTGCCTCACCTTATTCATCTGGATCAAGAACTGTTGTAGACCCTATTGGTGTAGAGATGGGTTTGCAATTTCCCATGTTGAAACGTCTAAGCAAATCTTTAGTATACTTGGTTTGGTGAATGAAATTTCCTTGCTTGGTCTGTTTTACTTGCAATCCTAAGAAGTAAGTTAATTATCCCATCATGCTCATCTCGAACTCCCTGCTCATAGTATCTGAAAACTTGGAAACCAAAGCATGAGAGGAGCCCCCAAAGATGATATCATCCACATAAATCTGAACAAGTAATAGATCATTGCTATGACAAAAAGTGAAAAGAGTTTTGTCTACCTTACCCATTTGAAAGTTATTTTTTTGTCAAGAAAAGCTTGAGCCTCTCATGCCATGCTCTAGGTGCTTGTTTTAAACCATACAAAGCTTTTGACAATTTGTAGACATGATTAGGAAACTTAGGATTTTCAAAACCAGGTGGTTGCTTAACATAAACTTCCTCCTCAACAAAGCCATTTAGAAAAGCACTTTTAACATCCATTTAGTATAATTTAAAACCTTTAGATGTAGCAAAGGCTAAGAGAATTCGAATAGCTTCTAATCTGGCTACAGGAGCAAAAGTTTCACCAAAATCAAGACCCTCCACCTGAGAAAACCCCTGAGCAACAAGTCTAGCCTTATTTCTAACTACAACCCCATCCTCACTTTGCTTATTTTTAAAAACTCATTTAGTTCCAATTACATTATATCCATGAGGAGGCTCAACTAAGGTCTAGACTTTATTACGCTCAAAGTTTTCTAATTCTTCATGCATGGCATTGATCCAAGACTCATAAGATAAAGCGTGACTTACATCATTAGGCTCAAAAGAGGCAACAAAGGTAGAATGAGCATGTGAGTCAGAAGAAGTAAACCTGGAACGTGTTACCCTTTCATGAATGTCACCAATCATCAGTTCTGGGGGATGATGCCGCTGAATACGCAATGGTGCAGAAGGTTCTGAAATAGCTTCGACATTATGAACACCTTTTGTAGTTGATCCACCATTTGATGGCGGCACAACATGAGGTATAGCGCCACTAGAAACAGTAGTTGAAGTGGAAGTAGAAGGTGCAGCATCCTCTGTTGGTGTAGGTGATGGTATATGAGAGAAATCATCACCAAGATGAAGATCATCCTCTTCATTGAGAAATATGCTTTCGGACTCCCCCTGAACTTGTGTACCTGAAATGTCAGGTCTAGTACATGAACTGACCTCATCAAAAGTAACATCACAAGTCTCAACAATTTTGTTAGTTTCTAGGTTGAGTACATGATAGCCATGAGAATGAGAAGGATAACCAAGAAAAATGCCATCTGCAGATCTAGACTCAAATTTATCGAGATTACTATGTTTAAGAATAAAGCATTTGCAACCAAAAACTCTGAAGTGAGAGACACTGGGCCTTCTGCCAAATCTCAGCTCATAAGAAGTCTTATGCAATGAAGCTTTCAAAAATACTCTATTAGAAACATGACAGGCAGTAGAAATAGCATCTGCCCAATACTTCCTAGGAGTAGCATGTTCATCATGTATAGTTCTTGCCATCTCAACTAAGGTTCTATTTTTTCTCTCTACAACACCATTTTGTTGTGGAACACGAGGAGAAGAGAATTGATGTTCTAAACCTTTTTCCGAGCAAAAAGAAGCAAATAAGGAATTCTTAAATTCAATACCATTATCACTCCTCATAGCTTTCACAGCACCATGTAATTCATTATTGAGTCTTAGAAATAAATCTTTGAAATGACCAAAAGCCTCATCTTTAGACACCATAAAATAAACCCATGAGTATCTAGAGAAATCATCAACAATCACAAGAATGTACCATTTGCCTCCAACAGATTGAACCCTAGAAGGACCTACAGTGTCCATGTGCAACAATTAACCAGGGTCATCTGTGATAATCATAGAAATAGGGGAATGAGGAGCAGCAACCATCTTACCATGTCTACAAGGAGAGCAAACCAAGCCTTTATCACCCTTAAGTTTAGGTAACCCCCTAATGAGATCCATTCCACTAATCCGTACAAGGTGATCAAAACCAATGTGTCCTAACCTACGGTGCCAAAAGAATAGATCTATGGATTCAGAAGCTACCAAACATCTAACATCACGTGAAAAGGAATGATTAAAGTCAGCTTTAAAAACCTTCCCTAACTGTGATATATTGAAAATAAGATCCCCAGAAGTATCTAAAACTCTACAAGCATGTTTCTTAAAACTTACCTCAAGATTATCTTCTATCAACTGAGAAACCGAAAGTAAGTTATACTTCAATTTACTTACCAAAGCAACATCCTTGAGAATGAATTTATCATTAACATGCACAGTACCTTTAGCCATCAGAATACTTTTTGAAGCATCCCCAAAAGTGATCAACTCATCACTAGATGCCTTAGTGAGGGAGGAGAAACCATTTTGAATCACCAGTCATGTGCCGTAGAGCAGTTTGTTTCTCCCCCGGCTAAGAGACGTCGGCTTGTTAAGGCCGCCAACAAGGGAGGCTTGAGCTCGAGCCCTGCTGTTGGGCAAGCAGATGCTCCTCAGACCATGGGGAGGAGGCTCGCGCAAGCTGTTGATGAGGGCGGTGTAAGTTCGAGCTCCGCTACTCCGTCTGCACCTTTGGCTAATCTTGCCGTGGAAATAATTGCTGCAGAGGAAGCAATCGTGGCAGGAATAGTTGAAGTATTCAAACCCAGGGCCCCCAAGACCAAGGTACCCTTCTATTATGACAGTAAAACCTTCGCAGTTTCTGCCTCTCGTGGCTTTATCAAGCGATTAGAAAAGGAGAACTGGAAGAGTTTCATGTCTTTCGTGAAGGAGATCTAACTGCGCCCAAAGCGTGCCGTGGTCGAGGGCGGTGTGCATTGTTGAGATGGTCGAGACAGGTCTCGGCCAACCGGAGAGCCAAGAGGCTCAAGAAGCAATGGTGCTCGATCAATCTCCACAATCAAACGTGGTCGTGACTGTTCCTCAACTTGAGTCTCGACCAGACGTGGTTGAGAAAAAGTCGAAGAAACCTTCCTTAGGGAGGGTTGTTTCTAAACTTAAGATCAAATCCGACACTCGGAGGTACGTAAAAGAGACAAAAGTGTAAGAACAACATTTACCTTTTGCTTTTTACCACCTGATCATGTTTTCCCTTTTTATGATCTTAGCTTGGCTCCTTTTATCATTAAGGACGTTCCTGCCAAGGAATCCACTACAGTTTCTTCGACAGGCGAAGAAACAGCAGTGGCGGTGGTCGAAGGATTGTCCACAATCCGAGTGACTGAAGATGCCGTTGCAACTGGCTTGGCTACGACTATTGGAGCGGCCGTAGGGCCAGAAGCGGCTACGACCACGGGGGTGGTAGTAGAGTCAGAGGCAGCTGTGACTGCAGGAGTGGTCGTAGAGACCGAGGTAGAGGTGACGTCTGATACTGCGGAGGCATCAGAGCGTCGTGCTAGAAAGGAGGTTGTCGCAGACGTTCCCCCAGGCCCTCAAGGAGGAGCTGGCGCTACCGAATCAGAGGAGGAATACGCCAACTTCGCCTCTGAGTTTTTCGGGCCGTCTTCCATTGTGGGATCTTCTGCTCTTAGACCTTGTGCCCGTGTCCCTCACCCCAAGGATATTCCCGACGGAGGGGATGTCTTCGATGACGCGTGTCTCGAAAAGGTGTGGTGGGACCGAGTCCGAGAGGTTGATGAACTGAGGAACCCCACAAGGGTAGTGTCTTCGTTTCCATGGAGAGCAATGAATGTAAGTACCTGTTGATTGGTATTTGCACTCATATTGTTTCTCGCTTCTAACTATTTTTTCTTTTATGCATAGAGCATTGGAACAAATTGTTACTGTTGTTGAATACAACAGGCAACTTGTCCAATTGCGACAGGAAAAAGCGGAACTCTGCGAGCAGGCAGAGAAGTGGTAAGTAACTGCTTTTCGTAGCCTTTTATATTTCGACTACTTACGCAGTACTTGCGGGGATACCACTTTTGTCGGACCCGGGAACGAAAGATCCCGAACCCTCTGTGTTCATACACCAGTCCAGGATTTTCGGTGTACGATTACAAAAATGATAACATAACCAAATCTCGCATTTCATTAATAGTAAATCGAGTTCGATACAATTGGGCATGAAGCCAAATAAAGAAGTAAATAACACGGAAATGAAAAAAAGATAGTAGTAGGCGAACGATCCGCCACAGTAATCGTCTGGGCGAACCTAGGCGTCGGTGTCCTCACCGTCCCGATAGTAGTCTTCTCCGAAATTTTGTTTGCATAAAGCAAGTATGAGCACAACTACTGTGCTCGCAAGTTACACCCAATATGGAATTGTAATGCATGCATAAGGTAAACAAAGGACATTGGCGAGGTTATTTTATGTAGCGGCAGTTTAATTTAAATAATCATAATAGATTGCAAGGTCATTTTCATACATTAATTAAAATCATATTTTAAATGACAATTGAATAATGTGGATAACCTCCAAGAAAGGTGATGGATATCCTCCAATCACAATGGCTAACCGCCTAATTTTTCCCACAGACTAACCATCCCGAAAACATCTGTTGAAACCATTTTAAAACCAAAAACAAGTCTAACTCAAAGTGGCTTTGCTAGCATGTCCATGATCATGACGCGCTATTCAATAGTTTTCTACTCTGCAGAGTTTGTACAGCTTTACCCACACGAGATATTATACCCTTTGTGTCGGCCAATCCACGCTTCCTAAGGCGTGTGACAGAGCAAATATCACAAGGTCGTTATAATGATCTACCTCACAATACTCGTGCCCGCTAAGGTTTCGCTTCCATTGGACTAACCATCCTCCCGGAGCCCCTCTTGCGCCATGTGGGACTCTTGTCTAACCAACACCCACTCCTACAACATGGCACGAATATCTATGAGGTATCCCAAATTATTAAGCCAGGTCCTTCCCATACAGGACATGTGGTGGTATGTTTTGGCATAGCAAAGGAACGCCAAAGGCCGGTCCTTAATTGACTTGGGCGTCTTTCCAATTAAACCCGGGCTTTAATCCTAACCAGATTAAACCGTGCATAAACTCGCACCCACCTTTCATCCGTTACGCCCAAGTCCAAACCATCTTTATTTTATTTAGTAAAACCACCTTTACAATAACATTATGGTAAAACAATACCATAGGTTCAAGTTTAAACAAATTTGTAATGATTTGGCTTGGCTAAATCCTCCCAAAATCAAAATCATGGTTTGAGCATTTGCTAAGCATTTCCAAACGATTTATCTATGGTGACAAGGGATGACATTTCAATATTCAAGGTTGGCCATACAACGACAAATGGAATAACTAAGCATTTAAACAAGGTATTAAAATAATTGACTAAAAATATGCATGCAATAATAATTTTAAAAACTGAATTAAATAACTTTAACATAGTAGGTGCAACATGGTCAAAGTGTAACTTGCCTTCGCTGAAGTCTTGAAATTCTAAAGCTTCGGAAGAATCAAATTCCCCGGAATCGTCGTAATCTAAACGTGAAAATACGACAATCAATTGAAATTCAAATAAATACAAGACGACAGTTTAACTAACTCCAAATAAAATACCTATATTTTATTTGGCTAGATAATAATTTTATAAGATTTTATAAATTTGAAACACTCAATTTGGAAACAGGAAATAAAAGCTATGAATTTTGCAAGTTTAAATCCTAAATTTGCAATTTAAATAGTTTAACTAAAAAAAAGACAAGTTAAACTAATTCCATATAAACTAATTTTATTTTATTAAGCTAGATAATCTTTTTATAAAATTTTAGAAACTTAATTCACAAAATTTGGAGTTGGAATTCAGATGATATGAATTTTACAAATTTAAATCTAAATTTGGAATTTAAATGAATTTCTAAATTCTAAAACATAACTAAAATGAACTCCAAATTGAATAATTATATTTTATTTAGTTAGATAATAATTTTCTAAGAATTTAGCAATTTGAATCATCTAATTGGGAACTAGGATGAATAAGTTATGAATTTTACAATTTAAATCCTAAATCGCCATTTTAATCAATTTCCGAATTATTCTCCTAAAGGAAAATCTATTAATGCGAATCGACGCCAAAGAAGTGGAATTTCGAATTTAATTTAATTTAAAATGATTTACGACAATGGGGCCTCGTGTCATAGACACGGTCCATGTGGACCAAGTCCACGGGACTTGGCGCCGCGAGGAGGTGGCGCGTGTGTGCGACGTGGTCGCCACGTAGGCAACCACGTGGGCTCTGGGGCTGACGTGACGCTCGTGGCGCTTCGCGTGGCGCGTGGCAAGGCCACCGCGATGGCGGCAGCACGGCCACAGGACCTAGGGTCGCCACATAAAGGCACCTGGCGAAGCGGTGTGAGGCGGCGTTAGGAAGAGGAGGAGACGGTGAGTCTAGGGCGCCACCCACGCGACGAGGAGGGGCGGAGGTGGTGGCGAGGAAGATCGGCGCGGCGGCTACGGTTGAAAGCGACTTGGGCGCTCGGGGTCCTCCGACGAGGCGAGGGCGCAGCAAGCCAGCGCCGAGGCGAGGCGAATGGTGGTGGCGGCGGGGACGCGTCGTCTACGGCGGCGGCGGAATCGACGGTTGAAGCGCGCGGTGGCCGGCGTGAAGGAGCTCCGATTCCGGCGAACAGAGAGCTCGGGAGAAGGAGTGAATGGGGGAAATGAGTTGAGGAGGAAGAGCCGCACCCGGTGCTCCCTTTTATAGGGGCCGGGGCGGAGGGGAGGAGGAGATCGCGCGCAAGGACGTGGCGGCGGCGGTTGCGGCGTGCGGCCGAGTCGTGCGCGGAGAAGAGGGGAGAGAGGGGGAGTGGGGGCGGCTCGTGCGTGCGGTTCGCGCGCACGCACGCGCGAAGATCGGGGTGGTTGGGGGAGGTGGCCCCGAAGCTCCCAAGCGGCGACAATGGCGGTTCTGTGCGGCGGTTAGAGGTGGAAGGAGGTGGGGAGGAAGATGGGTGGCGGCCGTTGGATTTGAAATCGGTGGCCAAGGAAAGGGGGCGGCGTGGAGCGATGTGGGCCGTCGGATGTGCATCCGACGGTGGAGGGAGAGGGGAGTGGGAGGTGAGGGAGATGGGGGCGTGGGTGGGCGGCTCAGCACAAGATGGAGAGAGGAAGTGGGCCGAGCTAGGGTTTCGGCCCAAGCACTGTTAAGAGTTTTCTTTTAGTTTTCTATTTTAAATAATCTGGTTAATTCCTTTTAGACTTAGAAAATAGCAAAAAGAGTCCAAAAATTCTACAAAAATTCTCATAAATCCTTAGAGACATTTTAGACTTAATAAAATTATTCCCAACTTAAACTTGATAATAAA
This sequence comes from Phyllostachys edulis, assembly GCA_036346405.1. Classification (NCBI taxonomy): domain Eukaryota; kingdom Viridiplantae; phylum Streptophyta; class Magnoliopsida; order Poales; family Poaceae; genus Phyllostachys; species Phyllostachys edulis. The sequence continues at coordinate 6,587,045 of CM070566.1, forward strand.
TTTTGAAATTAGATTATTTTAGGTTTAAAACATTTAGGAAAAAGCTTTTAAAATTTCAGAAAATTCACAAACTCAAATAAATTTTAAACTTTAACCAAAATTGAAATTTTGGGCTGTTACAAACCTCCCCTTAAGGGAATCTCGACCGAGATTCGGATTGATTGGCGAAGGTGGGGATACCCGCTTTAATGTCTTCTTCCGCTCCCAAGTGGCTTCACTTTCGGTGGTGGCTCCCTCGAACTTTGTATGAACGGATGATCTTGTTCCGAGTGACACGCTCTGCGCCCGAGAATCTTGATCGGTTGTTCCACATAAGTGAGGTCTTCTTGAAGATCAATGCTTTCGGATGGGTCGATCTTGAGCACTCAAGGCACTTCTTTAGTCGTGAAACATGGAAGACATTGTGGACGGCGGATAAGGATGCTGGTAGCTCGAGCTGATATGCAACTTCACCTCTTCTTGCCAAAATCTTGTAAGGTCGCACAAATCTGGGTGCAAGTTTTCCTTTGGTTCGGAACCTTCTTACTCCTCGGAGTGGAGTAACTCGGAGATAGACAAAATCTCCTTCTGCAAAGGTCAACTCTCGCCGACGATTATCAGCATAACTCTTCTGTCGGGTTTGAGCTACTTTCAGATGCTCTCTTATTGCCTTAACCTTACTTTCAGCTTCTTTGATCAACTCTGGCCCAAAGAACTGATGCTCTCCTACTTCATCCCATAGAAGCGGAGTTCTGCATTTCCTGCCATACAAAGCCTCAAATGGGGACATTTGAAGACTGGCTTGGTAGCTATTGTTATACGAAAATTCTGCATAGGGCAAATTCTTGTCCCAACTTTTTCCGTAATCCAAGGCGCAGGCTCGAAGCATGTCTTCAAGAATCTGGTTGACTCGTTCGGTCTGGCCATCCGTCTGCGGATGATATGCAGTGCTGAAATTGAGTCTGGTTCCCAAAGCTTCATGCGCACTCGCCAAAATCTTGACGTAAGCGTGATCCTCTGTCGGACACGATCTTCTTGGGTACTCCATGCGCATGACTATCTTGGCCATATACAATTCTGCCAACTTACTGCTCGGGTAGGTGGTCTTGACTGGAAGGAAGTGAGCTACTTTCGTTAACCGATCAATTATCACCCAGATGGAATCACATCCTGACTGAGTCCTAGGAAGTCCGGTGATGAAATCCATACCAACTTCTTCCCACTTCCACTCGGGATCGGTAGCAGTTGTAACAAACGGCGGGTCTTTGATGTTCTGCCTTGACTCGCCGACAAACATCACAACAGACTCTGAACTCGGCAATTTCCGCTTCATCTCGACCCACCAATATCTTTCCTTAAGATCTGGTACATCTTGGTCTTGCCAGGTGAATGGAATAAGGCGACTCATGGGCTTCCTTCAGAATCGACTGCTTTAAATCCTGCTGATCCGGTACGCAGATGCGGTTCCCGAACCACACTGTTCCTTCCTCAACTTCGGTGAATCCTGAAGCTTTGCCTCTTCTCATATTCTTCTTGATCTTCTTGATGTCTTCATCTACTAATTGCTTTTCTTTGATCTGACTCTGAAGTGTTGGTTGAACTTCCAAAGCATTCACACATCCTTGCTCAACAATCTCCAAGTTCAGATGCTTCAATTCTTCATACAACTCTGGCTGATTCTCTGAACCAAGATGGTATTGCAACACGCCTTCTGCTCGGGGCATCGCGAACTACATTTGCCTTGCTGGGATGGTAATGGATCTCAAGGTCATAATCCTTTATCAATTCTAGCCATCTTCTCTGCCGGAGATTAAGGTCGGACCGAGTGAATATGTACTTCAGACTCTTATGATCCGTGAAAACTTCGTGATTCTGGGCGAGGTAATGACGCCAGATCTTCAATGCATGCACAATCGCATTTGCTAGCTCAAGGTCATGAGTTGGATAATTCCTTCATGTGGCCTCAATCGACGAGATCGAAGATACTGACCTTGCCCTCCCTGCATCAATACGCAACCGAAGTCCTTGACGAGAGGCGCCGCAGAAAATCACAAAATCTTTATGAATATCTGGTAGGACCAATACAGTCTTTGAAACTAGTCTCGTCTTGACTCTTGGAAACTCTCCTCGCAAGCATCTGTCCATTCAAATTTCTTTTCCTTCTTGAAGTTGAGTCATTGGTCTTGCTAATTTGGAGAAACCTTCAATGAATCTGCGGTAATACCCACCAATCCAAGGAAACTTCTCACCTCTGTGACAAACTTGGGTTGTTTCCAATCCATTACCGCTCGACTTTGGTGGATCTCGGCAAATCCCACGACACAATATGTCCAAGGAATGCCACTTGACTTAGCCAAAATTCGTGACTTTTTGAATTTGGCATAAAGTTGGTTCTCCCCGAGTTTTCCCAAAATTAACTGAGGTGGTTCTCATGTTCTTCTTCATTCTTCGAATAGACGAGGATGTCATCGATGAAAACAACCACAAACTTATCCAAGAATTCCATGAACACTTTGTTCATCATATTCATGAAATAAGCAGGGGCGTTCGTCAAACCGAAAGACATTACTGTAAACTCGTATAGTCCATATCTGGTGGTGAAAGCTGTCTTCGGAATATCTTCTGGTCTAATCTTCAGTTGGTGATAACCAGATCTCAAATCAATCTTCGAGAAGACACTTGCTCCTTTCAGTTGATCGAACAGGTCATCAATCCTAGGTAGCGGGTACTTGTTCTTGATTGTCACTTCATTGAGTGACCTATAATCCACACACGTCCTCATACTATTGTCTTTCTTCTTGACAAATAAAACAGGTGCTCCCCAAGGTGATGAACTGGGTCGAATATATCCCTTGCTCCTCAATTCTTCAATCTGTTTCTTCATCTCTGCCAATTCATTGGCCGGCATTCTGTAGGGTCTCTTCGAGATTGGAGCGGTCCCTGGGACTAAGTCAATTAGGAACATTATGTCCCTGTCTGGTGGCATGCCGGGTAAATCATCAGGAAAGACGTCTGGAAATTCTTGCACCACTGGTATATCTTCAAGCTTTAACTCCTTCAAGCTGGTCAGAATGGAACTTCCTCCGGTACAGGTATTGGGCTTGAACTCAACTGTGACTCCTTCCTCATTGGTGAGAGTAATAGACCTATGGGACAATTCTATCCGTCCTTGATTCTTGGCTAGCAGTCCATTCCAAGTATTACATCCGGACCTTGAGAATGCAAGACTATCAAGTCGCCATGAAGTAAACTCAGGATATCTCCAGGTAAGATTCGGGCATAGAGGCGGTTCTCATTTCGAGCCGGGAATGGATTATCATAGGATTACTTAATGGAGAAATAGGTAACCCATTTTGCCCACAAACTTATTGGATACAAAAGAATGCGAAGCTCGGAATCAAAGCAGTAATCTTTGCCGTATCGAATTAACAAGCGTACCAGGGCGACGTCTGTGTCTTTGCTGAGCTTCCTCTGCTGTGACGTGATTCACACGTCCCTTCGTGAACTGGCCCGCCGGCTTTGGGGTGCCGCCGGTGGCTGGTACTCCTGATGCTGGCCTGATTGGTGTTGCAGACTGCTGCTTCTTCGGGCACTTGTTGGCATAGTGTCCTGTCTCGTTGCAATGGAAGCACGTCACTCCTGCTGCTGATGAAGTTGGGTTCTTTTGCTGAAACTGGCCTGCAGATGCATTGTTGCGGAAGTCGGAAGAGTTGGAGCGCTGTGCCGGTACTGGAGCTCTGGGTGTAGAAGACTGGAACCTTCCACTCTGAGGTGGCTGAGGCTGAGCAAAACGAGGCTTGGGTTGCCCTCCAGAGTTGAACTTCTGAGCGGCCATCCTCCGCTTGCGGTTCTCCATCTGCAGATGTTTGGCCTCTGGCGAAAAGCTTTATTCACTAGCTGCTGGAAGTCACAGTAGTCATTGGAGACCACCGTGGCGAGATCTCATCATTCAAACCATCCATGAACCTTTCCTGCCTTTCTTCATCACTAGCCACGTCTGCTGGGGCATAGCGAGCAAGCTGGTTGAACTTGTGCAGGTATTCACCCACTGTGCGGTTGCCTTGTTTGGTAGCGTGGAACTCTTTCTTCTTGAGGTCATTATCCTCATGGGATATGTGCATGGCGAAAGCCCGCACAAACTCCTTCCAGGTGATAGTCTGCGCATCAGCATGGGAGATATTGTAGTTATCCCACCATTCTGATGCGGGACCGGTGAGCTGGTGAGAGGCAAACAGGACTCTCTCACGATCAGTACACTGAGTGACATCCAGCTTCTTCCCGATTTGCGGATCCATCATCGGCATCCATCGGCTCTGTCTTCTTTGGAGAAGGTCGGTGGGCGCATGCGCATAAAATCCGCCATGGTCAATCTCTGCGAGGTGGAGGTAGTGGTGCGATCCGAGATGTTGCTCGACATTCTGCGGCTGCCGAGGGATCGAGCTAGGAGGTTAATCGATGATTACGGTTTTCCATCATCGACGTAATCTGGTCCTTCGGTGGTGGCGGTGGTGGTTCTTTGAGGATCCTCCCTGTAATCTGCGTCTTCGTTTCCCGACCTCGGACACGCCCGCTGCAGATGCGGTGGTCACCATCTGCTAGAACTCCAAAGATTTAGGAGAGATAGACAGATAGGAAGTTCTAAAGGGGTAAATTCTATGACCCAAGAACACAAAGAGCACACAAGACAAAGAGCAGATTTTTCCAAAAAGTTCCTTTATTAATTCATTTTATTCAAAGATTATGGCTACCACAAATAAGATAGTAGCTCATACTTGCAACTAAAGATCGAGCTAAAGGAAGATAACCACTATGGGGTCTTGGGGTATAATCCGGCTCACTAGAGCTAGCCTCACGGCCTTGTAGCTAGCTAGCTCTGCGATTACGGTCTTGACTTCTCCTCTGCCTCTGTAGCTGCTCGGCGGTGAGCAAGTCATTCAAGGTGTTCCCATAGGCGTAGTCCAATGCCTTAGCCAGATCTACCTGGTGCGTTAGCTCGGGAGAATCTTCGTCTCTGGCGGAGTTGAAAGTACTGTCGAGCCGAGTCGGAATGTGCATCGGGTAGTAATGAAACCCGGTGCCCTGAAGGCGATGATCATAGGTGTAGCGAAGGTGGCGAACTGCCTCCCTTGCCGCATCCTGCATGCCCTCATCAAAGGTGTCGCGCCGGATCGGAGCGTCAAAGACGTGGAAGGCGGTGTCGGTGCAAGGTTGGAGTAGATGAGCACCTCTACTCTCCACAGTTGTTGTTCTTCCACCTAGTACTTGAATCCTTGGAAAGTTGGCCTCTTCCGGTAACCCAAGTGCTGCATCATTTCCCAAAGTATCTCGGCCCAAGATCGAAGAAAGGCTCGTGGGAAGTAGCATCCGGTCTTTCAGCCATCTAAAATTTTGAGAGGGAGATGAGTTAGTAAATATTTTAGAGAAAGAGGTTGAGAAGGAGTCGGGATAGACTCAAAATAGTTTTAGTTTTTGAAAATAAGTCCTTAAGACAATTCTAAGGCCACGACCTCGATCGACATGGCTCGATACCACTTTTGTCGGACCCGAACGAAAGATCCCTAACCCTCTCGTGTTCATACACCATCCAGATTTCCGGTGTACGATTACAAAAATGATAACATAACCAAATCTCGCATTTCATTAATAGTAAATCGAGTTCGATACAATTGGGCATGAAGCCAAATAAAGAAGTAAATAACACAATGAAATAAAAAGATAGTAGTAGGCGAACGATCCGCCACAGTAATCGCTGGGCGACCTAAGCGTCGGTGTCCTCACCGTCCTGATAGTAGTCTTCTCCTGAAATTTTGTTTGCATAAAGCAAGTATGAGCACAACTACCGTGCTCGCAAGTTACACCCAATATGGAATTGTAATGCATGCATAAGGTAAACAAAGGACATTGGCGTGGTTATTTTATGAAAAAGCAGCTTTAATTTAAATAATCATAATAGATTGTAAGGCCATTTTCATACATTAATTAAAATCATATTTTAAATGACAATTGAATAATGTGGATAACCTCCAAGAAAGGTGATGGATATCCTCCAATCACAATGGCTAACCGCCCAATTTTTCCCACAGGACTAACCATCCTGAAAACATCTGTTGAAACCATTTTAAAACCAAAAACAAGTCTAACTCAAAGTGGCTTTGCTAGCATGTCCATGATCATGACGCGCTATTCAATAGTTTTCTACTCTGCAGAGTTTGTATAGCTTTACCCACACGAGATATTATACCCTTTGTGTCGGCCAATCCACGCTTCCTAAGGCGTGTGTGAGCAAATATCACAAGGTCGTTATAATGATCTACCTCACAATACTCGTGCCCGCTAAGGTTTCGCTTCCATTGACTAACCATCCTCCAGAGCCCCTCTTGCGCCATGTGGGACTACTTGTCTAACCAACACCCACTCCTACAACATGGCACGAATATCTATGAGGTATCCCAAATTATTAAGCCAGGTCCTTCCCATACAGGACATGTGGTGGTACGTTTTGGCATAGCAAAGGAACGCTCAAAGGCCGGTCCTTAATTGACATGAGCGTCTTTCCAATTAAACCCCGGGCTTTAATCCTAACCAGATTAAACCCGTGCATAAACCTGCACCCACCTTTCATCCGTTACGCCCAAGTCCAAACCATCTTTATTTTATTTAGTAAAACCACCTTTACAATAACATTATGGTAAAACAATACCATAGGTTCAAGTTTAAACAAATTTGTAATGATTTGGCTTGGCTAAATCCTCCCAAAATCAAAATCATGGTTTGAGCATTTGCTAAGCATTTCCAAACGATTTATCTATGGTGACAAGGGATGACATTTCAATATTCAAGGTTGGCCATACAACGACAAATGGAATAACTAAGCATTTAAACAAGGTATTAAAATAATTGACTAAAAATATGCATGCAATAATAATTTTAAAACTGAATTAAATAACTTTAACATAGTAGGTGCAACATGGTCAAAGTGTAACTTGCCTTCGCTGAAGTCTTGAAATTCTAAAGCTTGGAAGAATCAAATTTTAATCGTCAGTAATCTAAGCGTGAAAATCGACAATCAATTGAAATTCAAATAAATACAAGACGACAGTTTAACTAACTCCAAATAAAATACCTATATTTTATTTGGCTAGATAATAATTTTATAAGATTTTATAAATTTGAAACACTCAATTTGGAAACAGGAAATAAAAGCTATGAATTTTGCAAGTTTAAATCCTAAATTTGCAATTTAAATAGTTTAACTAAAAAAGACAAGTTAAACTAATTCCATATAAACTAATTTTATTTTATTAAGCTAGATAATCTTTTTATAAAATTTTAGAAACTTAATTCACAAAATTTGGAGTTGGAATTGAGATGATATGAATTTTACAAATTTAAATCTAAATTTGGAATTTAAATGAATTTCTAAATTCTAAAACAGAACTAAAATGAACTCCAAATTGAATAATTATATTTTATTTAGTTAGATAATAATTTTCTAAGAATTTAGCAATTTGAATCATCTAATTGGGAACTAGGATGAATAAGTTATGAATTTTACAATTTAAATCCTAAATCGCCATTTTAATCAATTTCGAATTATTTTCCTAAAGGAAAATCTATTAATGTGCAATCGACGCCAAAGGTGGAATTTCGGAATTTAATTTAATTTAAAATGATTTCGACAATGGGGCCTCGTGTCATAGACACGGTCCATGTGGACCAAGTCCACGGACTTGGCGCCACGGGAGGTGGCGCGTGTGTGCGGCGTGGGCGCCACGTAGGCAACCACGTGGGCTCTGGGCTGACGTGACGCTCGTGGCGCTCGCGTGGCGCGCACGCGTGGCAAGGCCACGCGGCGCAGGGCGGCGGCATGGCGAGGGACCTAGGGTCGCCGGCCTTAAAGGTACTGCCATGCAGCGGTGAGGCGGCGTTAGGAAGAGGAGGAGACGGTGAGTCTAGGGCGCCACCCACGCGACGAGGAGGGGACGGAGGTGGCGGCGGCGAGAAGATGCGGCGCGCGGCTACGGTTGAAGGCGACTTCGGCGCCGGGGTCCTCCGACGAGGCGAGGGGCGAATAGCAACAAGGCCGAGGCGAGGCGAATGGTGGTGGCGGCGGGACGCGCTGCCTCACGGGCGGCATGAATCGGCAGTTGAAGCGGTGGTGGCGGCGTGAAGGATCTCCGATTCCGTGAACAGAGAGCTCTGGAGAAGGAGTGAATGGGGAAATGAGTTGAGGAGGAAGAGAGCGCACCGGTGCTCCTTTTATAGGGGCCGGGGAGGGGGGGGAGATCACGCGCAAGGACGTGGCGGCGGCGGTTGCGGCGTCTTGGCGAAGTCGTTCATGGAGAAGAGGGAGAGAGGGGAGTGGGGCGGCTCGCAGGCGTGTTCAAGACAGACCACGCGCCAAGATCGGGGTGGTTGGGGAGGTGGCCCCAAGCTCCCAAGCGGCGATAATGGCGGTTCTGGCGGCGGTTAGAGGTGGAAGGAGGTGGGGAGGAAGATGGGTGGCGGCGTTGGATTTGAAATCGGTGGCCAAGGAAAGAGGCGGCGTGGAGCGATGTGGGGCGTCGGATGTGCATCCGACGGTGGAGGAGAGGGGTGGGAGGTGAGGGAGATGGGGGCGGGTGGGCTGGGCCGCCAAGATGGAGAGAGGAAGTGGGCCGAGCTAGGGTTTCGCCCAAGCACTGATAAGAGTTTTTTTTAGTTTTCTATTTTAAATAATCTGTTAATTCCTTTTAGACTTAGAAAATAGCAAAAGAGTCCAAAAATTCTACAAAAATTCTCATAAATCCTTAGAGACATTTTAGACTTAATAAAATTATTCCCAACTTAAACTTGATAATAAATTTTGAAATTAGATTATTTTAGGTTTAAAACATTTAGGAAAAAGCTTTTAAAATTTCAGAAAATTCACAAACTCAAATAAATTTTAAACTTTAACCAAAATTGAAATTTTGGGCTGTTACAAACCTCCCCCCCTTAAGGGAATCTCGACCCCGAGATTCAGGATTGACTGGCGAGAAGGTGGGGATACCCAGTTTTAATGTCTTCTTCCCGCTCCCAAGTGGCTTCACTTTCAGGGTGGTGGCTCCACTGAACTTTGTATGAACGGATGATCTTGTTCCGAGTGACACGCTCTGCGACGTCCAGAATCTTGATCGGTTGTTCCACATAAGTGAGGTCTTCTTGAAGATCAATGCTTTCCAGAAGGGTCTGATCTTCAGGCACTCGAAGGCACTTCTTTAGCTGTGAAACATGGAAGACATTGTGGACGGCGGATAAGGATGCTGGTAGCTCGAGCTGATATGCAACTTCACCTCTTCTTGCCAAAATCTTGTAAGGTCGCACAAATCTGGGTGCAAGTTTTCCTTTGGTTCGGAACCTTCTTACTCCTCGGAGTGGAGTAACTCGGAGATAGACAAAATCTCCTTCTGCAAAGGTCAACTCTCGCCGACGATTATCAGCATAACTCTTCTATCGGGTTTGAGCTACTTTCAGATGCTCTCTTATTGCCTTAACCTTACTTTCAGCTTCTTTGATCAACTCTGGCCCAAAGAACTGATGCTCTCCTACTTCATCCCATAGAAGCGGAGTTCTGCATTTCCTGCCATACAAAGCCTCAAATGGGGACATTTGAAGACTAGCTTGGTAGCTATTGTTATACGAAAATTCTGCATAGGGCAAATTCTTGTCCCAACTTTTTCCGTAATCCAAGGCGCAGTTCAAGCATGTCTTCAAGAATCTGGTTGACTCGTTCGGTCCGCCATCCGTCTGCGGATGATATGCGATCTTGAAATTGAGTCTGGTTCCCAAAGCTTCATGCAGACTCGCCAAAATCTTGACGTGCGTGATCCTCTCGTCGGACACGATCTTCTTGGGTACTCCATGCGCATGCACTATCTTGGCCATATACAATTTCGCCAACTTATCGCTCGGGTAGGTGGTCTTGATCGAAGGAAGTGAGCTACTTTAGTTAACCGATCAATTATCACCCAGATGGAATCACATCCTCGACCGAGTCCTAGGAAGTCGGTGATGAAATCCATACCAACTTCTTCCCACTTCCACTCGGGGATCGTAGCAGTTGTAACAAACCGGTGGTCTTTGATGTTCGCCTTGACTCACCGACAAACATCACAACGGGCTCTTAACTCAGCAATTTCCGCTTCATCTCGACCCACCAATATCTTTCCTTAAGATCCTGGTACATCTTGGTACCGCCAGGTGAATGGAATAAGGCGACTCATGGGCTTCCTTGAGAATCGATCGCTTTAAATCCTGCCGATCCGAGACGCAGATGCGTTCCCGAACCACACTGTTCCTTCCTCAACTTCGTGAATCAAGCTTTGCCTCTTCTCATATTCTTCTTGATCTTCTTGATGTCTTCATCTACTAATTGCTTTTCTTTGATCCGACTCAAGTGTTGGTTGAACTTCCAAAGCATTCACACATCCTTGCTCAACAATCTCCAAGTTCAGATGCTTCAATTCTTCATACAACTCTGGCTGATTCTCCTGAACCAAGATGGTATTGCAATACGCCTTCTCGCTCGGGGCATCCGCGAACTACATTTGCCTTGCCCGGATGGTAATGGATCTCAAGGTCATAATCCTTTATCAATTCTAGCCATCTTCTCTGTCGGAGATTAAGGTCGGACTGAGTGAATATGTACTTCAGACTCTTATGATCCGTGAAAACTTCGCAGCGGTTACCGATGAGGTAATGACGCCAGATCTTCAATGCATGCACAATCGCTGCTAGCTCAAGGTCATGAGTTGGATAATTCCCTTCATGTGGCCTCAACTGACGAGATGCGTAAGATACAGCCTTGCCCTCCTGCATCAATACGCAACCGAGTCCTTGACGAGAGGCGTCGCAGAAAATCACAAAATCTTTATGAATATCTGGTAGGACCAATACAGGTGCTGAAACTAGTCTCGTCTTCAGCTCTTGGAAACTCTCCTCGCAAGCATCTGTCCATTCAAATTTCTTTTCCTTCTTCAGAAGTTGAGTCATTGGTCTTGCTAATTTGGAGAAACCTTCAATGAATCTGCGGTAATACCCAGCCAATCCAAGGAAACTTCTCACCTCTGTGACAAACTTGGGTTGTTTCCAATCCATTACCGCTTCGACTTTGGCTGGATCTACGGCAAATCCCCCTGCTGACACAATATGTCCAAGGAATGCCACTTGACTTAGCCAAAATTCGCACTTGCTGAATTTGGCATAAAGCTGGTTCTCCCTGAGTTTTCCCAAAATTAATCTGAGGTGGTTCTCATGTTCTTCTTCATTCTTCGAATAGACGAGGATGTCATCGATGAAAACAACCACAAACTTATCCAAGAATTCCATGAACACTTTGTTCATCATATTCATGAAATAAGCGAGGCGTTCGTCAAACCGAAAGACATTATCAGAACTCGTATAGTCCATATCCGTGGTGAAAGTCTTCGAATATCTTCGGTCTAATCTTGATTGGTGATAACCGGATCTCAAATCAATCTTCGAGAAGACACTTGCTCCTTTCAGCTTGATCGAACAGTCATCAATCCTAGGTAGCGGTACTTGTTCTTGATTGTCACTTCATTGAGTGACCTATAATCCACACATCCTCATACTATTGTCTTTCTTCTTGACAAATAAAACAGTGCTCCCCAAGGTGATGAACTGGTGAATATATCCCTTGCTCCTCAATTCTTCAATCTGTTTCTTCATCTCTGCCAATTCATTGGCCGGCATTCTGTAGGGTCTCTTCGAGATTGGAGCGGTCCCTGGGACTAAGTCAATTAGGAACATTATGTCCCTGTCTGGTGGCATGCCGGGTAAATCATCAGGAAAGACGTCTGGAAATTCTTGCACCACTGGTATATCTTCAAGCTTTAACTCCTTCAAGCTGGTCAGAATGGAACTTCCTCCGGTACAGGTATTGGGCTTGAACTCAACTGTGACTCCTTCCTCATTGGTGAGAGTAATAGACCTATTGGCACAATCTATCCGTCCTTGATTCTTGGCTAGCCAGTCCATTCCAAGTATTACATCCGCACCTTGAGAATGCAAGACTATCAAGTCTCGCCATGAAGTAAACTCCTGATATCTCCAGGTAAGATTCGCATAGAGAAGCGGTTCTCATTTACGAGCCCGGGAATGGATTATCATAGGATTACTTAATGGAGAAATAGGTAACCCATTTTTGCCCACAAACTTATTGGATACAAAAGAATGCGAAGCTCGGAATCAAGCAATCGATCTTTGGTATCGAATTAACAAGAAACGCACCAAGGACGGCGTCTGTGTCTTTCGAGCTTCCTCTGCTGGACGTGATTCACACGCCCTTCGTGAATCGCCCGCCGCTTTGGGGTGCCGCCGGTGGCTGGTACTCGATGCCGGCTGATTGGTGTTGCGATCGCCGCTTCTTCGGGCACTTGTTGGCATAGTGTCTGTCTCGTTGCAATGGAAGCACGTCCTCCTGCCGCCGATGAAGTTGGGTTCTTTTGTTAAACCGCTCGCAGATGCATTGTTGCGAAGTCGGAAGAGTTGGAGCGTCTTGCGTCAGATCGAGCTCTGGGTGTAGAAGATCGAACCTTCCACTCGAGGTGGCCGAGGCCGAGCAAAACGAGGCTTGGGTTGCCCTCCGAGTTGAACTTCGAGCGCCATCCTCCGCTTATGTTCTCCATCTGCAGATGTTTGGCCTCTGGCGAAAAGCTTTATTCACTAACCGCTGGAAGTCGGTGTAGTCATTGGAGACCAGTAATCGAGATCTCATCATTCAAACCATCCATGAACCTTTCTCGCCTTTCTTCATCACTAGCCACGTCTCTTTGGGGCATAGCGAGCAAAATTGGTTGAACTTGTGCAGTATTCACCCACCGTGCGGTTGCCTTGTTTGAGCGCTGTGGAACTCTTTCTTCTTCAGGTCATTATCCTCGCGGGGATATGTGCATGGCTAAAAGCCCGCACAAACTCCTTCCAGTGATAGTCGCGATCAAGATGGGAGATATTGTAGTTATCCCACCATTACGATGCGGGACCGGTGATTTGGTGAGAGGCAAACAGACTCTCTCACGATCAAGACATCGAGTGACATCCAATTTCTTCCCGATTTCGCGGATCCGATCATCGGCATCCATCGGCTCAGGTCTTCTTTGGAGAAGGTCGGTGGGCGACATCGCATAAAATCCGCCATGGTCAATCTCTGCGAGGTGGAGGTAGTGGTGCGATCCGAGATGTTGCTCAGACATTCTGCAGCTGCCGAGGGATCGAGCTAGGAGGTTAATCGATGATTACGGTTTTCCATCATCGACGTAATCTGGTCCTTGGTGGTGGCGGTGGTGGTTCTTTGAGGATCCTCCGTAATCTGCGTCTTCGTTGCCCGAGCCTCGGACATCGCCATCGCCGCAGACGGTGGTCACCATCTGCTAGAACTCCAAAGATTTAGGAGAGATAGAGCAGATAGGAAGTTCTAAAGGGGTAAATTCTAATGACCCAAGAACACAAAGAGCACACAAGACAAAGAGCAGATTTTTCCAAAAAGTTCCTTTATTAATTCATTTTATTCAAAGATTATGGCTACCACAAATAAGATAGTAGCTCATACTTCGCAACTAAAGATCGAGCTAAAGGGAAGATAACCACTATGGGGTACTGGGGGTATAATCCGGCTCACTAGAGCTAGCCTCGCCGGCCTTGTAGCTAGCTAGCTCTGCAGTTACGGTCTTCAGCTTCTCCTCTGCCTCCTGTAGCCTGTTCTGAGCGGTGAGCAAGTCATTCAAGGTGTTCCCATAGGCGTAGTCCAATGCCTTAGCCAGATCTACCTGGTGCGTTAGCTCGGGAGAATCTTCGTCTCTGGCGGAGTTGAAAGTACTGTCGAGCCGAGTCGGAATGTGCATCGGGTAGTAATGAAACCCGGTGCCCTGAAGGCGATGATCATAGGTGTAGCGAAGGTGGCGAACTGCCTCCCTTGCCGCATCCTGCATGCCCTCATCAAAGGTGTCATACGGACGGAGCGCCAAAGACGTGGAAGACGGTGTCCGGTGCAAGGTTGGAGTAGATGAGCACCTCTACTCTCCACAGCTGTTGTTCTTCCACCTAGTACTTGAATCCTTGGAAAGTTGGCCTCTTCCCAGAACCCATGTGCTGCATCATTTCCCAAAGTATCTCAGCCCAGTATCCAGTAAAGGCTCCGTGGGAAGTAGCATCCGGTCTTTCAGCCATCTAAAATTTTGAGAGGGAGATGAGTTAGTAAATATTTTAGAGAAAGAGGTTGAGAAGGAGTCGGGATAGACTCAAAATAGTTTTAGTTTTTGAAAATAAGTCCTTAAGACAATTCTAAGGCCACGACCTACAGTCGACATGGCTCTGATACCACTTTTGTCGGACCCGGGAACGAAAGATCCCGAACCCTCTGTGTTCATACACCAGTCCAGGATTTCCGGTGTACACAGTTACAAAAATGATAACATAACCAAATCTCGCATTTCATTAATAGTAAATCAGAGTTCGATACAATTGGGCATGAAGCCAAATAAAGAAGTAAATAACACAGCGGAAATAAAAAGATAGTAGTAGGCCAGAACGATCCGCCACAGGCAATCGTCTGGGGGCGTAGCCTAGGCGTCGGTGTCCTCACCGTCCTGATAGTAGTCTTCTCCTGAAATTTTGTTTGCATAAAGCAAGTATGAGCACAACTACCGTGCTCGCAAGTTACACCCAATATGGAATTGTAATGCATGCATAAGGTAAACAAAGGACATTGGCAGGGTTATTTTATGTAAGCGTTAGTTTAATTTAAATAATCATAATAGATTGTAAGGCCATTTTCATACATTAATTAAAATCATATTTTAAATGACAATTGAATAATGTGGATAACCTCCAAGAAAGGTGATGGATATCCTCCAATCACAATGGCTAACCGCCTAATTTTTCCCACAGACTAACCATCCCGAAAACATCTGTTGAAACCATTTTAAAACCAAAAACAAGTCTAACTCAAAGTGGCTTTGCTAGCATGTCCATGATCATGACGCGCTATTCAATAGTTTTCTACTCGCAGAGTTTGTATAGCTTTACCCACACGAGATATTATACCCTTTGTGTCGGCCAATCCACGCTTCCTAAGGCGTGACAGAGCAAATATCACAAGGCCGTTATAATGATCTACCTCACAATACTCGTGCCCGCTAAGGTTTCGCTTCCATTGACTAACCATCCTCCAGAGCCCCTCTTGCGCCATGTGGGACTCTTGTCTAACCAACACCCACTCCTACAACATGGCACTAATATCTATGAGGTATCCCAAATTATTAAGCCAGTCCTTCCCATACAGACATGTGGTGGTACGTTTTGGCATAGCAAAGGAACGCCAAAGGCCGGTCCTTAATTGACATGAGCGTCTTTCCAATTAAACCCCGGCTTTAATCCTAACCAGATTAAACCGTGCATAAACTCGCACCCACCTTTCATCCGTTACGCCCAAGTCCAAACCATCTTTATTTTATTTAGTAAAACCACCTTTACAATAACATTATGGTAAAACAATACCATAGGTTCAAGTTTAAACAAATTTGTAATGATTTGGCTTGGCTAAATCCTCCCAAAATCAAAATCATGGTTTGAGCATTTGCTAAGCATTTCCAAACGATTTATCTATGGTGACAAGGGATGACATTTCAATATTCAAGGTTGGCCATACAACGACAAATGGAATAACTAAGCATTTAAACAAGGTATTAAAATAATTGACTAAAAATATGCATGCAATAATAATTTTAAAACTGAATTAAATAACTTTAACATAGTAGGTGCAACATGGTCAAAGTGTAACTTGCCTTCGCTGAAGTCTTGAAATTCTAAAGCTTCTAAGAATCAAATTCCCTAATCGTCAGTAATCTAAACGTGAAAATACGACAATCAATTGAAATTCAAATAAATACAAGACGACAGTTTAACTAACTCCAAATAAAATACCTATATTTTATTTGGCTAGATAATAATTTTATAAGATTTTATAAATTTGAAACACTCAATTTGGAAACAGAAATAAAAGCTATGAATTTTGCAAGTTTAAATCCTAAATTTGCAATTTAAATAGTTTAACTAAAAAAAGACAAGTTAAACTAATTCCATATAAACTAATTTTATTTTATTAAGCTAGATAATCTTTTTATAAAATTTTAGAAACTTAATTCACAAAATTTGGAGTTGGAATTCAGATGATATGAATTTTACAAATTTAAATCTAAATTTGGAATTTAAATGAATTTCTAAATTCTAAAACAGAACTAAAATGAACTCCAAATTGAATAATTATATTTTATTTAGTTAGATAATAATTTTCTAAGAATTTAGCAATTTGAATCATCTAATTGGGAACTAGGATGAATAAGTTATGAATTTTACAATTTAAATCCTAAATCTGCCATTTTAATCAATTTCCCGAATTATTTTCCTAAAGGAAAATCTATTAATGTGCAATGCCGCCTTGCCAAAGTGGAATTTCGAATTTAATTTAATTTAAAATGATTTACGGCGATGGGGCCTCGTGTCATAGACACGGCCCATGTGGACCAAGTCCACGGGACTTAGCGCACGGGGGGAGGTGGCGTGTGTGCGGCGTGGTCGCCACGTAGGCAACCACGTGGGCTCTGGGTCGACGGCGTGGCGCTTCGTGGCGCTCGCGTGACGCCGTGGCAAGGCCACTTGGCGCAGGGCGGCGGCCGTCTGGCGGGACCTAGGGTCGCCGGCTACTTCTGATGCGGCATGAAGCGGTGAGGCGGCGTTAGGGAAGAGGAGGAGACGGTGAGTCTAGGGCGCCACCCACGCGACGAGGAGGGGACGGAGGTGGCGTGCGGCGAGGAAGATGCGGCGGCGGCTACGGTTGAAGGCGACTTCGGCGCTCGGGGTCTCCGACGAGGCGAGGCGCGAAGCAGCCAGGCCGAGGCGAGGCGAATGGTGGTGGCGGCGGGGACGCGTCGTCTACGGCGGCGGCGGAATCGACGGTTGAAGCGCGCGGTGGCCGGCGTGAAGGATCTCCGATTCCGGCGAACAGAGAGCTCGGGAGAAGGAGTGAATGGGGGAAATGAGTTGAGGAGGAAGAGCCGCACCCGGTGCTCCCTTTTATAGGGGCCGGGGCCGAGGGGAGGGGAGATCACGCGCAAGGACGTGGCGGCGGCGGTTGCGGCGGCTTGCCGAAGTCGTTCAGCGGAGAAGAGGAGAGAGGGGAGTGGGGCGGCTCGGCGTGCGGTTCGCAAGACGCACGCCAAGATCGGGTGGTTAGTGAGGTGGCCCAAGCTCCCAAGCGGCGATAATGGCGGTTCTCAGGCGGCGGTTAGAGGTGGAAGGAGGTGGGGAGGAAGATGGGTGGCGGCTGCTGATTTGAAATCGGTGGCCAAGGAAAGGCGGCGTGGAGCGATGTGGGCGTCGGATGTGCATCCGACGCGGAGGAGAGGGAGTGGGAGGTGAGGGAGATGGGGCGCGGGTGGGCCGGCTCGGGCCGCGCGCATGGAGAGAGGAAGTGGGCCGAGCTAGGGTTTCGGCCCAAGCACTGTTAAGAGTTTTCTTTTAGTTTTCTATTTTAAATAATCTGGTTAATTCCTTTTAGACTTAGAAAATAGCAAAAAGAGTCCAAAAATTCTACAAAAATTCTCATAAATCCTTAGAGACATTTTAGACTTAATAAAATTATTCCCAACTTAAACTTGATAATAAATTTTGAAATTAGATTATTTTAGGTTTAAAACATTTAGGAAAAAGCTTTTAAAATTTCAGAAAATTCACAAACTCAAATAAATTTTAAACTTTAACCAAAATTGAAATTTTGGGCTGTTACAAACCTCCCCCTTAAGGGAATCTCGACCCCGAGATTCGTGATTGATTGGCGAGAAGGTGGGGATACCCGGTTTAATGTCTTCTTCCCGCCTCCCAAGTGGCTTCACTTTCGTGGTGGTGGCTCCAATTGAACTTTGTATGAACGGATGATCTTGTTCTGAGTGACACGCTCTGCGACGTCCAGAATCTTGATCGGTTGTTCCACATAAGTGAGGTCTTCTTGAAGATCAATGCTTTCGTAAGGGTCTCGATCTTGAGCACTCAAGGCACTTCTTTAGGCTGTGAAACATGGAAGACATTGTGGACGGCGGATAAGGATGCTGGTAGCTCGAGCTGATATGCAACTTCACCTCTTCTTGCCAAAATATTGTAAGGTCCCACAAATCTGGGTGCAAGTTTTCCTTTGGTTCGGAACCTTCTTACTCCTGAGTGGAGTAACTTCTGAGATAGACAAAATCTCCTTCGCAAAGGTCAACTCTCGCCGCGATTATCAAGATAACTCTTCTATCGGGTTTAAGCTACTTTCGGATGCTCTCTTATTGCCTTAACCTTACTTTCAAATTTCTTTGATCAACTCGCCCAAAGAATCGATGCTCTCCTACTTCATCCCATAGAAGCGGAGTTCGCATTTCGCCATACAAAGCCTCAAATGGGGACATTTGAAGACCGGCTTGGTAGCTATTGTTATCTGAAAATTCTGATAGGGCAAATTCTTGTCCCAACTTTTTCCGTAATCCAAGGCGAGGCTCAAGCATGTCTTCAAGAATCTGTTGACTCGTTCGGTCCGCCATCCGTCTGCGGATGATATGCGAGGTTGAAATTGAGTCCGGTTCCCAAAGCTTCATGCGACTCGCCAAAATCTTGACGTAAACTGTGATCCTCTCGTCGGACACCATCTTCTTGGGTACTCCATGCGCATGCACTATCTTGGCCATATACAATTACGCCAACTTATCGCTCGGGTAGGTGGTCTTGATCGAAGGAAGTGAGCTACTTTGTTAACCGATCAATTATCACCCAGATGGAATCACATCCTGACTGAGTCCTAGGAAGTCCGGTGATGAAATCCATACTAACTTCTTCCCACTTCCACTCGGGGATCGGTAACGGTTGTACCAAAAGTTACAAGGACGACTAAGCGGTAAGTGCTGAACTTAAGACCGCCTTCGACCTCCTTTTCTTTTTCTAAATCTCATTCTCTTTCAGTCAAAGACCAAGAGGTCCAGACGTGGGAGCAACGTTACCTTAAGGACACCGCCGCCCACGCTGAAGAAGTCAAGAAATTAGATTCTCAACTAGTTGGTAAGCAAATCTTTACCTGCAATTGGTTGTGTTTTCCTCTCGAGGTCATTTTATTTGACTAACCTTATTCTTTTCAGAACAAGTAGTACAAGTGAAACAACTTCACGAGGCTTCAACTCGCAATCAGGAGGAAATGAAGGCTTTGAAGATCAATCTTCAAAACAATATTTTACTCCTAAACAATGTACTTGGTGGGCTTCATGCAGAGGAGATTACTCCTCGTGACGACACGTTGTCTACCCAATCGAGTGCCATTGGTGAACAAGTCGGAACTTTGCAAGAGTTGGTGACTACGCTGAGAGCTACCAATTCGACTTGATAAAGGATGCGATCCAAGAGGGAATAAGACTTGTCTTAGCAAAACTTAAATCTCCTGATCCCACCCTTAATCTGCAGCCTGTCGTAGATGACTTCGCCTGCCCTGAAGCAGAAGCGGAGCAGTTAATAGAGACAATGCAGTCGATCGCTGAGTTAGTCACGGAGGGTATGCAAGTTAGTTCTCCTCCGCCTGAGTAGTCTGTACCAGATTCTTGTAAAGACAAATTTTTTGTTGATGTTGATATATAATCCTTCATTCTTCCTGAAAATCATCTTGTCGAGTAGTTAGTAACTCATAAGATAATGAATGGAAAAAGAGCAAGACTAAGAATTGAAGTCAAGTTAATAACTTTATCCTAGCCCCCGACTATTTGCTTGGTTTATTTAGATAAACCGAGTAAATAGTGTTTAATGGGTTTTCTGAAAAAGGGAGAGGTTTAGCTAAATTGTAGTTTTTTGATCATGATAATCTTGCACTGGTCATAAGAGTAGGAACGAATCGACACTAGGAAGGTCCTTCTAGTGGGCAGGACCACGTGCAGAGAGGACAGGCTTCGACTAGGTGATGTTACCATCTCCGACCAGATTAATCAAATCAAGAACGGTCAACTTGAGTTAGATAAACGTCTAGAGTTCCTTAAAAAAATTGTCTAACTTATCTCAATGCACTCAGTATATTCGCTCTGGTAGCAAGAGTTAGAAACAGAACGACACTAGGAAGTTCCTTCTAGTGGACAGGACCACGTGCAGAGACGAAAGTCTTCAACTAGGTGTTGCAACTTCCTCCGACCAGTTAAAACAAACTGAGTTTATCGAAAGTAGTTGAGCAAATTTGGAAAGTGTACTCTGCTTAATTTATTTTTCAAAAAGATGGATGAAGAAATAAACTAAGGTACTAAGAGTTGGCTTGACATTATTTCAACCATGTTTCGAAGCCACGCTCTTTGTGTTGGTAAAAAAAGGGGGGAACGGGTCGACTCTAGGAAGTTCCTTCTAGTGGGCGGGACCACGTGCAGAGAGGAAAGGTTTCAACTAGGTGACGTTACCATCCTTTCGACCAGTGTAAAGATGAACTGGGTACTGGTCGTAGAATGTCTTACGACTAGTGCATTATCGTGGAAGAGTGCACGACTTAGTAATTGGTTGAGGGCGGACCTTTGACCAGAGTATGGTTGAAAGAATTGTCAAAGCGCTACTCGAAGTAATACAATAAAGATAGAAAGAACCTGACGCTTTATTGAACGGTTGGTCGTTTACTCATAGAATTTGCGTAACTGGTCGATATTACAAGAATTTGAGAGAATTCGGCCGTCTTCCATTGCCAGTCGTACTGAATCTGGTCGCATAACTTCGATCACTGTGTAAGGACCTTCCCACTTGGGGGAAAAGCTTGTTTCGATTAGACTGGGATTGAATTTTCCTCAATACCAAGTCACCTACAGCAAGACTGCGAGGTTGGACCTTACGATCGTAGTATTTGCGCAGGCTTCTTTGGTAGAGCCAATGAGCATTAAGGCCCGATTTCTCTTTTCTTGAAAGGAGTTAATGTCGTCGCCAAAGTTGTTCTTGAAATTTGAGTTATTGAAACTCTCGACCCTTGTAGACCTGATCTTTAGTTCTGACGGAAGCATGGCTTCAGCACCAAAAACTAGGAAAAAAGGTGCTTCGCCTGTTGCCCAACTAGCGGTCGTGCGAACTGCCCATAATACTGAGGGTAATTCTTGTACCCAAGCCCCCGAGCGCTTGACAAGCTGGTCGAAGACTCGAGTTTTAATTCCCTGCATTATTTGGCCATTCACTCATTCGACTACCCCATTGCTTTGGGGATGGGCGACAGAGGTGTAATAGAGCTTGGTACCCAACTCGTCGTAAAATTCCTAAAATTTTGCACTCGAAAATTGTTTACCATTATCTGTGATTATTCAACTTGGGACACCAAACCGAGTAATCACGCTTCTCATCATGAACCATTTTATGGCTTCCGTTGTTATCCCAGTCACAGGTTCGGCTTCGATCCATTTTGTGAACGTATCAATAGCCACAAAAAGGAACTCGAAGCCTCCTAGAGCCCTTGGGAACGGTCCTAGGATGTCGAGACCCTAGGTTGCAAAAGGCCAAGATAAAGGGATTGTTTGTAATGCCTGAGCTGGTTGGTGCATTTGTCTGCTATGAAACTGGCATTTTACACATTTCTTAACCAACTCTTTGGCATCGTAGAGGGCTGTTGGCCAGTAAAATCCTTATCGAAAGGCTTTTCCGACCAACGTTCTGGTAGGAAGCATGAGTTCCACAGATGCCCCCGTGTATGTCGTGAAGGAGGTTTAGTCCTTCTCTCTACGGTATGCATCGCATGAGTACCCCTTGAGTACCTCGTTTATAGAGGACTCCTTCGACCAAAGTATACATTTTGGCCTTTCGGGATAAATGATTTGCTTCGAGATCGTCATCGGGAACGGAACCCATCTGTAGATACTTGTAGATGGGATCCATCTAAGTGTCCTCGTAATCTAGAGATGCTGTCTCAATAGGAGATGTCTCTGGTGTGTTCACCAAAGATGACTTCTGGAGTTGCTCCAAGAATACCCCTTTTGGCACTTGTGATCGGGAAGAAGCTATCCGAGCAAGCTGGTCTGCGAGGAAATTATCCTTTCGAGGGATAAATTGTACCTCAAAACCGAAAAAAATGCTTTTCAAGCTTTCGAACCTCCGATAAGTACCGAGACATGGTCGGATTAGAGCACTGGTACTCTTTTTCGACTTGATTCATGACTAGTTGATAGTCTCCTCTCACGAGTAGTCGTCGAATCGCGAGTGCTTTCATGACTCAGATCTTCGGCTAGTAAACTTCGTGATTCGCCACATTGTTAGTGGCCCGAAAGTTTAATCAGATGGCATACTTTAAGGTATCTCTGTTAGGAGATTCCAGAACCACCTCAGACCCTGAGCCACTTAAAGTAAGTGACCCGTCAAAGTACATCGTCCACTTGTCGTGGGTATCATACTGGGGATCCTGAACAGGTTCAGGATTTGTCCATTCGGTGACAAAGTCTGCCAAGATCTGGGATTTAATGGTCATTCGGGACACGAAATGGAGGTCGAACTCCCCAAGTTCTACTGACCATTTAGACATGCGTCCCGCTGATTCCCTATTTTGGAGGATCACTCCTAAGGAAAACTCAGACGGCACAATTATCTTGTGCGCTTGAAAATAATGCCTCAGTTTCCTCGAAGACATGAGGAGTGCATAGAGAAGCTTTTGGACCTGAGGGTAACGCTCCTTAGGTCCGTGCAAAACTTCACTTACGTAGTACACCGGTCGTTGAACGTTTTCACGTTCTACAACTACTATCGCGCCATCGCTGTGGCGTGGCGCCTAGATAAATTAAGAGCGCTCTTCCGGTTTCGGGAAACCGTAACAGAGCACTCATAAGATATCTCTTGACATCCTCGGGCGTGTTTGTTTTCACCGACCACTCGAAACCCTCGTGCTTCCTTAGAAGTTTGAAGAAAGGTAGTCCTTTTTCCCCCTGTCGTGCTATGAAACGACTTAAAGCTGCCATACACCCTGTGAGCTTTTGGACTTCTTTCTTCGTGGTTGGAGAGCGCATTTGAACAATGGCTTTTATCTTTTCGGGATTTCCTTCAATCCCTCGTACCGAGACCACGAATCCAAGCAATTTTCCGAAGAGACTCCAAACACACACTTCTCAGGATTGAGTTTCAAGTGGTGTTTTCTGAGGTTGTCGAACGTCTTCTGCAAGTCTGAAACATGATCAAGCCGTTTGATGCTTTTTACGACTAGATCGTCAACAAAGGATTCCAAATTTCGGCCTAGCTGAGATGAAAAGGTCGATTGCATCAAACGTTGAAAAGAAGCGCCAGCATTTTTTAGACCAAATGGCATTTTGACATAGCAAAATATACCAAATAGAGTAATAAATGCGGTCTTTTCTTCATCTTCTAGACACATATTAATCTGATGGTAGCCAGAATATGCATCTAGAAAACTTAATGTTTCATAACCAACAGTAGAGTCAACCAACTGATCGATACGAGGTAAAGGGAAATCATCTTTTGGACAAGCTTTATTAAGATCAGTGAAGTCTACGCACATTCGTCACTTGCCGTTAGACTTCCTAACCATTACAGGGTTGGCCAACCACTCTGGGTGGTTGACTTCTCTTATAAAGCCTGCTTTAAGTAGCTTGTCCAATTATGACCTTATAGCATCTCGTCGATCAGGGGCAAATCTCCGTAATTTTTATTTTACGGGTACTTTGTGAGGCTATAAAGCTAGCCTGTACTCGATCACTTCCCTAGGGACTCCAGGC
This sequence comes from Phyllostachys edulis, assembly GCA_036346405.1. NCBI lineage: Eukaryota > Viridiplantae > Streptophyta > Magnoliopsida > Poales > Poaceae > Phyllostachys > Phyllostachys edulis. The sequence continues at coordinate 6,610,798 of CM070566.1, forward strand.
ATGTGGATGCTTGCTACGCGAAGACATCTCATTTGCTCGGAGGAAAGTGACGAGGGTGTCTTCCTACTTGGGGTCGGAAGTATCCCCGATGCGAACAGTCTTCAAAGGTTCCTCCTGATCCAGGGGAACTTCTTTGACTTGGTCGGGGGTGGTGGGCGAAGAGGGAACGGGTACATACAGTTGTGAACGCAAACATTGGGAGCACACAGGTACTTTTACTATCTCTCGGCTAGTAGTTACTATTCCAACTTTATGCTTTTTACTATCAAGTGCATATAGTCATTTTTACTGTCATCGACAGCGTGTTTTATTGTTAATCCATCTTCGCCATCGCATGTAGAGTTAGCTCATACAAGATTCTGATGCGGTCGCACCAAAAGCGAAAGCGCTCACTCACTTGCAAGTCCAGAGTATCCCCAGCCACTACGTGCTCTATAGATACACTAAGAATGCTAGGGTAGATGTGCCGTACGACAAACACAACCTCATGCAGGTCGAACCCGATGGAACGACTGAGATGTATCGGAACACCACCTTGCTAACGGAAGCTATGAGTGTGGTGAGATCGAGTCTTGCATACGATAGAGCCATGGAGGTCCTCAAGGCACATCAGATGCAGATTGATACCATACCCAATGACGTTGGCCTGGTGGCTGAGGAGACCACTGAGCCCGATGAAACGAACGATGATATGATCAACCCATTAGTGCCTCGTCTGTCATAGATCAAAGGTCTCAAACGAGCCTATGATGAGCCGGAGCAGAGTTCTGCACCGATGGAGAAGAAGATGACGAGGGCGTGCAACATATGCGGCCTGAAAGCTGGTCACAATAGTGCTACCTGGCGAACCCTACCCCAAAACTCCTCATCCAGAGGGTTGGGGGGGGGCAGGAGTGGTGGTGGCAGGGGAGGGGAGGGGAAGTAGTGGGCGAGGGAGAGGAAGGTCCGGTACACGCCGCCAACTGATTCATGACGACAAATCGAAAGAGGACAACGCTGAAGACAGCCTCAGACAGGGTCGGATGGCAACGATACATGCTGAATAGCCATGTTTTTTTTACCTCCATATAGTAACACATTTACTGCCTTATCTTATGTGTGATACTGTGTTGCATCTACCAACTGGTAACAAAGCGCACTATTCGGCTCACGTTGCATGTTTTTACTGTTATATACGAAAGCTCTTACTGTAATATCACGTAGTAATACCACTTATTGTTACTGTGTTTATAGTAGTCTATTACTGTCTTCCGCATAGCGGTTACTGTTGCATATGTTTTATTGTATAATGGCAAATAACATTACTGATATTTGTTTTTGTTTTGTAATTACTGTGTGTATGAAAAGAAATTACTTTTAAAACGTAACACTGCCGCTTCGTCTCCCAATGCGTCTCTTCATCTCCCCCAAATGACTTATAAATATGTACATCAGCTTGCGAAGGTTTAATTTTACACAATCCCGAGTCTCCCCCCATTGAAAAAACTCCACAACACACACTAAAGCTAAAAAACATAACACAAAAAAGGGGAAAATTTTTCATTCAAACTCTTCTTCCACTCACTTGCACACGATGATTCTATCCTACCTATCATTCATATACGAGCAGTTATCTGGGCACACTACTACAGAAAAGGCTTTCACAGACGGTTCAAAAACGTCATCACAGACGGTTTCGTGAGCCGTCTGAGTTTATGGGTCGATGATGACATGAGGTCATCACTGCACGGTTTTGAACCGCTCGTGATGTATACTTCCGCACGGTTTGTGGTTCAAACCGCTCGCATATCGCATATATATCATGCAGCGGTTTCATCCACAAACCGCTCGTGATAATCATATCCTGAGCGGTTTCAGCCACAAACCGCTCGATGATAATCATATCATGCACGGTTTCAGCCACAAACCGTCTATGATAAGTGCATATCACGCAGCGGTTTGTGGTCAAACCGGTCATGACTTTTTATCTATATAGTCGCCATATATCCCTCAAATGCTTAGCATTTTATCATATGAATTTGCTATTGAGCAGTTTTGAGCATATCGTTTAAACTCAACAAGAACACCAAGCAACCATTCTCATATTTCAAAAGAATTCTCAACTTGTTGCTTGGTGTTCTTGTTGGTTTTAAAGACAATTACATGCTCAAGAATTGTTGGTTGCTAATACATGATGCCACTTCCTACCAGAGAAGTTAAGATCAACGCCACTTTTCAACATAGCGATGTCCAATCTGTAATTGGATGTCCGACCGCCTCTTTGCATCCATACTTTATACTTGCAAGGGCTCAATGAGATTGCCCGTGGATACCGCCTCATTCTTCTCATGTCATGGGACTAATTTCCTAAAGTGGTCGAGGATCACTTAATAATATATATATAATATATATATGATGCCGTTTTAATGGCACAAGCAGCCACCGCTGGAGACTTTATAGAGAAGAGATTATGAATGGAATGGTAGGACGACTGCACGCAAGAGGTAGGAGAACTTGACCGCATGAACAAGGGGACTATTAATATGAACTAATTATCAATTCAATTTCAGCATAAGACTATTGACACCATTACATCACGAGCAAGGGACTATTAATATGAACTAATTATCAATTCAATTTCAGCATAAGACTATTGACATCATTACATCACACAAAGAAGAGGACTATTAATATGAACTAATTATCAATTCAATTTCAGCATAGGACTATTTACATCATTACATCACAGAGCAAGGGACTATTAATATGAACTAATTATCAATTCAATTTCAGCATAGGACTATTTACATCATTACATCACAGAGCAAGGGACTATTAATATGAACTAATTATCAATTCAATTTCAGCATAAGACTATTAACATCATTGAGCAGTTCATCAAGAAGAGAACAAGACCAAGGGTGTCCGCACCCACCACACCAAAAGAGTAGCCCTCAGATCCATCGCAGAGCACTAGCTAGCCATTTTCATCACAGAGCAAGGAGGGTAGAGACAGAGAGGGACCTTAGTACAATAAGAACCACGGTGGCGACTCCCACCACCAAAGACAACCCTCATCCATTTCCTTTACCTTGCATAAATCACACAAACATCGACACAACTTAAGGCTCATGCATAAAAATCAAACTCAACAAAAGACATTAAGCTAACAGATCTAGAGGAGAATAGAGGAGGATGGGGAAAGCAAAGCCCGCCAGACCTAGAAGGGCATAAAGGGGTCGGGCGGCGACGGCGACGCAGGTGAGCGGCAAGGCCGAAAGGGGAGGAACGGAGTTAGGGCGCAAACCCTAGCGGCCGAGCCGGGAGTGACGAGTTTGGCGTCATCAGAGTTTAGTATTATCGGTGACGCCGCAAAAGACACTCTTATCGCACGAAAGTGTCTTTTGCAAAGGTCACCAGATGCTACAACCGCCGGCGACGGAAGAATGGCGGCGCCGCCAGCCGACGAGGAGGAACGGACGAGAGTAAGGCGGCTGGGAGTGACGAGTTAGAGCGCAAACCCTAGCGGCAAGCAGTGCTAGCTCCTACTTATAAAGATTTATCGAGACGGTTCTATTATGGAACCGCTGCTGATATCATCACGCACGGTTCCATAATGGAACCGTCTGTGATATGGGATATATCACGCACGGTTCCATTATGGAACCGTCCGTGAAATGTTTTTTTCTCAAGTATATACACTTACATGACATGTGAAGAAATTACATGTTTATATTAAAAAGCGTAAACCTATAATTAAACAAGGTTTTTCTAGTGGCGAAGGTAGGTCGCTATCTCCATCTCGCAATACTTCATAGGCGGCGGTGTCGGCATCGGACGAGTTCCTCGATCGTAACGAAGCTCGAAATGCGCCCACCCTACCGCTGACGCCTTGCTCGATATAATTAATATTAATTGTAACTTCACCTCCAAACTAGATTTTGTTTTTCCACAAAACTGCTCTCTCGATATATATATATATATAGAGAGAGAGAGAGAGAGAGCTAATAATTCAACATATAATTAAATATAGTAACTTCACCTCCAAACTTTTTTTTCATTTTGGAATTTTCATATATATGGCCAAACAAATGGCGTTAAACATAAAAAGATTTAAAAAGTAAAACCTATAAATAAAACAAAGTTTTTCTAGTGGCGGAGGTAGGTGCTATCTCCGCCTTCAATATTTCATAGGCGCATTTACGCCGGCATTGGACGGTTCCCGATCATCACGAATGAAGCTCGAATGCGCCCACTCACGACGCCGCTGCTCAAGTGTCTCCAAGACCTCGATCGTTGAACCAAGAAGAATTGAGCCCATAGGCTCTCTTCCTTGCTTGAGGGTATCGGCCGGTCATATCGATCGCTCGCCGCCTCGATTTCATTAGCCCAAGTGACGGCAAGCCTCCCGAGACGGCAACGCCGTTTTGGAGGACTACGCCGATGACGCCAGAACGCTACCGAAGTGGGAGATCACCCGAAGACACGGCGGAGGAGGATGTCAAGACGGCGGAAGGTGGCGCCACCGCTCCGCAAATTCTCCACGGCAGAGGAGTGAAGACACTGCTGATCAAACAAGTGTTCTTCCGCAGAAGACGGCTCAACCTAGACCGAGAGAGGTGCTCGACAAAGGAGGCCAGAAGGCCATCGCTGCGGCGACAGGAAGAGGCAGCCATTTCGCTTTTTAATTTTATAAGTATGGGGATGATCATCTTGGATGGCGGATGATCCTTTATCAAACAAGGAATAAATTCGAGCGTGAGATTTAAGAGACGATCGGGAGCCAAGCGGATTGGCGACGAATGAGGCGATCGGGAGCCGGGCGGATGGCGCACGCATCGTGGAGTCAGAGCGATATTATCACAGAGCGGTTATTGTTAAGAACCGCTCAGGATATTATTAATATCATGAGCGGTTCTTGTTGTAACCGCTCGTGATACTTCACAGACGGTTGTGCGAAAACCGCTCAGGATATCGATTAATATCACAGACGGTTCGTTTTAACCGCTCGTGATACTTCATGACGGTTTTCAAAATGAACCGCTCGTGATATTGCCTCTTCACGACGGTTTTTAGCGTTAGCAAGAGTACGAGCGGTCTCTAAACCAAAACCGCTCGTGATTGAAATAATACCGACGGTTTTGGTCAACCGTCTGTGATGAGGCGTCCAGTATTAGCCTTTTTGTAGTAGTGGCAGAGTCTGATCGAGGCTGCGGGCCATGATTATGTCCGCAACCTCCTCGGTGCTTCGCCCGATTCACGGATAACGAAGTTGACATCATCCGCACAAGGCCTCCCTCGCCACGGACCAATATCCTTGTGTCTGATGTTCGGCGAGCCAACCTCATCCTAGAGATTGTGCTATCAAGCTACGTGGATCGCACCAAAGCATCGATCCAAAGGCTCAATGACTACATCAGCAGGCAAAACGCAAAAATCGACCTCGCCTAGACCGTTGAAGAATCTAGACCCACCATGATAAGTTAATGGAGTATTTTGGTGATTAATGATAAATCTAAATGTGAGACTAATATGTTTGTTGACTATGATATTGTTTAGTCTTATTTGGATGAAAATGTGAAAATCATGGAGGTATGCATTCGACATCATATTTTTTTTATATATTGTTGCATTCCTCGAATCCAAAATATAGGTTGAACTCCACCAAAAGTTTAACTTGAATATGTGCATATATTTTTATTACACATTCGTGAGGAATTCACTCTATGTTTTGTGGTTTCATTAGTATTGATCTATATTTCTTTATCCACATATATTGGGGATCTCTAATTTGAAACATATCATTTGAGTATATAAAACTTGTGTAGTTCATATATACTCATAATACTTTATATTCAATTATTTACAATTGTGTTGTGGGACTAATGTGTGTGCTAAGATGTTTTCAAGGCTTAGTTCTGGAGTTTGAATGATGACATGAAAAGGAAATGCAAATATGATAAAAGATCGACATTGCTCAAGACAAAGGAGTCATGCATTGCATTTCGAAAAGCTTTTGGAAGAATTTCAGTGGAAATCAGTATGACCGCATTTGGTAAGAGGTACTACTGATGTGTGGTAGTACTGGAGTTCATTTGGCAGAACTACCGTGTCGCAGTATGACCGCATATCCTTGGCGGAACTACCGCTGAACGTTCGGACCGTCCGAATGTGTGGTCCGATCGGGTGAGCTAGTCAGGTCGGACCAAGTGGTCCGATCGGACTTGAGAAACGGTATTACCAGAGTTCATTGGGTGGAACTACCGCGTAGCGGTATGACCGCAAATCCTGAGCAGAACTACCGCAACCCGGTCTCTCCGAAAACTAGTCGGCGGTACGTTATTTACAGACAAGGCCTGTTATGGACCTCGAAGGGAAGCGGTCGTACCGCCCTTGTGATCAGAAGTACCGGTGAGCAGAACTACTGCATGATCAACGGCGATAGTATCGTACCTTTCTGCAACGGCTTGTTAAGAAGCATTTATTGCAGGTATATCTTGGTAATTAATGTTAATTATTGTGGGACTAACATTTTCCATGAGTTGGAAGAATAGGTTATATTCCAGGGTGATGAAGACTTTGGATGACATCATGAGTTGATCGTCATCAAGTAAAGGTTCAAGAAGAGGATGCATCATGTGTTGATGTATATCAAGATCTAGAAGAGGAGATGATCATGAGTTGATCATCAAGTCAAGAGAAGGCCCATCATGTGTTGATGGAGGTCAAGTAAAGGATGCATCATTGGTTTGGGCTTACCTCAATGTGGATTAGGGGAGACTGGCAAGTCTCCAAACACCACAATAAAATGTCATTGTGTCATTGTGGTTTGGTCTCTAGTGATTTACTTTGTGCAATTTACATTCCTAGAATTAAATTGTTTACATGTCTTTGTATGATTGCTATCTTTATCAATAGTCTTATTGTTGGTGCACTTAGTCAAGACGAGTTGATTTAGGTTTTAATTGTGCAAAACCGATTTGTTGTTAGCTTCCACATTAGAAAAGGGCTTTAGTCAAAAGAATTCTAAAAACCGCCTATTCACCACCTCTAGTTGGCCTCCTCGATCTTACAACCGTGGAAGAGAGAAGCCACTTCATTTGGACTATCGTCAACAAGCTTCCTTCACGCGATCGGTGCAAAGCTCGATTCGCCGCCGCGAAGGAGTAGGTGGAGATGTTCCTCCACTTATTGAAGGGATACGGGTAGGCTACACTAGCTGGCAATTCAAAATTTTTACCACGTAAACCAGGAAGCCATACAAGTAGGAGATTATAGATCGTTACCAATAGACGCGCAGTGCAGCAGAAGAAGTGTTGGAGTAGCTTGATCCAATGTAGAGCGCGTCGATGAAGTGGTCATAGTCGATCATCCAGCGTCCTCGGAGTCGATCGTGATGTGGATCAACCTCAAGGGGAGATTAAATCTGTGGGCTGCCCGATCTTTCACAGTGGTAATTCCTGAACAAATATGTGGAGCACGAATTACAAGATGCAACTCGCACTAGGGTAGATAAATCTCACACCCGCGTACACCACAGTACATGAACGAAAGAAGAGATTAAACAAGATCCGCACACAAATTCAATCAATAAGATTAAACCTGAGTAGCAATAAGAGATATCCTAGACGAAAAACTCTCAAGAACTCGCACACAAACGATAACAAGGATAGACCCTCATGGAGACACGTCAAATAACTCAACTCATAATATGTAAAAACTCTCTAATACATGGCGCACACATTGAGTTATATAGCCGGCACACATACATGTACAAAGGATGTACTCGACTAGAAGTTACATGCACGTACAAAATCGACTAGAAGTTCTAATAATGCACATGCACGTACAAAAACAACCAACTCGGACTCCAACTAACATACTAGCTAGAAAACCAAAAGACGTACATGCATACGGTAGTCCGGCAGCCAGACTTTTAGTTGGCACGTATAAGGCCGTCTCTGACTAGTAATCGTACATGCATGTACATGCATACGATAGCCCAACAGCCGACTAGTAAACGTACACAATACAAACTAAAGATGTACATGTATACGCTAGCTCGATGGCCGACTAGTAAAGCTTGTTCTCCTGGTGCAACATCTCGTATTGTTAGGTGTCGTAATTTAGGTGGACCCCACCCCATATCACGTAGAGAAAGGAAGCGGCATGGCGAACACGAAGTCTCGTAGATGCATGCAGCAAGCATCCTGCCGTAACTACAATTCCTGATTTCTTGCCTTCCAATTCGGCTGATTTTCCTTTTATCTCCAAGCCATTCCCTCCTTGAAAACGTGGAGTGCATAAACTTTCTGTTGGCATTGGTTTGGAGATTTCCCTGGCCGAACTCAGGTGTTGCACTTGCACTTGAATCATGCACTGCATGCACGTGCACCTTCTCTTCTTTCTTCTCAGAAAATTCCAAAATTAATTCATGCATAACTATTTGTACACAAGAATTAAGTTTAGTGGTAGGATTAGTACTCATGGCCGCATCAGATCGTTTCCCCCGGTAACCAATCGTGTTCCTTGCTTAGTCGTGGATCGTCCTTGAGTGTAATAGCAACCGTAGTAGCGCTTCTACGATATCCACACGTCTAGAGATGAAACACTGCATGCCGGTGTGCTAGCACCAACTCGCACGGCTGGGCTCTCTCGAGAAAATGGCGGCTAGGGTTTCGGTGGAGCAACTCACGTTCTGTCGTATCTCCCATCAGCCTCATGCATCTCCTTATATAGAGCCCATGACGGATCCTATCCGAACACATTTGTTCCAACTCGTTAAGTTTTTGACCCTGTAGGTTCACGCATAATCGGTTGTGACTCAGAAACCCTTTTCCGACCACGAGTTGTTAGCGGTTCCTAGCAGGACATAACAATTCATGAATACACACAAATTATATCAAAGGAACCTTAATGCAATATGATCTACGAGTAGGTCCTTAGCACTTACGACTAGCTCATATCTCTATATGACCAGTTCATATTTAGCCATGACTAATTCGTAACTCCTTACGACCAGTTAGTGATCATGTTCGACCAGTCTACGACCAGCTCGTATCTCTATACGACTAGTTCGCATCTGATCGAACTGAACGACCTGCTCGTGTATTCTCCCTTTACCTCACGATATCTGGTTGAACTCCAGGTAAGATAATATGTCATCCATGGACTGTTCAATACTTTCTCGATCAAGTGTCGGATAACTTCATGTGGTCGACTATTCGACCACTAGTAGCATGGCCATGCGCTTTCTTTATGCGACCACATCGAGGGGCCCAGAGATATCTTTCCTGTTATGTTAGAAGAGGCAAACCCCATATCCGACCAGTCATGTCCCTCCGCATGTTTCATAACATACCTGAAGCTACCTTTATAACTACCCAGTTACGGAGTAGAGTTTAGCAACGCCAAAGTGTACTATTACACATGTAGGAAACTATGCCGATCTCAGGTCTAAGGATTATACATCATCATTGCTTGGGACCAACTGATGACACATAAAATCATAATAATCTCAATAGTGTCTCAAGGTGGGTCAATCCAACACCATGTTCTCTAACATGCGTTCACATTATTGATTTGACATCCCTATATCTATGACCGGTGAAACATGATCATCAATCAATACATGTGCTGGTCGATAAGTCACTAGTGTTCAGACCAGTGACATCCAACCAGGGATACATTTAGAATAACATCATATAAGTTAAAGAGCTTTACCAACAAGTCACATACTTGTTAATCCTTATAACTGATGATTCATTGAAGGAACAGAATAACATTTATTCTATAACTCATAAACATACACTACTACAGAAAAGGTCGTCATAGATGGTTCAAAATCGTCATTACAGACGGTTTTCTGAAACGTCTAACTTTATTGGTCAGTAATGATATGAGGTCATCACATATGGTTTTTGAACCGTCTTTGAAAAAAGCTATCACAGACGGTTCTGACCAATAACCGTGTGTGATAATCAATTATCACAAACGGTTCTTGTTCAGAACCATATGTGAAAATAGACTACCACGGACGGTTTTTTACTTTTTAGTAAAAAACCGTCTGTGATAGTTTTTTCTATTGCAAAATAAAAAATTCAAATTTTGAGCCAAACTAATCAATTGATGTACAGTTGGATCCGAGTATTTGCATATGGTTGATTACACAATCTGGAATGAAAGAAAACTCAAACTGGACAACGAACGAACAGAGAAAACAGGTGCTAAAACTTTGGAGACCGTTTTGAGGTCCTAAACGACCTTTTTTGGGTTTTTCACTTTTCGGGGCTTTCCAACGAGCCAAAGAACGTCACAATCCGAGTTCGTATACCAAAGTTATGGTTGTTTTACCGGATAGTGCACGAAAGCAAAATCTGTTCGGGTTTGGATTTGTGGCTGGAGAGGAAAACGAGTCTGAAACGAAGAGGCGGACGATGGCCTGGTACTCGGAATCAGGGATGCCGGGGTGCTCGATGTCGATGCCATGAGCTTCATCTCAAAATCCACAATCTTATCGTGATCTATTCATTCACAAGAAAACCACGGTCACCATTGAGAGCCACCAAAAGCAACAAGGCAGGGGGAGGTAACAAGCGATTTATCACTTACTGGCATGGGGGATATGAACAAGGAAGAGAGGGGAGGGGATCGGATGGGGGATATCATCGGCAATGAAGGAGAGGCAATGGTAGCGTCACCGTTGTGTCACGATAGTGACACTGCATAAGACACTCTTACGATAAGAGTGCCTTGTACAGTGAACCGTGGCATCACAACCGGAGGCGGAGGAGCTCACGGCAGTAGTCGGCGTCGTCGGGGGACGGGGGCACCGCTTCGATCGGTCCTGTGTGTCCCTCCTCCTCCTCCTCCTCCTCCTCCTCCTCCTCGTCGGTTGCGTCTCCTCGCTGGGGAATTGAGGGCGGTCACCAGAGCTCGTCGTGGGGAGGGGAGAGGGAGAGACTGATGGAAGACAAGGCTGGGGTGGCTATAATATATAAGGACAACGTCAAAATATTTCGCCTCCCGCGCACACGTTCAAAAATTTCCGCCATCTCTCGCTGCGAATCACAGACGGTTTCAAACAAAAACCGTCTGTAATGACCATAATATCACAGATGGTTTTCAACATGAACCGTCTATGATATTACCTCTTCACATACGGTTTTTAGCGCTATCAGTAACACAGACAGTTGCAAAACCAAAACCATCTATGATTGTATTTAATACTTACAGTTTTGGTCAACCGTCTATAATGAGACGTCAAGTATTAGCTTTTTTGTAGTAGTGATAGACGTGATACAATCATCTCTATGATTGCCTCTAGAGCATATCACCAATACTTATTTCCTTATCTAGCCCCGCTGATGTCCACAAGCGGGCTTACGAATGCTTGAGGGCTGCGATAGGTTCCTGCCTTGGCCACTAGAGCCCCCTTTCTATCTCCCCTTTTCCCTTTCTTTTCTTATTATCATGCAATGTAAAAAAAATGCAACCGACCATGCTATTTGGCCGAACCCCTCAAAATATATTTCAGAAGTTTCATCTTCACTTGTTGTTGTTTATGTATATATACAATTACTATAATGTTTGCTTTGTTTTACTATCTAAAAATATAAAGGGATAAACAAAAACACATTTACTGTTTTGTATGTTGTAACATCCCAATTTTCAGGCCTTTTTGAAAATTTTCAAAATAAAAATAACCATTTGGTTTTGTTGAAGTTCTAAAGCTTAACTTGAGATTTTGGAATTTAAAAGTGATTTAAATGACTAAATCGAACTTCAACTAATCCAAAAGTTTGGTTTATTTTGAGTTTGTTGGAGTTCTTTGGTGTTGAATTCCCTTTCTATGTTCGTTCCGTTTTTTCCCCTCGGTCTAGCTCTTTCTTGTCCGGACCTCCCTCTCGTTTGGACCTCCCCCTCTGTCCAGACCTCCCTCTCGTCTGGACCTCTCTCTCAGTCCAATACCTCTAGGTGGTCCTGGGAGACCTCTCGGGTGGTCCTAGAAGACCTCCAGGTGGTCCTGGAGACTGGTCACGACCACCTTTTTGTCACGACCTCCCATTTGGTCACGACCACCCCTTTGGTTGGATCACCCTCCCGAGTTTTGACTAGCCCCACCTGTCAGCCCTACTCACTTTCTTGTTCCTCCCGCCGCGTCACTGCTGACACAAAAGTCTTCGCGCATTAAATGCCTTCTTGTCGCATTAAATGCTATCACTTCTGCAGTACCCGTTCCCCCTCTTGTCTCCTCTCCTACCTGCCCCCATCTCCTCCTTCACCTACCCTTGAACGTGTGCGCCTCCGAGTCTTTCAACGACTCTCCCAGTCTCCCCTGGCTATAAAAGCTTAAGTAGCCCTCTTCTATCACCTTTTTCCGCACCCAACTTTCTTGCTCTCGCCCAATTCCTCCGTGCTTCAAGTTTCGCCACCACCGGCTGGAACCTGCGCCGTCGCCTCCCCGTCACCAAGGAGTCCGCTGAAGCCTGCGTTGTCGCCTCCTCGTCGCCAAGGAGTCCGTTGGAGGCTGCGCCGTCTTCAACCACCTCGCTGCCGAAGGATTCATCGGAGCGCCCGTGCCGTCTTCGATCGCCGCCCGCCATCCACCGACTCCCCCTCCCCCTTTAGTCTCTCTCTCGGCCCTGGTGAGTTTCTCCGTGCCCTGTTCTATTACCTTGTTCGTACAACCACGTTACGTACTCGTATCCCTTCCTACGACCACGTTGAGTAGTCGTATCCTTTTGTATTCTTCGTACGACTACGTTGAGTAGTCGCATACTCTCTAGACCTCCCTTGATCTCCTCAGGACCTCCTCCTCAGGATCTCCTTAGGACCTCCCTTGATCTCCTCAGGACCTCCATTGACCTCCTTAGGACCTCCTCCTTAGGATCTCCTTAGGACCTCCCTTGATCTCCTCAGGACCTCCTCCTCAAGACCTCCTCAGGACCTCCCTGGACCTTCTCAGGACCTCCTCCTCAGAATCTCCTCAGGACCTCCCTTGACCTCCTCAGGACCCTCGACCATCCTCTCAGTTGGACCTCCTCCCGACCAGTCGAACCTCTTTTGACCAGGTCGTTGGACCTCCTCCCGATTAGTCGAGCCTCCTCCTGAGAGCTCGTTCCTAATTCATCTAATTCAGTACCTTGCTGTTGGTTTTAGTTCAATTTGTTTTGGAGTTCATTTGGATTTCATTTGGTCTTTATTTGAATTTGCTTCATTCTCACATGTAGATTTCGACGACTCCGGAGAGCCTGAGTACTCCGAAGAAGTAGACTCTCAAGCTTTTGAGTAAGGCAAATTACACCCTTGATTATATTGAATCCCAGTATCTCAAATTATTTAAGTTCTGTTTCAAATTATTATTGCATGCTTATTTAAATTTAAGTAATTTAAATATCTGTTTTAACTTTATAGTTATTCCTAATTCCTTTGTACATCCAAACTTGATTATTGATTTAACCACCCCTTGTTACCGTAGTAAAGAGCTAGTTGGTACATTAGTATGAACTAGCGTGTTGTAAAACTCTATGCTTAGTCAAAGCTTAGACCCAAAAATTTTGATTTGGGGAATTTACCGCCAAAGACCAATGTTGTCAAAATGTTTTAACCATGACATTGGGTTGTCATGTAAGTTTGCAAATATTTTTGAAAAGCAAAGCAAAAAGGAAAATTGGTTTGGGCTTGGGCGAATTAGTTGTTTGGAAGGATGCATATTCATGCACAGGCTCAATTTGGGTAGGGTTGAGGCCCAGGGTTTTGTGGAAAGTCGCCCAAATCAGTTAAGGACCGGTCTTCGAGTGTATTTTGCTATGCCCTACGGTACTACCACATGTTCTGAATGGGCAGAACCTGGCTAACTAATTTGCAATGTTTCACCGTGGTCGTTCCATCCAGTTGTGTGGGCGTCGTGATGACCTACTTTTATGTATTCCCACCTAGCGCAAGAGGGGGCCTGAGCCCGGCGGATGGTTAGTCCAAAGGGGGCGAAACCTTAGCAAGGGGGGACTGCAGTGGAATGACGCTCTGTGAAGGCCTTGTCACATGCTCTAGCCCGCTTACCTACGGTAGTGAGCAGTGGTATCGATGGATGCCAAACAAACTAGAGAAGTCGCGTCGTGTGGGTAAAGCTATACACCTTTGTAGAGTGTAAAACTATTCGAATAGCCGTGTCCACGGTCATAGATATGCTAGTAAAGCTGCTTCAAGTTAGATTTTGGTTTTGTTTTCAAAAGACTTTATGAGATGGTTTTGGATGTCTATCCAAATGGGTTTTGGGCGGGTAGCCCAGTAATAGGAGGGTATCCTTCACCACTTGTTGATGAATGTTATCCGACTATAAAACTGAGATTTAGAAAATGAATTTTAGTTATTGTATAACTGCTTTAGAACTTACTACAAGTATTTGGAAAGAAATATGGCTTTATGCAAATCAACTCTATAAGCCTTCCTTTGAGATATCCTTGCATGCATTACAATCTGTTACTTGACGGGTGTGACTTGCGAGCACGGTTGTTGTGCTCACTTTGCTTAATTTAATAATTGAGCAGGTGAAGAGGTCTACGAGGAGCCTGAGGACCAGGATGACTAGGCTACGCCCTCCAGACGATTGCCTGTGGTGAATCGTATGGTCTACTTTCTTTTGTCTTCCGTTGTGTTCGTTTTTGTCGGCTCTTAAGCCGTTCTTGTAATCAACTCTGTTGTTTATTAATAAAGTTTACGTTGATGGTTGTTATCACATTTATTGACTGTGTGAGCTAGCCGCTGATCTTGGGACTAGCTCGGTTGTGCACAGAGGATTTGGGGTAATCCCGGGTCCGGTCGTGACATATGTCTATTTCACCGTTTCATGTATGCTCTTTTACTGTCAAACTAACATCATTGTGCTACCCATTGAACATTACTCTAAGGGGGTATGTGAGAGCTCCTTTTTCGCAAGATGTGTGTGAAAATACTGACCTCTATTTTGTTTGGAATTACTATATCTATAACATAAATTTGCGTGCTTATAGTTTACTGCGTGTGAAAAAACGCGCTAAGCATTAATTTTATTAATCGCATGTGGTGCATTTTATTAATGCCAGACATGACGTCCGCGCGTCTCTGGTGGGGAGGGGGGAGGGTACCGAGTGTCCTTACCACTAACTACACACGTAGTCCGTTGTGACATGATGATGATGCTTGAAAACATGCTCGGTGGGATTACTGTGGTATGCTCTGCAAGTTACTGCCAGATGGAGTATCGTGCCTCGGGGGAGCTAGTGGGAGCGTGGCCCGATAAAAAAAAATAAACATATGCGATTCGGCAGTAAAACACATTACAACTTTAATGTCTTACCTATTATGTTTTACTATCAACATATGAGCTCGAAAAAAGTCACATGCCGCAAAATAGGCAGTAAAAATAATTCACGAATTACCGTCACGTCTCGTATTAATTACCGTCGAATTGAGTCTCACGTGGGTGCGGACGTTTCTAACCCACTAACTGTAGTTGGTGGGCCGGCCATATGGGGATTGCGCGCAAGTGCATCACACTTGGGCTGGTTCGCGTGCGGTGGGTATATATATATCCAATTCCCTCCTTTTGGGTCAACAACTCAACATAAGAGAGGACATACATGCAAGGAGTGTCTAAGTATGTTATTACTTTCTGCTTTTCTGGTCGTAATCTTTGAATAATAGAATGGCAAAAAAAGAGAGAGAGAAATCGTAGAATGAATCCGCCTCCTACATATGGCATGCATGTAATCTATATAGGAATTCAAGCTATGGCCTCATCATTGTAGTATTGTCTGAGCCAATGCGCTATGATTCTCACCTCCTTTATGCGCACTTGTCTAAGCCATTCAGGATCTTCCTTGGTGGAGAATCTCAGATCTACGTGGTGTCCACCTGAAAAAACATTTCCCACGAAAAAGTTTTAAAAACAAAACAATGAAAACAAATAGCATGAAAATCGAAAAATAAGAAAGAATATGCTGTTTTTAGAGGTTCAGATTTTTTTTTTTTAAAGAATGGATTGTAACAGGGGAACAAAAATCCATAAACACCCCATAAAGCACCCATCTTTCCAATTGCCCTTCATATCTAATTATTGTTTACTTTGGCCCCATAAGTTACGTTGGCATGCAAATACTTTCCAGGCCGTATGTTAGCCCTATTTCTTGTGATTTTCATTATCTTTGGTACATGTTTCAGTGATGTCAATACTTGTTTCAATGATGCTAATCCTTATTTCAATTATATGGGTGATTTTGGTAGTTGTAATACACTATTTCATTGCTAATATTTCAATGTTGAAATCGTTTATTACAAGTAACGAAATAACTGAAATCATTGAAACAAATATTGAAATCACTTAAATAAGTACTAAAATAATCAAAGCAAGTGCCAAAGATAATTAAAACCACATGAAAATAGTGCGAACATATGACCTACCAGGTATTTACAAGCCAACTTAACTTATAGGAGCAAAGAAAATGAAAATGAGATACGGGGTGACTTATGGGGTATCTATGAATTTTCCCTCGTAATAACTGACCTTTTGGCTCAACCAGCGCAATGATGCTTTTGGAAATGCTCTTCAGTACACTGCAGAAACATGCCCAAAGATACAGTTATGTGTAAGTCTGCTAGCAGTCTATGGAGTTTAAAAGCTCGCGACATCTCTTGAGATTTGCTCCAAAATTTGATTCGAACTTGCAAAGTGGTAACAATCTTATTTGAATTCGAGCAATTACCCGCCGCTGCTCCACGGATCCCGGAGCCCGTTGAAGAAGAGGATGTTGCTGGCAGATCTCCTCAAAACATTCCCAATGTCCTAGAGCAAACAAGAAAACGATTTGTAACTGGGCGTCTCGACCCATCCATTTTCAGCCGAAATCTCGGCCTATTTCCACGAAGCGAATACAAGCTGGGCCTAACCCAATATGTATGTAATGTAAGAGAGATATCCCGGCCGCATGCGGCCCAACTGGAAGTGATGTAATGCAGCCACTTACGAAGCCACCGAACTCGGTCTCGATCCAGTAGGGCCGCGGCGGCAGGCCGGTGGAGGCTTGGCAGCCGGCGACGAGGTCGGTGAGGTTGAACGGCTCCGGCGGGAAGATGCTGCTGTTGCTGACGCCGTAGCTCATCAGGATCATCTCCGTGCACGCCTGCCAACCCCAGCCGTCGGACATGCCGTAGGGGTCGTCCTCGCCGGCGCCGCCGAAGCACGCGACGCCGCCGGTGTAGTTGTAGTACACCGCCATGGCGTCCCTGAGCCTCGAGAAGGTGTCGTTTCCCGACGTCGGGTGGTCGATCGCGCGGCAAATCTAATCAAAACAATAAAATAAAATGCGCTTGCTGCCCATTTCACCTGGGGTAGGGAATAGGATAGGGTTACGCACCTCTCTCACGGGATACGCCGGAAGGGGCGTGAGGAAAGCGGACGGCGTCGGGTAATCCGTCATGGCGGCGTAGACGAGGGCGTTCTCGAGCAAGCCAGGTATCGCGTCCACGTCCACGTTACCCCTGCATGCATCAATAAAAAATACGGATCTTTAAAATTTGTGCCTTTCACTTTCAGCGAGCGAGAGCGTAGAAGCAACATCCATATATATTCGTTGATTGTATCGAGGCACGTGCCGGCACATGTCGAATGTACGGTGGAGCTGTGCCCGTCCTGCGCCGGCGGCGAGGGCCTTGTCCAGCTTACTCCACGAGCTCCTAAGCACGTCGTAGCAATGTTCGCTCTCGCTCTGGTGCCACGATAGAAAGATAGCGTGAGATTCGTTACGAAAAGACAGAATAAACTGAAGTAAACTGACGCAGCTGATCGATGTGCTTATTTGTAAGGCACCTTGAAGTCGTTGGAGATGACGTCGTAGAAGGCGTAGGGGTCGGCGAGTCCGTAGAAGCCGAGGATCGGGGCGGACGACGCGACGGCGCCCATAACCACGTGCGGGTACTTCATCCTCATCCATGCCGCCAGCACTGCTCAGTTCATCGGTTGCACGCACTGAATTAGCTTGTGTTATCAAACATGCTTTTCCCAATTTAATTTTCTTAACCGAGGAAACTGCTCATGGAGAGAGACATCTACTTTTTAGTACAAGAGTGGCTTAATTTTCCTTCAAGAAACATTAATCGGGTTTGGTTTGCTTTACGTTGAAGCTGAAGATCCCCAGATAGGGATTTCTTCTGGAAATCGCCACAACTCCACACAAAACCTTAAGCTAGCCTATCGGAAATAAATGCGGTAGTACTCTACATCATTATCCTGCGTCAGTAATTAGTCAGTGTAACCACCTACTGAGCTCATGACATTTGCTAATCAGGTTTTCTCTTATTGTCATATTAAAGCAGCAGGTGGTCATCCAGGCATCTCTCATTTTCTGTCCAGGCCTACTCCTCAATATCCCAGCCATCAACTGTACAACAGAAAAAGAAAGGTCTCTGCTTGTTTGCGAAAAGAATGGTTAACTGACACCCGTCAGGTTTTAGCTATGGCATCTGGTGGTTGATATAGCATATGCGTATATACCCCAAAAAAATGCAAGCGTGTACTACTACTGTACTTACTGCCGCCATAGGAGCCACCGAAGACGACGACGGGGGCGGCCGGCGAGCTGAGGTTGGCCTTGAGGCTCTGGATGAGCGTGGCGAAGTCGGCGATGGCCTGTGTCGTGGTCAGGTACCCCTTCGTGCTCGTGTTGCTGAACGCCGCCGCCTTGCTGCCGAACGGCATCGATTTCCCGTAGTACCTATGCTGTGTAGAGAATTTCGTTTGCAGCAGATAACATGCAGTTGCATTAGCGACATACACAACAAGAAAAGTTTAGTTATCATTGATACGTTGACTTTCTATGCAGGTGGTGATTAGTATAGTGTTGTAAAAATAGCGATTTTAGCAAATATTCATATATAGTTCCAGCAGCAATAAACATAATTAGAGTCTCTCAGGACTAGACAAAATTACAAAATGTAATTTAACTAGCACAGCACACAATGCTAAGTAATGCGAAAAACTGAAAGATCAAACTTACAATGCGAATGGCACTTAAAGCTATCGAGTAGTAACCGGGCAAGGCACGCGAATCGCGTTGTCTCAAAAAACCAATCGCCTCGCCGTGCCGCGAATGAACGAAAGAGGCCATGAGAGATACAATGCTAATTAATTCACAAACTGGGACACACTAATCTGTGAAGTCGAGGTACAGAGAATGTTGTACAAGACCCAACAGAAGTGCACCAGCCGAGTGCACCCAAGAACACCTAGCACCAAAGCCAAGTTCTTCTCTCCCAAATCAATCTCGAGCCGGTCAGATTCAAGCCTCAGTGGAGCAACCCCAAACTTCCTCACCACAACCTCAACAAGGAGATGTCGTGAGGAACTGAACGGGGAGTGCTCAAGGAGGAGGAGCCCAACCTCACAGCCAACGGCGTCAAGACAAGTACGAAGGCGCAGTAGCTCAAAGATCCAAAACCGAAGCTCAATCGGAGGAGAGGAAGAACACACCAATCGAAAGGGGGAAAACTCATTGTATTTCGGGGTGTTCCCAGAAGAAGAAAGGAGCCAGCATTTGAAGAGGAGAAGGAGGAGGACTGGCTGTCGCCACCAACGACCGGTGCACATCTCGCCTGTGCCGGGCTACCGGCAGACCCGCCTGCCCCAAATCACCCGCGTCGCCGCTAGGCCGAAGCCTGAGAGCCTCCCTCATCCAGTTGGAGATAAGGTCTCCTCACCTTATCCCTCTCCTCATCTCAATGATAAGAGGGCCCCTCCATTTTCTTTTCTTTTTCTATTTCTTCTTCTCTTAAAATAAGAAATTACCAAATAGCCCTCAAAATATCGGACAAGTAGTGCAGCCAACGTAGCTTTCCACAGATAACAGATCGAATCGCTACTCATTCTACTGATGAATTTTAAGAAGCTAGGGGGTCATGATCCGAAAGTTTGACGTATATAGAGATAGATGTGCAAGATGCAGCTATTATCGATACTAGGTTACTACTAGCTAGTATATAAAAATGTGCAATCAATTTATGATATTATGTGCGTTCTATGCATGCATGCGCAGCATGATCTGAAATTTTGACCTACAGATGAAGATGATGTACCTCGATGAAGACGAGCATGGCGCGGAAGCGAGGCGCGATCTCCCACATGAACCCGGTGTTGTTGGTGAAGAGCTCGATGGTGCCCTCGTTGCCGGTGTACACGAACACCGGCGCCGTCTTGCCGCCCCAGTAGGTGTCGTTGACGAGGTACCTCTGCTGGAACGTGCCGTAGCTCGCCGGCGCCGCGTTGAAGTGGTCCAGCCGCTGCGTGAAGTAGCGCGTCTCGTACTGCACCTGCGGCTGCTGGGCGGCGGTGGCAGCGCCGGCGCTGCCACCGTCTCCAGCCGTCACGTGGCTGTAACTGCGACGCGCGAGCGACGAGTAGTACCGCCTCGCCAGCGTCGGCGGCGGCAGTCTGCCGGCTCCGGCGGCGGCGGCATGGCACGAGAGGAGGAGGCAGAGAAAGGCGACAAGGATGATTCGCTCCATGCCGTGATGGACAGCTAGCTTTGATCGGTTAGTTGGTGCAGAGAAGGGAACAATATAGTCCACTTAAATTAAATTAGAGGATATATGCGTCGCTTCCGAGATTCCCGCCGATCGATCGAGTGGTGTGTGCTTTGACTATGAGAATCTCCGATCGCGTAATCCGGTGGCTCTGATCTGATCCATCGATCGAGTCGTAATGGTTTGTTGACCGCGCGTACCAGCTTTAACATTTGGTGGGAGAAGAATCCGTGGTGGTTAGGAAAAAACGTTGCGATTAGTCTCCACCGCTACATGATTTCAACTACACTATTTTTTTAAATATAAATAGACCAGTCAAAATCTGGAATACTAGATTTAAAATATGTAAATCTACTCTCTCCCTCCAATGCTATATAACTTGAACCCAATACCCCCTCCTCCCAATGGATTCACATCCTCTGCCATTACATTGTAATGATGCCATGTCATTGTCGTTCTCACCTGTTGGATAAAAAATCAATGGCCAGGGTGCGATGGGTACCGTAGCATCCACTAGCGCTGTACTATAACATGTGGGTGCTGTACCACTTTTAATGTAGCGACCGATCTCACGCGTCGCTTTTCGGATCGAATGGTTGACGATCAAGGAATGACAGAGTACTGTTGTTCTCTGCCATTGCTATTGGAATGACAAGAGAATCTGAAACCCCTCCCAATTGGCTCTGTACCATTTTTAATGTAGTGACCGATCTCATGCGTCGTTTTTCGGATCGAATGGTTGACGATCAAGGAATGACAGAGAATCTGAAACCCTCCCAATTGGCTCTTCCCTGACCCTCACCATGAGGAAGGTAAAGAGTGCATAGAGATCGTCCACCTCACCTCATGCTTCAAGAAGGCCATGGAGTTTGCGTGGCGAGGCGGGCAAGAGACAAGCGTGCTTGTACACCATCAGATCATCGTACCAACAATAATGCAGACTAGCACCTCTGGTTGTATCGGTTATCATAGTCATCATTCTTAAAAGGTCCAGCAAAAAAGAGGCCACGAGAAGAAATCCCCAGAGTCTACGAATAAATCTAAGTAGCATGTAGTTAGCGGAAGTAGACATGCTGTTACTTGTTACAAGACACTGGTTTCGAGTACTAGCCACCGGATGACTTTGTTGTCGTTCAGTGACTAGGCGCGAGTGCAGCTAAACTGATTTTTCTGAAGGAGTATCTATGCAGAGGATCTATAATGCGTGAGTAGGTGTAGGTGAACAGCTAGCTAAACTCCATGAGTAGCCACACTTAGGTGAAAAGATTTCCTTTTGGCCATACTTCCTCCATGAGTAGCCATCGTCCATGCTGCTCCTCAATTCCTTCCTGCATCCTTGGGACACCTGAGTCCTGCCAGGCCATATCATGGTGGGCGCGATCGATCGAGTACATGCACGCATGCATATGTGATATGACAAGGAATTATATTAATTGTTAATATTTAATAGATGAGTTTACTTCAACCAATTCGCTAAGCAGCAGCAGCAGCTGTGACTACTGACTAGTTAGGAGTGATGAGCTATACAAGTGCATATGATCAGTAGCACACGATCGATGGGTGGAGTTGGTACCTTCTTTTGTAGCCACCACTCCCACGGCGTGCCGGCGCCGAGACCATTAATGGTGACCGACGGCCGGTGGATTGGGATTGCAGCAGGAGCGTGACGGCTCGAGACAGGGACTCGGAGATCCCCTCCACCAGAGCCAGAGGATCCATGGACGACGACGACTGCTCTAGCTGCAGACAGGCCTTGAGCTCGTTCGCCGACCTCTGCGCTTCCATCAGGCTCTCCACTAGCAGCCTTGCTTCTGGCCTATCTGAAGAAGCATCGTCATCTTGATCTTGTCGTGTCCTGTTGTTGCTCCCCATCGATCGATCGATCTCTAAATTGCTACCGATCGAGTTAAACTAGTACTTGCTCAATCGATCGATCGATGATCTAAGTACGTACTCTCAGCTAACAGCTCGCTGGTATATATATCCCAAGGACGCAGGAAGCATCGCGGAAATTAATTAACGGCGACCAGAATGCCACTCCATCGATCTAAAAGCAGTGTGTTAACTGTCTAGCTGACTGTTATGACGGTAGCGACCGCAAGATGCTGACAAGAGCATACCTGACGTAATACTACTCTACGTGGCAGCAAGCATCCAGATTCCAGATGCCGATCGACTTGCTAGCTAAGCTACTTAATTAAATACCCTGTTTAGTACAGTACGTACAGTGGAGTACTACTAGGAAAATCGTGGAATCGATCTTACAGCTGGTCACCAATCTGTAAGGCTAATACCTAAAGGACAAGTTTCGAGTACTAGCCACCGGATGACTTTGTTGTCGTTCAGTGACTAGGCGCGAGTGCAGCTAAACTGATTTTTCTGAAGGAGTATCTATGCAGAGGATCTATAATGCGTGAGTAGGTGTAGGTGAATATAATGCATGAGTAGGTGTGGGTGAGCAGCTAGCTAAACTCATTTTTTTAAGGAGTCAACGCAGAGGATTTATAATGCATAGGCATTAGGAGCGATCTCTATTGTCTGATCACAAATCAAAGGCTGGGAGCGATCGCTATAGTGTTTGTGCCACAGTAAAAACACCACGGCCGTTGTTGATACAGTGTTTTTCTACCGTCGCGTCAGAGCACTGCTCACTATGTTCCCACAGTGAGCCTTGCAGTAGCGCAAAGGATTCGGATACCATTTGAGAGCCCTTTGTTTATTTGTTTGTTTGCTTTTAAAAAAGAGAGGATTGAGAGGCGCAGCTGCAAGCTGCCGATCAGCGCCTGGAGCCGGACAGCCCATCGCTTGGTTATTTTGAACTTCCTATCCCACCGGTTGCAAGGATTCATACATATGGCTTTTTAGTTGATTGTTAGTGGGCTTTTTAGTTGATTGATAGTGCCCTAAAGTTGAAGCTTTTTTTAGACTTTTTTTATTAAGCTGTAACTTCCTTCCTGCATACGTGCTCCTCTATCCTCTAGAAGATCATACAATAATGCACGGTAAAGGTGGAAAAAATAGCATATATACTCAATCAAAATCAAAGAGCAAATTCTCTTACGTACTACAGATCTATCTCTTTCTATATGGGAAGTCAAGAAATACTCATCGAAACATCGAGAAATTGTGCATATAGAAAACTCTAGAGAAAGAAAAAAGGAGACGCATGTCATTATTTTCAAATCTTTTCTACTTTTCTACTTAGTAGTCTAAGTTTCTCGATGAGGATAATTAATCCGATTGTTGTGGTCGGACAATAATGGATTTCTGACCACATTCTCCATAGGTCCCTCTTAGATCTTTCTCCAATCTTGGATTGGGGAAGAAAGAGATATTCACGACTACTCAAACAAAATCCAATTGTCTACTCTACAAGAGCGAAATACTTGTTATGCCTAATATACTTAGTTTAACCTGTATCTGTTTTAATTCTGTTCTTTATCCGACTAGTTTTTTCTTCGCAAAATTGCCGAAGCTTATGCCATTTTCACCGTAACTTCTACTCGTTGCAAACCCACTTCTTTGACAAGTAATGGGCCACAGACGCCCAGCCCGAGTTACATATCGAGGGCTCGAGGCCCATATTTGGCAGACACGGGGGCTCGCGGGCTGAACAAAGCCGAAGAAGATCGCGCACTTGAATGGGCCGAGCTTAGCCTCCGAGCGACGCGAGCTTGCGCAGCTCAAGCTACAGACGTCGACGCAGCGGGAATGGGCCCACGCGTCAGAGTCGGTAGCTGTCTTACGCCCTCTCCGCCGCCGCTCCCCCTGCCTTGCCGTCGCCGCCGCCATGGGAGGGAGCCTCAGAACACGGCGTAGGCGCCCGGTATCTCTATGCTCGAGGTAAATTGCCTGCTGCGTGCGTTTGGTGCTAGAGATTATTTAGCTCCTGATCCCCATCCCACGGTATATGCTGCATTATGACTGAGTTTCTTACCGTTTCATAGGTTCAGGATGGAATGGGCTCTTGTGGTTGTGCAAGGGTAACAAGGCTACAAGCTCACCCCAACGATTTTCAGTAACTACACCCAGCCTGATCCAAACAAATCATTAGGATTCATTTCTGTTGCGATGTTTCCATACCATTGCTGTCAAGTGTTCCTATGCTGCTTATTAGTGCTGGCGCATGCTAGTATGCTTCTTGCTTTCTTCAGTTCTTCTGTAACTGTGTTCATTCGCAATTGTGCTTGCTTGCTTGATGAGTTAAAAAGTTTTTCTGGTCAAAGATTACATTTCCTGACAAACAACAACAAAAAAGATCACCATTTCTTTATTTGCGCATGATTTTAATGCTCTGATCTGAGCTTGTAAATGTTGCTCAACTTAAGGGATGTTGTGTAGGCCTGTAGCAAGTGGTTGATGGCATAATGATGATAGCAGAAATGCTAGTCAGAGGTGATAATTCATACTCCCTCCAATCACAAATGAGTGATGCTCTAGAATACGTGTAGTCAAACCATAACAAAAATATTCCGTAGGACATATAGTTTGGATATATGAAAATGATACATATGAGTTTATCTTAAAAATACTTTCATAATATTGCATTTTAACAAAAAATTTCCAAATATATGATAAAAGAATTTAGTGGTCAAAGGAACATCTTGTTAACTTTGAAAAGTCAAAAACGTCACCCTTTTATGACTGGAGGGAGTAATTGATAGACATGGAGATAGCTTTCCTGTTTAGTGGAGACTAAGCTTGCAGATTCCAATTTTTCAAGTATCTTTTTTGAAGGGCTTAAAAAAAACTAGTTACTAAGCGAACCACCTCTGCCTCCCTCCACCTCGTTACTTTCGTCCCTCCTTCATCCCTGCATCTGGCCCCCCTCTCTCTTAACTCTGGTTGTCAGAGCCCTCGCCGGTGGCAAGCGGAGAGGGGGACCCACCCTTCCTTAGCTTGTTTATAGATGTACATTAGGTTCTTTCTTTTCCTTAAGGCCTTGTTTGGATCATGCGTTTTGTGAAAACCGGTTTTCCTAAAACCGTTTTTAGCATTGTTTTAGGAAAACTCTGTTTGGATTGGGTAACTAACTCTCAAGATAAGTAAAACTGGTTTCTCATAAGTCCAATATATTGCGTTTTCCCAAAAACGAGGACTGGTCGTTTTTTACAAAACCAATTTTACATACACCCGATCTCAGTGCCATCGCCACCACCGCATCGAACGTCCAAGAGGCACAAGCAACTCACCGTCGCGCCCACCCGCCGCCGCCGGATCCACGACTCGGCGCGGCGCCGCCACTGGCCGACGCGCGCCGCAGAAACCCCTCGTGGTCGCCGACGAGCGAAGAGTGTTGACGAGTGTCAAGGGCGGGTGGCCGACTTGCTCCACCACCCGCAGTGCAGGACGCGCCCGCCGGCCATGGATGGAGCGATTCTTTGGACGACCTCCTCCGCCGCCGACTTCCACGGATGCTTGAGGAGTTCTTTGGTGGCGCTCAAGCGCTCCTTGCCGAGACGAAGCGCCGCGCCGCTGCGGATTCGGCTTGCCTCGCCGAGAGAAGACTCAACGAAGCGAAGACGAGAAGAGAAAGGAAAGCGGAGAAGAAAGCCAACCAACAGAAAGAAAAGCTTCCAAGCTCTCTCTTTTGGAGGTAAGGGCCGCTCGTCTCCTCGAAAAGCGCAGAGAGATGTTCCCTACCGATCCACCACCACCACCGCCGGACGCCTGGCTGATGAGATGAGGCGGGCATGGCTTCGGCATGGCGGCGAAGCGAGCCTGGTGCGTTGGGGGTCATTGTTGAGTCAGGTGAATTGGGAGCAAAGTCCATGCGCACACCGATCGATGGAGATGAAGTTGTCTAGCTCCGGCGAGTTGCTGGGTGCGAGCGCCGTCTGCAAGAAGCGGCCATTGGGCCAGCTCCAGAAGCACGTGCCAGCATCACTGCAGCTCGATCCGGCCCCGGGCGCCCAGGTTTTAAAGTACATCTTTAGCCAAACACAAAATTGGTGAAATCTTGTTTTAATTTTTCAGATCCAAATAAAGTAATCCATAAATTCATCCTAACAGAATAACAACTTAAAACCAGTTTTACTAAAAATTCTTCTAAAACTAGTTTTCTTAAAACCCATTTCTTATTCCTGATATCCAAACAACCACTTAAAGTGTAGACTAGATTTTGTCTAGTGGCCGTTGGAGGTCTCGGGCTAAGGCGGTGGTGAGTTCGGCTGGCGGTGTGTGTGCCCGAGGCAACATCCTCTCTGGCAGCTTTTGCAGCAGGCGGAGGCCAGTGTTCTTCGTCCGACTACGGGCGAGTGCCGCTGCTGCCTTCCAAGTATAGATTCCGCCTCCTCAAGTCCCCAGATCTAGTTTCGGTGTGCTCTCCGGTGAACCTTCTCCTCTGTGTTGCTATGTCGCCGTCCATAGCCATCTTCTTGGCAACGATCTTGTTTATTGTCGGCGCAGCAACTTCCGTTCTTGGTGGTTCGGGGTACGCCGCCGATTTGGTACCCTAAGCATCAGGCTAGGTCAGCTATTCTTGGGCCGAACTCGAATGTTCGGTGATTTTCCAAAAGATTTTCATGAGCTTTAACACTGGAAAGATTTTCAGCCCTCAAGTAGCCCACCAAGCCTGAGACCTGGATCCTCCCCTGTCTGGACTCATTCATTATAAAAAAGGTCAATTACAAAGGCGGGCAGACCTGTAACCAGGTGCCTTTGATTTTTCAAGTATCTATAACATATTGATCAATACATCAAGTGTTCCTACTATACCCTATACTACTACATGAAAGTGATAAAGTATTATAATGATAATATCTCGTGTCATAACTTGGTATTATGGGTTATACTTAATAGATTATGCAACCTCACCTAATACCCATTGATGTTGTGGGTTATCATTAGTTTCTTTAATAAGGTGCTCAGGTTTTAATTGACCCGGTTTTGTAAGTTTGAGTGGTTAAATAGTCAGTTTTATAGTTAGAGGTGTTAAGTGGACTTTTTGGAAAGTTCAGGAGGTGTAAAATGGACTTAACCCTTATTTAAAAAATTAGCTGCATCATAGTATCATCCTTGCCTTGCACAACTAATCAACATTTGAAGCCGCTGCTTTCAAATATGCGAAGTACTATATACCACTAAATATACATGAACAGATGAACTTTTGTACATGTGCAAATCTTATGTACTGGCGTTGTGAACTTAAAAGGAACCAAGAGGGAGCAATAAAGCATTCTGATTTACAACAGTTATTTTGCAACTGTAGTTGATTTTAATACAGAAGAGTACAAGCTTTGACTGCCCTTTAATAGGTTTACAGTAGTTTCGTCTCAGAAAATTAAAGAGGAACAGATGTGAGGTATCTATTGCAAAATCATTGTGGTGGAATGCCATATCCAAGGACTAACAAATTTGTGGGACTGCCTTGTGCTGGTCCATCCGCGGGTCAGTTTGGTACTTCTTCTGTTGATATCTTGAATTGGTCCTGACTCCTTGCTTAAGTACAA
Source organism: Phyllostachys edulis (assembly GCA_036346405.1). Classification (NCBI taxonomy): domain Eukaryota; kingdom Viridiplantae; phylum Streptophyta; class Magnoliopsida; order Poales; family Poaceae; genus Phyllostachys; species Phyllostachys edulis. Next base: position 6,638,781 of record CM070566.1, read on the forward strand.
TGTGAGTCTAAGACAGGTCTCTAGGTTTCTGCTAGATCTGATCCTATTAGTGTTGTTCTTATCATTGAGAATTTCTCTGGAAAATAAATGATAACAACCGAATTATATAGTGCACTTTGGTGTATATATTATTTTGCAGCCTACATTATGCAATCATGTTCTGTTTGATATGCATGCAATGAAATATCATAGCCCAAAAGTGACTAAACACAAGATACAATAGTGCATAGTTGATTCCAATATACAATGTTTCCTTATTTGCAAAAGAAGATCTCCAAAGCCATATGGGAGGAACTTAGCAACTAAAGTTTTGCAAGATATTGCAAGTTAAGGATCTTGCTCGTCCAATTTGCTTGGAGAATATATTTTGTTCATCCTTTTTGTTTCCCCTTTTCTTTTATTCCTTTTAACAATCACGCACTCCTGTATTTAACTAAACTAAACATTCGCATCACTTAATAAGCAGCATGCTCATTCCACTTGGAAAATTCTGAATATAGTATGTCATGTTTTATTAATTTCGATTGCAGAGCAAATCGTAAAGTATGGCAAGTAACCGAACACTGGAAGTCTGGAACCTATATTATGAAGAGTAGCTCAGATAACATAGAATACTACAATTCAAATCAATACAACAGGCAATTGAAGTTGGCACATATAGATTTATAGACACATAATACTATATAGTGATCCGCATTAAAACCCCAAGCCCTAGTCTGTAGATACAGTAATTAAGTCACCTGAGCACCTTACTGCTCAGATGCTAAAATTAAAATGCACACAGGGTTCCATCATGTGATCTGCATTCTGTTCTGAGGAGTCCACTATTGAACCATTACATTAGTTTGCAAAGTGCTTGTGCATATATGTAAATTAATGTAGCCGGTGATCCTTGCAGCTGGAGACGAGGGTGTGGTAGAAGGCCGTCTGATACTCCGAGCCGTGCATCAGTGAGTTCTGGGTGAACATCCTCGGTTGGGAACACGGTGTGCCCCTGTTCTAATCGGTTGATTGCCAAGTTATGCGCTCGTTGTTGAAGATCAATATCCCGTATTGTCCCGGCGAGGCTGTCGATTTTGTCGTGGAGTTTATGACGATCGGACTCCATCTGTTACAGCAGGGCGTCAAGCTTCTTGCTGATGGAGTCGCTGTTGTCGGCCTCCGACATGGTGGAAAGCGTAGCGGTGTCTTTTGATACCAAGTTGTCAGGAGCCAAAGTACTCAAGACTTGATGTGATCGAAGGATGTAGCTTTGCTGTGTAACCGGGCGAGGACCTGGGCCTCGGCGACGCGAATGAGGCGCCGTGGTCGCGACGGCCGCGTAGCTGAGTTCAGGGAAATAGCAGAACCGAGAATAACGAACAGGGAGACAGAGTTGAGACGATTTTATGTTTTTTCTATTCCTCAATCATAGTGTATCCTCTTTAATGGAGATCCTGACAATTGTAATCCTAAACAAGTTCGAAACATAAACGGAAACACAATGAAGTAATTCCTATCTGATTCTACGAGACAAAAGGAAAGCTGAATAACATTGTACCTAATCTGAAACTACGGCTAAAGCAACCGAGTTTGATGGAGCTTCGGTTGTTGTCTTTGGCTTGTGACGGCTGTACCACATGACACTTTAACTAGAAAATTATAATCTTGTCTCTACACTCCCCCTTTCCTAATTGTACAAGGAAACTAATCTCCTTGTCTCATGCATTGATGCTACTTACGGACGCACGCTTAGCACGACGCTGATAGTATTTACCCAAGAAAGAGCCCACAACATAACTCAGCCCACAACATAACTGCTCTGAGTCAACCCTACAATGCTATAAAGCTTATTGTCAGATCAAACTGGCAAGGGTAAACTTCTATTTGACTAAACGAGCACAGCCTCCCATTTAATCAACAAAAGAAAAAGTAGCTGTAGATAATAAGATATGTACTCTCTCCGTTCTCAAATAGATATTGTTTTAGAACGTGTGCAATCAATATTTTAAAATTTTGTCCATTAAATCCTAGAAACATATTTAGATTTGTCACAAGAAAATCATACAAGTAGATTTGTCATCGAAAGTGCTTCGACATCAATATATTTTTTATAATTTTTTGTAACATATAGTTAAAAAAAAGTAATAGTCAGATGCGTGTATTAGAGACCGTGTTGATGTCAAAACGACAAGTAAAAAAGAACAAAAACTAATATGAAATAAAGATGCAATGGGTTCCTAAGTAAGGCCTGTTGGTGAGATGTCATTTCACAGGTTTAAAGGTTGCACTTGTGAGACATCAAATGAAGTAGTGAAGTAAATGGACTGCTGGATTCCTATAGCCTCATTGAAAGGCAAAGGGCATTGAAGGTTAGGCTGCAAAGACATGACGACTTCGCCGTTCGATTAAAGCATATATTTACCTAAAGTAGCACATCTCCTATTTAATATCTATTTATTCACAAAACCAGTGAACATTTGATGCACATTTACTTTGCTAGATAGAATCCTTTGCGCTGCTGTGGCCATAAATTCCATTCATAAAGGGCATTCAAGGTGTTAAGATCATTCACAGCTAATGGCAACAGATGCACCAAAAAGAAGAATAAAATTGGATTCACAAATAGTAGTAGGAGGGAAAAAGCATCACAACATCATAGGATGCCCTTGTTTTACATTTTCACTGTCAAGAGGGGTTCAGATAGATCGGCCAATACTGAATACTACTACTACTCTAACCTGATCTTTCTTGAGTGAAATTAACCTCTATAATCCTGATACTAAAACATGATGTTGGTTGACATCTGAAGCTCTTAAAAGCGCAAGTTATGAACTTCCAACCAAGAACCACACTGCAAAATCGCATAGAGAGAGAAAGGAAGAAATGAAGAGGTGATGCGAGAGAGAGAGATGGAGAGATCAAGGACTAGAAGAAGTAAAGAAAACCATTGACCTCTCCCTCCTCGACCTCCCTATATAAAAGACCCTGGAACCAATCAAAGCCCCAAAGCCAAAACACACTTAGCACATCATCTTCCTCTCCTCTTCACAATCTTCAGGTAACATCCGTACTCCAACCTTCTTTGTTTGTGTTCTTACTCTTGCGTGTGTTTTGTGTAGTACCAAACACCATTTGATCTGTTGGTGTCTGTTGATCTTGGCCGTGCAGTGTGAGTTGAGGACTTGAGCCATGAACCGAAGCAACAACAACGGCAGAGGCAGCAGCGGCGACAGGAGGAGCGCAAGGCTGGAGCCGCAGCTGAACCAGTCACCGCCGCCCGCGACCGCCGAGCGGATGGAGGTGGACGGCCAGGACGACAGCGACTCGTCGTCGCCGAGCTCGTGCGTGTCGTCGGATGGGTGCCGAAGCTCGATCGGCGGCAGCCCGGACGGCAAGTCGCCGATGGTGATCGGGGCCTGCACGCGGTGCCTGATGTACTGCATGGTGGCCAAGAAGGACTACCCCACCTGCATCAACTGCAAGCAGCCATGCCTCGTGGACCTCCTCCAGGACGGCGGGGACGACGACGACAAGAAGCGCAAGTGAAGAAGACGAACTCCCTTCAGTGTGTGCCCGCCCAGTGGATGCTCACACGGATGGTTAGCTCAGGACTGACGCACGGATCTTGAGGCGGGGTGGGGGAGTGACTGCCGTTGGATCATCCAGTGGACAGGATTGGGTTTCTTCAGTACTCCGTAGGCTGGCTAATATCTTAGTTAATTCGCTTTGTTGTTGGGTTATTATGTGCTCTTATGATTAGCATCAGGGTTATGTGGTGGCTAACATTGTGGTTGGTTCTTGTAATCGTGGTAGTGTTTTTGAAAGATCTGATTATTTGTCACTGTCAAAGATATGCAATTCAGGATTTGCCACCTATGTGTCTATGACATGTGGTCCTAACACCCAGATGTCATTCACATATGGAGTGGCAAATCTTGAAATCCATATATTTGCGGTGACAAATAATTGATTATTCCGTGTTTTTTTAGCTGTAATCCTCTATTTAGCGAACAAATGCAAGAGGTATCTGTTACGTACCAACCACAAGATCCAGAGTAGAAGTAAGGATGTAGGTAGTTCAGATAGAAATAAGTAGCAGCAGAGGAAGAACAGACAAGATGAGATGAGGAACAGGAGGGGAAAGGGAGTTCGGTTTCTAATGTCTGTTTTCTTTCTTACCCTCTCCTCACCTCTCTCAGAGTATTTAAGTGGCCCCCTCCACAAGTCGGTAGGGTGGCTAACAGATTACAGAAGCTAAATAACGCTCGATTCACATCACCCAATCCACTGACGCCAAACGGGTACTCGGCCTTCTTTTCCTCTTGCCTTCCTGTAGCTCGTCCTGAAAACGCTCCAGCTCTGCCGGTGTTGTGACATTCCCCCTCCCTTCAGCGGCGGCTTGCCCCCAAGCCGGTAAATCAGGAAACCTTGTCTTCAGATCATCAAAATCCTCCCACGTTGCACTTGTAGCCGACTCACCAGACCATTGAACTTGGACCTGAGTACCAGAAGCAACTCCTGATCGGTGGAATCGCCGTCCTGCATCACGCTCGTATCTGGTCCTCACCGAGCCGGTAAATTCGATCGAACCACTCCGGCCGGAGGCGAGTGATTTCAGTTGAGAGACATGTATTATCGGATGGATCTTACTTGTTGGGGGAAGCTTCAGTTTGTATGCTACAGCTCCAACCACCTGCTCAACTTGAAACGGACCAAAGTATTTGAATGAGAGTTTGTGACTAGCTCGAGTAGCAACTGAGGACTGCACGTATGGTTGGAGTTTCAAGTACACCCAATCGCCTACAGCAAAATTACGTTCTGAACCTTTGGTATCCTCCTGTATCTTCATTCGCTGCCTGGCTCGGTTCAAATGCTGCCGCAAAAGGTTGGTCATTAACTCCCGGTCCTTGAGCCAGCTTGCCAATTTCGGTGACGCACAAGATGCTGCATCCAGAATGCCAAAATGTCTTGGACCATGACCATAGAGGACCTCAAATGGCAATTTTCCCAATGTCGAATGATGAGAGGTATTATACCAAAACTCCGCCAGTGATAACCAATCCGACCACTTATGAGGACAAGAATGTACAAAACAGCGCAAATATGCCTCCAAGCACTGATTGACCCGCTCGATCGGACTGCCTGCTTTGAGGGTGGTATGACTTAACTCATTCGCAATTGTGTTTGAACCAACCAAACAATTCCCTCCATAATGTGCTAGTGAAAATACGATCTCTATCTGACACCAAGGACTGAGGAAGCCCATGTAACTTGAACACATTAGCTAAATATGCTTGCGCCACTTGAAAGGCTGTAAATGGGTGCGACAATGGAACAAAATGAGCATAACGAGAAAACTTGTCAACGACTACCATGATACTATTGTAAGAGGATGACTTGGGCAATCCTTCAATGAAATCCAACGATACCATTTGCCACGCATGTTCTGGGACGGGGAGTGGTTGCAATAAACCAGGGTACTTCACATGTTCAGCTTTAGCTTGTTTACACACAGCACATGCTGACACAAAGGACTGAATATCTTTTTTCATACCTATCCAAGTGAATAACTTGCGTACTCGGCAGTAAGTAACCTGGAAACCGGAGTGTCCCCCAATAGCACTAGCATGCATGGAGGTAATAATCTTTTGCTGCATTGGAACATTACTTCCTACCCAAATCCTTCCATTCATCCTCAGAATACCCTCCAGTAACTGAAATTTGGGGTATTGCCCACCTTCTACTTCGATTCGGTCAAGATATGTTTAGCATGGGGATCCTTTTCATACCCTTCTGCAACTTCGGACAGCCATGACGGCACACACATAGACACTGCCGAGACTTCCCCCAAGGTCGAATCCGAACGACGTGACAAGGCATCCGCTGCTCTGTTGTCACTGCCCTTTTTATACTGCAGCCGGTATTGTAGACCCAATAGCTTGGTCATGGCCTTCTGTTGCCAAGGAGTTGACAAGCGCTGATCCTCCAGATGCACTAAACTTCGTTGGTCAGTTCGGATCACAAAAACTGCATGCTGGAGATATTGTCTCCAATGATCCACAGCTAAGATAATTGCCAAACTCTCTTTCTCATAAGTGGATAATCCTTGAGTTCGCGGACCGAGTGCTTTACTAAGGTAGGCTAAGGGATGCCCCTCTTGCATAAGTACTGCACCAATGCCTTTATCTGATGCATCCGTTTCAATTGCAAATGTTTTCTGAAAGTCTGGAAGTGCTAGCACCGGAGTGGTGACTAATGCCTCCTTTAAAGCTTGGAATGCAGCTTCTTTGTCAGCTGTCCACAAAAAGATTGCATTCTTCTTGAGCATGTCGGTTAGAGGTCTACTTAGCAAGCCAAAATTGCGAACAAATTTTCTGTAATAGCCTGCTAACCCCAAAAATCCTCGAACCTGTTTGACATTTGTGGGTACCGGCCAAGTGCTAACTGCTTCAATATTTTTAGTGTCTGTTGACACTCCCTCTTTACTAATAATATGACCCAAATAGGTTAGCTGCTGTCGAGCAAAAGAGCATTTGGAGCACTTGACTTTCAGCTGATGAATATCAAGAGTTTCTAACACTTTCTGTAAAATCTGCACATGTTCTGGTAATGAATGAGTATAAACTAAAATGTCATCTATAAAGACTAACACACCTTTTCGCAAAGTGGTGCGTAATAGTGTTCATTAAACTTTGAAATGTTGCTGGTGCACTTGTAAGACCATAAGCCATCACTCGGAATTGAAAATGTCCGTGATGAGTCTTGAAAGCTGTCTTGTGTTCGTCTTCCAGTATCACTCTAATTTGATGATAACCCGCTCTTAAATCAAGGCTTGTAAACCATTCCAATCCCGCCATTTCATCTAATAGCTCATCAATTATTGGTAAAGGATAACGGTTTTTGACCGTAGCTGCGTTCAGATATCTATAATCCACACAGAGACGCCATGTCAAATCCTTCTTTCTCACCAATAGGACTGGGGACGCGAATGGGCTTGAGCTGTGCTGAATAATTCCTTGAGACAACATTTCCGAAACTTGTTTTTCGATCTCATCTTTCTGGGCAGGGTTATAACGATAGGGCCTTAAATTCACCGGCTTAATTCCTGGTAACAATGGTATGGAATGATCAAATTCTCTTCGTGGTGGTAACCCTTGAGGTTCCTCAAATAAGTGCTTGAATTGTTCCAGTAAAGAGCTGATAGATGGCGGCAGATCAGAATCCAAGCCTTCCATAGCAAAACCACCGGCCAAAGAAATATTGGTGTTAATTGAATCATACTGGGACCATAACATGTAGCATTGCGGTATTGTGTCTTTAATGCCTTGTAAGCTCACTCGTTGCCCATTTGTCCATAATGACAAGATCTTTTTGAGCCAATGAATATTCATGGGGCTATGGTGTTCTAACCAATCCATACCCAATATGACATCATAACAGTTTAAGGGTAAAATTTTAAAATCCGTATGGAATATTATCCCCTGAATGCCCCACTGACAGCCTGGAATCTCTCTTGTACATTGCAATAATCCCCCATTGGCGATTCTTACTTGGAATGGTAAATGTGCCGGTTGGTCTCTCGTTAATAATCCGCACAATCTTCACTAATGAAACCGTGAGAACTTCCGAATCTACCAACATGATGACCACATGGTCCTGAATAACTCCTTGCAATCTCGTGGTATGAGGAGTTACTGAACCTTTCCATGCTTCTAGTGAAATGGCTAGTAATTCACCCTCGATGGTATGTCGTCCCTTCAAAGACTAGTGGTTTCCAACTCAATATTTGTCAAGATTTCACACTTCCTCTACAACGCAATTGGATCAGAGTGCGACTTGTGCTCCCTCGACCAACGTTCACCACAAGTGTGACACAGTCCTTTTGCTCGTCGATAAGCCCAAAGAGCGACCAGCTTTTCATCAAATGGAGTCCCTTTGTTTCCTTCAATACCCTTTCGGTCATCTGTTCTAGTTCCCCCTGTCAGTGCCGTTTTTCCCGGTATGGAAAAAGGCGCATTTGTCGTTCTGATAGTGGAACGAGAGCCAGATTGAAAGTCCATACGGCGATGATCCCTTCTTGATGACTCCAACACCTCTTCTTGCAAACACGCTAAAGCGACAGCCGTTTCTAGATCCTACGGTCGATGCAAAACCACCGCCGCTCTCACTTCTCCCTTCAAGCCATCCACGAACTGAGTGATGAAGAACACTGGATTCCACGAAGAATGGTGAGATAACATATGATGCATCAATTCATTGAACTTCTCTGCATATTCTGACACAGAATTGGTTTGACGTAATCGGTTGAACTGTCTAATCAAGTGCTGAAACTCCTCCCTACCGAATCGACACAAACCGCCTCGCAAAAGATTCCCAATCCTCACAAAGGCAAATGGGTCTTTGAAGCTTGCAACCAAAGTAAAGCACCACCAACAAAATACATCGTCGATAAACCAATCATGAACTCCGGCTGAATCATGCAGATTCTCAAGTAGTTTTCACACTTGAGTTGCCATGCCCTCGGTTTTCCCCATCAAAAGAAGGAAAATCTATGCGAGGTGGGTGAGGATGATGGTCTTCTTTGTCCCATTGATCTCCATGGCAAGGCAGACAAATCATTGAGAGTACCCTCAGCCCGATCATAAATTCCAACTCCCACTGGTTGTGTGTAAGAAAATTTTTCTCCACCTCCCTTTTCCCGAAGAACCAAACGCCCGTGCTCTTCCTTGCCTGGTGGTGAAGAATCCCTAATGATGGCAAATTCAGGTTTTACCTCTGGTGTAGGCAAGATCGGTGGAAGATCCTCCGGTCTGATGGTAAGAACCGGGTTGCGAGAAATCTACCCAACCTGAACTCGCAACTCCCCCACTTCCGATCTCAATCCCTCTACCACCATCTCCATTTCAGCTTCCATTTCGCAAGTCCGTAACATTTGGCTTGATTTACTCCATCGATGCATGGATGGCATCGCTCAAGACTGCAACTTTTGGATCGCCTTGGTCAATTCGCCAATTGTTGATCCATCTCTCCCGCACGCACCTGCGCCCGAGTTTGATACCGCGGCACCTCCAGGGCTTCGAAATGCGGCTCTGATACCAAATTGTTACGTACCAACCACAAGATCCATAGTAGAAGTAAGGATGTAGGTAGTTCAGATAGAAATAAGTAGCAGCAGAGGAAGAACGGACAAGATGAGATGAGGAACAGGAGGGGAAAGGGAGTTCGGTTTCTAATGTCTGTTTTCTTTCTTACCCTCTCCTCACCTCTCTCAGAGTATTTAAGTGGCCCCCTCCACAAGTCGGTAGGGTGGCTAACAGATTACAGAAGCTAAGTAACTCTCGATTCACATCACCCAATCCTCTGACGCCAAACGGGTACTCGGCCTTCTTTTCCTCTTGCCTTCCTATAGCTCATCCTGAAAACGCTCCAGCTCTGCCGGTGTTGTGACAGTATCCGTAACTTCTTTTTTCTTTTTGCATATAGTGCAAAACCTTGGGTTTCAGGGTTGTTGCATCTGTTTGGTTCCGCTGAACAATAAAAGTGATCCAATAAGCACAGGATGTTTCCCAGTTAGTACTGGTCTTATCACTCGAGATTAACTAACACAATTGATGTCCATAAAGCTCGTTCTTGTCTTGATTTAGCTGTCCCTTTTGTGTCTAAACATGGCAGCTTTAAACTGTTAACTGTGTACTCACCGCATTTAGATTAGGAAGAATAACCACATTTGCTGAGGCAAAAGACGCAGACATATATGATATATGCCACCCGTAATCGTTCATTCAACTAATCAACCACACTAGTTCGAAAAAGAGGTCAATGAGGTTGTCTATTGAGTTTCATGCATCAGCCAAATCATCTAAAAGCTTAAGCTGTTAAGCAAAACATGCAGTATGCTTATACTCGAAACACTATCCGATCGAAAACTGACAGCTCCGATCAACTGTCCCTCGAGCGAAAGCCTTGGTGCACACTGCACACAATCGACACGCACAGCGGAAAGAAAGAAAGCATTTTTTTAAAAAAGAAGAAGAAGAAGGCGAAGAAGGCATCATTACTCAATTATATGTTGATGTCAAGTGCAGGCAGAAGCTGAGCTTAGGCAACACAAGGGCCAGAGACGGAAGTGAAATATCTGCGCATTTGGATCGAAACCGCTTAAGATTTGCTTGAGAGATGTGGACGACAGGACAAAGCAAAGATGCGACCACCTATGTGGAGGAAGTCGTCTTTGAGAGAGGAGACAAGTGAAATGAAATCCACATGAATGCATGCTGCAGACAGTGCGGTCGGGGGTGGGGAGCAGTAATACCGGATCCGGATCCTCTGCTTGCAATGCTTGAACAGTGTTTTATGAGTGTAAGCAGCACTCGTAGCGGTATTACAGAAATATTGTAGCAGCAGTGACAAACTGTGTTGTAGTTATTTTACTGTAGCAGGAACAACTGTAGTCATTAATATGGCCTTTTTTTTTGTTTTGATCGAACGATGAAAATCGTTTTCTAATATCATACATCGTAGATCAAACCAGCGGACCAACTGTTAGAATTAATATGGGCTAGGCCCAAATATTATATTCTAATTAATTCCTGGTAAATCTCAAAGGCTCATGTGCATGTGCTAAACTGTTTAGTCCCACATGGACAGATGAATGGGAGTTACACCAGTTTATAAGGTGGAACGTGGTAGCCCCTCTTGTGGAATTGGAGAGAGCCAACACACGCGCGCGCTCGCTCGCCTCGCCTCACCTCGCCGTGCCGTGCGTGTGCGTGTGCGTGTGCGTGTGCGCGCGTACACAGGCGTGTTAGGTGCGGGCGCGATTTTCTTTATCTATTCGAAAATCGAAATGCACCGACTCGTAACTGATGGCAGTTCTGCTTCTTCTGGTTGCTTCCACAATACAGAATTCCACAGTCTTTGTTGTTGTCTCTGGCGATCTCCATCCGGCAAGGCGCGTGTACGACCACACCGGGAGAGCAGGCCTCCGGAACCCTCGTCCTCGAAGGCTTGCACGAGCAAGGATGAATAAGGTTTTTGGGGAGCGTTCGCGCGACTGCTCGCTGCTACGTCTACATCAACTGCGCGACTACAATTTTCTGCTACGTTCTACACCAACTGCACGACTACTACCACTACGTCATGACGGACGACGTTCTCATCAAGAACACTGCTGCATCTTCTTCTTCCATGGAATCTGGGTATGCCTACATCTCTTTTGTTACTTGGTTTGCTTTACAATCTGTTCTTGTCTTGAACACTGAGATAGGAATGCCAGTTTTTGTTCTTCTAGAATCTAGTATAACTATAGTGTTCTTAGTTACCTGCTTCGAGAAAATAGCTAGAGTATTTTTCATGTATTATCTAGCTTATTTCTGGATTAAAGTAATTCGAAAAATGCTTATGTTCTCAACAATCCAAAAACCTTATTCTAGGCATAGGCATTTTTTACCAACTGACTTTGCTGCTACGCTCAAACCCTCTGAATTCGATGATGCGAATTACAAGAGGTGGCACATCAAGATGGTGCTTTGGCTAACTGCCATGAACGTTTTCCATGTGGCAAACGACAAGTCTGAAGGAACACTTACTCCTGAACAGGAGCAAGCGTTCGAGGCTGCTGATAACCTTTTTAAAGGTGCCGTGGTTAGTGTTCTTGGTGAGAAGTTAGTCGATGCATACATGGTGATTAAAACTGGAAAAGAGATGTGGGATGCACTCGAGGCTAAATTTGGGGTTTCGGATGCAGGCAGTGAATTGTATCTTATGGAGCAATACCATGACTACAGAATGGTTGATAGCCGTTCTATAGTTGAACAGGCTCATGAGATACAATCTATAGCCACAAAACTTGAGTACTTCAAGTGTGTATTACCGGACAAGTTTGTCGCGGAAGGCATTATTGCCAAACTTCCTCCTTCTTGGAGGAATTTTGCTACTTCTCTGAAACACAAGAGACAAGAGTTTTCTGTTGAAAATCTCATTGGGTCTCTTGATGTTGAAGAGAAGGCGAGGGCAAAAGAAACACACACTAGAGGTAATGAGGGACATTCTAGTGCCAATATGGTACAGGAGAAGAATGGCCAAACTCAAAAGTTCAAAGGCAAGAACAAGAGTGCACAAACAAGCTTCAAGAAGAAGAAGAAGAACACAAAGGAGAGCCTTTGCTTTGTCTGTGGTGAACCTGGTCATTGGGCCAAGGATTGCAGCCAACGCAAGGGTGGGAAGAATCGATAGGGCGAGAATTCCAAGTCCGCCAATGTTGTTGTTGGTACTCTTGAGATGGGAACTTGTGGTATGGTAATTTACCTCTTCGTTTTTTCGTATGTCAATTTACCGATTGGTGGATAGACACTGGTGCTAATATACATGTGTGTGCTGATATTTCATTGTTCTCTTCTTACCAGGTCACTCGGGATTCAGCCGTTCTAATGGGGAACGGGTCACATGCCACTGTTCATGGTGTTGGCACGGTCGATCTGAAGTTTACTTCGGGGAAGATTGTGCAACTGAAGAACGTGCATCATGTGCCATCGATCAATAAGAATCTCGTCAGTGGATCTCTTCTGTGTAGAGATGGTTTTAGACTGGTATTTGAGTCCAATAAATTTGTAATGTCCAAGTGTGGACAATTTGTTGGTAAAGACTATGTGTGCGGAGGCTTGTTCCGCCTATCTCTTTCAGATTTATGTAATAATATTATGAACCATGTTTGCGTGAGTAATGAGACTACTATTTGGCATTCACGACTTTGTCACATTAATTTTGGTTGCATGGCGCGGTTAGCAGCTTTAGAGTTAATCGAAATTCACCCTTGCCAAAGGTTCTAAATGTCAAGTTTGTGTGCAATCAAAGCGACCTCGTAAGCCTCATAAGGTCATGGAGGTAAGAAACTTGGCACCATTAGAACTCATACATTCATATCTGTGTGAGATGAATGGTGTGTTGACAAAAGGTGGTAACATATATTTTATGACTTTGATTGATAACTCCACTAGGTTCTGTTATGTGTATCTTTTGAAAACTAAAAATGAAGCTCTTCACTACTTTAAAATCTATAAGGCAGGAGCTGAGAACCAACTTGAAAGGAAAATCAAAAGGTTAGGTCGATCGTGGTGGAGAGTACTTTTCAAATGAGTTCAATTTATTACATGAGGAACATGGTATAATCCATGAGAGGACGCCTCCTATTCACCCCATCAAGCGGGGTTCTTTCAAAGAAAGAACCGCACTCTAACTGATTTGGTTAACGCCATGTTAGACACAGCGGGTCTTTCTAAAGCATGGTGGGGGGAGGCTATATTGACTTCATGTCATGTCCTAAATAGGATTCCCACAAAGAATAAAGAGATAACCCCATATGAACAATGGGAAAAGAAAAGACTATCACTTTCATACTTGCGCACTTGGGGTTGTTTGGCGAAAGTCAATGTGCCAATTCCTAAAAAGCATAAGCTTGGACCAAAAACCGTTGATTGCGTCTTTCTAGGCTATGCTCACCATAGCGTTGGATATAGATTTCTAGTGGTGAAATCTGGAGTACCTGATGTGCATGTTGGTACAATTATGGAGTCCAGAGATGCTACATTCTTTGAGGATATTTTTCGATAAAAGATATGCCTAATTCATCGAGTCAGGAACCTGATACAATTCCTGAACCTGTCATTCCAATGGAATATTTTGAACAAACCCTTGAGCAAATTCCTGAGGATGAAGACAATGGAACTCTAAGGAAGAGTAAAAGACAAAGGACTACAAAGTCTTTTGGTCCTGATTTCATTGTGTACCTTGTGGATGATACTCCAAGTACCATTTAAAGCGTATGCTTCTCCGGATCTGAGAATCTTTGGAAGGAAGCAAATCCAGTAATGAAATGGATTCCATTATCTCTAATGGAACTTGGGAGATCATGGCGTCCTTATGGTTGTAAACACAGAGGATGTAAGTGGGTGTTCAAAAGAAGCTTAGGCACGATGGTACTATCGAGAAGTACAAGGCACGGCTTGTGGCCAAGGGTTATACCCAAAAGGAAGGCGAAAATTTCTTTGATACTTATTCACCTGTGGCTAGATTGACCACTATTCGAGTACTACTATCTCTGGCCGCCTCACACGGTCTTCTCGTTCATCGGATGGGCGTTAAGGCGGCTTTCCTAAATGGAGAGTTGGACGAGGAAATTTACATAGATCACCAGATGGATTTGTAGTAGATGGTCAAGAAGGAAAGGTGTGCGTTGTTGAAATCTTTGTATGGTCTTACACAAGCACCTAAGCGTTGGCATGAAAAGTTCAATGAGAACTTTAACATCTGCGAGCTTTGTTGTGAATGAAGCTGACAAATGTGTGTATTATCGCCATGGTGGGGGCGAGGGAGTCATTCTATGTCTGTATGTTGATGACATACTGATTTTTGGGACCAACCTTAATGTGATTAAGGAGGTCAAGGATTTCTTATCTCAGAATTTTGAGATGAAAGATCTGGGAGTAGCTGATGTTATCTTGAACATCAAGCTGTTAAGAGGTGATGATGGTGGGATTACATTGTTGCAATCCCATTATGTGGAAAAGGTTTTGAGTCGTTTTGGTTATAGCGACTACAAACCCTCTCCAACACTTTTTGATCATAGCGTGTTGCTTAGGAAGAATCGGAGAATAGCCAGGGACCAATTGAGATATTCTCAGATAATTGGTTCACTCATGTATTTAGCTAGCGGTACCAGGCCTGACATCTCGTTTGCTATGAGCAAACTAAGCCAGTTTGTTTCCAATCCGGGAGATGATCATTGGCATGCTCTTGAGAGAGTAATGCGCTATCTAAAGGGTACTATGAGCTATGGCATTCATTATACCGGGTACCCCAGGGTACTAGAGGGTTATAGCGATTCAAACTGGATATCTGATGCTGATGAGATTAAGGCCACAAGTGGATATGTCTTCTTATTTGGAGGTAGTATTTGTTTCATGGAAGTCTTGCAAGCGAGACCATCTTAACGAGGTCAACAATGGAAGCAGTAACTCACAAAGATTAGATATTTGCTTCTTTGAAGCCGAATGGCCGTGAGCTCTTGATGGATTTGCGGTGGTTGAAAAACCGAGACCGGCTATTACGATGAATTGTGACAATCGACCGTGATTGTCAAGGTGAACGATTCTAAGGATAATATGAAATCATCAAGACATATGAAAAGAAGATCAAGTCTGTCGGAAAATGAGAAACTCCGAGTAATAGCTTTGGATTATATCCAAGCGACTAAGAATCGCGAGATCCCTTCACAAAGGGTTTATCACGAAATGTGATAGACAATGCATCAAGGGAGATGGGTTTGAGACCCACATGAGTTATACCATAGTGGTAACCCATCCTATGTGATCGGAGATCCCGTGAAGTAAGATTGGCGAAACAAGCTATTGGTTAACTGGGAGGAGAGTACCTTTATAGACCCACTCCATTGGAGATGCAATTCTCTCATAAATCTGTATGGCAGGTTGGTTTTTATCTTAATGTGTTCTGTGGCTTGTTAAAGCAAAGATGCTATCCTACAGAGCAGTCTTGAAAGAACACACCTATATGAGCCCGACTGCTAGTCACAGTCTATGAAATAGGGTAATTTCTAGGAAGCTCATGAATAGGCCAGAGTATGACTTATATGCTCCAACCCATGGGATGCTGGCGACCTAGTATCGATTAAGGACTTAAGTGAAACTTATTCACACAAAACTGTCAATTCAAGGCTTAGTCCATTGTGCGATTGTGGATAAGTGTAGCTTCATTCAGTGGATGTTCAACCTTAACGGTCTCCATCAAAACTTTGGTATATTAAAACAATATGTGGATCAAGACATTTGACATGTGCCCTTGAGATCGGTGGGGATTGTTGGAATTAATATGGGCTAGGCCCAAATATTATATTCTAATTAATTCCTGGTAAATCTCAAAGGCCCATGTGCATGTGCTAAACTGTTTAGTCCCACATGGACAGATGAAGGGGAGTTACACCAGTTTATAAGGTGGAACGTGGTAGCCCCTCTTGTGGAATTGGAGAGAGCCAACACACGCGCGTGCTCGCTCGCCTCGCCTCACCTCGCCGTGCCGTGCCGTGCCGTGCGTGTGCGTGTGTGTGCTTGCCACAGTACAAAGCGTGTCAGTCGGTAGCGATTTTCTTTATCTATTCGAAAATCGAAATGCACCGACTCAGAAATAATGATGGCACTTCGGTCCTTGATGGTGATTGTTGGCCTTTGGACTTCGCGGCAGCTGTCGACTTTTGGATTTCTAGCAATGTTGGCTTTTAGTGTCCGCATTTGTTGGCTTTTGGTTTCTGGCGACTATTGGCCTTTGGACTCGAAGTTTTTGGCTATAAAGGAACAGAGTTACGCTTCTTCCGTTGCTTCCACTGTCTGAAATTCCACGATCTTTGTTGTTGTCTCCGTGATCTCCATCCGGCAAAGGCGCGGTCTGATCGCGCGAGAAGCGAGCCTCCGGAACCCTCGTCCTCGAAGGCTTGCACGAGCAAGGATGAATAAGGTTTTTGGGAGCGTCATACGATCGCTTTCGCTACTACGTCTACATCAAGCTAGCGACTACAACTTTCGCTACGTTCTACACCAATCGCACGACTACAACTTTACGCTCGTTCTACACCAATCAGACGACTACTACCACTACGTCATGACGGACGACGTTCTCATCAAGAACATCTTTGATCTTCTTCTTCCATGGAATCGGGTATGTCTACATCTCTTTTGTTACTTGGTTTGCTTTACAATCTGTTCTTGTCTTGAACACTGAGATAGGAATGCTAGTTTCTGTTCTTCTAGAATCTAGTATAACTATAGTGTTCTTAGTTACCTGTTTTGAGAAAATAGCTAGAGTATTTTCCATGTTTTATCTAGCTTATTTTTGGATTAAAGTAATTCGAAAAATAACTATGTTCTCAACACCAACTGCTAACGGAGGCGCATCACAGATATTACTACTTAGCTAGTAGTAGAAGCAATGCTAGTACGTATAGACATTGATTTTATTTCCGTCGATCACTTCATCAGTCATCACGGCCCCCGGCCTGCATCTGCAAGCTTGCAAATGCACTGTAATGTCCACTGGACATGCACATACACCTTGCTCTACTGAGCCTGCCTGGCGTTTTAAAAGCCACCTGCAGAGTAATGGCCACTGCCTTCCTCTCTGCTCTGCACAAGTGAAAGATGGAGCCATTTCCACAACAGCAACAGGATCATGGACTAGTACTGTATATGATCTCGATCCTGCTACTGGAGTAGCACCGGCCAGTAGGAAAGGTGATTGTTGCTTGCAACACTCGCTTCATATTTACTGGTTGGTTGCTGCGTAGTCACACGTACCCATGTCGCTGGCACACGTGTGCTCAAAATGGAACACGCAGGATGTCAGGATGGCGCATGGGTGCGTACCCCGTTAGTCACTTTTTTTACGAGAGTGCAGAGGACACGCGCGCACTCATACCCACTTCACACGCGCGCACACCAACTCACACACGTGGGTACGTTCGTTGGCGTGCGTTTAACTGAGCGGAGATCTAAATCTCACGAAGCACGGAAACACACACTTTGAGCACTGAACACACAACGTGTGTATATACTTGTCCTACTCGGGACCTAGCATGAGGGAAAGGTAGAAAATCCCGTTAGTCACTTAGAGAAATTGTTATAGGGCGTTTGGTTTGAAGTACATAATGGTGAATTGATCATACAATCTTAGCTTCGAACCTAACTCATTTGTTTGGTTTGAGAATGAAATGGGTTGGTCTACCATCATCTCATCCCTCATAAGCATAAACCTAGTATAAAATGAAGGATTGTTCCATCCCATCAAATTTATGGGATGGTCCCATGATATACCAATCCGTTCTAGAATGACGTGATCCCACGAACCAAACACTCCAGTTCATCACGTGCTAATTATAATTTGTGAAGCAAAAACCTTTAAAATAAAATTGTGAAGCAAACTATTTAAGATGGCCGTGGCAACTGCGGTGGTTCGGGCCCTTGCGCTGCCCACGCACTGTGGTTGTGATGTGGCTAGCTTTGCCCATCGCTGCGGCCATGCGCGACGTCCGTCGGGCGGGCTCGCTATGGACGTTCCTCGTGGCTACGTCCCGGGAGTTCTCTCGCTGTTTCCACGAATCAAACTGCCGCGAAAAAACTGTTATGTCCCAGGTGAGGAGTGCATCCGCCAGAGGAATCAGAGGGTTAAAGAAGAGATAGATGCACTGGGAAGAAGAGTTCAGAGGAAGAAGCGAGAACAACAAAGAAAGGGAAAGTGCAAAGTAGGAGGAAAGGGACACTATTCTTTTCATCGACAATCCGATTCTGAGCACGATTGCATCGCCTTATAAGGCACAATCTCTCCACACTCACTTCGGTGGGACCCACACATCCATACATATATTAATTAACTTAAGACTTAAGACCAGCTATACTATCTTGTCTTCCTCCGATTCTTCGCCAAGGCATCAGCGTTCTTTGCTCTGTGCTTCTCTGTCAACACCGACATGTCCACCACCGGGTTGATGACATTACGCCCTTTGAAATCCAGCTTGCCCCCAAGCCGAGCATCCGAAATCGCTCATGAACAACACAGTAGTCTTCCCAAGTCGCCAATCTGTCTTTGGTAAGGATTTCCACTTGAGCAGAATTTGCAATTGAGCCGAATGTCCTTTCTTAACCAACCGGCGATCGAGTATTTCTTCTGGAACCAACACAGAGACATCCAAGTCCACTGGAGAGGGTAGTGTAGAGAACATAGGAGTGTAATTCGGTGAAAATGGCTTCAACTGTGAAACGTGAAAAAAGGATGAATCTAACTTTGTTCTGGTAATTCCAGGCGATATGCAACCAATCCAATTCTGTCCAGAATGCGGTAAGGACCAAAATATTTGAATGATAACTTGGGGTAAGGGCGATTCACCACGGAGTGCTGAGCATACGGTTGTAGCTTCAAAAATACATGATCCCCGACCTGAAATTCCCGAAAAGACCGTTTGTTGTCTGCAGTTTGTTTCATGCAAAGTTGTGCTTTGTGTAAGTGTTTCTGGAGCAACTCTGAAAAGAATTGCCGTTCTTTGATCAGAGCGTCTGCCTCCAAGGACTTTGAACTGGACAGGGAAGGTATCATGCTATAGTGAGGATCATTTCCATACAAGGCTTTGAACGGGGTGCAGCCCACTGCTGTGTGAAAACAGGTGTTATACCAATATTCTGCTAAAGCCAACCAAGACAACCATTTGGTGGGTGAGGTAGCAACTGCACACCGTAAATACATTTCTAAACACTGATTTACTCTCTCACTTTGGCCGTCGGATTGAGGGTGATACGCCGTGCTTAAGTTTAGTTGCGTGTCACATTGGCGAAACAATTCTTGCCAAAAACTGCTTGTAAAGACCTTGTCTCTGTCGGACACAATGGATTTGGGAATTCCATGCAATTTAACAACATTATTCAGGAAAAGTTTAGCAACTTGATGGGCGGTGAAGGGATGCTTCAAGGCAAGAAAATGAGCATACTTGGTATATCGATCCACCACCACTAATATCACATTATGTCCTTCGGATTTTGGAAGTCCCTCCACAAAATCCATGGTGATATCTTGCCAAGCTCCTTGTGGCACGGGTAAGGGTTGTAGTAACCCGGGAAGTTTGCAATGTTCGTGTTTCGCTTGTTGACACACTTGACATTGTTGGATGTAATCTTCCACAGCTTGCTTGATGCCTTTCCAGTAGAACAATTTTTTGATTCTGTGATAAGTAGCTTGTATGCCCGAGTGACCCCCCATTGCCGAAGAATGGAAGGCATGAATGATCTTGGTTTGAAGACTGTGTTAGCACCAATCCAAATTGCTCCATGTCGACGGATGAGACCATCCGACAAGTGGTATCCTTAGTCACATTACTTCCCGACAAATGAAGTTCTTGCAAGAGCTTTTGAGTGAATTGCCGATCATTGCATAGGAGTTCAAGACTTCTGCATCGGTGGTTGAATGACCGAGATGGCGTCGAGCTCCATTAGATGACCCACTCGAGATAAGGCATCGGTGGTGTACCGTCAGGAGCCTTTCTTATCTTGAAAGGAGTATTGCGGTCAATGAGTTTGGTCATTGCCTTCCTTTGCGATTCGATTGTAAACATTGATCTTCAAGGTGGCATAAGCTTCTATGATCGGTTTTGATTGTAAAAGGTCCTCTGATCAAATAAGACCTCCATCTATCAATTGCCATCATAATAGCTAGGAACTCTTTTTCAGTATATAGATAATTTCGATTTGTGACTCCCAATGCCTTCTTTGTAATAAGCGATTGGATGACCTTCTTGTAAAACCTTTGCCCAATACGAGTTGTAAGCATCGGTTTCAATAACAAAAGGTTTGTTAAAGTCGGAAGTGCTAAAAGCTGGAGCAGTAGCCATTGCCTCTTTCAGGTTGTCAAAAGCAGTTTGTGCAATCACTGTCCATTGAAATTGTTTATGTTTTTGTAAGAGATTGGTGAGGGGTCTGGCCAATAACCCATAATGCTGTACAAATTTCCTATAGTAGCCTGTAAGGCCCAAAAACCTCTCAATTACGTGTGATTGGTGGAACCGCCATTGTCTCATAGCAATAGTCTTGGAAGGATCGGTAGCAACACCACGATCCGAAATGATATGCCCTAGATACTCCAGTTTTGGGCGACAAAAGTGCACTTTGATCGTTTCACATGCAAGTGATGTTGATCTAATATTTGAAACACCAATTGCAAATCTTTGGAGATGGGTCTCAAAAGTTTTGCTATACACTAAGATGTCATCCATAAATATGAGAACAAACTTGCGAATGTATTTAGCAAATATGGAATTCATGAGACATTGAAAAGTTGTTAGGAGCATTTGTGAGGCCAAAGGGCATCACCTTGAATTGAAAATGGCCATGGTGAGTTTTAAAGGCTGTTTTGTCCTCATCGCTAGGCACCATCCGGATTTGGTGATATCCACTCCTTAAATCCAACTTTGAAAATATTTAGTCCCCGCTAACTCATCCAATAATTAAGTCCTAGCGGGCAAAGGAAATTTGTTTTTAATGGTGAGAGTATTCAACTTTCTATAATCCACGCAAAATCTCCAACTATCATCCTTCTTTTTGACCAATAAGACAGGAGAGGCGAAGGGGCTAATGCTTGGAGTTACCATGCCTTTTGTAATCATGTCGGTGACTTGTCTTTCGATCTCATCCTTCTGAAGAGGGGAGTATCTGTACGGTCTTGAGTTGACTGGAATGGCACCGGGCACTAATGAAATAGCATGATCATAACTGCGGTGTGGAGGTAGCTCTTGTGGCTCCCGGAATACTTGTTCAAATTGATTTAATACCTCTTGAAGCAAATTAGAATAGCTATTCTCTGTGGATTCAAATGATGGAGTCAATCTGCAAATTTCACACTTCATTTCCTTATGCCATTTGAGAACTTGATCAATTGATGCTTCTGGAGGACAACATCATTGCCATCACGAAGACCTCGTAATTTGGTTAGTTGACCCTTATAATCAAATGAACCCACTTGCTTGCCAATCACAATTCATCGGGCTATGCTTTTCTAGCCAATCCATTCCCAAAAGCGCATCATATCCTCCCAAGTTCAACACCTTCATATCATGTTGGGCGTAAGCCCTTGCATCAACCGGAGAATCCCTTAAGTTACGTATTGCGGCTCAACATATCTCCATTTGCTATTCTTCTCGACATTGGTTGAACTTGTGTCGGTTCAACCTTGATTTGTCCAAACATGCCTTTGTTAATAAATGTGTGTGAGCTACCCGAGTCCAAGAGCATTAGCATTACATATCCGCCCACAAGAGATCTCGATCGAATAGTCTTTGTGCGTGTAGTTCTGCTAAAGCATTCAGCGACAAACATAACTCCTCCTCATTGTGTGAATCTTCTATTGAAGTGACCGGATCTAGAAGCGCCTCGGACAAATATGTGGGTCGTCATCTAACTCAAGGGCTTTGAGTTGAGCTTGTTGAGGACAGTGATGTTCAGGCGTGTATTTTTCGCCGCAACTGAAACATAAGCCATTGGCTCTCCGGTAAGCCTTCAATTGCTGTGCCTTCCAAACCTCATTGGGAGTAAACTTTCCTCGATTATCCCCTTTTTGAGTCGCCCCAATCTGTTTATAGTGTCTGCCGGTGTCTCCCTTGTATGTTCCTTTTTTCTGTCTGTCAAGAACTCTCTCCTGGACACTTGCATAACGAGCAGCTTTACTCACCGAGTCTGGTAGTTGAGTTTCGACTACTGCGCGAAGCTCTTCCTTCAGACCGAGCACAAATTGTGTGACTAACATCATCCCACCAATATGATTATCATAGAGTCTAATGTGATACACCAGACGATCAAACATTTGTTTGTATTCCTCCACCGTTCCAGATTGCTTTAACTGCAGGAGCTCCCTCAATTTCTCACACTGTGTGTTGGTGTCAAATTCAGACAGAACTACTCGCTGAAATTGGTCCCAATCATGCCAAGGATTAACTGATTTGTAGGCTTGGTACCAATGAGCTGCGCTATCCACAAGGTACATTGTTGCTGCTTCTACCCGAAAACCATCCGGTATTTGATACATCAAGAAAAACGTTTGACATTTGTCAATCCAAATTCTAGCATCAGTGCCATCAAACTTAGGGAAATCCATTTTGGGTACCCAATGTCTCCTACCTCCCGTTTCACTCATAGCCAATTCAATGGGTGTGGGGGGAGGATAAAAAATCTGAGGCGATGTTTGAGTGGGTGGTATCACCTGCACTGTATCCGGTTTTGCTCCCATGATACCAGGTCCCTCTCGAGGTGGAATCACAAGTGGTGGAGGTACCGAGCCCTTCATTGATTTTGCAACATGCACTTGTTCTTGTTGAAGTTTTCCGATGGAATCCATAGACATATTCAGCTTCATCTGAACCTGATCCAATCGTTCACCTTGTTGTTCGATTCGTCGGTCTACCGCCGCCAACTGCTCCCCCGTGGCTCGCGTTACCTCCTCTACAAGGTATGTTTTCATCTGGGTCAACATCTCCTTCAACCGCTTCTCCATCGCCTCCATTGCTTCAACTACTTGAACCACTTGGATGCCACGCTTCGCCGGTACCGTGGTGATTCTTCCTCCAAGCCAATCCAACCGAAAGCAGGATTTACACCGATCAAGCCCCGGGGGCGATCGGTTCCCTCCTCTCGGAAATTTTACAGATCAAAGCCGTGAGAATCGCAGAATCAACGCTGGTTGAACAAAGCTCTGATACCATAATGTTATGTCCCAAGTGAGAGTGCATCCGCCAGAGGAATAAGAGGGTTAAAGAAGAGATAGATCTTGTTGGGAAGAAGAGTTGAGAGGAAGAAGCGAACAACAAAGAAAGGGAAAGTGCAAAGTAGGAGGAAAGGGACACTATTCTTTTCATCGACAATCCGATTCTGAGCACGAAGGCATCGCCTTATAAGGCACAATCTCTCCACACTCACTTCCATTTGGGACCACACATCCATACATATATTAATTAACTTAAGACTTAAGACCAGCTATACTATGCTGTCTTCCCTCCCGGTTCTGCCGAAGGCATCAACGTTTTGCTGCTCTGTGCTTCTCTGTCAACACCTGACATGTCCACCACCGGGTTGATGACAAAAACACGAAAGAAATCGTGGAGACGGGGAACAGAGTGGCGCAACGTCGTGCGAAGTTTCAGGCTCCGGTGAGAGGATCAGCCGAGGGAGGAATTAAAAGGAGAAAAATTAGAATGGGAGCAGGAAGGAATGGCCGCAGCCGCGGGAGGCCTCCGAGAGGAGGGACGAGAAGGATGCGGATGGCCGGAAGGCGGCGGAGTTCCGACGAGCACGGCGGCTGCGGGGGGAGATGGGGGAGAAGAGAACGGCCGTCCTTGCGACTGAGGAGGCCGACGAGTGGACCCCAACGAAAGTGTGGCCCATACGTCGGTGAGTCAGACGCTTCACTGCCATGTGGCCTAGAGGGTGCGATTTTGCAGCTCTTGTTGGGAGTTGCGCCGTTCGGATCGAGAAAACGGAGTGGTTAGGGTTGTTTTGTGGTACTCACCCTCACATAATATTGTATTTATCTTTTTGACTCCACTGTGGAGCGGATGGCAAATAAAATACGCGATCCATATCCGGATCCGTGCAAACCGTCCGATTCCAAGACGGTTTCATACATGCAGATACAGGAACAGATTTTTCTAATAAGGTTAGAAAAATCGTATGAGGCGACCATGCGCCATGTTAATTACCGGCTTGTGCCACCTACCCAGCTCATCCAGGGCTCTGATCAATCTAGCTCGTACTCTAATCGATCGGGCCGGCGGCATTATTAGTAGGTTAATTGTCGATCGTTAGGGGTACAATAAAGGAATGGATCCCCGTTAATTCGATTCCTTTGAGGCCGGTCTCAATGGAGGTTTCATGGGTGTCATGAGTCTTCATCAGCAAAAAGAGAATCTTTGCATGAAACTAAGAGGAGAGAAGGAGAAAGTTTCATGGGGATGAAACTTATCGTTGTGTTCCAAAACGTTGGTAATCGTGTGAAACTCCATTGAGGACTCAATTCGTTTCATCACAAACACCATACTAAAATGTGATTGGGCGAGATGGGACCCACGAATACTAAAATAAGCTATGAAACGTGCAATGAAACTTACATTGAGAGAGCCCCTGTTTCATATCAAAATTTCACGTGTTGAGGCGGGAGATGAAACATTGAGTGCTTTGATCGAATCGAAGTTGTTATTTTGCATTGATCCCCTACGTGGCCTAGCTTCTTGATGAGGATGTAATAATGCTCAATTAATTAAACTATTTATTTGGAAAATCTACTATAGATAATAATGTATTCACACAACCTTTAAAGGTAACTCTCATAATTAATGATGAGGGAGCTTATAATTATCTAGTGGCTGTAAGCTATTCTATGACCACCTTATATGGTCGTAAGTTATTCCACTACCATTTTATGGTAATAAAATCTTCTACGACCACCTAATCGTAAGTTCTACTACGATCGTCTTATGATCATAAGTTTTACTACGACCCTATGGTCGATAAGGATCACAGACATGTGGACCTAATCGACTAGGGATCTTATATACTGTATTTAATTACATGCAGTAGTAAATATGTGCTGTTATTATCTAGTATAACTGCACGTATTAATCTCTGTTTCTGGCATAATTGCAAGGCGAACGTGGAGAGTAATCTCTTTAACAATAATTCCCATCAACATGTGCAATTTATCAACCGTTGAGGTGCCTCTTGGCATAAATAACTGCCACCCCCCTCGAGGTTATCTAAAGGATAACGCTAGTGGACAGATGGGACAAGTGATACAAGCAACATAATAGAGAGGAGTCATTAGTTCTACTCTTTAGTGACTTTTTTTTGTTGTTGTAAACACGATCAATATAAGAACACATGACTAGGTTGTTATTCTCTCTCGAGAAGGCTCGAACCTATCTAAATCCTCGTGTATCATCCTGTGTAGTCTCGATCAAGGAGCCTCTAGCATTCATTTCATAAGTTTGGTATTAAAACATCGACTCTTCTTGTTTATTCTTCTTGATCTGTAATGTACTCAGGAAATAATAATCATCATCATCATCTGATAAGATCTTAATTTGTCTGTATTGTGTATGTATGCGCCTTAAGTTCATCAGAGATATGTTAATCAGGATTCTAACAAGTAGTAAAATCACATGAAATCTATCTAACTCATTCATCTTAATTTGGTTGGCACAACTAACTAATGCCCCTAAAACTAAAGGAAAAAAAAAAAGACAGCTTCTTTCGGGACATGAATCGCAAGGCCGAAGGGCCCAGCAGATACGCGGGCCACGTAGCTTGCCGGGCCAAAAATCTCTGACAAATAGCCTCTCTATTAATTCTATTGGGTTGGGTGTGTGCTGGGCCCGGAGGGGTTCGGATCCTGACAGAAAACGTTTGTTTTCTCACGGTTTGCATGACAGTGACAGTGCACATGCTCTAACTGACTGTCTTGTCTTACGCCTTCGTGTAGTTCTTCTGATATAATCTTTCCCTGAGAAAGAAGTGCTTTTGAGTTTCGACACAACACAGTACCGTCCGTACGTCGCCCTCACTCCTCCTTTCTCAATTCTCAGGTGATGTTGCTCTCCACCGGCCGGCCAGGCACGCGACTAAACCCATCGCTTACCCATGTACGGTAGATGCGTGACACAATCTGACAGTTTCGTTCCAACTTACCTACCAGCTCCGGCTCCAATTAAGCTACTATACAGTGGCCGAGCTAGTGTAAGAGTACGGAGGTATAGCTGTACCTCTAATTTTTTAAAATATATATATATATATATTATATTTAGTGTATATATATACATGTAATAAATCTTGGTATAGCTAATGATATTTGTGATTATGTGTAAGTGTTAGATTGTGTTGGAGGAATATTTTATCCCCTTGTTAGTGGGACCCACTCCTTGGAGTGAATCTTGACTCATCAGATCCGCAGTGTAATCACACAGCAAAGACTATTTGTATCCATCGTTTGTACTAAGTAAAAAGACCTGTAATACCTGATTGTATCCTTAGAATAGTCAACCCCAAGGGGTATGTTGGTCTTTTATGCGAGGCTTGAGAGCCTATAAATACACCTTGTATCCCTCGCTTTCAGGGAGAGCTCTAAGCAATACATATAAGCAAGTCACTAAGTGAGCCTTGGGAGGATTCTCGAACCCCATGAGCCAGCCGACGAGAAGTAGGCGGTCTCTCGGACCCCGAACTATATAAATCCTCGTGTTCGCTCGGCTACCGTGGGCGAAGGTTCCGTGAAGACTGACCGTCGTCCTTCTCTTACTTGTGTTCGGTTTACACCATCAACATTGGCGGCAGAGTGGGGATCGTAGCTAATCAACGAGGCTATGGCTCACTACCAAGAAGTACTCTAAGTCATAGCGGACTCACCCACGAGGCATGAGAAGCCCACAGACATCGCCCGTTCTCTGAAAAAACCCAAAGCGGGTTATCTTGAGAGATCGGGTCGTTTCACCCCGGCGGACAATGTCTCTGCGCATCCCGAGTGGACAATGTTCCCGCATCCATCGCACCAACCTGGCGAGTGTCGAGCCAAAGGCAAGAGACCCGGCGCCATCGACACCCTCAGGTCGTCCGCGTCTCAGGAGCTCAACAGCCGCTAATTGCCAAGCAATGGTGGAGGCAAGCGCAAGGCGGTGGTGGACTACATGATGGCCACATGTCGTACTACTAGTGGTTTTCAACCGTCTCTCGCTCCCAACACCACCTTCAATTCAAGTGGCCTCGACCCGGCCGGCATGAGCCTTCCTCGGAGGGATGTAAGGGGACTTCCTTACAACCTCCCTCCGCTCTCCTCCTTGGCGGTGATGAACAGGGCTCCTTCTTGGCGATGCACCGCCGAACTCTGGATGGGGAGCTCGGCTTGTTCCATTCAGTTCATCCGTCGCCTCGGCCTCCAAGGCTGAGCTCATGCCCTCTGCAATGGGCGCTCCTTGCCCCTCTTCAAACTCCTCACTTTGGGCCGTCTTTGCAGGAGATGGTAAACCAACTCCTCAGGTTAATGCAAGTCTCCCCCCAAGGTGTTCGTGGCCAGGGGCAACTAGAGGGCAGAGAGGACCAAGATACTCCTCACTGCCTCTCAGGCACCTTGAGTGACGGACCATTCCCGTCATGGCCCAAGTGCACTCATCAAGCGTGAGATTCACATCAAGGAGGTTGTGGCCAAAGCGGTCGGAAGAGCATGTACTCTGCGGGCACTAAGCGTGTTCCGTGCACGTGATCGGATCCGCCCGAGGAGCATAGTGCGCCACCACCGTGAACAAATGGATGTTGAATCACTAATCTCGACGAGATCAAAGTGTGTAAGTCGGCCTTGGCGCTCAACTTCGCCGTCACGCTTGCACCATCGCCGCCACTTCTCGGGCATCCGGCTCTTCTAGCTCAGAGAGCCCCGCCCGCGCCGTCGTCGCCGCCTTCGATCACCATCACCTCGTAGCGAAGGGCGAGGCATCCCGAGGCCAGGAACCCTCTCGCTCGAGACATCTTCAAAGCTCGTTTCAGCAAAGTTCCTGGCCCAATCTCGGGCCTTCGATGAGGACTCGACCCCATACAATTCTTGAAGTATACTCCACGGCGATTCGAGTGGGGAGGTGGAGAAAGTAGAGATGTGCAAGCGCCTCCCACTATTCCTCTCTAACGGGCGGTAGCTCTGGTTCTTCAGCAAAAGAAAGGCTCCATCTATTCTTGGGACCGGTGAGGGAAGAGTTACGTAAATTTCAAAGGAAGCTATAAGCGCCCTATGCTCCCTAACCAGCTCTTTCTTGTTAAAAGCGAAGGTAAATCCACAAGAGAATTTCTTAAGCTCTTTTCTAAAGTCTGGCTTGGTGTGAGATGCCAGGACTCCACGATCATCAATGCGTGCAAGAAGGGTGCTCAGGAGAACTCAATCGATGCGCAGGAGAGATCCCCAAGGGCGACCCATGAGCTCTTGGTCGTGGAAAAATCTTTGAGGAGAAGAAACGACACAGCTAGAAGGGATTTCTCCTGGGGCAGCATCTCCTCCGGGAAGAAGTCAAAAGCTCCCCGGGAGGAAGGGCAATGACCGGAGGATCACTCTGGCGAGGCGTGACTCCAAGATTCTTGTAAATGCAGAGCACTCCTTCGCAGGAGGCGCGGGAACAACTCCACGGAAGGACCCAGAAGGAATTGAGACCAAAAGCCCCTTTGGAAGGGCGATCTGTGAAGGCCGCAATGAAAGGAGGGCAACCCAAATCAAGAGGAGGCAGTGGTGTGCCTACCATAAGATGAGCGGGCATGATACAAATGAATGCCGTCGATGCCATTGAAATAGTGAAGCTCCTCGAACCGCGACCTGGCGCGTCGGCGTCGCCGCACGTCCCGCAGTGAGGCGATGCCCTTGAGCAATTCCACCACCCGAGCACAGGGCCTGGTGATCTACCCCTCGGGCGGCGCTTGCGATGTTGAGCATGAACTCCCCTTAGCGCCGCAAAGACAAGTAAATGTCATAATAGGGGCTCGACCTCTGTCATGCATCAAAAGCATATGAAAGAATGCATAGAAATCAGCGTCGTGAGGGTGGCTCCTCAGCGTCCCTCCCAAATGGGCAAGCATTTCTCTTAGCTTCACGGTGATGATGCACAAGGCTTAAGGTTCCCTCATGATGGCGCCCTCTTAGTGCGCCACAATATCCAATTGTGAGATCTCTGCATCCTTGTCGATGGAGGAAGCTCTGCGAATATACTCTCTGCGTGCGCTCAAGAAACTATAAGTCACAGGGGGCTATCATCCTAGCATCCCTCGCCATCGATCGCCTCTCATGAAGCCGTGCCGGAAAATCCATCCAACCCCTTGGGAGATCGAACTCCTCATGACGTTAGGATCACGGAGAATCACCGCCACGGAAGCCGTCGAGTTCGATGTTATTAACATCGAGTCCCCATTCAATGCCATCATGGGAAGGGCAACTCTCAACGCTTTTGTCTGCGGTACATCAAAACTACTGTCCTAAAGATACGGCCCTCGGTCATCTCCGTGAGGGTGATCAAGACTTAGCTCATCATTATGCGTACCTAAGCGGCTGACTAACTCAGCGACATCAACTTTCTTGAACCCAAGGAGTCAAGGAGGACATGCCCTTGCCTCTCTCACCAAGGCACACCAGGATGTACCCCCCTCCAGTGAGGTGCTCCTTAAGCCTCGTTCAAGGGGACTGCGAGAAATCTGACTCTTCGACCGGGGTGACCGCGGTCTCTTAGAATCGGGGTCGTTATCCCGGGAAGGATGGAGAAGGAGCTAATGGAGTTCTTAAAAGTCGAACAACGGCATATTAAGCAGACACCGTCAAACATGACACTTCTTTTGGGCGTTCATAGGGGCATCTGCACCTCTCATATCGCGCCAAGGAAATCACGTAAAAACACCGCCAAGGCTTCTATCGGCTCACAATGGTGCGGGATGCCCTCAACATGCTTTCGAGAAGCGAGGATGCCAAAAGATGGCAGCCAATCGCATCGATCATACTAATCCCTGCGCGACCATACCAATCACACGGCCTTTTGCCCGATGGGGAATGGACACCTCGGGCCATCCCCGGGCAGAAACTAGCTATGATGTGGTAGCATCGGTGAATTACATCACCGAATAGGTAGAGGTGGAGCCCTTAGCCTCCATCACGCCTCGCGCCATGATGAAATTCCTTTGGAAGAATATCGTCTGTCGCTTTAGTGTTCGTAAGGAACTCACGGTGGATAACGATACCCAATTGGCGCTCCGGCCTTGAGATTTACGTAACTCCATCGGGACCACCCTTAAGCTTTGATACGGTGGCTCGTCCAAAAACCAGCGGGGCGTGGGAAGAACCAATGGGCTAGTCACGCAAGGAATACATTACCACCTTGAAACAAGTGCACTCAAGCGGGGAACACATGTGAGAGGCTCCCGGCATCCTATGGGGACTGCGCCCGACCCCTAGGCGCTCCTTTGGAGCGACCCGTTCTCACTCATGTCTGAGGGCTAAAGCTGTCCTCCTGCCCGGATCCGTCACCGCTCTCTCCAATCGAAAATGCTCTCGGCACCACTACACCTAATTCGCTCCAAAGCGAGGACAACCGCAGAAGTGAGAGGGGGCGGACTTTCTTGAAGGAAATCCGCAAGTTTTATGCTTAAGACTCTCTTGTATGCCCTTGTGGCACCTATCGAGATGTAAACACCATCTTACTTAATGCAATGAAGGCGTGAGGTTCCTACATGATCGCACCATTTATGCAATTATAGCGTGGATCGAGGGTAGTCCCTTAACAGCTGGCATTAAGGGGTTGACTGTTTTGTGAATGTCTTCTCAATTTTGTGCTCATTGACGATTGAGAGGTTTGCCTTCGACCATTTGTGATAAGATAGGTATTTGCTCCTAACATCTTCTTTGTTAGGAAGCGGACTTGTCCTACAAGTCTCGCTTGCCTCCACAAGCTCTCGCTAACCCTTCCTGTGAAGGATGTCACCTCCGTGGTGCCTAGGGTGCCACGACCCCGTGGTCTTCCCTAATAAAAGACCAAAGCGGCAGTGGTCCGTCGACTCCGCCATGGCGGCTGCGGCCCATTGGACCTAGGGCGCAAGTGGCGGCTCTGGCCTAGTGCAGGAGTCTATAGATGTGCTAAGTTAGTCCCCTTGACCTCCGGGCTATCGCCATGAACGACCTCGGGTCACTCCTGCGCCTGTTCTATCTGGGCAAAGGCCAAGCGTGCCTAACACCTTCGCATCCCTCGGGAGGCGTTTAATGTTGGGGGCACACGTCCAATGTGCCCCGACTTAGCCTCATGGGCACCTCCAAGCCCAGGGGGCTACAACCCCTAGTGGCCATTAGGTGCCTCGTGGCTTAGTCTCGTGGGCGCCCTCAGGTGTACCTATGACTTCTTGTCATGGGCATACCCCTAAGGTGCCAACGACTTAGCCTTATGGGCACCTCTAAGTCCTTTGAGGGGCTATCACCCTAGTGGCCATTCGGTATCCGTGACTTAGCCTCGTGGGCGCCACAGTGTGCCACGATTTAATGTCGAGGCACACGCTCAATGTGCCCATGACTTAGCCTCATAGGCACCTCCAAGCCCACTGAGGCTACAACCCCTAGTAGTCATTTGGTGCCTCATGACTTAGTCTCATGGGCGCCCTCCGGGTGCCACGACTTAGCCTGTGGGCACCTTCCGATATATCCATGACTCAATTTCATAGGCAACCTTCAGCTGCGACATACGAGAGTTCTATTTCGATGACTCTCATCAAGCGGTGAGCAAGAGGAGGACAACCGCCTACAGGCTTCGCTCCACACGCCCGCAGCCTTGAGAGCTATGCCTCGGCCAGGCGTCCTCGCATCCACGACCGCCTATGAAGGCTTCGCTCCCAGCGCCGCCCACCTCGAAGGCCATCCCACACAACTGGGATGGCGGCACCCTTCGGTAGCGGCGGCGTGGTTGCAATCCCTCCCGTGACGCGCTGCTTCAGCCGCGCCGGTGACCCGCACCTCGGCGGCCTCGCGTTCTCGTGCCCTCCGCAGTGCTCGAGCCCTCGAGGTCTCGGGGCCTCATGCCCTCGGGCCTCGCGCCCTCGCGGCATCAAGCCCTCGCACACTCTCATGTGCCCTCGCGGTGTCGACCCCTCAGGTCTCGAGGCCTCGTTCCCTCGGGGCCCTGCGCCCTTGCGGCATCGAGCCCTCGCACCTCGGTGCCTCGCGGCCTCGTGCCCTCACAATGACAAGCCCTCAGGTCTCGGGGCCTCGCGCCCTCGCGGCATCGAGCCCTCACATGCTCTCACGTGCCCTCGTGCCCGAGCCTTTGCGCGCCCCGCGTGGTCTACACCCTCGCGTGCCTTGCGCAAAGGAATATCAATATACAAATGCAATTCTATAAGAAGTGAAATTTCTCAAGCGCCAACACTAGCAGAATAGACCACTCCTAAAAATCCGGCGCACCTTGCTCGTGCCTGGCAATATTTCTGGGCACCATGCGGTTGCTAGTTTGTGCTGCGAGTAGCTTTGCTGCACCACCTAGTGTTGTTCGTAGCGCATGGTCACATGACAACCGCTGCAGATGATAATGGGGTGACATAGTGAGACAATGGCACTACTCTCCTTGGTGGTGCTAAGTAAGATCTGAATCCCTCTTACATGCCTGGCGTTTAGGCTCAACTAGGCGGCCATAAGATGTCACCTTAGCTATAGTGGGACGGTGGTGCTAGAACACGAGTGCAAAGTGCCACCGTGAGGGCACCACAGGCTGCTTGCTCCAACTCGCTGAGAGACAACCCCGTCTAGCGCCACGGCAATCAGGCACCAAGCGCACAGCACCCGTCTGCACAAGGGGCGTACATGAGCCCTTACCCGGTGTTTGCCCATCAGCCACTTGAAAATGGTTGAGGTGCGAGTACTCGCGTACTACGCGATGTGTTACTCGGACATCCTGCGCGGCGCCCTCGGCCGCCATCCAGAAGCGCTGACGGCGGCGCGCGAGGTTCTCCGAAGCCAAGTCGTCGACCACGTCGCCTTTCTCTGGCGAATCCTCATCGATGTTACTTTCCTCAAGAGCAAGCGTCGTTCTCAACGATCGACACGAAACAATCAGCGGGGCGGCCTCCAGGAGCCTCGTTAGCCATATATGCCTTTGGAATCGATAATGGTCAATGGTGCAATTAATTGGGCGGTTTGCTCATGTGAGGGTATCCATTGAAATTTGGGCACATGGTGGCTCCATGTGAACTCTATTTGATTAATGGCCTCGGCTAATACAACTAGTACTACTTCCATCTAATCGGGAAAGTCATTGCTCCTCTTTTCAATACTTTATGATCTCACACCGATATTGAGAAAAAATTTGGACACATCGCCGAGACAACCGGTGATCAAGGTCTTATTTCACTGCGTTGAAAGGCATGGCCGAGTTCAGCATGAATAAGAAGATGGTCTTCTACAATGCATATGGAAGGATGGGCTCTCACTCTACGGCGTCATTTGGACAATCTCTGGCGAGAATACTTGCGCAAACCCTATCAAGGTGCAGAACAATGACAAAGCCTTCGACTCGTCTATTTGATCCATTCAGAGGAGCAAGAAAATGAAAAGGTTAGACGAGCAACTCAAGCAATGTATCAAGACTTGTCGGCAAGATGAAGGTGTCAAGTACATTAATTCTGAACTTCGGATAGGTCAAGTCTTCTGGCCGAGTTTGTCATGTATGGTTCTCCGATGACTACCTAAGGCAAATACAAATTAGTGCTTCAATGTTCTACAAACTACAGGATAAGAAATCACATCAACATAGAATTAGTTAACACACTACAAGCATAGTTACAAAATATAATACAACAACTTTGTTGTCGACATGATGATCTATTCAACATCTGACCTTTTCTTTTCATAAAAGCAAAATTTGTTTTTCTCTTTGCTCGAGAGACCTTGAAGACAACTGCCAAGAACATTCATACAATACAACGATCAACAGTAGCATATATGAAAGGAAGCAAGATGAAAACGAGGAGCTTTGATGAGAAACGAGGGCTTTCATAGAGTTTGCGTAACAATGAATCCATTATTGCTGCTCTTTCTTGCTTTCGGCAAGGTGGCGGCTATACCAAAATACCAAAAGCGAAGTCATCCAACTCCAATAAGCAGAAGGCACCACTCGCAAAGCTCACTACATACTGGCAAAAGCAAAAAAGCGGTATACTGACACCCTCACTCATACAGCAAAAGCAAGCAGCGCCACAGCACCCTGCATGCAGCACCCTTGCACCCAGAGCGCCTGGCGGCCAACCACCCTAGCACCCTTGCGCCTGGCACTTGCGGGCAGCCTGGCGCCGAGCGGCGACCAACCACCCTAGCACCCTTGCGCCTTGGCACCTGCAGCGCCCAGCACCCTTGCACCAGGTGCCACAGCGTGGCGCCTAGCACCTGCACCCCGAGTGCCACAGTGGTGGCGCCCTAAGCGCCAGCGCCACAGCAACAAGTGCTGACACTAAGCGCCGGCATGCACAGCAAACACCGCGTCCTCCGAATGCCCGCGCCCAGCTCACAGCCCTCGCAACCAACGAATGCTCACGCCACCGAAGGAGAAGGCAAGCTGGCCGTCCGTCTGCAAGCCGTGGTGGCGGGCTAAACCTCGAGCGGCGGGCGGCGGCGGCGAGGGAGCGAGGGAGGCCATGGCGCGAGACTCAAGGTGAGTGGAGAGAGCCACTCAGGCGAAGCACAGGATCGGCAACACGAGGCCGAGGCAGCGAGCCTCCGCCGAGCGGCAAAGCCCGTGGCGGCACGGCACCCGAAGAAACATGGCGGGCGTGGCTAGCGGAGGAGGGCCACTCGGGTGAGTGAAGGACCGGACATCGAGCTCGAAGGCCTCGAGCGGCGAGACGATGGCGGCGCCGCACGAAGAAACCACAGCGTGGGCCTGGTATTTGGCGGAGGAGGGCTTTCGGGCAGGCGAAGGGCCAGCGACATCGAGGCTCCGAGGCCTCCAGCGCAGACGATGGCGGCGTGGCTGGCTAGTGGAAGGGCCACTCGGGCCGGAGCATAGGATGCCGCGACATCGAGGCCGAGGAGCCTCGAGGCAAGTGGCGGTGGTGGCGGCGCCGCCACTCGGGGAACATGCAGCGGCTCGATCTTGCGTGAAGAAGAACATGCAAGGGGCGGCGCAGACCCGGCGGCGTCGGTGGCAGCCTTGGGGAGGTGGTGCGGGGAATGGAACCACTAAGCGCCATGGGCGAAGAAACCCGAAGCAAGAGAGGTAGAAATGGGAAATGGAGGCGGGCAAAGATAAGGAGGAAGAAAGAGACACCTTTTGTCGTGGTATCCGATGGGTTAACTGCTGCGAATATCAATAGCCTTGGATCCGGTGAGTCGGCGAGAGATGTCGATGGCCTTATTCTGTGGAGTCGAGCCGAGGACTGGTGGCGTGGATATCGATGGGATTCAAGCGCTTGGGTTTCGATTGCTAGCTCATAGCGTGTCTGACACATTAAATAGCTCTACCATTTAACATGGGGACACGAGAACATATCATGTGACTAAAGACTGGTTTAGATCGGGACTGTGGCGGCCACCCAAAGGAAAAAAGCTTTTTGTGTTTTACCCTATGGACCAAGTCAAGGAAAGTCACGGTTCAAGACTGCCCCTTAGCGTTTCCCCCGCAACGCCAAGGGACAGGGGGGCTACTGTTGGAGGAATATTTTATCCCTTTGTTAGTGGGACCCACTCCTTGGAGTGAATACTGACTCATCGGGTCTGGCAGTGTAATCACCTGGCAAAGACTATCTATATCCATCGTTTGTACTTGTAAAAGACTGTAATACCCCCTGATTGTATCCTTAGAATAGTCAACCCCCAAAGGGTATGTTGGTCTTTTGTACAGGCTTGGGAGCCTATAAATACCCCTTTGTATCCCTCCTTTCAAGGGGAGAGCTCTTAAGCAATACATATAAGCAAGTCACTAGGTGAGTCTTCGGGAGGGATCCTCGAACCCCCGCAGGCCACCGATAGAAGTAGGGCGGTCCTCTCGGACCCCCGAACCTATATAAATCCTCGTGTTACGCTCGCTCTCGTGGACGAAGGCCCGTAGCACGGCCGTCGTCCGCCCTCTTACTTGTGTTCGATTTTACACCATCAACAGATTGTATGTTACCACGTAGAATTGTATAGATTATGTAAGTAGAGTTACGTGTTACTTAAGTTCACATCTCTATCGTAAAAATTTTGGCTAGCAAAAGAACCACTGTGCTCGCTTAATCATTAGCCTCTCGTTCTTACTATATACACTTGCCGGTGACGTACCGGTGCACCGTATGGACGATGTGTCAGTTCAGCAACCTAGCTAAACACAAGCGACATATATATGGCACCGGCCGGCCGGTTGGTAGTACCGACTACCATGCATGCTACAATCATTCATAAAAACCATCGCATTCAAAATCATTCATCAGTTTGGTTTCGTCGACCAATGGAGAGTTAACACCGACAATTAGATCGATGCTGGTAATATACACCTCTTCGGCTCTTCCCTTTCCTGCACACATGCATGCATGAAGCTTCATATATTCCATGCGTGCTGCACACGCGCACACACGCGCGTGCACACATATATATAAAGGTCGGATTTAAGTATACTAAAAATGATAAAGAAGTATAATATATCTGTTTAAGTGGTATATTGAAAGTGTGAGTATATTACTCCCAGGAGTATCAAACGGCCGTCACACACACCCTAAAGTGAGTTCCATGAAAAATTTCATAAAAACCACTTTTTATAGAAAAATTTGTGTATATACTTCTTTTATATATAAAAAGGGTATACAACAAAAATAAAGGGCTCCAATGAAATTTTTCAGTCATGTCACATTGAAATATCTTATAATTGGTATTTAAGTATACCGAAAGTGATAAAGAAGTATAATATCTTCGTTTAAGTGGTATATTGGAAGTGCGAGTGCATACTTCCAAATTCGGTTTCACACTTGCAAAGTACAGAAATATTATGTATGCAGCCATATGCAAATCAAAAAGCTAGTCTTGATAGGTTCAAAGCTTCCAGAAAGGATGAAACAACGATTAAAGGATAAAGTGATTTGCAGCAAGAAAAATTGTGTAAAACAATGATATAAGTGAAGAATACTTTCGGTTATTGTGCAATAAATATGAAACAAGTGTATATGTGGCTCACAAACTCAAACCCAAGCTCACAACAACAACAAAGTTATACACGGAATTTTAGGGTTTGGAGTGGAAAGCAAACGACGCACACAACACAAAAAGTTAATTCAGCAATTGGGAAACCCTAGCTTTTGCCCCAAAACTTCAAACCGCAACTAACAACAAGCAATACTAGATAGATGCAATTAACTAGAAGCAAATTTGCGCACAAAAAAAAACTAGGATGATCAAAACAAGTAGTAAATCAGTTTGGTAGATTGGAACGAAAAAAAGTAAAAGCAACGCAAAGGAAAACATAAGATCAGCAAGCTAAACACGAATCTAATGGATAAAAACTTAGCAAAACTCACTAAAATTTCTGATTGAACACACACACACCCCAAGGCTAAAAGGAATTTTTTTGGGGTTTTGTGTACAGGATTGAAAACGAAATTTAAAGGTAGCTAGATAAAAATCCTATCAAGTCAACGGAGCTCTGATACTACGAAGATATAGGGTGTCCGATCTTCTCGATGTAGGATCAAGATAACTCGAGTAGCCTGACGAATCACATGAAGCCAATACGTTGCCAATGCAACAACCCGCAACACATAAACTCATCCAACCACACGCTTAGATGTTGAATATCCACAAGACCACCAAGTGGATGCAATGCTCCTCTAATCTGCAAGGACTAGCAAGAACAATGGTGAAAAATACCCAATTCCTCTCTCTAGTTTTTTATTGCAATGGCAAACCCTAGGAGAAGAACAAGTGCTGAAAGCAATCTTTTATTTCTTGAATAAACGTGGTCTAAGGTTTATGGGGGCATGTCACACAAATATATAGGGGTCCCCCTCCTTGGTTCGGCCAAAACAAGGCCAAGAGTTGTATTTGGTCATCAGACCGAATTGAGCTCTCAAACGCATACGACTCGAACTCTAACTGTGTCCTGACTAAAAAGCTATAAACATAATTCCGAAAATTACATGGGTTTCGGCCTCCAAAGTATTGGCACACAGGCCCATGAAGAATCCTCCTCAAAATCCATTTTTAATTCGGAATTCTAAGGCACCCATTTCGTTCTCTTGGGAGTATGCATGTACTCCCACTTCTAATATACCACTTAAACGAATAAATTATACTTCTTTATCATTTTAGTATACTTAAATACCAACCAAAAGATACTCCAATGTGACTTACTTAAAATTTTTCCATTTGAGCCCTTTATTTTTGTTATATAACCTTTTTCATATATAAAAGAGGTATGTACACAAAATTTGCTATAAAAAGTGGATTTTAATAAAAAAAATTTCGTGAACCTCACTTTAGAGTATCTTATAATCATCATTGGAGTATACTCAAATAGATAAAGAGATATCATCATACGATTTACATGGTATATAAGAAGTGAGAGTACGTACTCCCAAGAGTACCATACCATTTATATACACACACTCAGAGACGGAGCCAAGATTTAAGGATGAGACGGGCCAAATCAACTACAGAGTGTAATTTTATTTGATGATGGAGACCAAATAGCACTAACGATAGCAATATTTCTTAAAATATACAGAGTTACAGTATAAATTTGTGAAAGCACGAGGAGAGACTAGCCCCTGCCAGCCCACGTATATACGTAAGGTCAACTGTCCATGTGATCACGTGCCAACGGCACAATCATGGTGGCTTGCCTGCTGGGTGTTGGGGAGACATGCATCTCAAGTCAAGACGATGCATCTGCTCATCATACGCACTACTGCAAGGCTCTCATCATTGTGCATGGTTGCTTAATTAATTTGTTCCTCGACTCGATAATCATGCGATGAATGGGCCGGTTGCAGTGAGCGAGCTAGCTAGGCTAGCAACCGACTGATGAAGACGCCAGAAGCATCAGTAGCAGTTTAATTAACACTTTCAGTAGCTGCCGAGTGCGTCGTCAGCTGCGGGTACCTCGTTTATTTTTATGTATGTATTTATCCTTGCCAGAAATTTGAATTTTTACTGTTACGACCTGTAGCAATTTTTAA
This sequence comes from Phyllostachys edulis, assembly GCA_036346405.1. Classification (NCBI taxonomy): domain Eukaryota; kingdom Viridiplantae; phylum Streptophyta; class Magnoliopsida; order Poales; family Poaceae; genus Phyllostachys; species Phyllostachys edulis. The sequence goes on from CM070566.1 coordinate 6,678,029, forward strand.
TTTCAAAAATAGCCCTTATTTACCATAATTTACAAAAATAGCCTCTACGATGCTCTCGCATTGCGGCTGAGGCGTGCAGGCGACTCGCCTCGCCACCAAGTGCGCGCGAGACTGCCCGACCAGGCAGAGTCACCCGCCCAGCCGGGAGGCGGTGACTTGCCCCATATGGTGGGAGCGGTAGGAAGCTAGGAGAGAGAAAATAGGAGAGAGGAAGAAAAGAAAAGAAAAAAGGGGAAAAATCCGAAAAAATTTAAAAAAATCCAAAATTTAAAGAAAATTACATAAAATCCTTGGAATATGAATGTATTTAATAAAATATTTTTGAATTTAATTGAAGGTTATTTTATTCATTTAAAATGTTTTTCACTTTCTGGAATTTTGCAATTAAAATTTAAAATGTTTTTCACTTCCCAGAATTTATTCATTTAAAACTTTATTCCTTCAGAATGTTTCTCACAATTTCATATAAGTGTATTGTTTATGTACGAATTTGTAAATGTAGAAAATGAGCCCCAAAATTATGAATTTTATTTTGAAGGCTCCTCGTGTAGTGGACTTTGATTGTGTAATGTTTTGACAATTTTATATGTGTTTTGGAGACAAGATTTAGATCACGAAAATTTGGATTTTAGGTTTGAAATTAGGGTTTCATGATTTCATGTGATTTGAAATGTATGGAAAAAAGCGCATTGCAACCGTTAGAGATGTCAATATACAATCTGATGCGAGTACACACATAACGAATTTTTGGCGAATCTGGCGATTACAGTTTGCGTATTGCGGATCGACCACCGGCGCGACGTATTTGCGAGATATGGCATCGTTGGCGCCCGGTGGCCGTCTTGCCGCCTTGATAACCGCAGTGGCGTGGCGTTAGCGACAACCACTGTCGCGCCACCGCCACCACCGACCTCCCGAGACCTCCCAAGACCACCAGTAACCTCTCGAGACCTCCCTTGACATCCTATGACCTCCCGTGACCTCCACGAGACCTCACGTGACCTCCCTTGACCTTCAAGAGACCTCTTGAGATCTTCCTAGACCTCCGTGACCCCCCCCAAGACCTCCCTAGACCTTGGTGACCTCCCTTGACCTTGAGAAACATTACGAGCGAATAAAGTTTTAAATGAATAAATGCAGGAAGTGAAAAACAATTTAAATTTTAATTGCAAAATTCGAGAAAGTGAAAAACATTTTAAATGAATAAAATAACCTTCAATTAAATTCAAAAATATTTTATTAAATACATTCATATTCCAAGGATTTTATGTAATTTTCTTTAAATTTAGGATTTTTTAATTTTTTTGGATTTTCCCTTTTTTCTTTTTCTTTTCTTCCTCTCTCCTATTTTCTCTCTCTGGCTTCCTACTGGCTCCCACCATATGGGTCAAGTCACTGCCCTCCGTGGCCAGGCGGGTGACTGCTTGCCGGTCAGGCAGTCCCTTGCGCCGGTGTAAGGCGAGTCGCCGCCCTCGATGACTCATGGCAGAGCATCTTGTGAGGCCATTTTGCAAATTATGACAAATGAGAGTTATTTTGAAATTAAAAGATGCTCTGAGGCGTAATAAAGTAAAAATCTCCAGAAATTCAGGGGAATCGCATGGCATGCGACATCGCGTCTATTTCGCATGAAGATACTCCTTCTCACGCTAGGGGGCAGTTTAGCGGTACTCTGTCTGTTAAAAAACATAAGACGTTTGGAATATCGATACGGTCTCTAATATGCAATTTTGATCATTTCTTTTGATATGAATATGTTCATAAAATAATATAAAACTATTGCATTTTGAAAATATTTTTTCATGACTAATCTAAGGATATCATTTTCACATGACCAATACAAACAGTTTAATTATATATTAGTGGTCTTTTGTAAAACGTTATATATTTCTGAACAGAGAGAAGACTACCTACTGCGTTGTAATCAATGTGTTGTCATAGTATGTCTTTTGATTCTAGATTCCACCCATTTCTGATTTTGAAGAGTATAATCGAAACTACTATATACTGGTACCATTAGATACAAAAGACAGGCAAATTAGTAAATAGAGTTTGTGAAACAGAGCAATGAAGAAGTGTGTAGTTCATTATATTACTAGATGGTGTAGCGCGCTTCGCAGCGCTCGTCTGTTTGAATATATGATGCCAGATAATTGTTCGTATGTTGTTTGGCAGGCTAGGATGCATTCTTGCGTGCGCTGATATTTGAAAACACACAAAAAAAAGATTTCATTTTTTTCCTATGAAGGAGGCGAATCTAGCGACTGGGACATTTCACTGGAAATTACCACTTCGATGCAAAATGCTATTCACATAGTAGCATGAAATGAAAATGAGGTTCACTACTACAGAAAAGACCTTCACGAGCGGTTAAAAACGTCATCATTGAGGCGGTTTAGTGAGTCAGTTCGAGTTTATGGGTCAGTAATGACATGAGGTCATCACAGACGATTTTCGAACTATCTATAATACATAATATCACAGATGGTTATTAACTCAAAACCGTTTGTGATAGTCGACTATCACAGACGGTTTCATCTACAAACCGTCTATGATATTCTTTTGTATTCCCAAATCTATTTACATTTATTGGCTAGCCTCGTAAAAATGCTAGCCATGCCCTCTGAAACAAGCACATCCAATTAGCATTCATTTCGTGAAGCACATCAAATTTGCATTCATTTTGAAACAAGCACATCTAATTCACAAATCAATTAACTAAAATTAACCATTAATGTACATTTACACACATGTACCATTAAGTTCAATCTATCCCAATCAAGTTCAATCTACACTGTGGAAACTCCCATCTGGATTTATGACCTGACTGTTCAGGAATGACGCAAGGTGTGATCGAACTTTTATGAGCTCGCTCTGTTCCAACGCACTTTCGGCGATGGTCGCAACCTGTCGATAGAAAGATTAAATTCGTGCTTATATAAATTGGTAAGTATATATAAAATAATTGTTACAAGATTGACAAACACGAGGATCATTGGTGATCGCGAACCGATGAGTAGTTCCATGTTGTGGCAAACATAGTATCCACAGACGTTATGACCTAGACGCACCGGTGGCACCGCAAAATAGAATTGGTTAGTTCGAGAGGCATTACTACTTAAGTGTTATATAGGATTAATGTGAACTAGCTAGCGATAGTAGGAAAGTTAGATCGTGTTGCAGCGACCTTCCCCTGCATTTCCCTCCTCTAGCATACAGCACGTCAAACGCCCTACGTGACTCCAAGAAGTTAGCCTTAGCCATTGCAAAGCAAGGAAAGACTACAATACAGTTTCTATGGAGGAAATGTGTTTACCTGTTGATTAAATTCCGGATAACTGTGAAGTTGTGAGTGGTCCTCTTTAGAGAATCTAGGTATATTACCCATCTCCATTTTGGTATAATTACAATTAGAATCCAGTGGAAGTTACACAGGTATGTCAGCATGGTCATTAAACCTAAGTTCGTGTTGCCTATAAAGTACAAATCAACAAGTATAGCCAGTAGTGCAACACTTACTCCTGGTTGTAGGGCAAAAGTATGTATTCCTTGTTGCGGCAAGCCAAGAAATACTCTATAACGTAATCCTCAACAAATATTGCATTCGCCTTGATGCTTTGCTCGAAGACCACGTGTGGGTTGAGGAAACCTACCGGTGAATTCCTTCTTTCGGCTTCAGACATCATGTATCTATACACAAAAGCAAGGAGTTATATATAACATTTATCGGTATTACACGAACATTGACCGTGATTGTACACACTTACAGTGTCCAGCATCATATGAGTGAGACGTCAAGCTCATCGAGGTTGAAGAGACAGAAAAAGTCCTCGAAGGTCACCGTGAAGACACAGTCTTGAAGCTCGTGGTTAAAATGATCCTCCTTGAACTTGACGGTGACACCCGAGCGTCGTTGTTCATCCGGCTTGTTGGACTATTCCATGTACCATGTATGCAATGCCGTGCAAGGCGGTCCTAGGGTAGGGCTGTCTAACCTCTTGACCAATGGCTAGCCTAGCAAGAATTTCCGGGCCAACGGCAAGAAGGGGATATCAGAACAGGAGTTGACCGTCTTCGATTTGCCCTTGCTGCCTCGCTTTGTATAGGTTGACTTCACAAGAGTCGACTAAGCACGAGGTGTAGGTGCATCAGTCGACTGAGCACGAGGTGTAGATGCATCTGATACACCAGGTCCTTGCAGCGTCAAGGCGAGTAACCGGTCTGATCGGCTCCATGGACTTGGTACCATTGCAGGACATTCCCGTGAAGTTGACACCGGAGCAGGTAGCTCTAGGCAGATGTCCCCCTTGGGCCACTGGATAAATGTTCCAACGGCTTGCTCTAGAGTTATGACCTCGTCGTTTGGGGGAATATGCAGCGGGACGACCTCGAAATTGGCACAAACACTGTCCACATTCACTTTTGCGAAACTCGGCGCTAGATTTTCACCGTGCACCAAAGCCCTGACACCGGATGGATACAGCTGGCCCCAAGCAGCATCTAGGGCAACAGAGGCATATCTCACTTGGAGCTTGCACTTCATAGCCGCCTACATAACGATACCAAATTAGCTACTCCAACAAGCCAATCAATGGATCGAGCATTCCAGAGATAATAATTATTACCTGGATATCATCAACAGGAAATCTGCCGTCGCCTATTGGAGTAGGGTTAGACGCGCAGCTACTCGGAAGTTTGGGGGCCTGGCTAGCACAGTAGGGGCAGGGGCTTGCAACTGATTTGGGAGTTGCAATTCCTTAAGCCTTTCCTCAAAGCTCTCCATCTGCCGTTGCGACGCAGCTCTGACGCGATCATCGATCTCACGGGTGATCTCATCTCTGAGGGATTCACGAATCTCCTCTCGTAGCTTTGCATCGCGCTCGGCTTTGGCTCTCTTCCTACTTCGGTACGATCCGAAGTCCGCTTGAAACCATTCTACCCATGTAACATAAACACCAGCGCCTCTCGATCGACGTAATGCTCATTGTTTCCTAGGGCCATGGAGTATATCTCTCTCCTATCACTGGAATTAGCCTTGGGAAGATTGTGCACTCGGCGTTCGCAATAGCCCAACATGTCATTTCACTTCCTATGAAGTTATGGAGTAATTACAAACTAGGTAGTTCGATATCTTACCAGGCGCTGGGACACTTCCTAGTCTGCGGGGTTTGAAAGACTTCCCCCATAGACGTGGTACATAACCTCCCAAATAACCACCGTTCGGCCAAGCACATAATTGATTTCGGAAATGGCGGGGAGACATTCGAACGGCTTGCTCGCTGGTCCCGATCCCTCCATATCGGGATTTTACCCGCATACCCAGCGGTGCCGAGTCTGTGGGGGTGCTTGTTTTTTGCCTGGAGGGCCGTATGCACCACACTTTCACTCCTAAATTCATCTATTGTCTTCTTCGCCACAAACTCGGCCCAGGACTCTTCCAAAAACGGATACTTGTGGAAGGGTGTCAGATCCTTCTCCACGTAGTTCTTGACAAGCGTGCTCTTGAAGTTCTTCCACGCTTTGCACGCTTGTAGCAACACATGTCGTCGCACGGAGTCCCGGTGTTGTTCCGGGATCTCGAACGATCGAAAAATATCCGTTAGCAGCACATCTTTCTGTGGTCAACTCCTTCCACGAATCGTAGGTGACGTTGACCCGTTGTAGTGCAACTATTCCGACCGTTCTCCGGAATGCGGCAGCTGCTCGGCGAGGATTGATAGGGGTCCCAGACTGATCGACCTCCGTGATGGTATATTGGCCCATGGGCCTTTTCGATATTCCTCTTCTTCTACCACGGTTGGATATTCCAGAGGATGGTGCATCATCAGACGCATGAGGCGGCGATGACGAAGAATGAGCGGAAGATATCTTCACAAGAAATAGAAGTTCTGACACGCATGAACATATTATCATAAGATTCGATCTCTATGTGTATGGGTATACACACCAATTAATAATAATTGGGATATGTAGGGAAGAAATTAAGACCAATACAATGACATAATTGACATAGACATGTAAATCCTCCAAATCATTTAAAAGGAATAATATGCTCAACACAAATATCATGTGAACAAATGAAATCAGCATAAAGCTAAGATTTAACATTTTGATATTGCTATCACATGTAGAGTAAGCATTCCAATTAGAGCTCAAGTTCAAACCCGATTATCAAAACAATTTCGAAGACAAGACTATTATCATCACAGAGCATTCATCTCAAGTCCACCACACCACATTGCAATATATTCCAGTAGTAGTATCAAAACAAATACCATATAAATAATACGACTAGAACAAATACAAATTCCTAAAACAAGTACAATTATCATGAGTCAATGAGGACCATGACAGATTATTGATAGAAAGAGTGAGGGAAAGGGGCATCGGGGTCGGCAACTCGGCATTGGTTACCTTTGGGCGTTGAGGAGAAGGACGAGCAGGAGCGATCTTCGAGCAAGCAGGCGGTGTCGAAGGGGAGGCGCGCCGGGCTTAGGAGGAGAGGAGTGGCGGGCTCGAGGAGGAGGCGTGGCGGGCTGAGGAGGAGGCGCCGAGGACGGCGTCGGCGGGCTTGGGGGAGGAGTCGCGCCGGGCTCGAGGAGGAGGCGGCGTCGAGGACGGCAGCAATGGGCTCGGGGGAGGAGAGAGCGAGGAGTTGAGAAACTTAATCATTTGAGTGGGGGGCGCGGGCAAACCCTAGAGTCCGAATATAAATAGGGATGGACATCACAGACGATTCTAAAGTAAAACCGTCTATGATACATAATATCACAGACGGTTCAACAACCGTCTCTGATATGTGATGCATCACAGACGGTTCCAATCAACAACCGTCTGTGATATATAATCACAGACGGTTTTTACCAGGAACCATCTGTGATATATAATCACAGATGGTTTGATCTACAAACCGTCTGTGATATTATTTTGTATTTGTTAATTATCTAGTTCTGTTTATTGGCTAGTCTCAGGCAATGCTAGCCATGCCCTCTGAAACAAGCAGAAAACACAACAAGTACATGTATATACATCCAATTCACATTCATTTCAGAAATAATCACATCCATTCACAGCACAAATCAATTAACTCAAATGAACTAAAATTAACCATTCATCATAATGTACATATACACACTTTAATTGTTCAATTAATCTTTAAAAATTAGCCCTTCATGATGATCGACGCGTATGTAGCTAGTTTCGTCACGTTCTTCTTCCTCAACCCTTATGTCGTTTTCGAAAGGAGGCAACTCGTCAAATTGATTGTATTCATCCTCGTCCACTACATTGTCAACCCCGACAATCCTCCTTTTTCCATGAAGAACTATGTGGCGCTTCTTATTTGCCGGGTCGGTTACATAGAAGACTTGAACAACTTGATTAGCCAAGACGAATGGTTCGTCTTTGTATCGACACGTTCGAGGTCCACGGTAGTGACGCCGTGCATTTGTCGACCTTCACCGTGGAGATGGACTCAACGGCACCGAAATAGGGGATCTTGAAAAGCACGAGTCGAGCTCTCATATCTCCTCTATTTGCCCATAGTAGGAGCTCCTCAACCCATCCGATCTTGAATGCATCTATCACGGACACATTTATTACTCGTTAGTTCTCTTTATATCACGAGTCTGCGATAGAATATGTACCCATTTATGTCAGTATCCTCGCCATGTGATAACTGTAAATGTTGGCCCTTTTGCCAACCATGTCAGCATATCACTGACGAGCTCCTAGCGAGTCGCTCCTTCAACCATTTGTTGAACCGTCTATTGTGTTGTCTTGTGATCCAAACATCTGGCCGCTCCGGATTCTATTGTCGAAGCACGTCCTTGTGCTGGTCGATATACGTGGATACTTCAGTCATGTGTTGCAAGACCGTGAAATGGGCTTGAGCATATGCATCCATATCTAGAGTGATTGCTTTCCTTCCGATGGTCCCAATACCCTCGAGCCTCCCCTCATGGTGAGATCGAGGCACACCTATCAGTTCGACCTGAGCCATGTAATCGATGCAGAACTCAATGACCTCTTCGGTTGCATAACCTTCGACGATGCTGCCCTCCGGTCGAGATCGATTCCGTACATAGGACTTGGGAATTCCCATGAACCTCTCGAACGGGTACATGCTACGTAGGAACACGGGCCTACACATCTTTATCTCCCTCACAATGTGAACAATGAGATGGACCATGATATCAAAAAACGATGGAGGGAAATACACCTCAAGATCACATAGAGTCGTCACCACCTCGTCCTGCAGAGCATCTAGTCCTTCGGGATCGATGACCTTCTGAGCAATTGTGTTAAAGAAATAACATAGCCTCATGATTGTCTCTCGGACCTTGATCGGCAAAATACTTCTAATTGCAACAGGGAACATTTGTGTTATCAGCACATGACAACATGAGACTTCATGCCAATTAACTTCAAATCTTCCATCGAAACAAGTTTCTTCATGTTGGCGGAGTAACCGGACGGAACTTTCGCACCATGCAAGCACCGGCACAATTCAGTTCTCTCGACCTTGGACAGAGTGTAACAAACAGGGGGAAGGTACGTTCATCCTTTATCGGTCTTTGTTGGTGCTAACTCAGGTCTGATGTCCATATCAACTAAGTCAAGCCGTGCGTTGACACCATTCTTTGTTTTGTCACGAATATTCAGTAAGAGATCAATCAAGCTATCACATACATTCTTCTCTACGTGCATGACATCGATGCAGTGGCGAACTTCTAGGTGCTCCCAATAAGGTAAATACCAAAATATTGATCTCTTCTTCCACATGTTCTTCTTACGGGTTCTCGATTTACATCCCTCTCCGAGCACAACATCTAAATCCTTAACCATATCATAAACCTCTTTTTCGCTTAAATGCCTTGGAGCTGAACTATCCTCCTTCTCTCCGTCGAATTGTTTCTTCATCCTGCGGTATAGGTGAGCCCTCCGAAGGAACCTACGATGACGCATGTACACGGTTTTACGCGAGTGATTGACCACACACTCTCGGTATCATCTAAGCGGTGAGTACGGGCTTTGGCCCTTTTGTACTCGCCCGAGCCAGTTAGCAAGGGCGGGATAATCATTTATGGTGCGAGAACAACAAGGAGCGTAAAGTGAAGTTCTCTCGTTTGTACGCATCCCATAACTGCACCCTTCAATCCACGGTATTTTTAGATCTTCCATCAATGGTGCCAGGTACACATCAATATCATTCTCAAGTTTCTTCGACCCTTGGATAAGTATCGTGACAAAATATACTTTTGCTTTATACACAACCAAGGAGGAAGGTTGTAGATACTGAGCGCCACGGGCCAAGAGCTATGTCATTTGCTCATGTTCTTGAAAGGATTCATTCCATCGTTACTCAATCCAAACCTTATATTCCTCGGTTCAAGACCGAAGTCGCAAACCTCCTATCGATGTTTCTCCACTGGGTGGAATCACCAGGATGTCTTAGCTTTTCGTCATTCTTACGCTCCTCTGAGTGCCAATGCAGCAGTTTTGTATTCTTTGGGTTCGCAAAAAACCACTTCAAACGGGGAATTACAGGAAGATACCACGCCACCTTAGCAGGAGGTCCTTTCTTCACCTCGATTACCTCTTCGTCATCTGATTGATTCTTATGCTTGTATCAGGATGTGTTGCACACCGAACATACATGTATGTTTGTATACTCGTTACGGTAGAGGATACAGTCGTTCGGACATGCATGCATTCTTTCTACTTCCATTTCCAATGGACAAAGAACCTTCTTGGCTTTGTAGGTGGTTTTGGGCAACTTGTTTCCCTCCGAAAGCATGTCCGCTAACAGACCTAACAGCCCTGTAAAACTCTTATCGGACCAACCGTTGCTTACCTTCAATTTCAGCAGTTCAAGCACGGATGACAACCTTGTGTATTCCGGCTTGCAGCCCGTGAACAAAGGTTTTTCCGAGTCCTCCATCAAGCTCCGGAATTGAACATACTCCCTATCATCACAATTCCCTTATGCATCACGAAGCATCTGATCTAGATTGTCATCGTTGACTTCATCTGGTGGCATATCTGAATCGGAACTATAATCGACATCATCCGGCGGCATATCGTTGACTTCTAGTATAATATGCTCTTCACTGTGATTGGTCCAACGTGTATAACCCTTTTTAAACCCCTTCAAATCAAGTATGCTTCGATCTGCGCTCGGTTCTTAAATATCTTCAGATTCTCACAGTCAATGCATGGACAGTACATATATTCCGCCCCTTTATTCAACATATCCTCCTCGGCAGCTCTTGTAAAAGCACACACGCCATTAATGTACTCTTCGCTGACACGGTTCTCAGCGTGCATCCAGCTTCGGTCCATCACACGGTTCATATTGAAAACACTGAAAATAAATAAAAGGGTGACTTCGAAAGCGTATTTTCTGAGGCTTAATTACGCTCACTACTACAAAACAAGCTATAGTAGACGCCCCATCACAGACGGTTTTTATGGAACCGTCTGTGTTGGGTCTGTCGGGATGAGGCATCGGCTCTGCCGGTTTATCACAGACGGTTTTGTTAATAACCGTCTGTGATAGGCATCTATTACAGACGGTTTGTGTATCACAGATGGTTCTATTCACAAATCGTCTGTGATAATCTCCAGAATCACAGACGGTTTTATTCATAAACCGTTTGTGATATATCCCAAACAGTTCTATTCACAAACTGTCTGTGATTAGCTGGATTATCACAAACGGTTCTAATTAAAAACCGTCTGTGATAATTACACAGACGGTTCTTAATGAGAACCGTCTGTGATATCCTGGCATTATATAAATTGCGCTCGACACATCCTCTTCGCCAGACTTGCCGCCTCTACCGCCTTCTTGTTGCCTCGCCGCTCTGGAGCAACCCTGCCTCTGCCTCTATCACAACCCTGCCGCTGGCTCCACTTAGATTTGCTCCTCCTCCCCCATGTGCCACTTCCCTGCCCTAGCTCCTCCAACCTGCGGCTCCTCCCCGTTGCACCGACCTAGAGAGGAGAAGGTTGGACCCCCTGCCCCTAGCGCCTCCTCCACCCCGCTGCCTCCTCCCTCATTGCGCCACCTGCACCTTGCTGTGCCTCCACCCCCATTGCGCCACCTTAGAGAGGAGAAGGAAAGGAGATGAAACGTATTTTCTTTGTGAGCTCCGAGGGTAACAATCTATAACCCTTTATGTTTGCTATAAATTAATCGCTAATCAATTTAAGTATGTTTGGTAAATAGGAAGAGTATGTACTTGCGGTTTATTAATCTGATTTGACACTAATTTGTTACATGCGTAGCATATATGGATCGAAACTAGATGTACGGTGTGAACCGGGTGAGTCAATAGTATATTAATGGCGTAGTTGCTTTTAGAAGAGTCGCTGAGCAGGATATGTTGAAGAAGGGGATAAATTTTATGTACTGTCCATGCATTGATTGCGGTAATATGAAGATGTTTAACAACTCGGCGCAGATCGAAATGCACTTGATTCTAAGGGGTTTCAAAAAAGGGTATACATGTTAGACCGATCACGGTGAAGAGCAGATTATACCCGGTTAATAATGGCGACATCGCCGAGAAGTGAACGATATGCGGATGTGGTGTGCTTTTGATGAGGATAGGTCGCACGATGACAATCTGGATCAGATGCTACGCGATGTAGAAGAGAACTACGGTGAGAGAGAGTTTTGTAAATTCGAGGGTTTAAGGGAGGACTCGGTGAGATCTTTGTTCCCTGGCTACAAGCCGGAATACACAAGGTTGTCAACCGTGATTGAACCGCTTAAATTGAAGGTAAGCAATGATTGGTCCGATAAGAGTTTCACGGCATTGTTAAGTCTCCTAGCGGACATCCTTTCGGGGAAACGTGTTGCCCAAAGACCACCTACCAAGCAAAGAAGGTTCTTTGTCCATTGGGAATGGAAGTAGAAAGAATACATGCATATCCAAATGATTGTATCCTCTAGTAAAGAGTATGCGACATGCATGTATGTCCTGTGTCTTGAGCATCTCGATACAAGCGTCGAAACATCGCTAAGGTGAAGCAAGGACCTCCTGCTAAGATGTTGTGGTATCTGCTGCGGATCCCACATTTGAAGCGTTTATTGCGAACCCAAAGGAGGCAAGATTGGTGCGTTGGCACTTTCGGAGCGTAAGAAAGATGGAAAGCTAAGACACCTGCGATTTCGCTTAGTGGAGAAACTTCGATCGAGCTTCAAGAGTTCGATGTAAAATCAGGACGCTTCGTGTCATTACCCCAAGGGTAATCACACTTAGGCATACGGATTACTATTCGTTTGCTCAATAAAACACTGCTCCAACGAATAGTAAGCCTTTACCAGGGTTACGCAACAAAACAATAAGATAGAAACTGTATATTTTATTCCAGTAATAGCCACGCAAGGCTATGGTTCTTAATACATATTTTATACTGACTACAAAAGGAATAACTCCGCTTTTCTCGCCAACCACGAAGCCTTGGCGTTCTATTCGCCCCACGACTCGAATATAGCGCCCATCTCGCTCGGCCCTCGTAGTCCGCGCTTCTCTTCCGTGGTTGCTCCAAAGATACTGCAAGTCCTTCATCCCACTCGGGATAGTTCTGCCTGACTAGGATCTACAAAGGAGAATACTAACAAGGTTGAGTACACGAATGTACTCAAGAAGCATTAATAGCAAAGAATGCAATCGGATGACTATCTCTAGTTGTTATCACATTTTCTAAGTCATCTCAATTTAGAAAATAATCATTAAAACATTTAGTTGGCAAATTTTAGTTAAGAAAACACTAATAGTCACTCTTGAGAGAAGAAAGACCCCTGTGGTTCCGTGAGACTCAATCTGGAGACTGCATGAATTCATGATTTGTATAGCACTGCGCAGGCTTTGTACCACTTTACCCATAGCTACTCTGAGCTTTCTGAGAACTGGGTCCACCGCATTTCCTTTGATGCGGGCTCGAGATCAGAATACAGAACGTTTTCCATGTTACGTGAATTAATTTCTCCACCCATTACTTTACTTCGCTTGTTCTGGCGCGCACTCCTCCACCGAAGTTCTAGCAATGTTGGTTGGAGTGCGGCTTCTATCCTCGCACCCAACACTCCACCTTAGCGCTTATAGCGCCTTGGATCCCCACTTCCGGTCTCTCCTCACGGCTCGGGTTCCTCCATCACACACACTCACACCTATTACTTACCCATTGTGGAGAGCATAGTCACGTAACAAGGTAACATTTTCTGCCCGCCGAAACGGGAAAATGGTTGGTACGGATTTTACGGCTTCTGACCGAGCAAGATTTGGTTGATCCTTGTATTGTAACCATATGTAAAGGGTCCCACTGCCTTGCCGCATATCTTACCTGCCAAGGGCCCCCTTTACCAGCCATAATAATCTCATATTACTTTCCTTTCCTCATTCTGATCTCATATCATCATTTCTCATTCATTCAAGTTCATCATTAATCATCTTTATCTCATTCGCTCAATTCAAGTTTTGAGAAACAGCTTTTGATGCAATACGATAATAGTGCAAGATACGGTTTACAGCTTAAAGTAGATATATTTATGTTCAAGAGGGTCGCTTGCTGTGGAGTCAGAGGAAAGATTGGCGCCGATTTAATCTCTCGATCAATTTTTCGCGCGTCGCCGGGTTTGTCTTGTCAGAGCAGCAATCAAAGACGAAAATAGTAATATAAATAAATACATAGTTGATTTTGAGTGATATTATGCATACATAAGTTAGCGGCTTCTAGTTTGTTAGCACAGCTTTTAATTAAGTAAAACTTTTCGAGTCCTTTGCTAAATTGGCACTCCCCACTAAGCCGTTTCTATCATCTATCCACTAATACTCAAAAACCTGTGGTTCGCGCTTATAACGGACAAAAGAAGCAAAGAAGGGAAATACTATTCGTACTCGTAACTAAAACATATAACCAATTTTAATTGAACAGAGGCGCCTAAATGATTTGAATTAAGTCCGCTCGTATTTAAGTAATTCTTTACACATGCTTGGGATTGCTTTAATTACTTTACATGATTAAAGCAGTTCAATTTGTTCGACTAATTGCCAGCGATGCAAAGTTTTGCTACGCAAGCAAAAAGACCTGTTATTAACCGAGCTAACGGTAGCTCAATTTATTTGAGTAATTATCCAACAAATTGATCTTATGTTCGTTAGTTCAACAAGATCAAAGTTAAATTATTTAGACGCAATATTAAATAGCTAACAAATAATTAATCACTAATGACTACTAAAACACACAAGAATTACAACAAATAAATAAAATCTACCCAAGTCCTAATTTTCTCCTAATAACCCAGCTTCTAAACTTACCCTAATCCTACCCTAACCCCTCTCTCTCTCTCCCCACTCATTTGGCCTCTAACCCCAACACACCCACTCACACACGCACACACACAACCCACACTACACAAAGACCCACACACCCCTCTTCTTCCCCAACACCCACATCCAACTTTCCCCAAATCTCTCCTCTCTCCCCACTCAAATCTCTCTTCTCTCTCTCTTCAAGGCCATCTGGCCTTGCCGCTGGGGAGGCTCCTTGGCCCGCCTTGTTGCCTGCTCTGTTCCCCGCCGCCATGCGTTGCCGTTCCCAGGTCCTCGGCTCGCTGACGCCTCGCCCTCACCGCCTCAGACCTCAGCAGTGGCAGGCTCGATCCGCCTGCTGCATTGTGGCCTCCTCCCCTGCTGCCCGCTTCCACCTCCTCCTCCTCCTCAGCTGGCGAGGCCAAGATCGCCATGGCCTCGGCTCTCAGCGGATCGACCCGCCTCGCCCTCATGGCGCCACCTCACCGCTGGGCTCCTCGTCCGGCCCGATCGCTGCCGTCGGTGCTTGGCCGGCCTCAGCTCCCCCGCCACCTCAAGCCACGGTGCCTCCACGAGTCCGGTTCGGCCCTGCACTTGTCGGCGCCGGCCTCATTGGGCCTGCGCCGCCTCGCTGCCTCGCCTCTCCCACGCCGCCCGGCCGCTTTTCTGGGTGCCGGCGTTGGCACTGCTATTCACGCCACCCTCAGGCGCGCGCTTAGTGCACCACGCACGCCTGCCTCGCTATCGCCGCTAGGCCCGCCGCTTCTTCCCTATGGCGCCCGGCGACTGCCGACTCGGCATTGCGGCTCGGCCTCTGCAACGCCCGGCTCTGGCTAAACTCGATTGTTATCTCGAGGTATAAACACATTTCCTCCTCCCTTTCTCCTCACCGCTTCCCTCCCTTGCTCGAGATGATTAGCGATGATGGATGGATGCCGAGTGCTATTGATGATGCATTGCTAGCGGGTTGAAATGTGGGTTACCCGATCCGTTAGTTTTGGGGTTGAGGATGGCAATGTCGGTCGGCTTGGTGTTCGGCTGGTCGCCTCCCGCCGGGTCTGGCTCCTCTTCCTCCTTGCTCGTGATGTGATGAACCGAGAGCTTGGCTGGTTCGATCGGGCTGGGATGGTAGTGTTGGTGGTGCTAGTCGTCAGTAGTGGTGCCGACCGCCACGGCTCTCCTTGTCCTGTCGCCTTCCCTTTCCTTCTGTCTTGGCGCTATCGTGAGATGTGGCGGCCGAGGAGCTCCTGGCTTGGCTCTCTCCTCTTTTGGTCAGGAGTATGGTGGCTTGTGTGTTGCCTTATGGGGATGGATGCTTCTAGGAGTGAATGTGGTCGCCTTGGTCGAGTGAGTGAGAGGGTTGGGGAAGAATGCTTGCTCCATGTGGTTGTGCTCCTTCTACCGATGAGTGCAAATGGGGGAGGCAATGAATGGAAATCTTTATATGGAGGTGGCTTTGACCATGCATTCTCTTGCCCAAACACAAAGACCATTTTGCCCTTGCTCATATACTCATGGTAAGATTCTCGGTGGGGGCGTTGGTAGTCAGTGGTTTGGAAAACACTATGCGTGCGATTTTCTGTGGTTGAGTTCTTTAATATACGTGGGTGTCGGATTAAGGTAAACGCCGGATGATGAGACCTACGAAAGCAAAGAGGTGCCGGTTAACTCTAGCTAGTCTAGGTACCTTGACAAACAAGGAGCTGGCTAACTTGAGTTGATCAGGGAGCCTTAGTGTGCTTCGGAAAATTCTGACGGCCACCTCCAACCTTCTACTTTCTATTTTCTATTATCCACATGGCTTTGAGTTACTAACCGCTTTCTGATTTTTCTAACGAGTGACGGGAATGGATCGAGCGATGGCTCTATGGACTGGTGCTCAAGGTACAAGGCGGCAAGGATGGTTAAGGCTACAAGGATGCAAGAAGCAGATTGATTTAATTAATTGTTGTTACAAGCATTGCAATTTGGTTGTATAATTACTTTTGAAACAAGCAAAGGATTTGTAATATATTACTTTGTTGTACTAGGATTGATGCAAAGTTTTCTTTGGTTGCATTGAAATGTGTAAATATTCCCGAAGTTTGTATTAATGATCCATTTATGCTGCAATGGATTTATTTTTGTAATTAGATCTTGATTGATAATGATATTGGAGAAATTGTTTTTATAGCCCTCTTGTCGCCAGATGTAACGATTATGCACTTGATATTAACTCAAATTACTGCTTGCTTTTGGATTTAAAGAATTTTAATTATCACGACACGATTACTATTAATTAATTTAGGTTAATTTTATGTCCTCACAAAACCGAGGAACATAAGGTTAGGTTGAGTACATATAGAATGAATCCTTTCGCAACATGAGCAAACCGATATGGCACTGCCCGTGAATCTATGCATGTACAACCTTCCTCCTTGGCTATGTATGAAGCGAAAGTACATTTTGATGTCACTACTTATCCAAGGGTCAAGCAACTCGAAATGATATTGATGTGTACCTAGCACTATTGCTGGAAGATCTTGTGACCTTTGTGGAATGAAGGGGTACAAGTATGGGATGCGATAAACGAGAGAACTTCACTTTACGCGCCATGTTGTTCTCGCACCATCAATGATTTTCCCGCTCTTGGTAACCTCGCTTCAAAGATAAAAGGAGCTAAAGCCCTGTTCAAGACCGCTAGATGCTACGGAGAGTGTATAGTCAACAACTCGCAGAAATCAGGTATATATCGCCACCGTAGGTTCTTCTTCAGAGTCACCCATACCGCAAGATGAAGAAACAATTCGATGTAAATAAGGAGGACGGTTCAGCTCCAAGGGCTTTTAGAGGAAAGAGGTCTATGATATGGTTAAGGATATCGATATTGTGCTTGGGAAGGGACGTAAATTAAGAACCCGTGAGAAGAATATCCGAAGAAGCGGTCAATTTTTGGGACTTGCCTTATTGGGAGCACTTAGAAGTTCGCCATCTGCATCAACGCTATGCACGTGGAGAAGAATGTATGTGATAGCTTGATTGGTCTCTTTATCAACATTAGTGGCAAAACAAAGGATGGTGTTAACGCACGGCGTGATTTGGTCGATATGAACATAAAGACCGAAGTTAGCACCGAAGAGACCGATACTGAGATTTAACGTACATTCCCCAAACTTGCTACACTCTTTCCAAGGCCGAGAGAAATGAACTGCTAGAGCTTGCATGGTGTGAAAGTTCCGCCTGTTACTCCGCTAACATTAAGAAACTTGTTTCTATGCAAGATTTGAAATTAATTGGTATGAAGTCTCCCGATTGTCATGTGTTGATGACACAAATGCTTCTGTTGTAATTAGGAGTATCTTGCCGAACAAGGTCCGAAAGACAATCTTGAGGTCAGGTTATTTCTTCAACTCAATTGCTTAGAAGGTCATCGATCCCCAAGGACTAGATGCTTTGCAGGCCAAGGTGGTGACGACTCTATGTCATCTTGAGATGTATTTCCCTCTGTCATCTTTCGATATCATGGTCCACCTCATTGTTCTCCTTGTGAAAGAGATAAAGATATACGGCCCTGTGTTCCTACGTCATATGTACCCGCTCGAGAGGTACATGGGAATTCTCAAGTCTTACGCACGGAATCGATCTCGACCGGAGGATAGCATCATCGAAGGTTATGCAACGGAAGAGGTCATTGAGTTCTCGTCAACTACATGGCTCGTGGATCCGATAGGTGTGCCTCTATCTTGTCATGAGAGGAGACTGGATGGTATCGGGACCATCGAAGGAAATCAATCACTCCCGATCTGGATACGCATACTCAAGCCCATTTCATGGTCTTACAACACATGACCCAAGTGTCCTGTGCACATCGACGAGCACAAAGACATGGTACGCCAATGTAATCCGACATTGCGGAGGTTTGGATCACGAAGAGCACAACTGTTGGTTCAACGAATGGTTAAATGTGCGAATCATGGGAGGTCATCAAGTGATGATACACTGCTATGGTTGGCACAAGGGCCACAATTTACAATTATCACATGGCAAGGATATGACAAAAGTGGGAACACATTTTATACGGCTAGAACTCGTAATAGGAAGAGCACAATCCGAGCAAATGGTCCGTGATAGATGCATTCAAGATCCGATGGGCCGAGGAGCTCCTACTATGGGAAAATAGATGAGATATGGGAGCTCGACTACGTGCTTTTAAAGATCCCCCTATTTCGGTGCCGTTGAGCCCATCTCCCACAGGTGAAGGTCGACAAGTACGGCATCACTACCATAGACCTCGAACGTGTCGGATACAAAGATGAATCATTCATACTGGCTAACCAAGTTGTTCAAGTCTTCTATGTAACCGACCCGGTAAATAAGAAGCACCACGTAGTTCTTCAAGGAAAAAGGAGGATTGTCGGAGTTGAGAATGTAGTGGACGAGGAAGAATACAATCAATTTGACGAGTTGCCTCCTTTCGGAGATGGCATCAGGCTAGAGGAAGAACCCAGTGAGGAAGCTAGCTATATGCGCGTTGATCATCATGAAGGGCTATATTTTCATTAAGAATTTATTCCATTGTAATTAATTTATTCCATAACATGAGACATGTCAATGTGGACTTGCCATGTGTTATGGACGTCATCTCTGATTTTGATGTCAATGTGGACTTCATTGTAATGTGGAATGATAATATTATGTGCTTATAATAAGCATGACGATGAAAAGACCATATCCTTTTTACATCACGATTTATAAAAAAGGATTAGCGATCCTATCTTAGCCTTCAAATCTTCATAAGCCTTCTCGTCGGCCCATGGTGGTGGATCGGGATCGCCGATCAAACGATCCACCGCGACCTTGCACACTCGATTCAAGGCTAGTAGCCATTTGGACTCCGCAACCAAGCCCCATATAGCCCAGAGGCCATCACCCTGGTTTCCTCCGTCTCGGCGAGGTCGACCGCTTTCTCTGCAATTCGGATGTCGTCCTCGACTCTCAAGACGCATCCTCGGTGCGGACCAAGTAGTTCCATAGGACGATCTCCACGATGAGGTTTACTCGCTGGATACCGCGGACCCTCGCATTGGTCCATCTGAGGAGGAGCTCCAGTCGACAGATGATGGCCGCTATGGTCTCCAGTAGATCGAAGGACCTACAACGGATGACATTGCGAACGGAAAGCTTGTCCGCAGCTTCGGCCAGGTTGCGACCAGAGAGGTGCGAGTAAAGAAGCACAAGGTAAGCCAATACAGCTGGCATGAGAGGGGAAGCCATTTGGAGTTTGTGGAGAAAAGGGATCAAGGAGGTTGTGTGAAATCCATTGTAGAAGGGGATATCTATTTATAGAGCAAGTACTAAAGCCGGAGCGGGGGACGAAGGGATATTTGGGAGCTGTAGTGACGTTGGAAAACGAAGAGACAAAGCCGTGCGATCGTGAGACGAAGAGACACACGCAGGAAAATGAAGAGACTTGTTGATTTGTCGATAGGATGTCAGGTTATCACAGACGGTTTTATTTAGAAACCGTTTGTGATATGACTTTATCACAGACGGTTTTATTCACGAACCATCTGTGATACGCTCCATATCATAGACGGTTCTGTTAAAGCACCGTCTGTGATATGGAAGTATCACAGATGGTTCGTAAAGAGAACCGTCTGTGATTTCTTATCACAGACGGTTCTTTAATAGAATCGTCTGTGATAGCCTTTTTATATGGAGGGAACCGTTAGGGTTTTGCTTTTACTCGTCACCTCCTCTCCCATGCCCCTTAGGCTCTCGCGCGCTCGTTCGCCTCATCTAGGGCTCGCCCATTCACTCCCCTTAATCCCCGGCCGACACTGCCGCCTACGACCTCGGCGTCGCCGCCCCCTCCAGTGGCCTCACTACTCCCGCGCCCCTTAGGCTCTCGCACGCTCGTTCGACGTCGCCGTCCTCGACGCGCGGCCTCCTCCGACTCCAACTCGACGAGTGGTCACCTCCCTGCTCCGACTCCAGCCCGACGAGCGGCCGCCTCTCTCCTTCGTTGCAGCCCATCGCCTCCTCTTCCACTACACATCGCTATCCTCCTCACTGGCCTATCATCGGCTCCCTCCTCGCGTCGGTTCCAGCGCCTCCTCCGGTACTCCCTCGTGCCTCCTGTGGTATACCACTCTACTCGCTCTATCCCGCTCCCTCCCTTGCTCTGTGATGGGTTCTGTTGATGCTCGTGATGATAGTCGAAATCAAATCAAATAGATAATTAGAAATGCAGACTTGAGCTTAATCATATTGCTTTATATGGTCAGTTATAATTAGTAGCCTTTATACTTTCTATTGTTAGTTATAGCTGAATTAATATTACACTTGTATGTTTTGTGATCTGATTGATCTTCTATGAGATATTTGCATTTCTATTCTCAATATGTCAATTAGGCTTATTGTTGATATAAATTTGTGAATTATCTTGAAGGCATATGATCAGATGTTCTGTTTACAGAATGCTTTATGTGTTGTTTTTGTGATTTAATTTCACTAAGATATTTAAATTGTAATCCGTTGACTGAAAGTTTAACTGCTACTCTGAGATAACTTGACATATGAGAAAGTTGTAGTTTGAGCTCAAGATTTGTTTTGTAATTATCAAAATTGATTGGTGAAGAGATTTTGACAGAGGATCGAGATTGCAAAGACTATGTCTTATGCAATTAGTCAGCTCGAGAGCAATTGAGCAATCTTATTTGCTTAGCTTCATGTTGTTGTTAGTTGTTCTCATAATAAATATGTTGAGCATTAAACCTTTGCTTAGCATTTCTTAAATCGATCTCGACACACTTGAGTGTACCTTTGCTTCATGCCAATCCTTCACCAAGATGAAGCAAATGGTACACTCGAGTGTGTCGGGCTCGATGAAGTAGGCTCGGGCAAAGATGGGCTCGGGTTCTATCTATGCAAAAGATTCGTATCACTAGTTTCTATCTATACAAAGATCACAAGAGATTGTTATACATGTGATTGTTATGTCGGTCTAGTTAAGCTTTGGATAGAGCTCAAAATCTGACTGATTTACATTTGATTATGTTAATTTGATCCTCCCTCGTGCCTTGTCTGTTGATCTCCTCGGTGGTTTTGAGTACCATCGTCGTTGTGAATATTTCAACATATCGTGCACTGTGTCTTTGTATATACATACATATATATATACATATATATATATATATATATGTGTGTGTGTGTGTGTGTGTGTGTGTGTGTGTGTGTGTGTGTGTGTGTGTGTGTGTGTGTGTGATGTGCTAGTTGAAATATGTGATCCGTGATTGGTGGGTTCTTTGATGCGCTTTCGGTGATGAATTGTCATAGAAAATAAAATTGAATGTGAATTGATATATAGATTAAGTCTTGAGTTGTAGATTGTCTGGCTGATTCCTATAACTTTGAGCAATTTATTTCAACCTGTTATACCTGCTGTTCCTGTAGCTCTATCATTCAGTTCTACTTGTTGTTCTGTATCTTTTCAGTGCCTTCTTTCGTTATCCGTGTATTTAGTTGATCTCTACTTCGTGGTCTAGCATAGGATAAGTTGAGTAAATTTGCTTGAATCTGGTTTATTTGAATTGCAAGTTGTAAATTGAACTCAAGGCCTAATCTATAAATTGTCATATTCAATTGATGATTACATTGGACATAAGTGCCGTGATGGCCAAGGTTAAACCTTGTGCAACTAGCTTTCTGAGAGCAATAATCATACAATCAAATCTTAGCTTTATGCTGATTTTAAGTGTACACTTATTGTGTTTGATGACCATATTGTCCCTTTTAAATGACTTGATTGATTTTCTTAGTCTTATGACTATTGTGTCATTTAATTGGTTAGGGAACTATGCTCTATTCATAATTATCTATGTTGGAAAATAATTATGCAATTTCGCTAATATGTTTAGCATTTCAATCAAGTCGTTGAGATGGCAGAGGCACCGTCTTCGCCGTAGTCACCGATAATGATACTGAGCGAGATGGCAAAGAAGAATCGAAAATGCTGTCAGGGCGATCGGTCATCACGAGGTCGATGACTTTGGGGTCCCTCTCGAGACCCAAGACATCGCCAAGTAGATTCCGGACCATCTATGAGATACTTGCAAGGCAATGGGTCCCCATCACCACACCAAGGTGGAAGGATCGATTTAAAGAAGCGAGAGGCGCTACTGTGGACGTAACTTTCAAGCAAGTTCACTATCCCGTATGACATGGCATGCGTGGAACGGACGGCGATGCTCACGATCGACAAATCGTGGAGGACCTTCAAAGCATTCTTTTCACGGCACGTGAACACGGGTCGACGCCTTCGCAAGTATGGATTCTTGACGCGGAAACATGGGACATCTTTGTGGCTATGAAGACGACGGCGAATTTAAGGAGGAAAGTCACGGCGCACAAAGCTCTCCATACACTAAACACTCACCCAAGACAGACTCGGCACACTGGTGCGCGGTAAATACGAGGAATGGGCGACGGAGGAGAACATGTTTCGATGTCCGAGACCGCGTTCCCTAGCCCGTTAAAAGCGAGGGCAAAAGTCTCGTCTTCGGCAAAGATCTCTTTCACAAACCCGCAGACCGTGAAGTGTCCAAACGTGTGGTAAATATGTCGAACTACCTAGTTGTTAATAAGTCCATAACTTCATAGCGTCTATAATAACATGATGACCTCTTGCGGCGTGAATTGTTCCGCCCAAACTTCCCAAGGCTCCTTCCAAGGCACAAGGAGAAGGATATACTATCTACGGCCTTGGGAAACAAGGAGCACCGGTCGCACGCGAGGCCTTGGGGTTAACGCGTGCCTTTGAGTCATGGATTAGTGAGACGACTCTCGCACGATAGGAGTAGGAAGAGATCCAAGGCGAACGCGAGGACCGGTTGGTACAGATGATTATCGAAAATTTGAAGGAAAGCTAGCAGCATTGCGAGATCAAATGAATCAACTCTCGAGCGACCGCAAGTCCCTGTTAATTTGGGGAGCCACCGCCGACATCGGAGTAGCGTCGGCCCACGCATAATTCGAACATGACGACGTCCAATTACCGATAGACGACATCAAGGTAATGTACATCTATGGAATGCACCAAAGATAGACCTATAGGATGCCTTAGCTAATTGCGTATCGTTTTGTAGGAGCCGACGCCCTGCAAGCTCCAAGTGAGGATAGTTGGGTCCATTTCTATTGAGGTCGAGGGATGGTGCATCCAAAGCGGAAGGGCAAGCAAAGACGGTATCCGTGTGGCGCAGGGTTACGCCAAGGTGGAGGTGGACATGGTACATGAACATTTCATGGCTGTCCCGCTGGAGATTCGCCCGAACGAAGAAATCACAACACTAGGAGATACCGTGCACACTTTTATCCAGTGGCCCAAGAAGGACATCGCCCCGACCCCAAAGAAGGCCGCGATCTCAACACGACCATTCCTCTCCAACGGACCTCGATGACTCCACCTCATATTTCGCCTCGAAGGCCACCTTATCGGTTCCTCGAGAGAAGACAGGAAGGAACAACAAAAGCGTGCCGCCGTATCGGGTTCCGAGTCGTCTCGCAGGAAGACGCTCCCAATCCTTAAGGTCAAATCAAAATCAATGAACGTTAAGGCGCCTCTCAAGTCTGGGAAGTACGGGAAGTCCGGGATATCCGGGAACTACATCATCGGAAAACCGCAGTGCTCAAACATGATACGCGCTTTGGATATGCTTGTCGGGCTTTGCATGCCGGTACTTGGAGAAGACCCAAAAGAAGGTGCGATCTTTCGAATCACCGTCGACATCTGAGCATGAGCATTTCTTCAATGGGCCGGGCGGCTTAAATGCGTGGGTTTCAACGACTTATATGACCTATTCAACCTTGTTGACCTCGACGCCTCGCTTCTACTATATTGGACACTGTAAGTGCGTACAATCAAGTTCTGCATTCCCGTAATACCGATAAATATCACAACTCATTGCTTATGTATAGATACATGATGAAAAATATCCAGGACTGGAAAGAACCGGTGGGTTTCCTCGACCCACATGTGGTATTGTTACAAACCATCCAAACAGACTCGTCCTTCGTCGAGAAATACATAACGAAGTCATTGTTTCGTCAGAAGAACATGAAGTACATAGTGGCACCCTACAACGAGGGGTAAGTGTCACTACTTGCTCTACAAATTTCATTTGTACTTTATACGTAGCACGAACTTAGGTTTAATGACTATAGCGACATACATGAGTAGGTACCCTTTGGATCCTCTTAGTCATTATACCAAAGAGGAACTATGTGATATACCTTGATTTCCTACTCATGACAAGCACAATTTCAAAGATTCTCGAGAGGAGTACTCGAGAGGTATGTTCATTTCCTCCATACATAACTCTATTGTAGTCTTCATTCATTTGAAATGGCCAAGGATAACTTTTTGGAATCATGTAGGTAGTTCATCGATTATGTTGCCAACAAAGAAATATACGATGGAAAGAGCGCCGAACTAACACACAGGATGAATTTTTGATGACGCTACAACACGATAATCCTATATCATACTTCATAATAATGCGTCTCGAACCGACTATACCTATATATGTAATTCTATTTTTGCAAAGTCTTGCTTGACAAAAAAGATGATGAGTTATGTGCAATCTCGTTTGCTATCATATGCGACTAATCCTTAGAGCTAGGAAGAAGGATCCCGAGGTTTGTCAATCTCTAAATAATTATTTCCTAATTATAAATTTAAATATATATAGCTTACCACTTTACTCTTGCTAGAGACAGCCCTTGGATATACAATTAGATGGACTCGTTGCGGAAGAGATCAAGGACATTCGAGGGAAGCTCTGCACCTTTATCCTATCAGATATCATTAAGGACACCGGAGAATTTCACTCCGTCGCCGACCCTAAAATGTCCAGGACTGGAAAGAACCGGTGGGTTTCCTCGACCCACATGTGGTATCGTTGCAAACCATCCAAACAGACTCGTCCTTCGTCGATAAATACATAATGAAGTCATTATTTCGTTAGAAGAACATGAAGTACATAGTGGCACCCTACAACGAGGGGTAAGTGTCACTACTTGCTCTACAAATTTCATTTGTACTTTATACGCAGCACGAACTTAGGTTTAATGACTATAGCGACATACATGAGTAGGTACCACTGGATCCTCTTAGTCATTATACCAAAGAGGAACTATGTGATATACCTTGATTTCCTACTCCGCAGCAAGCACAATTTCAACATTCTGAGAGGAGTACTCGAGAGGTATGTTCATTTCCTCCATACATAACTCTATTGTAGTCTTCATTCGTTTGAAATGGCCGAGGATAACTTTTTGGAATCATGTAGGTCGTTCATCGATTATGTTGCCAACAAAGGAATATATGATGGAAAGAGCACCGAACTAACACACAAGATGAATTTTTCGGTACGCGCTACAACACGATAATCCTATATCATACTTCATAATAACGTGTCTCGAACTGACTATACATATATATGTAATTCTATTTTTGCAGTGCCGCCAGCAAAAAGATGATGAGTTATGTGCAATCACGTTTGCTATCATATGTAGCTAATCCTTAGAGCTAGGAAGAAGGATCCCGAGGTTTGTCAATCTCTAAATAATTATTTCCTAATTATAAATTTAAATATATATAGCTTACCACTTTACTCTTGCTAGAGACAACCCTTGGATATACAATTAGATGGACTCGCTGCGGAAGAGATCAAGGACATTCGAGGAAGCTCTGCACCTTTATCCTATCGATATCATTATGACACCGGAGAATTTCACTCACATCACGACCTAGAGCATCACCCGCCGACACCTCTCAACCACCGCAAACAATTGACTCAATTGTAATCCAATTGTAACTATAGCGACAATACTTGAACAAATGCGATCTTCGTAATTTATTTTGAGTAATGATCGGTTTGAGTTTGTCAACAATTGATTATCCGTGATGTATCTATTTTTCGCATGCTTGTTTTCAGAGGGCATGGCTAGCAATTCCCGAGGCTAGCCAAAAATCAACAAAAATGTAGTTAGGATAATAAACTATCACAGACAGTTTTTCGGTTAAAACCGCTGTGAAGGCATAGTATCACAGACGGTTCTATCTAGAAACCGCTCGTGATACGTAGAATATCACAGACGGTTCTATCCACGAACCATCTGTGATAAGATAGAACCATCTGTGATATTCTGCGTATCACAGACGGTTTCTAGATAGAACCGCTCGTGATACTATGCCTTCACAGACGGTTTTAACCGAAAAACCGTCTCTGATAGTCCGTATCACAGACGGTTTTGAACCATCTGTGATAACCGTCCGTTGTCACAAACGAACAAATACAGACGGTTCGGAAACCGTCTGTGCTAACGGTTCCGAACCGTCTGTGATGGCATGATCCGTAGTAGTGGCTTTCCAACAGAGAAAGCGTATTTTTCTCTGAACTAAAAGTGGCTTTTTCATTTTTTTCATTTTTTCAGATTGTATTAACTTACATGTGGGCCCTACTTGTCAGTGACTCATTTTTTATTTCATGATTTTATTTATAAAATCTATGGCGGTCCCACATGTCATAGACTCGTTAGTTTATTAACTAAATTATTAAAAACAATAGGATTTGAAGCTCAAATTGGGCTTAGGGTGACATCGCATTGCTAATAATCGTGGCTCGGGGCCCTAAGGTCGCCTGAGGCGAACCGACGGTGATGTCCGTGGTGGTGCCATGGGCTTCACTAGCGATTTCGGCGTAAACGCTTGAAACTACTCAAATTAAGGATGCTTATGCTCCAGTAGCTCACCTCGATCACGAGGAAGGTGTCAATGAAGTCGGGGAAGGTCCAAGGCGGCTGGTCGTTGATCGGTGAATAGAGGCGACGGCGGCAAGCTCCTCAGCGACAATAGCTGAAATGGACCACACAAGCGGGCTCAGTGAGGTGAGGCAATACTCAAACCTGGCACGGAGTGGCGATGGACTCACCGGGCTTGGAGATCTCCCGCGGTTACCGTAGCGCCAGAGATGGAGATCAAGAAGACTCTATTGGGGAGCTATATATGTACACTGCACCATCTGTGATGAGTTAATTATCACGGACGATTTTCAACAAAACCATCTTTGATATGTAGTAATATCACAGACGGTTCATGTTTAAAAACAGAAGTATCACAAGCAGTTACGACAAAAATCGCTCGTGATATTGTAATATCACGACGGTTTTGGTTAGAACCGTCGTGATACTTCACGAATGGTTTTAAACATGATCCGCTCGTGATATGACCTCTTCTGAGCGGTTTTTAGCGCGGAGAATAACACCGCTCGAAACAAAAATGCGAGATTGTGTTATCTGAGCGGTTTCGATGAACCGTCTGTGATCAGGTATCCAGTATTAGCATTTCTGTAGTAGTGGTTATAGGTCATTTATGAATTATGTTAATGTTTTGCATAGTATATAGATACCTGACATTGTGAGCAGTACATCAACAAACAGCATAAAAATTCTAGCATTGGGTAGTGCACATTTAGAAATAGATGTACAGGTCTTGTATGGAACCATAAACATTTTAGGTTAGGGATTAAATAAGTTGTACAAGTGAACTGAAATGACTCGGCAAATTTACAACTATAGATAGCTCTATAACATATATACACCTTGACAACTCTCTCGAACAGGGCAAGCATACCATTGAATTAACAACTCTTTCCACAAAGAAATTGATTAACGTGAGGAGTTGGTAGGTCCTTCAAATGCGGCCCATTTTTCATATCAACTTTGTTTGCCTCGGTTTCATTAACTACATATAGCATACATATTTTTGTATCAGAAACAAGAGGTAGGTTAACAACTAAGAGTGATACATTTAAATGAAGCTATCATTATGTATGGTTCGTTTGAGATCAAATGAGAATATATAATTAAAAAATATTAGCTCATCAGTTGATCGTCATCAAGTCAAGACTCGGTATGAAGAAAATAATCATGTGTTGATGATGTTCAAGTTAAGATCCCGAAGTGAAGAAAATCATCATGTGTTAATGATATTGATGTCAAGAGCTTGGAGTAAAGGATGCAACATGTGTTGATGCATATCAAGATCTCGTAGAGGAGATGATCATGAGTTGATCATCAAGTCAAGAGAAGACCCATCATGTGTTGATGGAGGTCAAGTAAAGGACGCATCATGTGTTGATGCATATCAAGATCTTAAAGAAAAGGAAATCATCATATGTTGATGATTATCAAGTCAATGATCGGGACTTAAAGTGAAGATATGCGTCATCAAGCTTCAAGTGAATGTGCAAGGCAAAGGTATAACTAGCTAGGTCTAAAAATGTGTTCCTAGTCTTTTACCGGTCTTGGTGTTTAGTTGGAAGACCGGATTGCTAGTATAGGTTGCCGTACTATTAAGAGGGGTCTTGACTAGTAGCTTGAGAGTGTCATGTGTTGATAGCTCATTGTGCTTACTCTAGCTCTCGTTAGCATGTTGCCAATATTTGCGAATGTGTTTTGTAAATAGTTGAGGCTCATGCATAATTCTTGGAGCATGTGACTTTAGTTTGCGAACGTGTTTTGCAAATGGTTTAAGTCCATGTACCTTATTTCTTGTGGTGTGATTTTAAACGTTGGTAAATGTATTTTGTAACTTATTGAGAATCTCACCTTTAATCCTTGTTTGCATCGTGCATGAATTAGCAAATGTGTTTTACAAATTGAGTTGAAGCGAAGTGCAAAATCTGTGTTTCTCAGCTCTCGCAGTTTAACCGTAGGTCTTTGGGCGGTCTGACCGGCCGTTGAGAGTTTGACTGGGCTGTGTGCCGGTTTCTTATTCTGGCGGTCTGACCGCCATGTTTGACCGGTCTGACCGGTGGGACCGCTGTCTGACCGCCTTGTGTTGGCTGGTCTGACCGAACCTCCAGGTCAAGTGACCAGGTCAGCTTTTTTCAGAAGATGTGTTTTTCTGGTTTGGGTGGTTTGGGTGGAAGCGGTCTGACCGCCATGTGTTGGCGGTCGACCGACCTCGAGTCAAGTAACCCAACAAATTTTTTCGTAAAAGGTGTTTTGTGGAATAGCTCTTTGTTCTGTTGAGCGGTCTGACCAGCCATTGGTTGGCGGTGGATCGATCGCAGTGTCCAACGACTAGTTTTATAGTCATGGAACAAGGGCGCCCTGACCGCCATTGGTTGGATCGACGAAGGTTTCCTGCTTTTTTGGAATCTTTCCTCCAACGGCTAGTTTTTCTTATGTGGATATATATACCCACTTGTGGTCGGTTGTGGGGAAGGTTGCTGGTGCTATTCATTTCCTTGAGCAAAGAGTAAGCCCTCTCATCTCTTATGTGCACGTGTTGTACTTAGTGAGCTTAGAGAGCAAACCCTAAGTGCATGTGCTGCATTAGGTAGTGGATTGTGTATCCATTGAGCTTAGACACTTGATTTGTTCAAGTGAGCATCTCTGACTTGTTATTCTTGGTGTTTACCGACACCTAGATGATTTGGAGGAGTTACACCGGTGATCTTCTCAAAGAAGGTTGCAAAAAGACCTGGGCGGTTGTGAGTGGTTTGGTGCTCGCCATCTCTGGAGTGGAGGAAGAGTAACCCCAAGTGGATCAAGGTGTTGGATCGAGTGGTGAACCGGTCTAAGTGGTTGGACTTACCTCGGAGGTGTTGGCTCAAGTTGTGGAGCCGGTCCAACGTGGTTGGGCTTACCTCAACGTGGATTAGGGATACTGGCAAGTCTTCAAACACCACGGTAAAACATCATTGTGTCTATGTGGTTTGTCCTCTTGTGTTTTACTTTGTGAAATTTATATTTCTAGAATTAAATTGCTTACATGTCTTTATATGTTTGCTATTATTGTCAATAAACTTATATTGTTGGTGCACTTAGTCAAGACTAGTGATATAGGTTTTAATTGAGCAAAACCGAGTTGATTTACAATCCCGCATAAAACTCGGTTTTAGCCAAATGATTTTTAAAACCACCTATTTACCCCCTCTAGTCGGCCTCCTTGATCTTACACCTTTCCACTGATTGGATAATGGAAACTGTGAATCTACTACCACAAAAATTTTATATGTGTTTTAGAAAGATATATAATCGAACTAATTCTAAAGAACAAACTACTGCAAGAAAAATCAATATAACCATAAACACCGTTGAGAGAGACATGCAAAAGTATCACCTTTCATGACATTTTATTTATGCTATTGTGCATCTCGCTAACTAATATGTCCTGAGGTGTAAATGTGTGATGGTTTAAAGGAAAATCCTTTTTGGCAATGTTATCAGATTAAGAAATTTTCTTGGCATCTTGCTAACTAATATCTCCTGAGGTGCAAATGTGTGATGGCTTGAAGGAGTTTTTTTTTGTGCTAGGGGACAACAAGAGAATCTAAGAAACTATAAACAATATGTGCCCAAGAGATAGGGTAATTTACCTGAAATAAAGTCAATTGAACAGGGGTAGCGAGGAGCACAAATGGAAGAAACCCTCAACCACCAATGTGGGCACAAGAATGAATTGGCAGCACATTGCAAAGCATCAAGAAAAAATCATTAAGGAAAATATGAACCACGACAAGAAATTGATAGGCGCAAATGCTAAACTGGCGCATCACCATCAAAGTGTTAGGCATGCAGAATTGACCGCGAACCAAACCGAAAAGTAATCAGGAGCTTCAGATATTACTGTCTCCAAGAAAACCACTGCCAAAATGAAATTAATATCTTGTGCATGATTCTCAACAAAATGGACCTTTCCACTGATTGGATAATGGAAACTCTAAATCTACTATGAACTCGTCGCTCTGGTAGAGGATGGCTGTGGCCTCCATGGCAAGAAATTGAGAGGCACAAATGCTAAACTAGTGCATCACCATCAAAGTGTTAGGCATGTAGAATTGACTGCGAACCAAACCGAAAAGAAATCAGGAGCTTCAGAGATTACTGTCTCCAAGAAAACCGCTGCTAAAACGAAATCAATATCTTGTGCATGATTCTCAACAAAATGGACATTTGCACTGATTGGATAATGGAAACTCTGAATCTACTACGAACTCATCGCTCTGGTAGAGGATGGTTGTGGCCTCAAAGATGTGGGAGCCGACGTTGGGGAGACCGGCGTCGGGGAGGAATCGGAGGAGGGGCAGCCGGTGTTGGATGGGGAGACAGAGGTGGCGGTGCGGAGAGGGGAGCAGACGGCGGAGGGGCAGGGGAAGATGCGGCGGAAGGGGCAGGGCAAGAGGAAGCGGCGACGAGGAGGAGAGGGCGTAGGCGGCGGGGAGGAGGGGGCGTCACTGCACCGAGGAGGAGCGGCGACATTGGGAAGAGGAGCGGCGACAAGAAGGAAGCGAACGGAGGGGAAGGGGAGGGAACGGACAGGAGGAGTCGGGAGGGGTCGCTACTAGTGGAGAGAGCGCTAGAAGAAGGTAGGAAAGGCGTCGGCTGGCGATAGGCCAACACACGAGAGCAGCACTGCAATGAGGAAAACCCTAGGATAGGCGTTGCGTATAGGGCGATGGAGGCGAGCCGAGGCGCAAAAGTCAAATCGAGACAGGGCATGGGCAACGACCAGGCAAGCAACAAGTCATGCGTGGCACATCGTGAAGAACGATGTGGACGAACGGATGAGAGACGCGCTGGGCGAGAGGCTAAAACGCGGACGGACAGATAGTTGGACGCGAAAACGACACGGAGGCGAAGCAAAACAGAACGGTGAAAACGCCACACGCACAATGACAGATGGGACCGCAATGAAGGAGAAGCCAGGGATTCTCTACATATAGATCAAAGAGAGATATCATGGCTGACCAAAAGGACTCAAAACAAACCACGACATATCGCTCTTGCATCTTGTCCATAAATGTTGCTACTAGCACTAGCCGTTGCCTTGTCTCAGCTAGCTCTACCCCGTTCAAGGACAATTGTTGGTTTAAATAATTATTCGCAGCTTCTGGACTTTTTTTTTAACGCAGAAGCAGCAAGTAAAAGCAAGGATCATGATATATTCCCTTCTCATCTCAGCCCCTGAATGGAAACAAGGGAAAATCTTCTTTCAGTTCTAGTGTACTCTCTGTTCAAGAATATATGCCGTTTTGTACATCGATATGATCTTTAAATATATGTAGCTTTGACCATTACTTTTTATATTAATATACTCATAAAATAATATAAAGTTATTACATTATGAAAATATTTTTCATGACTAATCTAATGGTATCATCTTTACATGACCAATAAAAATATTTTTTATATATTAGTAATCAAAGTTATTTTTTTGTCTGAACGTTGTCTGAACGCTTTCCTAAAATGTCTTATATTTCTGAAGTGAGGGAGTAATGTTTACTGCTCTCACCAACCAGTCAGATTGCCTTATTAACGATCTTCTCACTGTGCAGTCCCGAACACAGATCCCATATGGAGTACGGTCGTACTAGCAAACAAAACCCTGGATACTAGTAAAAAGCTGAGTTACATTACATGAGTTGGGGTGTGTTTGTGTGTGTATATACACACACACGTGTTGATCATCGTTTTCCAGGATGGTCGCTACGTTCCCATTTGGAGCGCAGTTTTACAGAAATTTTGCAGGATTTACGCGTCGCAAACGGAGCTATAAGTACATCGATTCCTAGTTGATAGTGTCGAAGGACCCGGAAAGAAAGACTTGTTGCTGGCATTACACCTACAGACATACAACTGCTCGATCGGCTGCTCCTCATGAAATGATAGTGAAACCCTTGTCCTCTCTCTTTCTCTTCCTAAACTACACATTGTAGTGCTGGGAGTTGGGCCGTGCATCGGGGTGGGCCCCTCGACGAGCCCCCGCCGTGTGCTTGCCCACCTCGGCCGCTAGCATCGTGCTTGCCCTCCTCCGCCCTCCTCCGCCATGTCTGTCTCGCGTTCCCGCCTTTTGTCAAGATTGTGGTCACGACCATGATGTAGACGCCTGCAGATCAAAGTGATTGGCACTGGCATCGGCGTGGCTCCTCGATGAGCGGGACCTTGGTGGCGTGAGAAGCGTGAGCATGGGCAATGGCGGGCAATGGCTAGGAGCTTGGCACTGGCGAGGCCGTCGTGGTGGACGAAGCGAGGGAGAGGCACTGTCTGTGGTGTTGTCGAGGACAAGGAGGGTCCAGTGGGAGCTGCCCTCGGGGATGGAGGCGTCGGGGTTGTCATTGACTAGGAGGAGCGCGAGGCGGCGGGAGGCGAGGCTGATCGGCTCGGCGACGGTGGCGACGGAGGCAAGTTTGGTGAGGTTGGAGAGGAGGTAGGGGATGGAAGGCGGTAGGAGAAGGAGGTCGTCGCCAATGACATCGTCAGAGAGGTGGGAGAAATAAAAGGCGAGGATGCGGTCGTTGAGGAATTAGGGGTCGCATTGGTCGGTGAGGTCGCAGAGGGGACCGAGGTGAGGGGCGACCAGGTGTGGAGGACTGAGGACGGGTGCGGCCGCCTGATGCTCCGATATGGTGCGTGGGGAACCAGGATGGGATATCGAGGGAGGATTGAAGAATGGACTAGGCCTAGGGGAAGAAAGGAGGAGGCAACTACCACCCGAAACAAGGAGAAGAGAGGGAAAGAAAAATAGAGGAGGGGAAAAGAGAGAGAAGGGAAAAAAGATGTGGGGGGGTGCTGATTTCAAGTAATTGCACAAATTATGAACAAGTTAATATTTGGGGAAAAGGTGAAATTTCATTGATATTTTACAGATACTTTTTTACAAGAAACAAGAGGGGCCCCTATTCTCTCTCTCTCTCTCTCTCTCTCTCTCTCTATATATATATATATATATATATATATATATATATATATATATATATATATATATATATATATATATAGACACGTGTGTGGAAAGGAAAACAAAAAAGTTAGAACCCTCCAGGGGTAAAGAACATTAAACAATTGTTTCTAGCCAATCAATGTATTTTACAAATACATTGCTAGTGTCTTGTTAAGAACCATACACCCCAATGTGGGATTCCCCAGTAAGAAAAAGAGTACATTAACTACATACATGCATACTTATTGGCTACTCGATGTTGAGATCCGCTAAGGCCTACGAGATCTCGGGATCATCCAATTGATGTTGTTGCCGCTTATCTGCTTTATGCCAATCCTTGAGGCGGATTATTGTCTCCACTGTCTCGGGCGTAAGGGATGATATCATTTCTTCAATTATTCTCCCAACCATGTTGAATGTCGCCTCGAGAGAGACAGTCAAGAGACAGTCGATACCAGAACGAGTAGGACATCCTGTGTGAAATGACATAGCATGGGAAATATGCAATAGTTGTCCCTCCACCATTCGAGGAGCTTGACCTTCTCGCCTGAAAGGGTAGGATTGGTGGCTGCAAAGTTGTGGGCAAGGAAGTGATTGAGTTTTGTATTAAGATTCCTCCTTGTGGTTGTGGATGACTGAGATGATGAAGAACTGGATTTCTTACCCTTCATCCTCTTCCACAAGTGGGCCATCATGCTTCTCTTGGGTGGTCGCGCTGCTTGCTCTGAAGCACACAACTCCATCTCGCTGATGCCATACTTTTTATAGTACAAGTTGAATACTCGAAATAGCTCATCTTCCACATGGTTGAAAGCGACAGAGAAATCTAGATCGAGTGACTCACCTATTCCCTCCAAAGCAGTTTTCAATCTATCCAACTTCTTGCATGGATAAAACAAAATGGTAGCAAAACAATAGAGATGTGATATAGAACATAAATATTTAAGAAACTTTACCTCCATTGGTGCAATGATAGGGCCTAAAAGTGCATCATCTCTATATCTAGCAAATGATTCTGCAATTAGCCAAATATAATCGATCATTAAGCATGAGGTAGGGTAGTAAACACCGGATAACTCGTTAGTTGCTTTGTAGAAAGAGTATAAAAATTCTCGAAAACGATTAACAATGCCCTAATCTAAATCAGTAAGTATGAAATCATTCCCTTTAGCATTATAATATTTTCATACACTTTTAACTTTTTAGCATGATATATGTTGAGTTCCACCTCACCTTTATGTCAAGACCAAATTTTCTTGGTGTAATATCATTGGCCCTGCAATACTCTGCGAACCTCGTTGCCACTTGGGGGTTACTTGACATGAAACGAATAGCGTTGGGAATATTGCTCAAATATCCACCGATTACATCCATACCATCTTAGACAACAAGGTTGATAGTGTGACATACGCACCTCTGGTGGAGAACATATCCATATATATACGACTGCAGTTGGGGGTGAGGAATCGCATGGTCGTCATATTCGTCGAAACATTATCAAGAGTGATAGAAAGAATCTTATTATCTATTTTAAAATCCCGAATTACCTCAAGTATGCATTCGGTGATGGCCTCTTCGGTGTGTGCATCATCCATTAACCTAAACTCTATGACTCTCTTGTTTAGGTTGTACTATTCATCTAAATAATAGGCAACAACACTAATGTAGCAAATTCTTTGGTAAAAGAAAGTCCAAATATCGGATGTTAAAGCAAACAGAAAGCTAACTTTTAGGTATTTTTCTTTCCGTGCGGTTAGCTCTCTATTGTAGATCACTATAATATTAGATTTGATGGTTCTTCTACTCACATGTTGGTACTGTGGGCAGAAGCCGCATTGGATCATTCTTTCAAAATTAGAGCTCTCGCCCATCATAATATGTAGATCTTCGAAAACTATGAATCGCGCCATTTCATCCCGTGCTACTTGGGGGGTTGTACATCCACATACTTACAATGTTGTTGGCCGAAATGTTGAGGTACGTCTGCACACCTCCTCCTTGGGTCCACCCCAGCTTTTGTAGTCACGCTCTATAGTGCCGATTAAGATGCCTAGTCCCTCCGCCAAACCTATAGTCAGTTCATGGTTGCAATAATTACATACTGTAATTACCTGCCTCTGGCTGTTTACAATGTCGATCCTCTTGATCATGTGCTTCTAGCACTCCACCCTTCCGCTGGTGGACAGTGGGGTTGATGATGATCATCCGATCCCGCCATGCGACCCTGAGACTGGGGGCGAGAAGGATTGACGTGAGCATCATCTTGCCTGGGAGGAGAACCAGGGGGATTGTGGGGGTGTGCTTGCTTGCGCCTTGCCCCCCTTCTGGCTTCTTATTCTTCTTCTTGCTAAACATATCGAGAGAATGAGCGATAGTGAACTAGAGAGAGTAGGGAAATTATTGCTTGAGTTGTGTGGTGAAGAAATGAGGAGAAGAGGGGATTTTATAGCCATTGAGAGGAAGAATGTTGCTTTTGCCCATTGCCTTGCCTTTGCTATTGCCCGTTGTCTCCCAGCCTCCACCACTTCTCTGCCTTCGTCCTTTGGTCCGTCTTGTCACTGGAATGGGCAGGCGACTGTTGCAAAATCTACTTCTCAACCATTGCCTTTCCCTCCCCGTGTGTTGCTTCTCTGCAGCCAAGTCCTATCACTCCCATCGGCTTCCCTCCCCTTCCTAATCCCTTCCCTTTCCTTAATCCCCTCAACCTCCCACCTCCGCCTCCACGGCCCTAGCCCCCACCATCCCCATGGTCCCAGGCTCCCAGCCATTGGCCTCCCCACCCCACTCAGCCTCTCTGCCTCCGGCCTTCACCTTCCCTCTCCTTCCTCCTCTCTTTCCTTGCCTCCATGGTTGTCGCCATGCTTTACCTTGTACTAGCCACATAATAGGGGGTCTCTTCGGATGCCTTCTCCGATGGCTCACGTCCTCCACTGCCATCTTCTACCCAGCGCCATCGTCGTAGTCGCCACCCCCCTCCTACCTCGCACCACCGTCGTACGCCCTTTGTCCTGGTCCTCTCCGGGGACGACTTCCTCAAGCATGTGGCCTTCGTGGAGGACGCCGCTGTGTTCGCCACCGCCATCACGTGGATCAAGGCTGAGGTGGTAGGGGGCCACTCGGGCAGGTAGTCTGTGTTCGGGATTGGGCAGCAAGAAGTGGAGAAGAGGTGAAGGAGCACGTGGTGGCGGAGGCGGATCATCGTGCCGGAGGCGACCACGACGACCACGACGAGTGTGGTGCCGACGACGACGGGCGACGAATAGGGGATGGCGGCACACGATGGCCTCGATGCGACATGGGACGGTGGTGCGCGGTGGCCTCTGCGCGACAGGGCATGGCGGGGAGGCCAGAGGCAACAATGACGGCGGCCATGGCGAGGGCGGCGCCGGCGACGACAAGCGACTACCACGAGCCCACGACCACACGATGACATGAACAACGAAGACAGCGTTCGGCTTCCGACAAGGTACCGGTACGCTCTCCCTGCCCGTCTTCTTCGACTATTCCCACGGTCCACCACTCCATCGTCCCTTGGTGTCCACAAGCTGTGTCGTGCCACCCGACGTACCTGATCCTCAAACCCGACCCGGCCCACATTGTTTACCGCACCGTACGATGGGCTGGTGCCGGCTGGGCCTCAGGCTGACATGGAAAAGCCCGGCCCAACTCCCTGGACTACAACACAATCGGATCGGATCGGATCGGATCGGAGTAGATAAATACGGGCGGCGGGCACGAGCGATGGCCCCATCCCCATGTTAACCCTCCCCCACCACCACCACACTTAATTGCATCTGCCTCTCTCTCACTCCTCGTTTCCCTCTCTTCCATCTCCTCAACCACTTTCTCTCTCTACACACCTAGCTTGCTTGCCTGCCTGTCCAGTCGAGCTCATTCATTAATTCACTGATCCATCGATTCTGCACGGTCGATCCAGTTCCAATGGGCAAGAAAGGCCTCACCTCCATCTTCTCCAAGCTCGTCGACTCCCCCAGTGCCGCCGCCGCCGACTCGCCCTCCCCGCCCTGGCCGTGGCCGTCCTGCCGGAACCCACAGACCACATCCTTCCGCGAGGACGAAGACGACCCCTGCACCACGGCTGTTGCTACCGTCAGGGGCCCTTCAGCCACGAGGCTCCGCAAAGCCACCGGCGAGATGTACAAGACGGTCAACTCCGTCTACTTCGACGACTCCTGCTTCGGCGGCGACGACGAGGAGGAGCAGGGGGTGCTGGACGACGACAGCTTCTCCACCACGACCGCGTCCGAGGAGTGGTCGGAGGCGGTGATCCGCAGCCTTGGCCGGACCTCCACCGACCGCTTCTTCGTCGACCCGGGGCCGCCGTCCAACTCCATCCTGGCGGCAGCCTCGCCGGGGAAGACACCGACGGAGGCGAAGGCAGCGGTGCTCTCCGACGACGACAAGCTCCAGGAGCCATCGACGTCGCTGGTGGAGGAGAGCGTGGCGGTGGCGGTGGACTCGGAGGACCCGTACCGGGACTTCCGAGCGTCCATGGAGGAGATGGTGGCCGCGCACGGGCTGCGCGGCTGGGAGGCGCTGGAGGAGCTGCTGGTGTGGTACCTCCGTATCAACGGCAAGCACAACCACGCGCTCATCGTCGGCGCCTTCGTCGATCTGCTCGTCGGCCTCGCTACCACGTCGTCGTCCGCCGCAGCAACAACCACAACTATGACGACGACGAGCAGCAGCAGCAGCAGCACTACTAGTACTAGCACGAGCAGTACCTGTGGTGGTGATGTCACTGATACGATCACTGCAACAATGGAGCTATGCGGTGGCGGGAATGGAAACGATGCTTCGTGCTCGTCTGCTTCGTCTGATCAGGAGGAGGACGCCGTCGGCGGGGAGGAGAAGGCAAGTGATCATCATAGGAGTAGTAATACACTTGCTTCTTGATGTTTTGCATGCTTAATGACTGGATCAATCAGGCAACGATTGAAATTAGATCTGAAATTAATGTAGCGCGGCCGGCTCTAGTTTACATCAGGTTTTTTGTTAGATTTTTGGTTACTGGTAGGGAAAAATAAATCTCAACCGTGGTTTTTAAACAAATTTTGAATTCAATTTTGGTTACTTGTCAAGATCTTGGTAAAATCTCAGCCCAAAATTTTGAATTAAAAAATACCAAATTTTTTCGGCCGGTTCAAAAATATACCGGGCCCATCGAGATTTCCTCCGGACATGCATGGTGTATTATAGTTTGCTCTCCCTTTTTTAAGGTTAATTTTCTTTAATATCTGTTTATCCTGATATATTTACAACCGGTGGCAGGTTGGAGGGATCCGATGCATGATAGTACATTAATTGCAGGGCTCTACATATGAGATAGTTTGATTGACACTTCAATATAATGGTAGATAGCTAGCTTAAAGAGCAATTCATCACAATGCTTTTGTCAATATCTACCCCTTTTTTGAGAACACTGCCAATATTATTTTCTATCGTGTTAATGCGGGATCTTTCTTGTAATGCATGGTCACCCAAGCTACTCTGTTTTACTTGTCACACATTTCTCTGCAAAGCTAGCTATGTGTATACTCACATCATCTCTGCATGCAAAACTGATCACTAGCCTGTATAGTATACCAACAGTCCAAGAAAATGTATCTATGCCACAATTAGAGTACATCATTGTTACATGCTCACTTAGATTACTGAATTAACTCCCTCTCAAAGCATGCATAATAGTGTGACGTCAGCTGTTTGTAAACTTTAACACGTAGAACACGTGATAATATGGAGAAGAGATGGGAGCATAGAAAATTAAGTCGTCTCTCATACAGTAGTCGACTGTAACACGAAAAACAAAACATATTATATATAGAAGAGTTATATATAGATATATGTAAAAAGATAATATATTTTATAAACCGTATTTAATACCGTCTATAGATACTATGTGAAAGAGTTGTCAGTACGCGCAGATTTGCCGTGATGTATACGAGTCGTGCAGCAATTAATTACTACTACTGATCACCGACTGCTGGTTACGTGAACCTCACACAAAGTCGCCAATTTTCCGGCTGTGAATACGCGCACAGTGACGGATCGATATAGACCGGCTGGTAGGTGGGACATATCGATGCTGAGCTGAGACGTATTTAATGCACATTACCATCAGAAAGCCAATCAAAATATATACATATAGAGAGAGAGAGAGAGCGCTCCATGTGCCTCTATGTATGCACGTATAAAGTGGAGTACATTACTAACAAATTGATGGATTAGTGATGTGATTAGATGGAGTAGCTGCACACCGTGCGTGTACAGCAGAAAGCCGTAAAAGTACATACATGATTCAATCAGCTGGCGACGAACCAACGTTACCTGGCTTGATGACAAGCCGTCGTCGTCGCGAGTGATCAGCGTGTACAGGTTCTTGCTAGTAGTACACTGGTTTTGGTGAACGAGTGTGACCATAGCTGCAGTTCTTCAATGGCCTTTTTGTACCAGTACAGCTGTACAGGTACAGCCAAACTGCAGGTAGTAAATAGTACCGTACATCTGCAAATTTTCATCGCTCACTGTACCATGATCGATTTCGATTTTTTAGCCCCTTTTTTATATGCCGTCTTCCTCAAAAGGGCCAAATCGTTTTGAATTCGAGACTAGTAGTGTAATTTTGTTTTGGTGATGAAGTTTGCTAGGAAATCCATGCGTATTTGTTGGGAATGCCGAAATGGTGAAACGATAGGCGGCTCGCGCTTTGCTTCCCGATCCCCGTGCAATGGATGAAGAGATCGAAAAGATTCCTCCATGGATAACGCACGCACGCACGCTTCCATTGCACTGTCAATCACGGCGAAGCATCTGTACGCGTGCCATTTTTGGTCTCGTCGTCGTCGTCCTCGATGGATACGTACGCGAATGTGTGTGTAATATTCACTGCTTTTCTCTCATTTGAAGGTACCCGGCCGATTAGACTTTAGTATCTTACATCGTTCAAGATTGAAGAATAGAGTACTCCACAGTGAACCATGCATGGAGTCCGGTCCGGTACTCATAGTCGTGCCAAATCGCTCCTCCTGCGTCTGCGTTGGTGGCGGGAAATCTGGATACGCTGTTGGGCTGTAGGCTAGGATGGACAGCAGCGACAGAACGATATTTATGCGGAGGAGGTTTGTCCTCCTGCGGAGGCCATGCGGACGTGGCCTCATCCGGATGGTGGTTATGTGGACATGGGTACGTATCGGTACACCTTGTGTTTGGACTATGGACGTGCTGCCGAGCTGTATTTTTGCAAATGTGGCACGAGAAGAGCCATTTTCGCCTTTATAACGCCGAACAGGCTATTTACACCGAAACCTATAGTAATACCAGTACTTCAGCTCTAGAGAGAGAAAACAGTACTACTGCATCTTCGACTCTTCCATTTGAGAATTGACCTGGATAAAATGTTTTCGGTTAACTAAATTAACCTGCAGGTGTTTACTAGTATAATTGGAAAAACGGCGGTAAATACTCCACTGGAGTACTATAATTAAATAGGGGCATGCACATGATGGAGGAGTAATTGCCCTGCCTGTCTCGCTATCCGTCTGTGTGCCTAGCTAACTTGCATCGGATTTAGGGCATTTGAGGCTTTCAAAGGCTGACATCTATACTACTAGCTCCCTCGTTCACAAATACGTGCAGCACAATTTTGAAAATGTTGACAATCGATATATTTTTAAATATTTAGATTAGATACATAAAAAATCATATGTGCAGATTTGTCTCGAAAAATATTTTCATAATATTATAATTTTATCAAGTCGGTTACAAATACACTATAGTGACCGTCTCATAATTAATCTGTGATGACTCATGTCATCATCGACCCTATAAACTCGATGCACGCTCACCGAAACCGCATTATTACGCTGAACCGTCTGTGAAGGCCTTTTCTATAGTAGTGAATAGTAATTAGTAGTCAAAGTTGCATTTTAGAAACCGTATCGATGTCTAAAACGAATTGTTTTTTTGAACTAGGGGAAGTAATTGTTGGTGATCAGCAGCTACGCGGAGTCGTTGAATTTTGCAAAGCATCGGCTTCGGTGGCACATTTAGGACCTTCGAGCTCAGAACGAAACGAAAGAGGTCGAGGCTATGGCGGCTGCTGCTGCTACTACCTGAATTTGTACTAACCCCCAACTAGAATGCAGGCGCTAGCTCCAGGATTGAAACGAGACTCGAAAACCACCGTTATAGTGCAAGAACTGTCACTGTGGATCATGCGGAAAACTAGATGTAGCACATGCAAAGCTTTAAAAATGGCGGCATGTGTCTATGCTCTATGCTCTATATACTATGCATATGTATCCATGTGAAGAGAGAGTGAACTCCACACTTTGAAATTGAAGTCAAATGCAGCGATCTTGTTGAATTAATGCATGCAGATCTATTCTATCCACACACTGCTGGACCAGGAGGATTCTTCACTTGCAAGATCCACGTGGATGCTGCTATTGCTTGAGAGAACCACCAACCGGGCAGGGAGGAAACGGAGCCGCTGCTGTGATCGTCGGCGATCACGACGTTGAAGTAATATCTGGGCTCTCGATGCTCGTGATGCAAGGAAGAAAGTTACGTACGTACTACCAGTGAAAAACCTATCGGCGAGATTTCGCCGAATTCAAACCGGCCAAAAAAAATTCGGTTTTGATAAATTTTGTCCAAAAAATTCAAATTTACTTGAATTTTGTTCAAATTTGATTTTTTTTATT
The DNA here is from genome assembly GCA_036346405.1 of Phyllostachys edulis. Lineage (NCBI taxonomy): Eukaryota > Viridiplantae > Streptophyta > Magnoliopsida > Poales > Poaceae > Phyllostachys > Phyllostachys edulis. Next base: position 6,720,850 of record CM070566.1, read on the forward strand.
TTAAATCCCAAAATTTCAAAAAAAAATTGAAAATTTTGGCTGAAATTTTTAATTTTCGGCGGTTACCGGCCTTACCGGTCCCCTGTTAAAAATTTCATCCGAAAAAGATTTCACTGCGTACTCCGTACTCGATCGGTACAGTGAAACGTTGGCTAAAAACAAACGGAGGCGCCACAGACACAAGATGGAGCTAGCTAACTAGGACACGGGACACTCGCATAATGGGAGCGCGCAGAGCCTAAACACGTAACGGTGGTCTGCATAAATGTGAGGAGCTAGCCGCCAAGTTGTACGTACAGATATACGGTAGCTAGCTAGCTAGGTCATTTGATGAGATCTAAAACTTCGTCGTGTCACAAAAAAAATAGCAATGACTTTAGACCAGTTTGGGACGGTTTCAACTCGAAGAAAAGACAGAAGCCGTTTTAAATTACTTTCAGCTTTCTCTCAAGTCGGTTATTTATTTGAGTAGCTTCCGGTTTTGTAGGATTCTAGATTGTCCCAACATTTGGGGGTTATTTAACCACCCCTTGCCACTAAACAAAACCCTAACCCTAGCTGCCATCCCCTCCTCCCGAATCCTAACCCTAGCCGCCCTCCTCCTCCTCCCGACACTACCCTCCTCCCTGCTCCTCCCATGTCGGCGTGGCCGCCACCCTCCTCCTTCCCCGATGCAGCCGCCACCCTCCTCCTCCCCGACGACGAATCGTCATCATCTTCCTCCTCCCAAGACGGGCTGCCACCCTCCTCCTTCTCCTGCCATCGCCGTCGCCTCCTCCTCCTCCTGACACCGCCCCCCTCCTGCCGCTGTCACCACCCTTCTTTTCCTTCTCCTGTCGCCACCTCCGCTCTCCTCCTCCCGCCGCCTCCGCCGTCGTCGATTGTTTCATTTTTTTAATTCTTCAATTTCATTTTTTTTCTTTTTTGATATAGATGAATTATTTATCTAATCATCGAATTGATTGCTTGTGTAATCATGGAATTATATCAATTGTCATTATTTCCCGTCAATTGTGTTAATTGTTGTTAAGATTTACTTTGTGCAAATTATCGTTAATTGCCATCAATTGTCGTTAAGATTTACTTGTGTGTTAATTGTCGATAGTTGACGTAAAGTGTCGTCTATTATTGTTAGTTGTAGTTAATTACCATCAATTGTTTAGTTAATTATTGTTAAACAGCATCAAACAAGCTATCATTTGTCTCAAGGGCATTTAAGATAATTTTCAACTCAGAAGCTCCAGCCAGCCTACCTAAAAACCTGATTGCCAAACACCAAACATCTTCAGTTCAGCCATTCAGGTCTAAAACATTCAGCCTAGTCGGAAGTTGCTTTTAAGAAAAACTGCAGCCACGCCAAACGCCGTTTTATTATCGATCTACCTCCCATCCTCGAAAGCTGCTGGGAAGAAAAACAACTTAATACCATAGCTGATGTGTGTGTTTCAGAGATGAATAATGAAGTTTCAGTACGTATAACCTACACCTCAGCATCACGGACACACAGGTACCACATTACAAGCCTATTTGGCTCGACGCGCTGCAACTTTTTTGAAAAGGGGCTTTCGGCTGGGCTGCAGGGCTGAACGACTGAGCTGAAAATGTTTGGTGTTTGGCTGTTTGGCGTTTAGGTAGGCTGGTTGTAGCTTCTAACATGGCAAATGTCTAAAATGCCCCTAAGGCAAGTAATGGCTTGTTTGATGCCGTTTAACAACAATTAATGCAATTGATGGCATTTAACAATAACTAACAATAATTAATGATAATTAACGACAAACTAACGCAATTGACAACAAGTAACACAATTAACGACAACTACCGCAATTGACGACAAACTAACTCAATTAACGACAACTACCACAATTAATGACGACTACCGCAATTAACGATACTTAACACAATTATTGCAATTGATCGGAATTACCGCAATTAACGTAATTAAACAATTGACAATAAATAATTATTATAATAATGGTTAAATTATTATTACAATAAACCATTAATACATAAATATTATTACAATAAATAATTATTAAATAATTATTACAATAAATAACTAATGCATAAATAATTGTTACAATAAATAACTAATACATAAAATGATTAATACATAAATAAATTAGTTTAATTAATACATAAATAAATCATTTACATAAGAATAAAAAAGGGAAAGAAAAAAAAAAATGGCTAGGGTTGGGGTTGGCTCGGCGTTGGGAGGAGCTCTGGTGGTGGCTCGACTGGAGGAGGAGGTCGGCAATAGTGGTAGTGTCATGGGGAGGAGGGGCGACTCGGGGTTGTAAGTCTCACACGTTAGTGGTCAGAAGGCGGCGGCCGGCGGCGTCGGGAAGGAGCTCGATGGCTAGGGAAGGAAGAGGGAGGCATCGGGGGAAGGAAGAGGGCGGCTCGTAGGCGGAGGAGTCCGATAGAGGCCCCGTGGGAGGAGGGAAGAGGGCGAAGGAGTCCGGCAGAGGTGTCGTGGAGGATGCGACGTGGGGGAGGAGGGAAGAGGGCGGCCCGAAGGTTGAGGAGTCTGGCGGAGGCGCCGAGGAGGAGGCGCCGGAGGAGGGAGGAGGGTGATGGTGTCCAGATCTAGGTAGATCCAGATCCGGAGGAGGAGAGAAGGGCAGGGGCGGGGCGGGGCGCCGACGTCGGGGGAGGAGAAGGGGTAGGGAGGACGGGGGCGCGCGGGGAGGAGAAGGCTAGGGCTAGGGTTTGGGCCGGGGGATGGGGCGCGGTGGGGAGGGGTTTTGAGCGATGGCAAAAGCGGGTAATTACCTCCTAAGTATAGGGGCAAACTCAGAACGGCTTGTGGGAAGGGCGGCTTCCGTGCGTTATAGCGGCTTCCGACTTCGGGGAAAAGCGAGAGAGAAAAGCAAGACGTTTGGAACGGCTTTTGGCTTTTTCGAGTGAAAAGTTAGCCAAAGCCTTTCCAAACAGACACTACATCAACCCGACAAGTTCCTTGAAACCAAATGTCTCATGTAGTCACATAGTCTCAACATTGACTAGCAAAGTCTCGTATAAGGTCGATATAACCCGAACACGCATGCACATGCATAGTTACTTGGTCATAAACTCTACCTGTGAACTAGTAATCAACGATCACAGCAGGGGCGGAGGATTGTTGAGGGCCAACATGGGCCATGACCCTCCAACAGTTGATATTTCTTATTAGCACTGAGTGAATAGTAGGATTTAGGCTCATATATCACTCACATAGCCCTTTAGATTGGCCACCCCGAAGCCCATTAGCTCGGCCCACTCAGCTCCAACTTGGCAGCTTCTTCCCCATCAAGCTATGCTCAATAGTCCATGAGACCATGACGGTTTACCCAACCCCATGACCCAATTCTTCGCCATCTCCATCGATTTAGGTTTAGCTGTGCTCAATAGTCACTAGTCAATAGTTGAAGCTTCCATGCTTGTCGGCGTCGCGCTCCTCACCATGTGTGACGGTGAAGCGCAAGCGGCAAAGCCACAAGATCAATGTCTTGACCTTGACGAGGCGTTCCGGCGGCCAGCGGAGCTCGGCACATCGACGTGCAATCAGACCTCGAGTGGTTGAGTGGATGCCGAAGAAGTGGCCGCAGCCCACTTGCCTTCCTTCTATGTTGTACTCAGTCAGAATTTGTGAGTTCCTCACATAAACAATACACACATCTGAATTGGCTTGCAGATTCCCATGTTAGCTTCTCTGATGGCTGATGCATACATGGAAGATGGGCTGATGCCAATGTCTTTTGCAGTGCCTGATTACAAAAAAGACAAAATCGATAAAACTATACAAGCAAGTATTTATGACTTAATGTATTATCCAAAGATGTTTGTCTTTCATTCTGTCGCTACAACACGAAGGAACAGATGGTACAAGAAAAGTGAATCTGTAACAGATGGATTTATCTAACAAGATTTTGACAAGATCACTTCCCCCACCCTTTTCCCCAACCTTAATTATCACAAGAAGCGGAGAAGATCTGATACCGAAACACCGAGTCCCGCTCTATCTCGCACATCCCATTATCCCAAATCCCCCAGTTCGAAGCATGATCAACGGTACCCAGCAATGAATTTTTTTATTATTATTTAATCTTTTTTTTAATTATATTTTAAAAATAACCCTCGCTAACTTTTTTTCCACTGATTTTTGGTCACGCCACCTCCCGTGGCGTGACTAAACCATATTGTCACGCCATTAGAGTTGGCGTGACCAAAGGCGCCACGCGAAGTTCTCACCGCGCCTGCCGTGCTGGAGTTTATAGAAAGATTGCCACGCCGCACTCATGGCGTGACAAGGCATATAGTCACGCCATGAGTCCCGCGTGACGATGCTGACGATTTAAAGTCGGGGCCTTTCCTTCCTCATTTTTCCTATCTTCCTCCCTCTCTATCGCCCGCCGCCGCCGAGGAGTCAGAAACCCTAGCCGCTGCCGTTTAGCGCCGCGTGGACGCCGCCACGCCGCTGCTGCCGGTGGCCGCCACCGTTGCCGCGCCACCGGAAGGTCGCCTCCTCCTCCCCGGCGGGCTGTCCTCCACGCGGCGCCCGCCGCCGGCCGGTCCTCCTCGGCGCCTCACCTCCCGGCTTGATCCTCCTACCCGGCGCCGCCTCCCGCCCGGCTTCTTCGAGGTATAGCTTGTTAGGCTTATTTACGATGTACGCACAAATAATTTGTTTGTTCTCCTACTATCGCTGCTTTGTTTTGTTATGAGAATTGAGTAGAATGATGTGATCATGCTACCGATGTGATTAGAATTGAGTAGAATGCTCTTTTGTCAAGATGTCGTGTTGTGTAACATAGAGATTTTAGGTGATACTTTGCATAATAGAAGTTGTTATTTGTAAGCCATATTCAAAATTACTTGTATATAGATTGTACATGGTACTTTTGTGGACAATCTTTTTATGTCAACCCAATATGGGTTCTCAGATATGGCATGCAAAACCCTTTTCATTTAGAAAAAAAATCTAAAATGTTAAGACTAGCCGCACAAATGTACAAAGCACCCAAGATATACCGATGTATATTTCCTATTTGGCATTCGATCTTTGGCATATTATGCAACAAGCCTACAACCATTCATATGTTCATATGTGGGCAATTCAACCCTTGAGGTTTGGATATAAGATCTCCAGATGATGTCCCTTTAGGATCATAAAAGTCATGCCAAGGTGTGTCAAACATCGCTCCCTCAAAGAACCAATTAGCTAGTTTATGATTCTTTGTTTCCATCCAAGAACTCAAATTGTAGTTTGTTGCCCATTTTCGTAAGAATGTTGCATCTTCGCTGCATCACCGGGCTTTTCCCAATTGGCCATGTAATCTATTCTCGTGAGCTTTTCTTTTGTTTACTGGATGGCAAGTTTTATTTTTTTGAAGAAAGGTCAACCAAGATACTCATTATTTTGTCCAATCTCTCGCCGTCAAGACATGTAAACTTAACTACTGTTCAACTTGCAATGTTTCAACTCTTATAATAGTAATTTATGTGATAGGAAAATTACGGCTATCAACTACTTATGCAATCATCTCCAAAAGGGGAAAAACAATGAGAGGGGGTGTCTCCGGATGTTCGACTTAGGAGAGAGACTGGGAGGGAGTAGCACGCCTCCTCCCTAACTTTTATGTATGTTTCATGACTATGGGACCAACGAAGTAGTATACATATTTGGTAGTGTACTATAACGAAAGATTATGATCTTTGTATCTTTCTTTGGGACAAAAAGAAAAGAGAATTATTTTGGAGGTATAAGGTATGGTTGTGCAGGCAGATGCATCTCGCTACTGGGGACCATGGCGTTATTATCTATTATCCTAAAAGAATTTGAGAGGGATAGAGAACTAATTGTTTATTATCATAAGAGAATTTGAGAGAGAGTGGAGAATATGTAGTACGCTTTTCCATTTCTTTTCAATTACTTATTAATTGGAGTGAGAGAGTACTGTTCATCCACAATGCAATGTATATATCTAGCTTTAATCAATGTACTATTTCACTTTGGATATGAAATGTACGAATGTATTAATCGTGGTCGTTGAGTTACATGGCTTATTTTTATACCTCCTTTTATTTGATTTACCGGCTTAGTTTATGAGAACACGAGATTTAGTCGGCTTCACATTTCTAGATTGTTTCGTCGAGAATACCTGTACTCCTGGAACCTGGATTGTATCAATGATAAGTTGGCAAATACTTGATGTTGTGTAGCATTCCAAATTGGCAATCGTTGAAAATTGAAGAATGTTGTATCGGCTTTTCGTAATGAAGTCTCGTAAAAAAAATGAAACCGGGAAATGAAGAGCAAAAATAATTGGAATCTAATTGAGCAAACCATAAAATAAAGGTTGACTTACCTCCTTTCAAGATATAAGATTTTAACGAGTGGTTCGTGGCACTCGGCGCAGAAGCTCTGGCGTACCTAGGAGCGAAGTCCTAGGCGCATTCGAGAATGAGCCTCGAGCGGTCCCAAACACGTGGTTTGGGCGGTCTCGAGAACGGATCTCGAGCGCATTCGGGCACGTGGATCCGTGGTAGTGTAGGTCGACTCAGAGGCAAGCTCGAGTGGTCCCAAACACGTGGTTTGGGTGGTCTCGAGAACGGGATCTCGAAAGGCCACCGAGCACGAGACTCGGGTAGTGTATGTTTTGGATCTTTTGCATCTCCTTGTTTCTTGGTGTTATTCGCCCATCGTGTGTATGGCCTAACACACCAAGTCGCTGTGAAACAACCCGTCAATTATGTATATGTTCCGTGCTGTTAAATCGCTAGCACGCCTCGTGAAACCGAGCTTTTGTTATGTCCAATGTTTATTGTGATGTTTCAGACTTGCGTTTTGCTGCTCATACGCATGCAATACTCACTTTGCAATATTTTGTTGGATGTAGATGGTCGTGGTTGTACGTGTATTTACTGGTGGGGCCATTAGCCAAACTCGAAGTTCTGTCGACTTCGGCGGCATGGAAGCGACCGTCCTTTTATTTCGTGAATCACCGGATTTGACAACTCTTGTGACTAGGATTAAGTCGACATTTGGATGGGATGACCCCGGGGTTGTTGTCGGAATGCAAGGACGATATGACGCAGGGCTGGGTTCTAAGATGCACGCCTTTCTGGTGCCAATTGTGTCCGCCGATGATTGGGACATGTACAAAGAAATTGTACTCGCATCTCGTGTCCGGTGTTGGAGGTGGCGAAAGGACAATCGTTGAGGATTTGTCGATAATTTGATGTGGTGAATGGCAACATGGAGGAACAAGACCTCATTGTTCATCATTCGCGAGCCCCCTAATGGAAGAGCGACCTTCCAAGAGTTCGTTAGCGTGAGTCTTACCAACCATGACCCCTTGTCGGTGGATCTCGCTTGTATCTTCACCGCAACGTGTTATTGACCCCTGTGGATCGATTTCAACGGTCAGAATGAACAACGAGCTTGAGGAGGAGTTGTTTCGCGATGGAACAACCCGTGAAGAGGAGTCTCGACGAAGGATGGAGCTCGATCAGAAGATGAGGCTCGGCACCTCTTTTCTCTCGCAGAGGAAGGCGGGGTTCTTCGCAGCGGTAATGGGTGAGGTCCCATCGGTGAATTATTTTGATGATGTCAGTACGGTTGATAAGGCAGTTTGTGCTAATGGGTTGAGGAGTAGGGATGGCATTGCGGACCGGGAGAATGACATAATACGGAAGAACTTATTGTTTCCAACCATGGAGGACATGAAAGTTTGGCCGCAAGAATACTCGGTCTATGCACCATCGTCTGCTCATGGTTGCTTAGGTCGTTGTTTGAATGAACTCATTATCCGATTGTTCATAGTTGACTATTCTTGCTTTTGGAATGAAATCTGAATGTTGATGGTGGATTCGCATGAGGCTAATGTGCATTTGTGTCAAGCATAATACCACGCCAAAGGTAAAAGGCGTGATAAGCGACTCACACGCCGGGTTAAGTGGCGTGACAGGACTTAGGCCCGGTAGCGGCTGCCATTTCTGTCAAAGCCTCTGGAAGATGTTCCATTGTGGCGTGGCAGCACGTTAGTGCCACGCCACCCCTAGCGGCGTGACAAGGCAGCCTTGTCACGCCTCGTAACCCGGCGTGACAGGACTTAGCCCCGGTAGCGGCTGCCATTTCTGTCAAAGCCTCTGGAACATGTTCCATTGTGGCGTGGCAGCACGTTATGGCCACGCCACCCCTAGTGGCGTGACAATTCAGCGTTGTCACGCCGCGTAACCCGGCGTGATGTAACTTAGTCCCGAAGCGGCCGACATTTCATCAAAGCCTCGAACATGTTCCATCGCGGCGTGGCGAAGACGTTATGTACGCCACCCCTAGTGGCGTGACAAATTCAAGGTTAGGTTTTCGAGTTTTAGGTTTACTGGTCGTGGTTAGGTTTATTGGTTCGTGGTCTAGGATTTTTAGGGTTTACGCTCGTGGTCTAGGTTTAGGTTTTCGTGTTCACGGTTTAGGGTTAGGTTAGGTTCACCTTAGGGTTTAGCCTTTTCAGATGGATGTGACGACACACTCACGCCTTTCTTTGCAGAGGTCATTCTGCCTTGTCACCGCGAAGGACCACTCAATACTGCTGTAGGCCTTGGCCTCCCCTGAGCTATAAAATGTCGCCCACGCTCCGGAATGACCACTCGATCCTTCAAACCGTACGAAGAAGAACCTTCTCCGTCATACACTAACATACCATTACAGACACTCAGGGACCAATCCAACCGGTCGCCGAAGCCAGACCTTCAGGTGGAAAGGAGGAGGACTACGGCCCTAACTACCGGTTTTAAGAGTTTTAGGTTTACTGGTCGTGGTTAAAGGTTTATTGGTTCGTGGTCTAGGATTTTTAGGGTTTACGCTCGTGGTCTAGGTTTAGGTTTTCGTGTTCACGGTTTAGGGTTAGGTTAGGGTTCAACCTTAGGGTTTAGCCTTTTCGGATGGATGTGACGACACTCACGCCTTTCTTTGCAGAGTCATGTCTTTTCGCTCAAAAGTGGCAGGTTGTCCCGCCTTGTCACCGCGAAGGACCACTCAATCCGCGTCGGGCCTTGGCCTCCCCCTGGCTATAAAATGTGCGCCCACGCCCGAAATTACCACTCGATCCTTCAAACCGTAGGAAGAAGAACCTTCTCCGTCATACACTAACATACTATGGCAGACGCTCAGGGACCAATCCAACCGGTCGCCGGCGGACCTTCAGTGGAAAGGAGGAGGACTACGGCCCTAACTACGGTTGACGCCAACAACCGTACTCAACCTAAGTGGTCAAATGCGACACGGGAGGACGCTATCGCAGTGTCATAGACGGCCCTTTCCATGGCGGACGGCGTTTCTTCCGATGCCCATACTCGGGGTAAATAGTTTTGTTCATGTTATCGCTAATACATCCTCCATACTAACCGCCCCTTGTAGCAGATGGCTAAATGCAACTTTACCCGCCGGATCGATCCTCCCCACGCTACTATGTTGTGAGGTACGTGGATGTATTGTGGAACCGAATCTTCGATTTGGAGGCGCAAATTGACGATCTCAAGGAGCAAATGACGACCACGCCAACAGATCTTTGGCGTGAGAGGGCAACGAGGAGGTCGTGAACATAGGGAGTTCCTATGATCCCACATGTTCCGCGCCAACCCTAGTCAGATATGTGCGCCACTACAACGACGGCCACCACGCCCGAGGCGCCCACCGAGAACACTCTATGTGGGTAGCGCGAGGCACCTTTCCATACTAGTTCGCGAACGCCTAATTTTTTCCATTCAAAAAGGCACATATGTATCGTAGGAGTACTTCGGTTTGTTGCATTGTGCATGATGTTGTTCCTTATGCATGTAACCAAACCTTGTGCGCCATGTCATTCCAAGCTTTGTTATGAAGTCTATTTTAATTCGCAAGTTTACATCTCGTAAATGCCTGCTCGCATTCGCCCTCACATCGTAATATCACTTACCTTTCTACTTACAACTCATTACTATCTCAATCGTCCTCACAAAATTCTACAGAAATTTAGCGCACTACCACAATATACGACGATCACAAAATATTATTACGAGTCTGGCAAATTTCGCACCCTTGATATTCTACGAAAATAACAAACAGACCAACCAACCTCGTCACAACACTTTTATTTTCAAAATAAATAACATCATACAATCAGAATTGCTAAATGTAATTAACCTACAAAATGTAATATTCATCAGCGGTACTGTCTACCATATGTAGATAATTGTGCCTCATGTTGTATCACACAATCCACATATTAGTCTTTTTTTTTCCAGGATGCATTATGTATCACTTCTGGGACACGTCCTGGAAATATTGTGAAGTGTCAAAGGTTTTCAAAGCATAAAAAGATTACATGTCCATATATCTATTTACTCTCGCTAAAAGGATTGTGTTATATTTGGTTACGAGATATGTCTCTATTTTCAAGTTGTGCAATCGTTAAATGTTACATTTACATGGTGTTATGCATCACCGTATCTTCAATTGTTCATGATCTTTCAAAACGAAGTTTTTTGTTGGCTACAAATCTATCAATCCAAATGAACAAACAAACTGGAATTACCCCCTGTCACGCTATAAATGGCGTGATATAGTTTACGCCACGAGAGTTGGCGTGACCAATCCACGCAAGCCTCCGCCATGGAGTTGGTCACGCCAACTCGTGGCGTGATAAGTTTGTCACGCCACGGGTGGTGGCGTGACCAAAGGGGTTATTTTTAAAAATAAAGTGCGGCGGAGATTAATTTTAAAATAAAAGTTAAAAATTGATTATTTAATAAAAAAAAGTTCCCCAGCAATTGATTGCTGGGTACCCAATCACAAGAACGGATCGAAGAATAAGCAAGCAAGTGCCCTCAAGAATCAAGAATCACCGCCACGCTGCACATCACGCCGCCGCATTCAACAACAACCCATGACCGCCAATCCTTGCGCGGCCACGCTGACCGCAGAGGTAGCAGGGTTGTCGGAGTCGCTACGCTTCTTCTCCTTCTGTCACGTCAGAAGCGGGCGACGGAGAGGCGGGGTCCGGAAGGAGGAAGGCCATGCCCAAGAAGCGAGGCCGGGCGAGAAGGCAGGGCGCGGCGGTCGTGGCCGAGGCCCTCTCCACTGTCGCTGTCGCCCACGGCCACCACTCTCCCTCTCGGGCAAATCGAAACGATCAAGCACAAACAAGCAGAAGTATTAAGCCTTGGAGAAGTAATAAGTGGCCACAGGCTCACGGCAGGACGGATGAGTTGAGACCCATGCCAACCCACGAGAGACAGCCCACGGATTGAACCCATGTGAACCCAATTTTTTTTAACCCACACCAACCCAACTCAATCCGTTTTTATTTAAAACTCAACCCAACCCAATCCGTTAGCTACTTCAACCCGTTTCCACCCACCCAAAGCTAACCCAAATAAAAACCCAACCCGTTTAGCCCGTTTCAACCCAACCCATTATCAGGCCTGATAATTGGGTTAATTGGGGGCAGTTTGCACTAAATATTTTGATTCTTAGTTACTTGTGTGAGCTCTATTTTGAACTGTGGAATACATGACCTTGCTGCAATTAGAAAACTAGCACTTAATGAGAAGGTAATTATGTTATTGAAATCTGAATGGAGACACTTTGGTAGCATGCACAAGCAATATTTCCAGGCATTGAATTCTTCAAAGGCTACAAATTCTACGTTGTATTTAGCACTTGCAGCGTCACACATTTGCATTGGCCTTTGGCCATGACCCCTTCACTACCATCACAGACCTTCATGCAAAACCAAAGGCCATGAAACACACTTGACACAAACTTTCACTACTACATGAAACACACTAGAACAGTAATTAAGAAAACCAAATAAAAGAAACTAATTAACCCAACAAGAACTGGACTACTGAAATCAAGCAACTGGTACTACTATTACATTTTTTTTCTTCTTTTGAGAATTTTGTACTACTGGTAGTTATAGCTAGCTTTTCTCCTTTCTCCTTCGAGATCCTATCACCACCCGGTAACCTCACCCGTCATGCGCGATGCGTGCGTACACCAGGTGGTGCCAGGATCTCGTGACCGGCCCCACCATGCACGCGCGGCGCGAGGGTCGACGTCCTCACTCAGCGCCGGTACTGGTGGTACGCCGGAGGCGGAGCTGGGGGCGCGGCGAGCTGGGCGCAGACCTCGGCGAAGGCGGTGAGGATGGCGGCGTGGTGGCGCGGCGCGTTGAGGGCGAGCAGGCGGCGGAGCATGCAGCGGAGGTCGTCCCAGTCGCAGAGCCCCATCTCCACCACCATCTGCACCATGCTCTCCCGGAAGTCGGCGCGCGGGTCCGACGACTCCTTCTCCACCGCCACCCCGACGTCCTCCTCCTCCGCCTCCGCCTTCTCCACGTGCCTCTTCTCCTTCTTCGTGCTAAGCTGCCTCTTGACCGGCACCGGCACCTTGGTGGGAGGATCTTGTCCTTGCTGCTTGGTAGCAGCGCTGTAGCCATGTGAGTAGTGGTAGTTGGAGTAGCTGGAGGGGGAGTAGTAGGAGGAGTAGTTGGTGGTGTAGGTGGCGGCGGAGGAGGAGGAGAAGGAGGCGGTGGAGGACGACGAGGGGAAGAAGGAGGAGGACGAGTGCGAGGCGCTCCTGGGCGGCGCCGGCTTACCCGGTGAGGGCTTGAGGAAGGACGGCAGGCTGAGCAGGCGCGGGCGGCAGCCGCACCCGGTGTCAACGACCGGCACGTGGCGGCGCCGGCCCACCGGGAAGTGCCTGCCGCCGCCGCCGCTCCGGCGCGCTCTGCTCGACATCGCGAGCTGACTGACCGGCTGGAAGATGCAACACTAGGATTTGCTTTGCAGTGGAAAGAAAGAAAGAGTGAGAGCTGCTCGTCGCTGTACACAAGTACCGTCTGCCTGCTTGCACGGTGGCCGGTGGGGTGTGTGGTTTTGCAGGTTCCAACTGGTTTCTTCTTCTTGTGTGCGAACATGTGATGGCGATGAGGAGGGCACGTAGTTTATATAAATTTGATTTGACTAAGAGGGAGGGAGGGGGGTTAATTAAAGGGGATTGGTGGGGTTTAGCTGGGCCATGTGGGTCCTTGAGCCATGCATCATGCATGCTGGGGCTCGTCATCATTCCTTCCCCCGCCCTGCCAATTGTATGTGTTGACGTCCTCGTCTCTAGCCAGCTCTCTGTTGCTCGATCGATCTTTAGGAAGCACAATGCAAGTGAAAAATCTGTCAGGTATTCGCATGTACAGAGGCGAAGCTACCCTGGTGCTGGGGTTCTAGAGCACCGGCTCCTCCAGCCGCACCAAGGGTACTTCTCTACTACTACCTCCGCTGAAATTTGGGGGATAGGAGGAAGAGCACCGGTTGTTCTCTATGGAAGAAGATGGTCCGGGAGCTAGATGTTATAGACAAGCGAATTTCGGCCGAATTCATCCACCTCGGCAGCAAGGCAGGCCTACATTCCATCAGCCCATTGCCCTAATCCCACTTCAGAACCAATTGGTTGAGTTAGATCAAGTCCAAGATGGCAAAAATGACTCAAGCTCGGTTCACCAGTCACCTCCATCCCTATTCCCCAATTCCAATCGCAAGAACACGAGCAGCTTGCGCGATAGGCTGATTCTAGGCCGCTAGGCGGCGGTGCGCGACGAGGCAGGGAGCGAGGCGAGGCAAGATAGGAAGGGCGAGCTCACAGTGAGGCAGGGGATGGTGAGCTGCGGTAAGGGTGTGCTATGCGGGTGCGGGGCAAGCGGTGGGTGCGCTATGCGCATGTGACGAGCCACGGGGTGCTAGCGCGACAGCGACGCCGAGAGCAACCGAGGCATGAGGCTGCAGAGTCGGAGCCCTAAGTAGCAACTCTCCCTCCCTCCTCAGTCCTAAGTTGTTAACTTGTGATTTCTGGATGCAAAAGATTAGAAGACCGAAGATAGATGCATTTATGAATTCTTATTTATCATGTATCTTTCTATATTTGTAAAATATGGAGGAGAAGAAACACACTTTGAATAGTTATTTCTCAAACAATCCAAGTACAAGTACCCCTATACAGATCATAGCGCAACTCAACCAAAGAATCATCATCTTAATTTTAACGCGGATGGAATTATTGCCGATTTGACATGTCGCACACCAATTGAACAATACCCTAATAAAATTAGAGATCAAGTGAGAAAGGCGTACTTGTTGAAGGATCCTACTCAACCAAAAGGTCTTAATTATCCAAAGAAAATGATGGGTGATGAAGAGAAATCTTTTCAAGCATCGTGGTACCAAAATTTTGATTGGTTGGAATATAGTGTGTCCAAAGATGCCAGCTTTTGTTTCTATTGCATTTTTTCAAGAGTCCTACATGTCCTAATTATTTTGGGAGTGATGTCTTCATAAAATCTAGGTTAATTAATTGGATGAAGGCTACGAAACTTTTAAATCAACATGTAGGTGGACCTAAAAGTATCCACAACATTTGCAAGGCAACACTGTGATGATTTCAAAAATCAAAGATCAAGTGTGTCAACCAAATTTAATAATTACACTCAGGAGGCGGAAGCTCTGTACCAAATTTGTCTGACTGCTTCTGTAGATTGTGCAAGGTATCTCATAATGCAAGGTGAAGCTTTTCGTGAACATAATGACTTTTCTACTTCCATCGACAAGGGATTTTTAGAGAGTTGGTGGATTGGTATAAAGATAAGAAGGTGGAGGTGAATGAGGCATTTGATAAACCTCCTAGATTTTGTTTGATGATTTCTTCAGATATTCAAAAGGACATTGCGAAAGCTTGTGCACAAGAGGTCACAGACGTGATAAAGGGTCAGATTGAAGATAGGAATTTCGCGGTGCTTATTAACGAGGCACATGATTCATCATTGAAGGAGCAAATGTCTGTGATTGTGAGGTTAGTTGTTTATTAATCGTACCATTTATGCATTGTGTTGTTCTAATTGTGCGTAATTCGTGGCATGTAGATTTGTGAACATGCAAGAAAAGATCATGAAAATGTTTATTGGCATCGAGCATGTCACAAGGTATACTTCTACTAGCTAGCGCCTTAGTGGTATGTTTCGTTTTATTTTCAATATTTATAGGAAGAAGTCCATTCTACCCCTCTCAAGTATCGATGTGAGGACAAGTAACCCCCTGTATTAAAAAATATGACCTTTGATACCCGGTTGCCCGACAACTTAGTTCGAAAGAAGGTAGTTAGGATCGCGAAAACCGACAACTTATCCTCCACTAAGGTAGGTAGGAGGTTGCTTACGCGATAGCCTATCGATCCGGTGGTTCTACGAGCGTGGTGTCCATTCGCATGCCAGGTGGTAATGCTAGTACAAATAGCCAATTCGGCCATGAGCAATCTTGAGGTGAGCTATTTTATTCCTAGAGTATGTCTAGCTACTTTTATGAACATGCAAGTGGTAAACCATATAACAATCATACAAACTTTTATGAGTTTTTTGGCGCCGAAGATGATTACCTTTCTTCCTCCTCTCTTCTCGACTCTCCCGAGGTTGTTTCTCTTCAATCTCAAGTCGAGGAGGTGAGCCGCCGAGTTCTTGGCGAAGATGATTACCTTTCTTCTCCTCTCTTCTTCCGCCCTCTCTTCAATCTCGGAGGGGGAGGTGGAGGTGGAGTAGAGGCCCGGGCGCGGGCCAAGGTAGCGCGAGGTGGAGATGGATCTCGTCCCCCGCCGCTGCCGTCCCTCCCCACCTTCTTATCCTCCGACGCCGTCTCTCTCGCGAACAACTGTGAAAGAGAGAGAAACAGAGGGAGAGGGGAGAAGGGCAACGGTGAACATCAGTGACCGAGCAACAACGACGACGAGCGCAAGTGGTGTTCTAGGACACAACGAACCAATTTTTGGTGGCGTTCGTGGATGAGGAGGGCTACAGTGGTCGGAACAAAGTGGAGAAGGACAACGACCATGAGAAGATAGACTTGCTGGGGGTGAAATCCGGCGGTCTTTCAATCGACTAGGGGGAGCACGAGCACGGCGCGGATGCAAGAAAGCTCTAGGCGGCAATGGCTTCGTCTAGGGTAGCGCAAGCGGGGCTGGCGGCGACGAGAGGCATGGCAGTAAGGAGGAGGGCGGTGACGACGTTACATAGTGAAGCGGAAGTAAGGCAAAGGTGGGGGATAGCTTCATATGAACGACACACACCTCGTGACGCGGTCGGCGTGGCGAGTAGATGACGGAGGCGGCGGATCGTCCGAAATGATGGCCAACACGTCGGGTTGCGCCATGACGTGTGCTGCCTGCTCTGGAGTGAGGAGGCGCAGCGATACCTGTGGCAGCGTGGGCCTAGGAGTACATCAGGCACAACCATGGCGCGGGAGGAGGAAGCGATCGAGGAGCTATTTAGTGGACTTATCCTACGGTGTGATAGTGTTGTTTGGTCACATCACGGGTGGTGGCGTTACCAAAGGGGTCAGAATTGGGAATAAACTTCGCCATAGGTTAACTTTGAAATAAAATTTTAAAAAGGATTAATTAATAAAAAAAGCTCTCGATCGTGGGGGTGTGAAAATTGCACTTGCTACTTCTTTTCCTCGATTCCTTATGAAATTGCTTTCGTGTTTAATGTCTTGATTAATAAGATGGCATACGCACATTGACCTTGGAACCTTGAACAATCTAGTAGAGCCACGTCAAATCAATCGATAATGCCGCAAGTAAACTAGTAGCCAGGGGGCACCGTACCATCGATTAGCAGATGCGAACTCACCGTTTTCCTAGACTTATGTGGTGCATACGCGCACAATCTTTAGGGCATGTATAATATTATAGATAACTATTATCTATAGTATTCTTTTCGTGTCATCTATAGATAGTACTAAAGATAGTTTCTATAATAGATTGTCTATTTACATGTCTCTATAAACATTTCCTCTGCATAATATGTCTTATTTTTCGTATTACAATCGACTATTGTATAAGAGACGGTCTAATTCTCTATGCACTCTGTTTTTTCATCCCATCATCTTATATTCTACGTGATAAAACTTATAGACAACTGATATCATATTATTGTACATGCTTTTACTTGGATGCGGCAGTGTTTGTTTCTATCACACATCGATTACAACAACAATGGATCAGAGCAGCTCTATTAATTATAGCACCAGTACTAGTACTAGTACATATGTAATAACTCTAGCAAATACTAGAACAATTTCAATTCCCTCGTTCGATCACAGTTTACGTAGCGGTATTAATTAATTTCACGTTCGTGGCAATAGAGAATCGTACTATAACTACTATGACGACTAGAGGCAATGCCTACACGTTACGGCCTCAACAACCGCAAGGCAAGGATTGGCACAGGGGGAGACAACAAATAAATGGTGCGGTTAATTTCCGACCGTCCGTTCTCCGAATGAATTTAAAGCGCAAAAGCGGATAGCTAGATCTTTTTTCTTTCATCCGAATGAATTCGGAGCGCAAAAGCGGATATCTGAAATTTTTCTTGGATTTTAGAAGCAGAGTCGGAGCCGAATAGTATTTGCCAGATATGGAAACAAATCCGGGATGGAGATATTCGTCTGATTCGAAGCTATCTGATAAAATATCCGGTAACAAATTCTGGATGAAGGTACCCCCCACAGGCTGGCTACATCTCTCCCCTAACTCTAAAGTCCCTAACTCACTAACCAGCTAACCCCCAAATCCCTAATTCCCAAACCTCAGCCCTTAGGTAGTCAGGTGTCACCGCTGCCAAGATCTCCCTCCAGTGGCCCTCCGGCACAGTCGACGTCTGGTGGCCGTCAACCCTGATAGCCGCCACTTGCCTCCCTCACCGCCAATAGCCCAAGACCTTCCTCGTCACCCCGACCAAAACCACCCAAGACCTTCCTCGCCGCCCCGACCAAAACCACCCTCGTCACCGCCGCCAAGACCTCCCTTCGGGCCTTCGGCGCTGTCGACCTCCGGCAGCCATCGATCTTCGTCCTCCCTCGCCGCCAAGACCTTCCTTGTCAGCTTGCCACCCTGCCCGTCGACATCCCTCAACGCACCACTGCCGCCAAGACCTCCCCTAGCGTCGTCGACCTCTGGTGGCCGTCGATCTCTATTGGCGCCATGTGGCTACATCGCTGGTCCCGCTGGCTGCTACTTCCCACAGACCTCTCTTGCCACATCCGCCCGTCGACTTCTGTCGGTTGTGATGTGCTATGTTTGTGTGCTACTCGCCGACTTTTGTTATCGTCTTTATCGATATGGCTATGTCACTATGCACTACTCAGCCTCAACCTACCTGCTATATATGGTTAAATTCCCTCGTTGAACTGCTAATGTAGTTATCTTTTGGATATGTGGTATGGTTGATTGATGATTACATGTGCGATATATATGGTTCCTATTTCCACGTAATATCCGACTAAATATTTGTGACCGAGACTATCCGCATTTGACTCGACATGTATTCGCTCCGTGTTCGTGACTGAGACGCATTCGTATTCGTATCTAGCACTGTCCGTGTCCAACTTAGTTTCTGAGAAAAAATATAGAATAGAATACAAGATGCGCTCCAATTGCATTCCTTGCATGCGCATGTCCTCTCCGCATGTGCGGTCTGCACGTTCGGGGCGGTTTGTCATTCTAGAGATCAACTCTGTGAACGTTAAGGCTGCTCTCAATGCTCCACCTTAGCTAGTATCTTAAACATGCCATGCAGGCAAATTGATGATGTGGCACCATAGTTAATGAGGAGATATAGTACTCTAGTATCTAATTTAGATATCAGTTTGGTCTCGAAATCCAACGTGTAAAATTTATTGTATACTCATGCATGTAATTAAATGAAACAGCCTAAGATACTACATCATAAGAAACCATGCATTGAAAAGATAGTATCCTAACACTCCTCATGCACTAAGAAACTATACTAAGATACTGCTCATTGGGAGTAGCCTAATACCGTCGCAATCTTTACACGCAAATCCTGCATGCACACACGAGATAATCAGGAATTATATATACCTAATACTCTCTCCAGTTCATGTCTTTTTAAATATTTATATTAGATACATAAAAATTATATGCAGATTCATCCTAAACAGTAATTTCATAATATTATAATATTATTGAGTTTTACAAATATACTACAATAGTAATTAGTGATCGAAATTGTTTTTCGTGGATCGTGTCGATATACATGTTTTTTTTAACGGGAGAGGGTAGTTCACTAGTACTAGTTAACTGAGCCTCTCGAAACTTGATCTTTAGGCAGCCTTTTGTGTGTTCGTAAATTAAATACTGTCAACTGCTACCACGTACAGGTACTACTATTTTACTGCAGATCTAGTACATATGTATGCTCCATTCACTCTCATCTCATCGATCAGCAAACTAATTAAGGAGGTCCATCGATCTCAGAACAAAAAAACTTTGGCTATATCTCGATCTAGCTAGCTAGTTCATATACAATATCTGTAACGTACGGAACTCAAAATGTATGTCTCATTTGATTGTAAATATTAGGTTCTGTTTGGTAGAGCTCTATATTCTACTCTTAATTCTTCATAATATAGAATTGTTTCAGAAAAATATTTAGCTTGTAAGTTGACTTTAAAAACCAAACGAGAATGGATTAGAGATAAACACACTATGATACCATGATACAAATACTTTTATTGGGTCTTACTCATTTGTATTTGTGCACATGGAGCAACTACGCCAACGCGCTCCGGTACCACTGCCAGTCGTGCAAGGCCGGCGTGGTGGCCACGTTCAACCCGGAAGCTTGTTTGTACAGGGCGACATTATTCTGGACTCTGATCATGTATTGCCGCTTTCTTTCTTGTGGTCATGTCATACATCCCTAGACTAGATTGATCATTGTTTTGTACAGGGCGAGATTATCCTGGAATGTGATCATGTAGTAGCTAGTTTACTGTATGAGCAGGAGTAGGGTTGTATATGCAGTTCTTTGGTATGACAGACCATTATACACCATCCTTCAGTTAATTGCCTACGACAAAAGTGCTCACGAGCGGAAGCAGTGCACGCATACGCATCTGATGCATCCTAATAAACCACATATTTTACATATCTTGATAGTACTGTGGACATATAGTTAGGATCTCAATCAAACCTATGAAAATATATATTAGGCGAAGCATGTTCACATACGAAATTGTGGATTCCTATGGTTGCTACAACAATCATCTTTTGCTTGGACATGTCAAAGCAAAGCATCTTGAGAAAAAAAATCTACATTTCATCTTTCATACATCAAATGAGCTCTCAATTATATTGTGATCACTCGAGTGTAATTGGTTAAATTTCTCTTTCTCACCACTTGGAGCAGCACCTCTCTGAAATTCGGGAACATGATACATTTGCCCCTTGTATGGTGCTAAGTACTCTAGCTTGTTTGGATAACCGACATCGACGAGGTAATATTTATCTACAACATAGGACGGAAAAGTCATGTCTACCAATATCCAATGCATTAGCATTACATGTAATTATATTCGTAAATACTATGAAACAAAGAAAATTACCCTATGGAGGATGTGGAAAGACTTCCCTGTCTACATCCAATGCATAATAAAGTACACTAGTATCGTGCATAGCTCCTGGTTGTTCAATAGATGCGTATGTAAAGCGCATATCAAAATCACACACCGCCATGACATTCTGTGTTGCACTTCCTGATCTACCAATATATCTTGATCTTTTGGGGCAATAGTTGCAAGAATGTGTGTACCATCAATTGCTCCAATGCAATCTTTGAAATGTGGCCATATCCTCCGATCATTTCTAATTCTAGCGTGAACTGTTAGAAGTTTGGATCATTTGGCCATACAAAATCTTTAGAAATCATGACCACACAATGCAAAACCTCATCAAACTTCCCGCTAATGGTCTCACCAGAATGCTTGAACTGATTATGCGTTCTTCGGTTCAATTCACAGCCACCACATATGAATAGAAAAAGAGCTAGTACTTCAATTGAACTCATATGGGTAGTTGATCTCAAGTCATACGTAATCACCAAAATATCGTGGAGACTGTGAAAGATCGCAGTATTTATACGAAACATGTGGTAGCTTTCCCCCGGAGTGGTCAAGGTTTCTCTCACCCAACCCATTCCACTAAGTCGTGAAGTCCTAGGCTCATTTTTGTCCAAGTAGGATGAGTGATAATTCTCCACGATAATTGCAGTAGTAGTGAGGTGACTTGACATATCTTGCTATAGACGCATTATTTGCACGTCACACTCATGTTTGTCATCTGATGTATTACTCCCTTCACTATCGCTTTCACAAGACGACATCTGTACATGAACATAGAAAAACACAACAACATAAATATCAATTAAAAATATATGAGTAGAGATTAGGTACAAATGACAGTATATAACTAGTGAAATAATGTCTTACAAACCAATAAATTTCCATCAAAGACAAACTACTTATACGAATGATAGTTACATTCCAAATTTTATTTGCCATACTTAGCATCGTACTTCCTTTTGAGCCATTCAAATCGTGATTCACTATTGCGCAAGGTCATAAACATTTTTCTTTGCTCCTTCTTTATGAAAATTTCAGATGCAATGAAGTGCTCATTACTTCCGTTTTCAGCACCACACTCTTCAACAAATGCCACCACATCCTTGATACTACCCATCGAGTCTTGTTCTCTTTTTTGTGCAAATGCTTCAAAAGATGCACGCTACTTCTTATTCAACTCAACAATTCTTGTCAGTTGCTCTTGCATGACCACAGATCCACTCTTCGGCTTCTTTCCTTTATCATTGCTAGGACCGCAGGCTCTCTTCCCTTTTCTACCAACTGGCGAGTCATCTTCACGGTCACTATCACATTTGTCATCATTTTCATCTTCAAGCTCTTCAACATTAATAGCTGTTGATGCATGCACAGGACTTCGAGGCAAGGTTCCCATTGCAGGAGACCAATGGTCTTCACTGATGTTGCGAATGTCGTCAAACATCTTGGACAACAACTCCTCATTTTGAAGTCCAGCCTTCTTAAACTTGGAACATCCTTTATATTCCTGTCAATGCCAAAGGTTACAAGTTAAACCTTCACTGATAATACAACTAGGATTGTACATGAATGCATTAAAAAAATGGATAATGTATAATGACTTACTTTTTTTTAATATCTTCCACCGTTCGTAGTCTGCCCCCTTTGTCCTCAATTTTCTCCAAATGTTGTAATTGTTCTTTAATTTATCCCATTTGTTCTTGAGTTGTCTCTTTTTGTATTGCAGTCCAGTCTTCTCTGCAAATTTTGCAATCACTATAGTATACCCTAGGTTGTTTAAATGGGTATTTGGGCGATTGCCTGCGGCTGCTTGTTCAACGAACAATTCACACACTATCCTAGTATTCTCGTCGTTCCACTCAGCGTTATCAGTCATCTGCATTTTTTGCCCATATTTTTTTTATCAAAGTGAAATCAACAACAAGATATGGCCACCTAGACTTTTAAACTATCAAGTGTTCAAAAACTAGCTACTGCCTAGTTCCGAATTCTCTACATTGTCACTCATTGGAAATTAGTAAGCATTGGGACATTCCATAGAAATAATGAACAAGAAACAATGTACTGGAAAAAAGACATAGAATTATATTACAATTCTCCACTAGGCCAATTAACACCACACAACATATGCTACTACTACTCACAGTCCAATATGTACATTTGACATCTGAAAATAATGGACAGGAAATAATTCTTATCTAGGTCAATTGAACATCATACATCATCTGGTACTAGTACTCACAGACCATTATTTACATTTGACAAAAAAAAAATGAACAAGAAGTTCTTTACATAAACATGTTTTTTGTAATGTGTCCATCATGTCTGCAAGAAATATGCAAAATTATGGACATGGTTCAATGTTCAATAGCCAATTTCTCTTCAAGCATCTAATTGAGAGTTCAACATACAATTTTTCACCTAAAACTACCCAAACTCCATGTAATCAAGTTACAATACTGTAATTTTACAGAAACTTCGACAATCAAACACAAAATTATAAGAAGTTAAATAGCCTAAGTTACTTTTGATACTAAAGATCCATAGCACTGCAAGTCATACATGGACTTCCAGCTTGCACTAAAGATCATGCTTCTAGGGCCTCCAACTTAAACAAAGTTGTCATACATGGACTTCCTTGCCTGTGCTGAGCGATCAAAATCTAAAAATCCTTAGGGATTTGCTCTGAACTTGTTTTTTTTACAAAATCAACACGTTGCACAAACTCTGAATTATAGCCAAGTGGGATTCATATGATCTGAAATCTCTCAAGATAAATAAAACGATAAAAAACATTGCATACTTCAATGTTGTAGAACACTTCTAACTGATCATGTGACCTGAATGCATTGCGCGATAGAATGTAAAAGACTCAATACATGCAAACCTTTCAGGAATTCAAGTTATTTGAAATAATAGTACAACATTCCAATGTGAATAACATCGGAGTCATATCAGAAAAAAAAACTAATTAGCCTAGCATCCTGTGGCGAACTATTTCATCAAGATACAATAATGCAATTTTACTGAAGAAGATGTTACATTGCAACGCAGGTCAAAAAATTGCATCTTGTGACGAATTGATTGATCATTTGTGAGAGATTACCATACAGGTGCATCACAGGGCGATAGGCAAAGAGGAAGGAGACAAAGGGAGAAGTACGGAGGGAAAGGGGGACATGCGGATGAAGAACATACCTTCACAGGAAGCCAACGGTGGCTCTCGAGAAACGGTGGCGGGTAAGAAGTTGGGGAACGACGAGGGCGACGAAGTTGGGGAACGGCGGCGGAGGTCTCTAGGCTTTCCAGGGTCGGGCTTGAGTCTCTCATATGGTGGCGGCAACGCACTCGATGACCGACAGAGGCGCACATGAGGGCCAGCACCGGCTAGAGCTTCGACAAGAAAATCGCCGCCCGATCGCGAGTGTGAGAGGAGATGACTACGCGAGTGGGAATGCTAACCAGTACGCCCTGGGGTGTATCGCGGTGGGATGAGACAGGGGTGTAGTTCGATGGCATTTGCGGGTAATAACAATCAACTTCAAGGGGTATTTTCGCTTGTGCAAGGTTGGATTCCCATGAGAATCTACAGGAAGGCTGCTCCTTATTGCTAGTTCATTTTCAAGACAGCTCCTCACGTGAAGCAGAATCATATCTAGTGGTTTTGAGAAGCTGGGTGTTTGGTATTGCTCATGAGATCCAAATGAGAAGCTAGAAGTAGGAGCTGTACCAATCAGGGCCTTAGCATGTTGTTACCTCCGTCGATTGTTAGATAAACTAGAAGTCAATCCACGCTAACTGGTGCGGCTGTGACTGCTGTAAGTGAGTGGGATATCCGATGTGATCAAATGATCACACAGAACAAAATACACAATATGGGATATCCGATTTTTACCTAGATGACTTGCTTGCTGTTAAACCTTGAAGTAGCATGGATAGATGAAATGTAATCTGGCTCAGCCTCTCCAAAGTCAAAACATGTTGACCCATTCGTAAAATTGGCAAAACTTTTACATAAGCATCCTCTCGCGAAGACTTGGTAGCGTCTGCAAAAGAAAATAAGTATTCAAATATGAAGGTTAGCCGGTATGAAATACCATGAAGACTGCAGAGAGTTAGGGATAACTAACTTCGCAAAACTGCAAGCTGTTTTTATGTGCTACCGTCAAAAACCCAGCATGGTCGCAGGCCAACTAATCTGCAAATACACTGTAAAAAACAATTAGATTAAAAAAATAGAAGATAACATGTTGACGCCAACTAGCATGCTCACTTTTTTTTAATGATTTTAGTGAAGCTGTTGCTCGACACTAAAAAAACCACAGTACACCGCTACCTTATGCTATTATTTACGATACAAATAGCACTATCACCGTTCTAAAAAAAATAAAATAATAGCACCACTACGCTGAGCATACAAACGGTTACCCTGCGAGTGAATATGGAAGATAACATCGCAGAAATCATCAAGCACTAAAGGTGAAAGATGGCACCATATGCATGTAGACATGCAGTTATGAGGAGTACCTACTCATCAAGGACTAAATCAGTGTGGCCGATCGGATAGCATCACTCCCTCCACGATAGTGGCATAGGCGAGGAATGCGAACACAGATAGGGCAATAGTTTCTACCTAGATTAACATGGGAAAGCGAACTCTACTCTATGCCACCTGTAGTTTGAGAAGATAACATGTAAAAGTAAGTATAAGCCATTGGAATGGAACACACACACACACACACACACACACACACACATATATATATATATATAAGGCAACCTAAGACATACATAAGCAAGACAAAGTACAAAAAAATGCCAGCAAGGAGAGCAGGAACATGCCCATCAAATGGTTACCAAAAAGAAATATGCATACCAACAATCTGACGTTCGATACCAAAATATCAGGCTAACCTCAGAGCAAACATGTTAGCTCTAATCATTATCAAATAAAATGGTAAACAGAGCACTTAGGAAAATAGCAAACAAAATAAAGAAAAAACACGACAGTCTGCGAGCCATCCATAGACACATTTTGAAGATAACATGAGTTTCTATGGCACTGAGAAAATGGTGCAAAACAGTAAATAGATGAATATGAGTAAAGGCATCAAATACATCATTCAACTAAATAGCTAACGATTCATCCTTGCATCTCGTGGGCCACCGTCATCAGATGAGCAATACATCCTAAAAGTATACCAATTGCTATTGGGCTACAAGCCGAGAAGCTGATTTTTGCAAATGTCACAGGTTAATAATGGAAGTTCAGGAAACAATTATACAAAGAGTGGTTGTTGACTCCATGTTAGAAAGTATAATTACTCATAAGAATTACATACTGACACAATAGTACATTACACCCATAAAAACAGCTAACTGAAGATTCAATTACTGTGCTCCAGCTGCCACCCGGTACCACACCACCACGCTGCCAATATCTCCTTGGGCGGCCGCGGCCCCCTTGCAACACATCACAACCCTAGGTCGTGCCCCGGCCGACACTGAGCACCACGACCTC
Organism: Phyllostachys edulis; assembly: GCA_036346405.1. Lineage (NCBI taxonomy): Eukaryota > Viridiplantae > Streptophyta > Magnoliopsida > Poales > Poaceae > Phyllostachys > Phyllostachys edulis. The sequence goes on from CM070566.1 coordinate 6,746,852, forward strand.
TGCTGCAGCTGGCCACCACCCTATGGAGAAGGTGTGGGTGGATCAAGAAGGAGGAGGAGGCAGAAGAGGGTAGACACGGCAGCGGTGCTGTGGAGAGGAGGGCCATGGGCCAAGATGGAGGAGAAGGGGAGGGCGAGGGGAGGAGGCGCAGAGGTCAAGCAAGGAGGAGGGCCACCTGCGAGCGCGCTGGGAGGTGCATGTAGCGAGGACACCGTCCAGTGCTAGGAGGAGCGATAAGTTCTTGGAATACGAGGAGGCCCAAGGGTGGTAGGTCGCAGAGGGTGGCGACGCGGAGGTCCCCAGCCTGGCCTCTCTCTCTCCTACCTGCTCTAAACCACCACCTTCGACCACGTTCCACATCCTCGGTCGCTCGCTGCCGTGGATGTTCCGCCTCGAACACCCACACGCCGCTACCTTCTCTATCCCTGCGTCGATTCCCCCTCCCTCTCCCTGCTCCATCCTAGGCTCAATTCGCCTTCACCTCCCCACTCTACGCCTCCATTGTGGCCACTCCACCATTGGTCCCAGTACCCACACCGGTAATAGCGGCGACGTAGCCTAAGTGGGCGCAAGGCGAGGGGATGGAACGAAGGGGAGGTGCCGAGGCGGCGGCTGGGAAGGGAGACCGAGGGGGCAGTGGGGGGAGGAAGAGGGAGGGCAACAAAGGAGGGAGAGGAAAGGGATAGGAGCGAGGGGAGGAGCGGCATCGCGGGATCAAGCGGAAGAGGAGACGGGAGGACGATGATAGCGGTGGTGACGGCCTAAGTGGGCGCAAGGAGAGGGGATGGAAGAGAGGGGATGCGCCGAGGTGGCGGCTGGGGAGGGAGACCGAGAGGGTGACAAGCGAGGAAGAGGGGGAGCGATGGCAACTGGGGAGGGAGATCGAGGGGGCGACAGGGGAGGAAGAGGGAGGGAGCAGCGGCGCTGGCGGAGAGGGGTGGCAGAGGAGGGAGAAGAATGGGATAGGAGGCGGAGGGGAAAGGAGTGAGGGGAGGAACGGTGGTGCGGGATCGAGCAAGCGAGGAGATAGGAGGAGAGATATGGGTGGGGATTAGGGTTTGAGCGTAGGGGCTCATCCACGTGATGTCGGTCGTCCGATCACAATCTGTGCGCCCATAGACCCTTTCTCTCCACGCAATCTTGGCCGTCCGATCATGATCCAACGGGCCAAACATCTCTGTCGACGTGTCTGGCGCGGCTGGATGCCCTTTCCACCAGCCTTTACTACCAGAAACCACTTAGTTCCTGAGTGCCTATATGTTTACTGAGTGTCTGGATGAAAACACTCGTGTAGGTCCTGAGTATTTCATAGGACACTCAAGAAGGGAAGTCAACACTCGATAGAAATGACTTTCCCGAGTATTTCCCATAACACTTGGGAGATCAAATATAATCCCAGGTGCATAGAAACAGAAACACTCGGGACCTTTTTTCCCCGTCGCGCCTTTTTTTCGCTTCTAACCCTACATCCCCAATCCCCATAGCCGCCTCCCCGTCCTCCTCCTCCTTCTCCCTCCTACTCCTCCCTCCCGCGCTCGGCTCTCCTCTCCCCCCTCGTGCCCAGCTCTCCTGCCCTCTCGACACCCCACCTCCTTCCCCGGATCTAGCGCCTCCACCCGCATGTGACGCCGCCCTTCTCTGGCCCCGACTGGATCTCCTAGTGGCTTGCTCCGGCTCATGGTGGCCCATGGCACCTCCTTCTTAGCCGCCCGGCCGGTCCTCCTCTCTGTGTTGCCTCCCCGGCGCCGCGCTCGCTTGGTCGGGCTCGGCCTCGTGCCCGGCCACACCCGCGCTAAGTCCAAAGATAAAACCATATCCCGACGGAAGGCGGCGCACGGCGTGGGGCAGCGAGTCGTGCGGCTGGTGGCTCGGTGGTGGCCCATCCTCCTGCTACTCCCGGCCATCGCGCTTCTCCTCTTTGAGGTCTCGTGGCTCCACGCCTCCCCCGGCTCCGCCCCGCCCATTTCCAGCCTAAGCCAGCTCGACCCGACCACGCGCTTCGTCCATGGCGTGCGTGAGCGTGAGTCCCCTACCCTGTTTCGATCTACGCGTAGGTTGTCCCTAAATTCCCTGCGCTCTAGTGGTTCCCAACTCCCAAGGAGGGTTCACTACAGATTTGAGAGATTGCAAAGTAGGACTCAGCTGTGATGGTAAATTGGTAATTTAAGTGTTGTATTGCTCAATGTATTGAGCTTATGGTGGTGGTCTTGACTACTATTTTTGCACAATTCATTAGATAGATCATGGCAATTGGACATTTGGAGTTAGCATGTTGGATTGTTGGATATTGCACATTAAGAAAGTTACACACATTAGGTGGAATAGGATTATAAGGGTGTTCTTAGTTTCTTATGCACCAAATGTTTGGAACTTGATTAGTCAAATCGCGTGTCTAAAATAAAGTTGTTCTAACAAATCACAGAGCACATAGCATTTCAAATTTGTTTTGCTCACTGAATATTTTTAGCTTATTCTCTCTTTTTTTAGTAAGCTACTCCTGGTTTAGCAACTTTCTAAGTTCGACTTGGTCAATACAATTGAAATTAAGTAATGACATGATTAGTTTTTGTATTCTTAATTTTGACAGCTTGCTTGAAGTTCCTTAGTCCCAAAAGTATAGAAAATTTGGTATTTTCTAAAGGTTCAGAACTTGATTCTGTGGTCAAGAGGATCATATACAAATACGATGATAATGACTACGACACTTACCACTCGAGGAAAACTCCACATATTTCTCGCAAAGCATTTAGAAGCTACCCGGTTCAATTTGTTTACGTGATTTTGAAACTTCCGAAAGAGAAGAGAGCTTCAAGGTTGTAATGTTAACTAATGTGTACTACTTTACCGTAACAAAACTATGTCTCTGTAGACTTGTTTAATGTGTTTCCACTACATCCCCAAGTGAATGAGACTGTTAATGTGCACTATGGTTTCTACAGTGATAATGGTGGTTTCAAAATTTCTGATGATGACATTAGATACATGTTGGCTTGTAAAGTTGTTGTGTCTACCTGCGCATTTGGTTGCGGGGATGATCTATATGAACCTATTGGAATGGTCAATTCTTCTATAGGAAAGGTATTTGAGCCTTCAATGTTTTAAGAAATGCAACCTCTATGTAAACCATCACATTTGATGAGTCTGTGTAGCTTTGTAATGGATGTTCTCATGGTAAAGCAGGTCTACTATGTGGCTTTCTGGGACGAGGTCACACTATCAACACAGGAAGCTGAAGGAAAAGTAATTGGTGAGAATGGAATGATAGGAAGGTGGCATATCATTGTTATCAAGGTGGTCAAGGTGGTGAGTCCAAAGATAAAACCAGACACTATTAGAAACATCATGGACATGAAAGCACTCAACAATCTCAATTCAACTGTAAGTTCTAGTTTGTTATGGAAAGAATGTCTCTCCCTCTCAGACATACCATGCTTACTTAAATCGATTTTATGTATCTTTTCTCGATAATACATATCATTATTCTTTACCATTCCCAGACTTATATTTGCAGTTCAAGGTGGTGATGATGATCCGGATCTGCTGGAAACTGTTGGGAATGTTGCCATCAATATTGGAGGTAAATTAACATGTCCTAAAAGACATGCTGCACTAGCGGTAGCATATAGATTTTTTGATTTCATATCTTCATGGTATTGTGCAGTAGCAGTAGCATATAGCATGTAATTTATGCTCTAAAATTGTTTGATTCCACATCTTCATGTAGAATGAGATGGTCAAAGCATATTTGTTTATTGGTTTGCTTTCAGTTTTTTTACTCTGATTGTTGTTCAGACAAAGAGAAAGGGCGTGCATATGTGCAATCTATACCTCCTCATCCTCGTCTCCCCCTCCTCCGTACCCAAAAATGTAGGTCATTGCTCTCTCTCTCTCTCTCTCTCTCGCTCGCTCGCTCTCTCTAACTATACTTAAATTATGTATGATTGTGTATGCATTAACCATACGTCTAGTGATACATGAGCATCTTGACAAATCCACTGTAGATTCTCTCAATGAAATTATACAAGTGAATTGTCTAGCTATGATAATGGCAGATCAGAGGTTAATGTTTTCCATTGATAATTTGGTTAACCATTTAGTCCCTTCTTCTAGGCTAATGTAAAATTGTATATCTTTTGTTTCGAGCACTTGTAAATGTATATCTTTTGTTTCTAGCACTTGTAAACATTAGTTTGAGTTTATTTAAATTTGTAACAAGCTACCCACTGATATCTACATGCAATCTTGACATATTCCCTATGTATAGATTCTTGACTTATAAGAGCTGACATTATTGGATAGCTAGACTTACTAAAAGAAGGAAATGAGAACTAGCCTAATGCCATGAGAACTAATACTGCAACTCAATTTTTGGTGCTACATTTCACATCAGTTAGCCATGGTTGGACTACAGGCCAATATGCTATTTATTGTTTTTCCATGTACTTTGATAATCTATGAATGGACAAAGCTATTTTCATTGTCATCGTTGTATCTTACTACTATTTTCATTGTTTGAGTAAACTGTGACAATTAAATACATGAACATGATGAGCTTTGAAAGTTCGAGCTTGCTGTCTGATTGTAATATTAGTTTAAGAGTTCATGATTTGATTCTTTGTAGGCTGAGCACTGGAGCGACAAATTGAATGTTACAACTCATGTAACTGTGCAACTCGATAATTGATGTATCATGTACATGTAACTATTATTTAAACTAGTTTGTTGTTGAACATTAGTTGTTGAACTCTTGTAACTGTTGGATATTTTGATGTTTTCAATTTGAACTCGAGCATATTGCGGATCGATGTCAGGAGCTATCTAGTGGTTTGTGGTTGTGCAACGAACTCGAACATGTTATTGTCGAATCTATATATGGTATGGTTTATGGATGTGGTACATATCAGTTTTTGTTGTATTGTTTGTTATGAAAAATGAATGCATGATTGTTTGATAACCTATGAATGGACAGATATGAAAAGCTTGCTACATGTGAAAAAATAGGTTGTATATCTAGGTCCCCGTGCTAATTCCCGAGTGTTTATTTTTGTCCAACACTCGGGAATATAAGCAACGTATAGTTTCAATTGCCGGTACATATGGCACATATTCCTGAGTGTTTGGCACTCGGGAACATATTCCATTATAGTGGTTCTTGTTTTATCTCCTGAGTGTCTCTTGTTTCCCGAGTGTAAATGTGAGCACACGGGAAATACAGGTCTCCCGAGTGTTTATTCCTAAAACACTCGAGAAACTGAAATTTATCCGACTAATCTATCCCGAGCGTTTATTCCTGAGTGCCAACCTTCGGAAAAATATATCTCGAGTGTTTTGTTTTGTCTCCTAAGTGTTTCGGACACTTGGGAACTATGCGGTACTCTGGTAATGAGCTTTAAGTTTAGGGATTACACGCAGCTTGCAGATGTGTAGGATCCCGTAGTACGTGTACTGGCAGTCTAGTACTCATTTTATATACTGATGGACTGATCAAATCAAAGCACGTACGTACGTACGTACGTAGTACCAGACTGTCCATGCTCCGGGTTTAATTGGATTGGGACTGTAACTCTGTATCCGTAAATATATAGTACTGGTGGTAATATATTACTCCACCAGTCCACCTGGATAGAATCGGACCCGGCCGGACCGTCGAGACAGCAGGTAGCAGCAGCTGCTCCATCCTTCTTTTTATTTGACGTTTTTATTTTATTTTATACTGATACGACTTTCATCGTTATTTTTTATAATACTAATAAAATTATAATATTATAAAAGCGTTTTTAATAACAAATATAAAGATATGTATTTTTATATAGTAAATCTAAATAATTTTAAACCTATTGACAATGAAAGTTTAATGGCAAGTTGGCAACTGAGCTGAGCTGCAGACACTGAAATTTCTCCGGGATCCAAGGGAGAGCGGAGTCGAATCCGATCCTCCATCTCGGATCCCGCATGCAGCCCAACTGCCCAACTGTAGAGTAGTAGCATCGAACAAATCCCAATCCAAGTACATGGAGTTAGCATTAGTAGGAAGTTGCAAGTAATATAAGCATGGAAAGAGGCTCAGGCTCAGCTCCAGCTTACACGCAACAGCGTGCTTATCCTAGACTTGTTTTTGTGTTAGCTTTGGCCCATCCGTCCATGGTTGCAGCTGGCCCGCTCCACACGTGTGCACATAGCCACACATGTACGAAAAGAACAAACAAGAAGAAGAGCATGAGGAAACTAGCCTCTCGGCGTATGGCTAGACGTGTGAGTGTGCACCAATTCACTAGGATTTAAGTCATAGATTTGATACTACTGTCCACTAACTTTAGAAGTATATATATGTTTGCACGTTTAGTGAAAAAATACATACCTGTATTTCGTGCAGCCCTAGGTACATCTGATAAACGTAGGTGATGTAACTATGGTGCGTTGCCTTATACAATCTCCGGGAAAGAGAAGAAGAAGAGCCTGTAGTACGTACTAGCCTATATTAGCCAGTCGCTTGTGCCCCGAAACACGAGGTACGTACTTAGTGCATATAATTTGGGTAACTAGCTGCAAAAGCGTACATATACATGCAGTGCAATATTACTACACCATATACAGCTCACACTGATTCTACTACTCCATATATTAGCTAGCAAAATAGAGGTATCTCCCATTAGCAAATTTTCTTTGCTAGTAGTAGTAGATAATCCTACCAGACATTTTACCAACGGTGACTAGAGCCAACTCCGTTTCTTCAGAGTTCAGGTTGAGCAGCGCACACACACATGCATACACAGTGCATGCAAGATTGCAAGATGCTTCGTACGTACCAATACACTGTTGAGTATTCATACATAAGCAGGCAAGGACGTAAGGTAAACAAGAAAATATGTTGGACCAGTGGTCAAAACATGTCAGTGGCCCTCTCTCTGCAGCAGCAGCATTCATTCATCAGATTCAGGCAGCAGCAGAGGGGTTTCCTCGGCTCCAACTCCGTCACCACAGGAGCAGTGCAGCTTAGCGGTCCAGCCGGGAAGCTCAGCCACAGTCATAGATGGCGGTGGTGGCGGGCCAGCCGGCCCAGCCCCGTCCCCGACCAAGCCTAATTAACCTGCGGTCAATGGTCAAAACAGAGGTGGTTAATTATTATTACCGCACGCGATTAACTTTCACCACAACCGAGTCTGCACATTCTGCACAGGCATTGCCACTCGATCTGTGGAATGGAGTAGAGCTGTTGTACGAGCTAGAACAACTAGTACAGTGCATGCATTCTCCTTGATCCTGCATTGATTCCTGCTCTGTCTCCACGTCTCTTTTACCCTAATCATATTCGTGCATGTGCATGCCAGAATCATCAATATCATGGCTAAGCCTCAGAGATGTTAGCATATTGCTACCTAGCAATTCGACAGAACATGAGCGCAGTGCAGACCAATTATCATGCATGCTACATCCAGTTAAGTTCATAAGGAAACAGTGATCATCACTTGAAGCTAGCTGCTATATTCAGGAAGCAACTCTTGTCTAAAAATCATGGATGTTTATGGGGCGGAGGGAAGGGGGCCTGCCCCCTATGTTTCGTGCAATTCATTCAGTAATTAGCCAAGGAGTACGACTTGCTTAGTTGCTTAGCATTGGCTCTCTATCAATCAACTTATGGTATAATAGGCATGTTTTTACAGAGCTGAAAAGCTTAATCCATGACCAATTAAAACCATTTTATCTATGCTCCAAACAAGGCCTCAAAGTGTTATCCTTCATGATCATGGTTTGTATTCCATTGCTCTATTCTTTGGTATAGTTTGAGCTCTAATTTTTTGTGATATACATTTTTTTAGCAACTAGCAACTCATATGATAGGATGTATGTAACAGCCCAATTTTGGAACAATTTAGAAACTTGCACGAATTTTTTGGATTTAAAAAACTTTTGTTGCATTTTAAGAAATTCCAAAAGCTTTGTCTTTCAATTCAAAAGGATAAATCAATTCCCTTGCACCCAAATTGAAATTATAAAAATCTACAAGTTAAATGGTATGCTAAATCTCTTCAGAATTTGAATTTCGAATTCAACTTCAACCCTAGAAATCCAAACTAAAAATTCAAATCAAATCTTCACTAGCTCTCCCCTACAGCCTGCTCATGCGCTCCTGGCCCAGCACCACTTCCCCGTTCCCTTCTCCCGCATGGCCTAGCTAAGCAGACCCAGCCTCACGCCACACTACAGCCCACCACTTGCTCCAGTTGACACGTAGGACCTTGCCCCACCTATTAGGCTACCTGGGGAAACCACTGTGCTTCTTCCCCACGCACCAGCTCTCTCCAGAGCAGCGTTAGCTCGCCTCGAGTGATGTAGCCGCATCCTCAAGCCTCTTGCCCTCTCTCGTGATGTTGTGACCTCGTCCCATCAGCGCGCTAGGACCCTGCACGCCGTGTCGCTTGGGTGCCCACGCCATGCCACGCTCGCCCTCATCTGTTCCCACCTCTCCACACTATTAAGCCTCGGCCGAGCACATCACCATGCTCGCAAGCCTCTCCTCTACATTTTCCCCAACTTTCCCTCTTCTTCGCCTCGGATGAAGAATTTTAGCCGTGCCGGCCATCTTCCCCACTTTCGGTCACTGACCTCTCTGTTGAATCACGGTCGCCAGAGTGAGTTTCCATACTCATCCTTTTGCGCGTTGTGACCGCCTTGACTTCCTCTTCCTCATGCTCACCTCCTCTGTGCTTGTTTCCTCACAGAGAAAAACGGACGATGTCGCCATCCGCGGATCTAGCTGGAGCACGTCATGTCATCGTCGCCTCCCTCTACCTTGTCCGGTGAGCTTTTGCCTACATTGTCTCGCTCGTCTTGGTCGCCTCGGCCTCCTCTCTCTAATGTGCACACTCTTTTCCCTTGCCATGCACCAAAGTTGCCGGAACGCCCTTCATCCCTGTCGTCGGCCCAGAGCACACCACCTCGCCGCCACCGTTGATCTTCTTCCTCACTTGGTTTCCAGGTGAGAACTTCTGTTCCTGTAGGCTTCTTCATCTCGCAAACCTGTTAGGCTAGACATTGTTGTGCCTAGCTGGCTGTAGTGTAGCCATACTTCCGACCTCGCTGCACCACCGCATGCTGTCATGTAGCGCTCGGTGCACTGCCTCATTTTGGGTACTGAGAGTATGATGAGCTTTGCATTAGCCCGTAGATGCTAAGAAGAGTGCTAATTTGTAGTTGCAAACCTTATTGCGTTGCATTAGCACTACCGCCTCGGTCCATCTCCCGCCATGTCACCACAGCCATTAGAGTCGTCATGGGCCCTGCAACCCATTTTGCTAGTTGTGGGTGGTCGTCGGAGCCCCTCCGCCAGCACCGAGCTCGCCCAAAGCACCGACCATGGCTTCATCTGTTCCATCCTCTGTTGTAGAGAAGACAAAGACTGTAGCGCTGACACTTAGACCCAGGTGATTAGATTCAAGATAATTAGTTCATGTTAATTATTAGGTAATGTTTGTATGACATGTGGGCCCTTAGTAATTAGGAAAACTAATTAAATCGTACTTTAAATTTCGATTCTATGACATGCGGGCCCACCTTTACTTCCTTTGTGCGAAGACAGTCCGTAAACCAAGCCGCTGATGTGTGGGCCCCTTAGCCTTGTGCACCATCGGGTGGATCGAGTCAATATGAACCACGGTCGCACCTGTCAGTCTCTCGGGTTTTCCCAAATAAAACTAAATGGAAAAGAAATGAAAACCCAGCTGCACTCCACCTGTCAGCCACATAGCCATTTCCTTAATAAAATAAATTTGAAAGCAAATTAAAAACCTGGTTGGACCCCACCTGTCACTCACCTATGATTTTCTTAAGAAAAAATAAAATATAATGAAAATAAAAATCCAACTGGAGCCACCTGTCAGAAATTTCATAATTTCTAGAATTTCTCTTGGATCAAACTTTAGGGAGCTCTTCCTCCCTCATTTTAAATCCAAACAATTTGATTTTTGTTTCTAAATTCATATAAATTCAAGATATTTTCATCGGTAACAAAATCATAATTTTAAGAGGTCATTCGAATTTTATTTTAATTCATTTGAGTTATGTGCATTTATTCAAAGTCGTCGTTTTGCGCTTAAATAGATTCCAATGTCACCGAAGACTTCGCCACTATTTCAGGACAAGACCAAGACCCAGTAATATCCACTATCGACCAAGACAAGTCCTTACAATTGACCATGTTGAACCTACTTTTCAGGTGTAATTTTTTTATTTCAAAGTATTACTTGCATGCTTAATATTATTTATGATATGCTATGCTAAAGATTGATACCTAGCTATGCCAAATGTTGTCACCCTGGGTTAATTATTACATTAATAAATTGCCATTGGTTAATCTATAATGACTAATAGTTGTGCTTAGACACTACTTAGTGGTTGAATTGAATATGACACAAATATTGCCACTACAAGACTTGGGATATAATGTGAATCAAATTGTGGTAGCGTGGGTTCCCACTAGAAATAGGAAAATGGTAATTATAGGATGGTGGAGACTTGGGCGACTGGATCATATGTGGTGGGTGCATTAATTGCACAAGATACGGTTTGTGGTTTGTCTTGCCTACATCGATTAAGGACTGATTCATGTGCCGCACCTTCTAAACTGATAATCGTGCAACCATAAGTATAGTATGGGATAGACCTGGCTGAATATTTTACCAAGTCATTATGCTATTTCCATATTGTGGGTAGTCTAGGTTAGGTTGTTGGAATTGGGCTGTAGGATGGCATATCTATGCGTACACACCCCTTGAGTATTGTGGTGGTACTAAGTTGCGATGTGTCTACTCTCCCAACGGTCGCTTATTTGGAGTTAATGTTGTTCAAACACCCGAAGATCGATCCATTAGATGGTGTAGTATTATGGTGAGTTATTGTAAAGGCCTTGTTATGATCGTCTTTTTCACACGTCTACGGTAGCATGTCATGGCAGACATTATGAGTTGATCATATCTTGTGGGTAAAGCTGTACAATCGTGGCCCCAGTCATTGTCGTGGTCCAAAAGCCTCACTTGTAGAGTTTCAATTAAAATTGTGGGATGAGAACATGCTAATGTAAATGTAGGTGGATGGAATCTCATGAATGGTAACAGGTGGATGTCGCGTAGTGAGAAATTATAGGGGGATGGAACATATTGAATAATTGTAAGCGGAGGAAACCTATTGGATAATTGTAGGTGGATGGAACCTTATTCGAGATAACAATTTCTTACACAAATGGAACTTTGGTTTTGAGTTAAAAAGGCTGTCATAGGTTTGGAAAATAATTATAGTATTTAAGCTAAACTTGCTTTGTGCTAAAGTAACTACAAAACCCCTCCTTTGGCAAGTCATGCATCTATTGTAATACCCCAATTATTTTTAATGGAGAGTAAACAAAAGAGAAAAATAAAGATTCAAAAAGGGTTTTTTTGCGTTTTTCTGCCAACCTGGGCCTTGGGCCTTGGCCTAGGAGGCCCTTTGGTGGCCGGCCATAGTGGGGGGGGGGGTCCTCTCCTCCTCCCCACAAACCCTAGATGACCTACTCCCTACCCCATTGCGCCTCCCTCCTCCCTTTGAGCAGCCGCCACCTCCACCTCTCCTCCTGGCCGCCACCCCCCTTGTGAACAGCAGCTACTCCGATCATTCCCTCCCCTTGGTGGTGCATCCCTACTACCGATCAACGCAAGGGAAGGAGAGGAAAGCCTGTGGGATTGCCGGCCAAAGAGGAGGAAGGAAGAGGGAGTGGAAGAAGGGTTTCTTCATGGGGTTTGATCAGCGAGTTCTTGTGGGTCTTCAAGGGTAAATCTTGAGTCCTTGTTGCTTAATTCAATCATTCTCTATGGATCGAGGTCGTAATTAGAGTTGTTATTCCTGTTGTGATAAGAATCAGAATTATGTACGCTGTTGCTCATCAGTTTTCGTGAAGTTAAATTCTGAATTTGAGGATAGGGTCTTCTAGATATTTGCGGGGTTTCACGTAGGCTTTCCAGAAAGTATTTATTCATAATTTTTTGGATTAACGATGAATTAGTTATGAATTTCACAAGACTGGATACTTGTTCAGTCTTAGGATTTGTGCAGCGAACTCAGTTCTGTAAATTAGAGTTTGGAGACGGCCGAATTTGGTCAATTGATATCCATGAGTTTTGTAGGTATCTTTATTATTATTCCGGGAAGATAAAGTTCATAATTTTTGGATATCTAAAACAAAAGATATGAATTTTAGAAGTTAATACTGTAATATGTCTTTCTGTCGTGGACATAAACGAATTACTTGGCTGTTTGCAACCTTTGTTGCACAATGGAGATAATTGTGATTAATTTATTAATAAATTTAGTTTTCTATAGTTTCCAGAGACTCTTAGAACAATGGATTTGGGTGTACCAAATAATAGTTATAAAATTCACAAGTCAGTAATACCAAAGATGATAGAATGGTCTTCGGGATTAAGAAACAAAGGTTTAGACGAGATAATTTGATCTTTCAGTCAACTGAGGAGTTGTAGCTATGCTTGTGTAGATTCCAGGAAAGTTGGATTCATGACTTTTGGATTTTTGACTCAAAAGTTATGGATTTTTCCTTAATAGTTGTCGGTTTGGACAGATTGGGGTTTGAGAGTGTATTGATTTAGTTTCGGGTTGCAATTAGGGTGAATGATTTCATATTGTCCCATTGTTATTCTGAGCACTCTTGAACATTGTACTTAGAATGCTTTACGGTTGCCAGGTAGTGGTGATAACCAGGGTTAAGGCCTTCCTGACATCATCTGCCGTCTTGTAGTTGAGGCAAGTACATTGTGGATTGCATCGACAGTTGTTTATTAGTAGTGCTTGATGTTCATGCTATAATTAAATTATATGGCCTATGAGTAGTTTCCAATGATTTCTACTTTGTTCCACAGATATTAATCCATGCTTCTTGAGATTATGTCTTTCATGTTCATATATTCGTCCATACATTCATTCGTTCATATTTTACCTATGGGAGTGGGAAGTAAAGACCCATCACTCCAATATGGGCAAGTAAGACCCATCATTCTAGTATGGGCAAATTGGATCCCTGTTTTGATTGTTTCTTCAAACGGGCATTGGATATCCGCATTTTGTATAATGTGGGCATGAGTGAACACCGACAGATGTTCACTGGCTATACCAGTATAAGCAGAAGAGAAGAGCATGCATTTCATTCCTGCATAAGATTTCTGCTATTCTACTTTCATATTCTATATTGTGCTTGCTATGTTCTTACTCAGTATTGTTCTTTTTATTCTATTATACTTGATGAGTCGTGGACTCATTCTTGTCAGTGTTTATGTGTTATAGGTAATCACTGAGGACAGCATGCTTAGGAGGGATTAGTCACGGATCACTTCATTCACTTCATATTCATCACCTTTTAATTAATCGAACTTGTTATTATCTTTCATTTGATAATTTGGATTGTAATAAATGGAGTTCTGATGGTTGAGGATATCATTCATTATATTTTGGTTGAACTAGTAAACGCTTAATGTTCTTCGTATAGTCTCTTGATAGTTTTATCTTGAAGGGTTCAATATGATTGGATATTTAGAAGTTTGATATGTTGCTGAAATCTAATTCAAATCTTATAATTATTCTGTTGTTCGTTGATCTTTACCTGTTATTAGCTGATAGATCGTTGAATTTATATCATTTTGTTGCTTTGTGTTATACTTTAAGCAATATCTTGACTTCCGCATAGTCAGAGTGTTACATCTATATACTTGTATTTGTTGTGAGGGCTTGTTGAGTACTTTTGTACCCATTGTTGCTCAAATATATGGATTCGAACTACGAAGTTGAAAACCCAGTGTATGGATACTTCTATGCGTCTGGGTATGAAAATGAAGATGACGGTGATAACTAGGTCGTAGCGCTAGTCGATTGCTTGTGACAACTCACGGAGATCCTTTTGGTTTATTTATCTTCCGCTGCTATTTACTCTCTAAACTCATTGGCCCATCGGTATGTTCTGTAAAAACTTGGCCCTAAAGTCTATTTACGTTGTCTCTGTAATATTAAGCACTTTTTTACTTATACGTATGTATGGATCTGATATTCGTTCATAATCATACTGTGTAAGCTAGCTACTGATCATGTGACTAACTCATGATACATAGAGTGTCTGAGGCAAATCCAAACTCGACAATGTACAAATTAGAAAAGCTAATATCATGATGTTGTATTAGTAGATGTCGTGATTCATTGTGTGAAAGACAATGCTTTTACTACTATCGGATTTCTGGAGGAGGAATCAACAACAAACATGTCTTGAACTATCAATCATGATCCATCAAAATTAAAACAATATGCTTTTTCTTTTAATAATAATCAATCCATAATATCATACAGAATAGTACCGAATTCATGTCTCTCCTCGCTCCCTACGATCCAATCCTGGCCCCGCCCTGTGTTTATCTCTCTCATCCTTTTTGTGCGCCGGCCCGCCGGCCGGCCGGAGATCGAGGAGAGGCGATGATTGCGATCTTGCAAAACGAGGTTCACACCACATGCGTGCAGGTTTCGATGTTTATCCACCTTGCAGCGTGCAAACCGCTGAACATTCTCCCATAGATAAGCGGATGTCTGCAGATTATAATTCTCCAAGGGACCGACCTCTCTCGCATGTTTTTGTTCCTGCAGGTTACTCGCACAAGTAGGCCCAGAGAATTATTGTTGGCTAGCTTTTCCATGCACAAACCATACTAGCAAAGGATAAAATGATAAATCATATCGGTTTACCGTTGGGATATAGAACTTAAGTTACAGTCCCTTTAGAATATTTCAGAGAGATCTGATACGCAAATTCACTGCAAATTGGCTTCTGCACTTGATTTTGTTGCGGCATTTGTTCATAACTTGGTTCTGTTTAGATGGTCTTTTGCCTTTTGGTGATGACTTGTATGCTCTGCCATGCCGCTGAAAGCACCCTGTTCTCTTGCATGTTGATCTGTACACTACATACAGCATACGCACTGTAAAAGTGTCCTAGTTCTTTCTGGTGACTCGAGGTTTTACAGCGTGAACAGACACCTGACCTAGCTAGTAGTTTATCATTGTGTGGGAAATGATTTTTTTCGGCTACTCTCTCTGGACCAAAAGTTTCTTGCCATAGGCATTGCAATAGCTAGCTGCCCGGCCGGGCACATCTGAGATAGAAATGATGATGTTTCTTCCTGACCATGGCTCATGAGCCATGACTCATCAGATGAGTCTGCATGTGTATGTTGCAGCTGGAAAGGAGGGCATGAGATCTACTGATGAGGGAAGGAGGGGGTGAAAAAGGAGAGACCAGAGATTCAGAGTTTTGCAGTTTGGGTTGTAAAATTTGGCCAAAGATTCTGGGCCTGCCTCCCTGCTGCCCAAATTATGAACCTGTCAGTCTTCAGGCTCCTCATTTACCTCAGTCTTGACTCTTGCCGATTCAATGCTTGCGAGCAACAACTCTTTAGTCTTTACCCCCCCTCAACTACCGTTATGTGCAACAATTTGATGCATCCAGCTCAGCAGTGCTGCCTCCTGCCTGTGCACTGACAGTACTATTATTTCTTTTCCTACCCAGCTTAGCATGCATGCAGTTGCTACTTGCTATCACTATCAGTAGTTCTGATGAACCTGTTAATATAGGATTGATCTGGCTTTAGTGAGTAGTGACTGTTGATTTCTGCGCCAGCACTTGTGTTAATTTTCAGGTCTGATCGTAGGTAGCTCTTTGACGTGTTTGTTTTCATTCAGATTCCTCGATTCAAGATATATAGCAGTACGTAGAGCAACAAAGACTGAAATTGACCATAACACACCGGTCCTTGATACGGGGAAATTTCCATGAAGGCGATGTTGATTCGTAGTAGTACTAGATCTTGAGGTCAGCTGCAATGGTCGACTCGATTTGAATGGTTTCTGCAGTTGCCATTACTTCGTAATTAAATTAACTGATGAACGGCTTGAATGAGAATTATTAGTGTTACTGTGCCATGCACGGCCTGCATTTGCCATACTGATAAATGCTTAGCAGCAGCAGGAGCTAGCAAATGCTTGACAGCCGACGACATTATTCATTCATGGCGTAGGCCTAGTGACGATGAGTGAATGTGACTTGACAAATCTATTTACTACTACTTGAATTGGCTACTCAACTTGAATTGGGTGCAGGAGAGGCTATCAGGCAGGGAGAGGCAGCCTCGCTAGCTAGCAACCAGTTCATCCTTGTCCATGGGCAGCAAAGACAGGAGACTTGATGTTTCTGAATTCTGACTCTTCGGAACTATTCCCAGTTACTCGCAACGATCCAGTACATGGATGGAACATTGTGTTCACTAACGGCCCAGGGATACCCACGCTTGGCCCAAGAAAAGACCACCGATTGCCGCCCTTGGCCCGGCCCACGGATGCTTTGCCACTCATGTAGTGAGGCTGTGTTCATTGCAACTTGCAAATGCTTTTTTCCTCTCAAGAAAAAAATTGCACATACTTTGAACTTTGGAGGAGCAAAGAGGGTTGTAACTTCTGAGGTTGGTTAAGATGGCGTGCATGTCCAAGGTTTGGAAGAAAAAAAACATGGCGTGCATGTCCAGGTTTTGGTGAAGCAGCCAAAGATGTGTGAGGCTGGCCAACCCAACGAACATAAAATTGTTAAAGTATAAGTGAATTATCCGTCTTTTCTTATCAACTTAAGCTTTTGGGTGAACTGGTTGCTACCTGTAACTCAATACGATATCAGAGTCAAGAGATCCTAAGTTCAAGACCTGACTACTGCAATTAAAAAATAATAATTATAGCTCCCTTCTATTCCACGTCTTAGCCCTGAGGTTCTATTCCATGTCTTAGCCTTGAGGAAGCCTACACGTGAGGGGGTGTTGAAGTATAAGTGAATCGTTCGTCTTTGCTCACCAGCTTAATCTTTTAGGTAAACTGGTTGGTGCATTGTGACGCCCCGTGTCATTACCTTAGGGTTAATCACACTTAGGCATACAGATTACTATTCGTTTGCTCAGTAGAACACTGCTCCAACGAATAGTAAGCCTTTACCAGAGTTACGCAGCAGAATAATAAGATAAAAATTGTACATCTTTATTATAGTAGTAGCCATGCAAGGCTATGGTTCTTAATACAAGTATTACACAAGTACAAAAGGGTATTTCTTCGCTTCTCTCACCTGCCCTAAAGTACCGACCGCCTATTCATCCCACGCATCAAATATGGCGCCCATCTCGCCCTGATCCTCGTAGTCAGTGCCTTCTCCTCCTACGGTTGTATCGGTAAATGCATGTCCTTTGTCTCACTCGGGATAGTTCCCGGCCGAACTACGATCTAACAAAGGAGAATACTAACAAGATTGAGTACAAAAGTACTCAGCAAGTATTAATAGCAAAAATGCACTGGATGCCTCATCTCTGTTGTCATTACATTTTCTAACTTCATCTCTTTTCTGAAAATAATGCATTAAAACATTAGGTGGCAAATTTTAATTCTGAAAAGACTACTAGTAACTCAGAGAGAAGATAGACCCCTAGCGGTTCCCGTAGACTCCAATCCAGGAGACTGGCATGAATTCATGATTTGATATAGCACTGCGCAGGCTTGTACCACTTTGCCTATAGTTATTCTGAGTTCTCTATGAGCTAGGTTCACCGCATTTCCTTTGATGCGATTTCGAGTTTAGAATACAGAATGTTTTCCAGGTTACATGATTAAGTCTCTACCCATTACTTTTCGTTAGTGCTGATTTAGTCACGGTGCTGACCTCGTCACCCACCGAGTTCCAATAATGTTGGTTGGGGCGGCTCTCGTCCATGCCCAACACTCCACCTTGGGGCGGCTCACTTCCGTGCCCAAACACTCCAACGTGACCCGTTGTGGAGAACATAATTACGTAACAAGGTAGCATTTTCTGCCCACCGAATTTACGGCATCTGACCGAGTAAAAGTTTTGTTGGTCCTTATATTTTAACCATACGTAAAAGGGGCCCACCTCTTACCTCATCATCATCGTCATCGTCGCGTTCCCTTGCCCGGGCCCCCTTTACCAACCTAGTAATTCTCATTTCTTCCTCAACTCATTCTCATTTCTTATCTTCCCATTTTCCTTTATTTGATTTGATTTTGAGAAATAGTTTTGATACAATAAACATATAATACGACAATATACAGTTTACATTTAATATAACTATATTTATGTTCAAGAGAATAGCTTGCCTTCAGAATTATGGAAAGGCTCAAGATCGACGAATCTCTCGATCGAGCCATTCTCGTTTCTGTCGGTCTTGGTCTTTTCTCAGAGTAATACAAAGAAAGATTTAATAATATATAAATAAATACTTAGTTGATTTTGAGTGATATTACGTGTACATAAGCTAGTAGATTCTATTTTATTAGCATGTTTTAATTTATTAGCTTTTTCGGGTCCTTCGCTAACTTAGCACTCCCCACTGTAGCCGTTCTACTGTCTATTTATTCTAAGGTCGGAAATGTTGAAGTTCATGTTTTAACGAACGAGAAATGAAATACTACTCGCACTCACATTTCATTAAATCTATTAAATTCTACTTGGGCAAAAACACCTAATTGATTTTACTTAAGTCCGCATGCGTTTATTTACTTCTCTACAAAAACTCGGGATCACTTTAATTTAATTAAATTAGCATGGTTAAAACATTTTAACCCATCCGACTGTTTGCCAACGATGTATAGGTTTGCTACGCACGCACTTCCACTTTTATTAACTGAATTTAGGATATTTGCTCTTATTCTAATAATTACTCAACAAACAGATTTTAAGGCTGGTTAGCCCGATGACCTATGTGAGTTCGTTCGATCGCATAATTACGTAGTGCTAACATCTATCCATTTTATGGTTAATTTCTATTGTTACAAAAATTAATTATCACAAATTGTTAGAAATTATATAATCTTTCCTAAATTTTCCTATACTTAATTTCCTAATACCTAATTTTCCTAACCCTAATATCTCAAATCCCCTAATTACCTTCCTCTCTAACCACCTAACCCGGCCGACACGCAGCCGCCTCCTCCCCCTCATTTCCCAACTCTCTCCCCAAGTCACTCCTCCCTTCCCTTTTCTCCTGGCGCCGCCACCGCTTCATGGCTCCTCCTAGCCGCCGCTTCCTCTGGTCCGCCACGTCTGCCGCCTCTGCCCGGTTTGGCCCGGCTTCTTGCTCCTCTGCCTCGCCTCCTCTCGATGCTCCTCCCCGTCATTGTGGTCTTGGCCTTATCAGCTGAGAAGAAATGGGAGGGGGAATGAATGTGTTGTGCTGCTCTGTGTGTGCAGGCTTGGCCTTATCACCAACTGTGCTCCCCTATGATGTGGCACTGAGGAACAGGGGGAAATTGCAGAATTTGTGAAGGGGAAGCTGGCTTCGACTGCTAAGATGGTTGGATGAAATGACAAGAAGAGCTTTACAGGGATGAATGCAAGGATTTCGATTGTACTATAATTTAAATAATGTAGTTTTTGGTATTTTGATTGGTTGTAAAAGATTCTTGTATTGGATGTTAATATTGAATGGATGATGAGATACTGATTTTGAAGATCCTTATTGAAATGTTAGACAGGAAAACCCGCATACTAACGAGTTGTTATAAGTTCATTTTGCTTTTAATAACAACCTGACACTACGGTTAGCTTACTGCTAAGATGAACGTAAATTATCGCTAAATTACCGATTACTATCATTTGATTAGGTCTAATTCTTCGGTTCTCACATGCATACAACTCAATAAAAACCTCCTTTCCAAGCTTTGGTTATTGTTTGTTGGTAAAAGCTGCAGCAGTTGTTGTTAACCAACCAATCATAATGCTGAAGAACCATCAGAGATACCTCTATCTGAATTTTGCAGATAGCATACTATAGGGGTACGTATATGGTACTGCATGCGGTACTATTTTGTGATAAGTGTGCTTGACTAGCTTACCCTATCACACATTAATTGTCGGGTGTTTCTTTCTGTATGTGTCCATATCTATGTATTAGCTCCACAAAAATGTCTGAATAAATCAATACTTTCATCAGAACACTCATCGAGGCGGGCTCTTTGTCGAAAGTGCTCGCAGACTTTAAGAAAGGCGCTTTGCACTCGGCAAAGCCTTTGCCGAGTGCAACACTCGCAAAGAGCCTCCGTCGAATCCCTTCCTAAGAAGGCTTCTTTGCCGAAAGTGCCAAATTTCGCACTCGGCAAGGTTTTGCCGAGTGCCGTATGCACTCGACAAAGATTTGACGCCGTTTACCGACGGCCACGCCGCCGTTTTTTTTTTCTTTGCCGAGTGCCACGCCCCAAAGACTCGAGAAAGCGTGTTTTTTATTTTTTTATTTTTTGCCGAGTGCAATGGGAATTGCACACCGCAAAGCGTGTTTTTATTTTTTTAAAATTTTTTTTCGAGTGCAATGGGCATTGCACTTTCGAAAGCGTGTTTTTTTTTTTTATTTTTTTTCGAGTGCAATGGGCATTGCACTCGACAAAGCGTGTTTTTTTTTTTTTTTTTTTTGTCGAAAGTGCAATGGTCATTGCACTCGCAAAGCCACCTCTAAAATTCCTTTTTTTGGTTTTTGCTTTTCCATTTAAACAACAATGCATATATATATAATAGAAACCACAATTCAACAAAGAATAAATTACAAACCACATTTATATATTACAAACGACCAAATTTGTCCGAATCCACAATTTATTACAAACCACAAGTTCACAAGTTCGATACATAGAAACTAGTCCATAAGCGGCTCACGGCGATCAAGGCTTCAACAGGCGATCCGGCGACCGTCCGGGTGCGGATGGTCTCGACTTATGCGGGCGACCGACCTGGTTCGACACCGATGTCCATTGACAAAAAGAAGATATTGCACGGAGTGACAAGATAAAATGTAAGGAGTTTAAAGAAAAGTTGAAAATTTCAGAAGACTCTCCCGCACGAGGACGCTTCAAAACTCAAGAAGAAAACGCTTCAAGACGAAGGTCGACAACCACATTTCCGACGAAGGCCGCCACATCAACTAACCCGCACGAAGGCCCACACATCAACAAATCCGCACGAAGGCCATCTCTAGGTTTGACACTAAGCATGAGCACGTAAAGTAAAACATACTCACCGGAGTAGATCGTGGTGGTGGCGTGGTGCAAGCAGTGTAGTGGGATTCGCCAACCTTGTTGCTCCCCAAGTTGTTGCACGAACTCGAGCAAACCTTCTTGTTGGCCTCAACACTTGTAGCCTCGACGCTCGGCCTCCGCTGCCCGCTCACCGCGCTCAACTTCACGGGCCTCTGCTGGGCCCGGTTGTTGACTCGACCGCAACATTTGACCCCCAATGTTTCAATATTGCGAGCTAAGGAACGAAAAGTCAAAGAACGCATTTAATGAAATCGAATATTTTCGAGTGCCGCCACTGCTGTGTCGGCCGTTGGCTTATGGGCACGCTTAGAGCTCGTGCTCGCCGCCGGAGGCGGTTCAGAGGAGGAGAGAGCCCGTGTTGAGGACGCTGCCGCCAAGCCAAACCGCCCATGCTTGCCTTCCCCACCCGCATCACGATCTCAGATCAAGGCGCCTCGGTCCTCGGATCGTAGGCCGCCCAGATCGACCTTGCCGCCTGTAAGAAGTGAGGCGGGTGTGGACGCTGGAGTTGGTGTACGCCCTGGGCCCGCATCCGGTTGTACTCGATGTTGACCTTGCCGCCCATGTGGGCAGAGCAACGCCGTGAGTTGGCCAATTGGTTGGCCACCGTGCGCCGCCGATCGCGAGAAAGACAACAACATGTGGTTAGAAATCATGCGACTGAGCGCTGCTAGATTAGACAAATGGTGCAGACTTACATATGTCTTTGCATACTTGCCGAGGTTTGGCGCCGCTCGATGGTGAGGGCACTGCATCGGCCGCTGGTCGCTTTTCTCCTGGTGCTCCTTCTGCCAGTCCGCGTCCAGCCATTTCTCCACTATAGCACCAAAGAATCGGGGTGGGTGGCGACCACTTGGAATCGCCTACAAGCCATCAAGATCAAATTAGGCATAGTTAATCTCAAAATAAATCAACAGAGATGTTTTTATTTACCAGAGGTACTTGCTCCCTTGTCGTAATCTCTGCTCTCTCCTCGCTGTGTTTTCTTGATTCTTCTATTACTAGTGGGGCGTTAGTAGTCAACGTGCGCCGAGGCGGCCTCGAATACAAGTCCGAGACACGCCTTTTACAGAAGCGAAGCCACCGATACGCCTTGCCTCCTGCCCTACCGCACGAGAGCATCTATCCGAGCATGAACTCGGGCACTAGTCATCTTCGAGGTGCAGGTCGGCCACCGTGACACCTTTCGTGAAGTTCTTGGTGTCTCCTCTCAATGCATGGTCAAGAGGGAGGAACTGCCGATGCTTGTCGAACACGAGAACTTCCCACCCTTCTTCAACCAAATGAATCAGAGTCGCTTGCATACGGGCATGGAAACTTCCCGTG
Organism: Phyllostachys edulis; assembly: GCA_036346405.1. Lineage (NCBI taxonomy): Eukaryota > Viridiplantae > Streptophyta > Magnoliopsida > Poales > Poaceae > Phyllostachys > Phyllostachys edulis. Next base: position 6,769,322 of record CM070566.1, read on the forward strand.
GACACACCGGTGGCGAATATCCCATACGCCAGGAAGTCATGCATGGAGTACTGGTACCAAACATACATTCTGAAGTTCTTCTTTGTAGCTCGATCAGAAGTCCATACGCCTTCATTCCAAGCCTTGATCAATTCATCATAAACAGTCGCATGTACACACCCATTTTGTTTCCCGGTGTTCAGAATTATCAACGCCAAGAATATGTTTTGCCGTTGAAGTAGGGCCCCGGGGAGATTGAGGAATAGCGAACACGGCCAACAAGTGTATGGGGCCGACATCATTCCATAAGGATTGAACCCATCCGCTGCAACAAGAACACGCACATTACGGCCTCTTCATCTTTGCCACGATGGTTGCCATTAAAGCTTTTCCATGCTTCACCATCTGCTGGATGTACCATCTTGTCAGGATTGTATCGAACGCCATTCTTGTGCCATGTCATCTGTTTCGCGGACTCCTCGGACATGAATAGCCGTTGGAGCCTCGGTATGATCGGAAGGTATCTTAGGACTTTCATGGGGATATCCTCATTCTGCTCCTTCTTTCCATCACCTTTGTCTACCTCCACATACCTAGAGGATTTACACTTTGGACAAGATTTTGCATCCTTGTGTTCTTCCCTAAATAGACGCACTCTTCTGACAACAATGTATCTCTCATACGGCATCTTCAAGGTTCAAGGAGTCTCGTTGACTCGCACAAAGTCGCGGCAGATGATGACCTCCAAGCAAATTTCAATAATTGCCATCATAGCATCGAAGCAGGCTCGAGTCATGTTGTGCTGCGACTTCAACCCCAGTAGGCGGCCAATGGCATCCAGTTGAGAAACCGTTGTCTTCTCATGTAGGACCTTCTGTGCCGAATCCAACATGGCCAAGAACGCCTTAGCGCTTGGCTCGCTCCTCCTCCTCATCCTCCTCGCCGTCCTCCGTGAGGCTGCTCAAAGAACGTCGATCCTCATAGTCACTTAACCATCTCGGTACCCGCCGTCACCGTCAAATGCCTCCAAGCGCCGTCTCACGGCCTCTCTAGGACGATAGGCTTCACCATGGGACACCCACCGGTATAGTTTGGCATAAATCCATACTTGCAAAGATGTCGCACCATGACTTCCTTGTTTTTCTTTTCTTGTTTTCACATTGGCCGCAGGACGTAACGTGTCTCTCGCTCCCTTAGTCAGCCTTAAATGCATGGTCCAAGAATTTCTCGGCCTTATCCATCCATTCACGGGTGATTTGAGCTCGACTTGGGCGCCCGTGTACATCCACTCACGGTTATCCATCCTCTAGCATATACACATAACGGAGTAATATAACCATCGATTGCATCGCACGGCGTGCCTCTTGCCTAATAGGTGAGGATAGGTCCTAATCTTCACAGCGGATCGTAGATGAGTTAGTTTCCATGCTTTACTCGATCCGAGATGTAATTTGGAAGACCTCCCGCTGTTCTCCGATACACGCCCCGGAAGGAGAGTGTGTATCCGGAGAACAACAAGTGAGGTGGTGCGAAACTCCGCCTCGGATCCGAAAGCGTAACATGGAAACTAACCCATCTACGATCCGCTGGCTGTCCAAAAACGTGGACAATCCGAACAGATACGGTCATAGATATGCAGAGATCCGCATACCTCCAACCGTGATCTGCTTTTGGACGGAGACGCCTAACCGGGCTACACCGATCTTTTTTGGTTCATTAGGTAATATATTCATCCTCTTTATTCCTCTACACATCCTCTCGAGAGAAATTTGGTGTTCTGCGATCCCAAGACTACAAGGAACAAGATAAAATATGTGCTACTCTATCACGTATAACCTATGTATGAAAGAATCGAAGTAATGTATTCTAAGTAACTTCGGCAAAATGAGGCACCGCCTTAAGCCTATTCGAGAAAAGGATGCTTAAAACGTGTGACAAAGCTAATTAAACAGCTTGTAATATATGTCCTTCGATCGGAAGCTAAATTAGTTGTAGTGCAATTGTTAAGACAGACTCACAGCATGCATAGATCAATAGTTGAACACTCGATCTTTTCAGGTTAATGCACACACCGTGTTAGGATATTCAGAATTTGATGTCATGGCATCTCAATTAACACGAGCATAATTTTCTTCTGTTAGAAAAAAAATAGCCTAGATGAATTGGAACGGTTAGGCCTGGGTTTTGACTTTTGAGCTGTCGATCGGTTTTTGGCTGCAAGTAATTGGACAGACTCTAGCTAGGCTTGTGGGGTTGCATAATGGCCATCTCCTCCTGTAGCATCTGGTTGGCTTGTCTGATCCAAGTAATCAATATCAAACTTGGATGACTAAGAGCTATTTTTCACCGGCTTGAAATCCTCTTTACTTTACCCGAGAAAGCTGTCTTCCCGAGAAAACATGCTTCCTCGATAAAAAAACTTCTTCTACGGAACTAGAAACTCACTATTTACACTTTCTAGTATATTAGTCCCATGCCACTATTTCCTCCTACTCAAGCTATCACCTAGTCACAGAGTTTCACTACTGACCATTTACTCTCTGCAGCAAGCGCACTAATAAACCGAGTAAGGTCAATGCACTACCCCATTTCTACTACTGACTAGCTATATACTATTTTTTAAGGAAGCAATTTACACTAGATGCAACCAATGAACTACACTATCTCGCTTCAACAATCTCAAAATAGAATATACTAGAACGCCACTCAATGAAATAGTGCCACTAGTAACTTCATTATTAGAAATGGTGCAATATCTAGTTCAAGATTGGCTAGTCAAACTCTGAACGCCCACCACTAGTCAACTATTTACACTACAATCGAGTGTTTTTTCCAAGAAGGCTAGTTACTTACTCTAATATCCATTAACTACTGTGCCCACTACTATAGCTTGAACCTTACTAGACAGAGTGGAGGACTTTCACGTCAATTCAATAAATAGAGTCTAGTTGTTCCGCTTATGCTCCATTCTATTTGAATGTTCTCATATCCTACTAGCCGTCGTTGAAGGAATTAACGAGAAAAGGAAAAGAAGTAGGAACATTGTCATATCTATAGCCGAGAAGAGAAGAATGATAGGAATTAGTGAAACCAGACGTGGCATCTTCTTTAATAAAAGGATAGGACTGGCTTCATTGCAATGAGGATACTCGGAGAGGATTACGATCCATACTGGCGCCAATTAGACATACATATATGATAGATTTAGACAAGTTGAAAAGCATTTAGATGTTCCAGAAAAGATAGGATAAATGAAAACCCTTAACGACACATTTGTCCCGAATCCAATCCAACGAGAAATCGAATTCCTATCTCATCGTTTTGTTTCGTTTTCTTCTTCTCATAAGCCAGATTTACGCCACGCTTTTACCCACATTGACCATTTTGGGGACGGTTACTAAACCACTTCGAATCTTCATCATCACCGACCGCAACGATTTGACCACAAGCAACTTAGACATACCCATCGCCGAGGCAGAAGCGAGCAACGCGGCGCGGGCGCATGGGCGGGGCGGCACAAGTGGCAGGGCGGCGGGTGGCCGGTCGGCGACCGGATCCGTGCACGTGCCACGGTTAGGGAGGGCCATGGCGATGGCCGGCCGGTGGGGCTTGGACGGTGATGGAAGGGCAATGGTCGGGCGGGCGTATGGCATGGGCATGGGGCATGGGCAGGCGGGCGAAGTGTCGCGTCGGCGTCGTGTGTTGTGTGGAGTGAGCGAGCGTGTGGCAAGCATGTAGTTAGAGTTTTGTCGAGTCTTTGGTGGGCCAAGACTCTAAAAGGCTTTTTTTTTTTAAAAATTTCTACGAGTGCCAGACTTCCGGCACTCGACAAGGATTTTTGTCGAGCGCCAGTGGCGCAAGACTCGGCAAATTTTTTTTTGTTTTTTTGCCCCATTATTTTTTTGCAGCCTTAATATATTATTTAAAACTCCATGTTCAAATTTGGGACAATTTTGACTTTTTTTGCTATATTTCGTTAGTTTTTTTTGTTTCGTTGAATTTTATGGAATATTTCAAATTTGAATCGCAGTGCATGGAATAATCGAATTTGGTCCTTCAAAAAATGATATTCATGATATTTGGTGTATGTTGAGGCCGTATCCAGGAACTCACATGAAATTTCGAGCATCTTGTTGACGTAACATGACGAGGTACCTGCGGGAAAAGTGTATTTAAATTATATAAAATCCGAACGAAGTCCGAAAATGACGAAACTTGTCGGGGCGTCGTGTTATCGCATGTAGAGTCTATGGTAAAAAATTGAGAAGGTTTCGAGCAAGTTGCGGCGTCGGATGCCTAAAACCGCACATCTTCACATCGTCTAGACTTTGCCGAGTGCCACCCTACCCAAGACTCTAAGAAAGAGTGGCTTCGCCGAGTGCCCGATTTTTGGCACTCGGCAAAGCTGGCGGCACTCGGCAAATCTGCGTTCTCCCGTAGTGAAACTAGTAGATAAGTCCATTGAGTGACTTAATATTTCTATGAAAAAATTATGACTGACTTGGTAACCTTGACATATATATGTGCCAACAAAACAACACTCCCTTTTTTCATCGCCCAGTTACGTTACGTTTGCATGTGTACCCTATATCGCTGTCCGAATAATAAATCCAAATACGCATCGACCGACTGAATTGACTTCGACAAACGTTTGTTTATTAGGCCCAAAATAAAAGAAAAAAGAACAAGGCATCGTTTTCGATCATGACTCAACTAAGTCTAGCTTAATTACATCGTTCATCTTCTATCAGTAAACACCCAGCTAGTCTATCGACTTTTTTTTTTCTTTCTAGAAGCGCGTACGTAAACGAGCTCGCGCGAGTGAAATCCGATGGCTAGTTTGCAGGGCCAATAAAAAGTCAAAAGTATAAAAAAAAAACGAGAAAACCATCCCCATCCGATGTGGCATGAATGGTTTGCTTGCCAAGTTTTGCAAAACTTTAGCAAATTGTTTACAACAAGTCTGGCAAGATTTGGCAAAAAACATCTCTCTATGACATGTAGAATGTAGTGCTAGAAAAGTGTGGCGTGTCACGAGTTGGGTAAGGAACCAACCGTTGGTCTAAGAAAATCAAACATGGCTAACTCCTCGTGGCAAATGTGATGTCGATGGCATGCGATGGCTAACTCCTCGTGGCAAATGTGATGTCGATGGCTCGACGCATGCCGATAAGGTTGGAATCTCCTTCACTCGTGACAGCGAACCAAATAACAGATGAATATGGTAGAGACAACCAAATAGCAGCGACAAAATAACCATAATAGGATAGAGATTTGGCGGAGTTGACCGTAAATACTTAAGCACAATTTTAAAAGAGTATAAGGGATTATCGCTCTCTCACAATCCTCTCGAACATTTTAGGACACTAAGATATTTGCTATATACAAGAATCTAGTGCTAAAAAAAATCTAGCCTCTAATTATCTCGTGCACCTTTTGCTTTATATGAGTTAGTTTGTGACTTGTGTTCTTCATACCTACCCCTCATGGTTTTATATAATGTTCCCTAGTTTTACTCCAAAAGAAAGTAGAAATCCTATGTTAAAATTGGGCTCATAAGTGTAAAGGCTTATTTATTTCTAAAATTTCAAAACATGCATGGTTTAGTCCTATATTGCCTAGCCAAGTGGTGGGATATCAATTTATTTAGTGAAGTCCTTGCCACCCATTGAAACATATAACACATGACATGGGGTGGTATGAGGAGGATTATAGCTAAAGTCACACACGCGCACGTATGCACGCACACATGTATATTCGTGTGGCAATCGTATGACTTGTGACTTGCGACGCGCACTGTGTCGTGAACCTAGTCCACCTTTCTTTTGCTAACCATGTGTTTCTCTCTCTCTCTCTCTCTCTCTCTTAGACTAGTCGAAATAATGTGATCGAAACACAGTGGTCGAAATAATGTGGTCGAAGCCATAGACCTGTGTGGTCAAACACTGTGGTCTAAATAAAGTGGTTGAAATAATATGATCGAAACCATAGACCAGTGTGGTCGAAATAAAATGGTCGGAACACAGTGGTCGGATCCATAGACCAATGTGATCGAAATACATTGGTCGAAACTGTAGACTAGTGTGTAATCAGGATCTGAAAAACACTACTTAATTACCATTAATTGGTTTCGAATTCGTATTTACCAGTGGTTTATTATGTGTTTTATTATGTAGTTAGTAGTGAGTAATTGTCTAGACCTTAAAAAAAGATCCGGAGACGTCCAGACCTGAGACGATTGGATATACTTCTATTTTCTTCTTCTTCCTCTCTATTCTGCTGTGCTGAAGAGTTGTGCTATTGAACCAAACCATCCCTTCTCCTCGGCGTGCACATTGATCTTCAAAAACTAATGCTGGCTTCCTACGGTGAAGAGGACTGAGCTGGAGCTCAGTTGGCAAAAGGGAGCTTTAGGCTCCCAGCCCACCCACGATCGAGCGCTAGCTCTCACTGGTGCCTCACGAGACTTCTTTTTTAATATAGACCGGAGGGAGAGGAAAAATATCCCGGACATAAATAAAAAAACTAACGGTGAAGACATATTGCCTTGTCTTGTGTCAAAAGTTTTCGATTGCATATCAAGATGGATATCTGTTGGATTTCAGTTGTTAGAACTGACATACGTGGAGTTCACCAAACCTTTGCATTTTCTTTCTTTGTGAGCTGAACCTACCGGCGTTTCTGTTTATTGCTTATTCCAGCGTACTTAGAATTAAGATAAGAGATTTTGTCAGACTTCGATTTCAGTGCTTCTCGGCTTCCTTATGTCATTTCTAATAGTTAGAGATAATCTTGTCTTTAACATATGCTATATTATTTTTAGAGACAATCTTCAATAGATAGTCTCTAGTACATTTTTCAACATTTATATTATATAATTTTTTTTTGAAACGGCATACATGTCAACTATAATAGATTAATATATCATATCTTGTTTCGCGTGTACGACAGTCTCTTCAGGAAGAGACGATATTGGATCTCTCTCCTCTCCCTCTCTTCTCTATGTAGAATTTTGTTGACGTGGTATAGTTAAGAGACGTCAATAAATATATACTATTAGAGATGCCCTTAAAGCATACTAAATGTTAAATGCGATACACATGATTGGCTATAATTGAAAAACTCTGATCTCTAATATACATGCCTCACTTCTCGTGGTTAAACATTGGGTTGTATGCGATTTAGCTGGTGTACGACTGAAATAACCAGAATTGTTTGAAACGATAATCCACATCAACGTGCGGGCACTTAGCTAGTTTTTCTAAATATTTAGATTTATCGTATTAAAATGGTATTGTTAGATGTGCCGTAAGAAAAACTTCCATAATATTTCATAAATGTATTAGTATAAAATTAAAAGTTAAAGTTTAACATTAAAGACCGTAAAAAAAGAAAGAAAGCCAGGTTTAAACGGAGGGAGTACCTCGTACATGCTGCAACTACTTCAGGTAGTCAGGTACAATTAAAGCGCCACCGCCTAGCGCTTACATTGACCGGTTGATCCTTGTGATTGTTTCGTGGTGTTGCTTTGTTAGAGTGCGGAAGATCGAGACGGAGGTGGGCGCACGCAGAAGAAGAATCGGAGACCATGGGCAGTTCATGGACGACGCGTGCTGTTGGAGGAAGGGTGCCTGCGAGTCAGCGATGACGTCATTAAGGAGCATGCGTAGACAAACACCCCTCGACAACACGACGGACGCCGTGGGACGTCATCCCCGTTTTTGAATCCGGGCTCGATGCAACCTGCGACGACCACATTCAAAGACGACGGACGGCGTAGGAAGCCGGCTCGGGTTCGAACCAGGCACCATCCACGTAGTCAAGTGGGCCCGACCTACGTGGCCTCATCCGACGGGAGAAGACTATGTTGCTCTCGTACTAGAACAAAGGGTTAGTCAAGTTAAATTCATGTCCCATCCCCTCTCAACCTATAAACAGTGAAAGTGTATATAATCTTTGGGAGAACTGTGCTCATCGTTTTGCATTGATCAATTGAGAATATATAGTACAAGAGATAATGCATAACGGGAAGGTTAAGATTACAAGCCAAAGACAGCTAAAACAGTTGGACCCCTTTGAGCTCTTCAAACAACAGACATGAATGAGAGCTTGGATGAAGGAAGGAAACGGCTTTTGCATCGACAGCAGCGTGGCCATGTGTGAAAATCCCCCGTTCAAACCACAGAGAGTGGTAAGGACTAGGGTTTTATCGCTCACAGATTGGTTGACATCCCCAGGACATCAGCTAGGGTCTTGATCTTGCGGCAATAGTCGGAGATGGAGAGCTCGCCTTGCGTGAATATGTTGAATTCTGTGTTGAGATAGATGGCGCGACTCTCTTTGTTGCTATGGAACAGATCACCGAGAGTAGTCCATACTGCCTAGGTGGTGGTGTTGCTCCCCATCACAATCTCAAGAAGCTCGGTGGAGATCGATCCGTAGAGCCACAAAAGGATGACGCAATCCATCTGCTTCCATGTGGGGTCAGTTGATGTTGTAGCAGCCGTGACGTCATCAGTGAGGGGTATGACGACGCGTTTGACGTCGTGGTCGGTGAGGGCATACTTGCCGAGCGTTACCATAAAGAGGCCTCGCCACTTGGTGAAATCGGACGCATGTTGATCAAGGGTGATCGGGACATGCATTTTGATACTGGCAACAACAGAAGCTTGCGCATGGAGAGATGCAACGGTGGTGGTGTCGAGGTGCTTGTCGGCCATGGTAGATGGCAGGGAGAGGTGGGTAGAAGCAAAGGGCAGCGTGGCGCACTAAGGCTGGCGCGGCGCTGCGATCAGTGAGCAGAGGGCAGGGAACGGCATCGTGCGGTGCCTAGAGGGAGCGGCGCGCGCTGGGGTAGGATCGGCGCCACTCTGATACCATGAAAACATATATAATCTTTTTGAGAATTGTGAGCGTCGTTTGCATTGATCAATTGAGAATATATAGTACAAGCGATAATGCATAACGGGAAGGTTAAGATTACAAGCCAAAGTTATCTCCGATGGTCGACAATGCTAACTGTGAGTGACAACAAATCTATTGTCTAGACTCATGTCTACGACATATGCATACACAACGGGGATGACCAAATCAACTGTCTAGACTCGTTCCTACGACGGATCATACTTAACAGAGATAACCAGTCTGAAGTTTGAACAAGTAAAAAGGGAAGGAAGATTTTTTTTTAATTAAAAAAATGACTGCTGCAGACAGCGGCGTTGACCCATTTCGGTGCCCAACTCAAAGTCTCAAACCCCGCCGCGGCCACCTCGGCAACTCCTCCCACTCGCGGTCGCCTTCTTCTCTTGATCGCTTCCGCTTCCAACAAATTTCTCTAAATCGCGGTTGACTCGTCTCTCTCCCCTAAGCAACCGCTTCCTCCTCCTCCTCCTCTCTTCTACTCCAAGCAAACCCTCCAGCCATTCCAAGAACCGCGACTCCGCCCGAACATCCATCCAAGAGCCGCCCCAGCATTATTCCGATCCGGCGGCCGGAGAGATGTTGGGGGCCTCCTCCAAGATCCTGCTGTAAGTCTCGAGCCGAACTCTCTTCTTGGTTGGGTTGGATAAATGGGTTACAGTCTTCTTGCGACGTCCGAGTCTTGATTTATTCTTGCGCTGTTGTGCTGGGGATATGCATGGTCCGTCCGTCGTTCATGGCGACGCAGGCTGCTGTTTGGGTACGCGATGCCGGCCTTCGAGTGCTTCAAGACGGTGGAGGCGCGCCCCAACGACGCGCACATGCTCCGCTTCTGGTGCCAGTACTGGTGAGTTTGCTCGTCAACGAAAAACGGAACAAGGATTTTTTTTTTATGAAAACGGAACAAGGAATTTTGATTGAACTGTTCGCCTGTTTGTTCCCGATTCCTTCCATGTTTGCCTCATCTTTCAGATGTTGTGAATAGTGTGCTTGTTCCTCTCCCTTGAGATTCAGAACTTCGATAGCATGATTTTCTGTGATACCATGATGCTAACTTTAGTTATTTAGTTATTCTCCCTTTAGCCTTTTCATTCATTGCGTGGCATTTTTATGCGTATCTAGGCAAAAGTTCTTACAGCGAAAACTCCAACTTTAATTCTGTCCCCTTTGATTTTTCTATGGATAGGATGATGCATTTTTAGGTGACTCTTAGGTCGATGGTGATACTTTTAACTCCTGCCTCCGACAAAAAAATTATCAATCAAATAGTTATTTTTTAGACGCTACTATTGTTTTATTTTAGGCAGTGCTATGATATTTGTCTGTAATAAAGGGTGCATTTCTAGTGCTGTTTCAAATTCATTTCCTGTCCCTAGATAAAGGCACGAAACTGCGAAAGATTAGCAATCATTCGTGGACCGTTTGATCATAAATCAATGCCCTGTATGAGAGCAGTTGACGTATTATGAAGGTCCCAGATCAGGCCCCATGTAGTTTTCATGTCGCCGTGAAAATCAATAAAATGACACATATTAATGGACCATCTACCTGTGATGAAATATTGAATGATTGCGGTTACGGTGGGAAAGAAATTCCAACAGTTCCATTACGAGATAAAAGTGCCTTAAATCATGTCTGCTGATTTAGTAGTTAGTAACAATTAACATGAGTCATCTTACCCGCTTTCATCTTAAGCGTTCGATTTCCAATGGAACTTTTGGTACCTTTGAAATGGCATGATTTCTGCCATTTCAATTGAATATAGAGGTTCCAAGTCCTTTATGTTTCATATTCCCTCTGGGAGTTTTTCAGCCATTTCACTAGAAATATCCGTAAGTGTACTTCTATTTGCAAGGTTGGCCCTTATGAAGAGTAAAGACCCGGGATGTGGATGATGGAAGCATGAATACATCCCTTTGATAGTCCGTACTTGGGGATTTTTTTTTACGGGAACAGTAGGGGAGAACCCTACTGAACGTACTTGGGGAAATGCATCAACAACAACGTGTGAAAACTGATTTTCTGTACTAGGGGATTTTTTTTTGACAGAACCGTAGGGGAGAACCCTACTGAACGTACTTGGGGAAATGCATCAACAACGTGTGAAAACTGATTTTCTTCTGATGTCTTTTGCAAGCTGAATTGTTAAATGCAAGCAATTGAACCTGTTGTTAGCAATCAAAACCTGAGTAAAGTTCCTTAAACTTTCGTATCACACACTTTGCATTTTTTCTATCTATTCATCTGGGATGTACTTGATATATGCATGGAGAAAGCATTTCATGAACATCTTTATGCAATCCGAACATTCCTGGCTTGCATTTGTTACTTGAATATGTGTTAATCTGTATTTCAGATTACATCAGTATGGTTAGCGTGTTAACTTGTTATGCTCAGATCCATGCTAATAACTAGTTGAAAGGCCAGCATAACTTTCCATGAAAAGGATGGTAGCTTTATCAAACCTCATGGTCTGTTTAACAATTCCAATTTGATTTTGCATGTAGTAGTTTTCTTTGTCAGTGACATTGGATGGTTTATTTGTTTGTAAGGGGAATGCTTCTATGCATGTTATTTAATTCTATTGTCAAGATTTGAGCCTGACTATACCACATAAATAATCAACTAAAATATGGAAAGTTTCTTAAAACTTCTATTTGCAATCATTTTGTTTACTTTAGCTTATAATTGGGGAGACCAATTCAAATGATTAGAAGGACATGGAAAATACAACTTGGTCCTTACCTAACCTACATCTGACTTTCGCACAAAAACATTCAAATAAACATATAAGGAGGCTTCCAAGTAGTAATCGGTGACTGATGTTCGAAAAAAAGGAAAAAGGGATTGGTAATGTGAAAATGAGATGCTTTGTGGTAGTCATAGGTGTTTTTGCTTACCTCTAAAAACTTGGTAAAGTTCGATTTTTTTTTACTGAACGCCATTATTAGGAAAAGGGGCCTGTTGTAAATGTCTTGATATGCCGTGATTTTCCGATGGTTTCAACATGTAAATGCCGATCTAGGTAAAGAAATTTACAATTAGCTAAACAGCCAAAGTATGTTAAGAATTTTAGTATAGTAAACTCTAAAGTTTTTAAAACTTCTATTGTTGCCAAACTATATAAAAGAAATTGTTATACACTGCAAATTGGCCAACAGGTTTCTGCTAAAGCTTGTCACAGTACTTCTTGTGCTAATGCTCAAGTATGTAGCCTTCCTAACAATTCAGTTGTTGCATACTTTTCAGGATCATAGTGGCCATGGTGATGGCCTTTGAGAGCCTCATCTCATGGTTTGTTAAATTCCATCTGCAAGGTTTTCCCTTCCTATTTGAATGTAAGCTTCTCATTTATGCTTGTCTACTATAATTTGTCCATATCAGGATGCCAATGTACGGAGAAATTAAGCTAGCTTTCTTTGTTTACCTGTGGTACCCCAAAACAAAGGTAAGAAAATACATCTGTTTGCTATCCTTTCACCCCCATAAATGATGTCTTAGTTTTAGCTGAAAAAACAGCACAATTATATCGTTTTCTTATTTAGAGAGTAATTGTTTCTGCAGGGCAGTGATGTTGTGTACGACACCTTCCTTCGGCCTATTGTGATGCAATATGAACCAAATATCGAGCAAAGGTTACTGCATCTGAGAGCTAAATCTGGGCAGCTGCTTACATTCTACATCAAGAATTTCGCTGACAAAGGGACAGCTTTCTTCATGGATGTCCTGCGCTATGTTGTTTCTGACAAACCCGAAGCATCAAATTCAGAGGTAAGTTTTTTCTGTCAAAATGGCATACATCATATTGCACATTCATCTCACACATGGTACCTCTTTGCAAGAAAGTTTCTACATATTGATAGGATCATTGTGAGCTGTAGGAATCAGATTTACTTGTTAGTAGTGAGAATCAGATTGTATTGTTAGTATAGTGAGAATCGGATTTTATTGTCAGTAGTCTGTCATAGGAGTATTACAATTCCAGAACTATTTTCATTCCTCATCAGTTGCTCTGCCCTTCATCAAATGCCATTGCCAGAAACCATACCAAGAAAGTCCACACCACTCCGAATTGCTCTCCTCTCAGGTTTTTTTATAGTTCTGAATCTGCAAAAAGGCTCACAAGTCCTGAATTGTAGAACTACTTTGGTACTTTGTCAGAAGCCTTACCAGAATTTCATCAAAATTAATCCATGATTCCATGATAGAATCCAGTTTCTGATCTGAATGAACTCTGTCCATGACTGTAAAGCACTTACTTGTTGAGATCACGAGTTTAAGCACTTACTAGTTCAGAGCCTTGCAATGCCCTCCTGTCTGTCGCTAATATCATTAGCCCATCTTGATCAAATTCTACTGTCAGAAATTTCCAACCAAAAGGATCCAAATTACTGCTCCCTTATACCACCGAAGCCTTCTTCACCTTAGAGCTTAGGCGAACAATTTTCCATGAAGCTATGACGCCACCTGGTTTTTCCAATCTGAAAAAACTGTCATCAAACAAAATGCTACAGAAATTAAAGGTCTGTTCCCAATTCTGCCAAATCAACCTTTCCCAGCTCTTTCCCTCACATGGCCCCACTTTGGCAAACAGACAGGAGCATTATCCATCCATGCCAGTGGCCCAGTGCCACTGCCAACTACCAAGGTCAGAAACACAGTGCCTCCTTCCTTCTGCCCTATCTTAAACTCAGGACATCTCTGGCCCATGCAGCCCCCTGCCGTTGCCAGTTCTCATTGCTTTGGCCTCACCGGACAGTGACGGGCAACCGGCTGCAGTGCAAGCAACTGGGAAAGCCGTCGTGTGAGCACAGTCAGGAGCCAGCCAAACCAAACCGTTCCCTTGCACATACCAATTCTGTGTCTGTGCTGGACGTGTGTAATATTTTGTCTGAACCCTGTCAGTCTGCGACGCCTTTGTCTTGCAGTTGCTCTTTTCCCGTTTGTTATCCTGTTCTGATCATGACCGTCCGTGTGATCCTGAGCAGCTTGGATTCTGTCCAAGAATACTGTTGAAATCCAAGCTCACGATCCTACATATATAGACAATGTGAGTACATGGTCACCAACCACCAACCGTTATGTTATTTAGCTGCAAAGATAGTAAGAATTGCACGGTTGAGGACTGGTCCTCGTGTGGTGTGGATGTCGAGCCGTATGGTGAAGGCTCGTTAGAGAGGACGATAGCATCGTGCTCACCAACCAAATGGGCATGTGTTTCCATGTGCACGAATCTTGATGCACTAGATGCAAGGCACCAGAGACGATTTGGCAATGACTAGTTTTTCTCTCTCGTTTGCATGTGCACCAGAGGGACAAGAAGTCCGGCTGGAGTCCCTTCGCCACCAAACGCCGACCGCCGTCTCCGCCGCCGCAGGAGACCATCTTTGAAGGCCCCGACCTCGATGCCGCCGCCGTGGCTGATGTTATTCGTGCTTCGGTCGGCGCCAAGCCCCGGCGGCAGCACAATGACAAGCATTAAGGGAGAGCAATATTTACACCATTTTTAGGAGATACAGTTAGTGGATCAAACATCAAAGAAAGGTAAACAGTGAGAGTACATAGCAAAATCCAGCAATCCAATGTGAAAATGAACATATATGTATGAAACATGTTGTGATGATAGAAATTGCCTTTTTTTAATCATTGTTCTATCTCGTTTCCGTTTGAATGATTTGTTGTCTAATTTCCTTGCCATCATTGCATCAATGATAATTAGTTCATGGCAACTAAAAAAACTCAGAAAAGCCTTGAAGCTAACTAATCTTCTGGGCTTTCTCTTGTTGCTATCATCTCTCTATAATCCTACCAAAATATTTACACAAATTACAACCCGAATCAACACTCAAAAGTCAATTATGTCCTAAATACACCGGAAAAAGAGCAAGAAAGTAAAAAAAAAAGGCAAACAAAATCAAATGCAACCAAGAACTGTAAGCTTGTCGCCGGAGAAGTCACCGTCCGAAGAGCGCTCCGATGAAGCCAAGGCAGCTGAGGAGGAGTCGGCAGAGCGGTCCTTGCCTCCGCCGCCGCCTCCTGCCGGGGCCCTCCAGCGCCGACGGCGTCAGCTGGAGGTAGGCGTACGCCGCGTGCTTGACCAGCGGGTGGCGTATCATGTGCACGTCCCCGCAGCTCCCGCCGGCGCTGCCGCCTCCTCCTGCCGCCGCGGGGGAGCTTGCTTTGGCGGCGGCGTACTCGGGCGAGGACAGGATGTCCCGGAGGCTGGTGTAGCCCGCCTGCCCGCCGCCGTTGGGGATCTCGATCTCCGGCGGCGCCCACCGCCCCCGCATCCCGGACGACACCCGCTTGACCGGGCGCCAGTGCCGCAGCTCGAAGTCGCCGGTGCCCGCCCCGTTGGCCAGCCGGTGGCGCTGCCGCGACGGCGACGGCGACTCCAGCACGGCTGCCACCGCCGTCACCATGGCAAGATCAAGAAGGCGGTGGTTTCTTTCTTCTCGTGGAAGAGAGAAGCAAATCAAGGAGAGCTCGAGCCTGAGGCCCGGAGCTGCAGAAGAGACGACTTCCTATTGGAGAGAGAGACTCGACGCAAGAAGAAGAATTCGAGAGTGGGTTGCTATATAAACGTGCAGCTTAAAAAAATCGGGAAATACGACTGCGAGGGTGGGATGGCCCCACATGGCAGTGGGTGTGCGCGCGGCTGTTTTTACGGGGAAAAAGGCGTAAACTCCGGGAAAACAGGATGGCATTTTTTGGTGTGCTCGACAGGCCGCTGTCACTGTGTGAGCGCCGATGCTGGTGTGGGGCCCGCAGCAAATTATCGGGTCCACGTCATCTCTGCCCAAGGTAGCATCAGACCTCTCCTTCACTGTCCGATCACACACAACCGATCAGATCGATGTTAAACAGTGAAATCGCTATAGTTTAATTTCTCGCACACAGTATAAGTGTCTTTGTTTCTGCAGAACTGTACAGCAGTTGAGACTCAGATCACTGTTGCTAAAATACCTCTCTGCAGTGCTGTGGAGGATCCAGATCTGGTATCGTTAACTCCACAATTTATATAACCTACTACGTACAATCACCATTAAATTAGACACGTAGACAGTTTCGTTCGCGTAGACGACAAGCCTCTTCAGACACGCCAGACGTTCGCATCTATAGATTAGGAAACACGTACGGCTAAGCTTGTTCCAGTAACCGTGTGGAAAAGAAGCGAAGAAATGGTCAGTTTCGTCGCAAGCGATCGCCAGCCGCTCCCGCGAGATCGATCGAACGAACGGCCAGGATCGACTGAGGTTAGTGGCCGCCGACCGCCACTGTGGTGGCACGAAGGTGACAAGAAGTGGTGGTGGAAGCGCGAGATGTGGCCATGGTTTGCTCGTGAGCTCACAAACGTCGACTTTTCTCGTTCCAGTTCCCTCGGTAGGGCCTGCATGACGGGGCCCACTCACCATTGGTCCAACTCAGCAACCCTCTTTGGAATCTTTGTTTAGCTTGCCGCTTCGCACTAATGCACTCCTTAATCAAGGTTTAAGCACATTTTCAAAAAGAAGAAGAAGTGATAATTAAGGTGTAAGCACTCCCATTTGGATGTTTGATAAGCCAAATTATATGTGTGCACTCATGGAGCTAACTCTTTCTGAGTCGGATATATATCCACTAGGATGAGAAGGTCAACTTTTTTTTAGGACAAGTAGGATTCAGTTAATTAAGGCGTATACATGGTGCAATGTTCTGGGGTTTACTACTAGTAGTCTATAGTATTGATGGACATTTATACTCAGTTATAATACGTGGAAGGCTTAACTAGAATCTAGGTCGATGCGAGCTAGCGTATATTTTCTTGAATAAGGCTCGAGCATGTACAATAGTGTGGTGTCAGTTGTCTGTAAGTCTTGTCACGTAGGACACGAGATGATATGGATGAGACAGGGAGAGCATAGAGAATTAAGTCATCTCTCATACAGTAGTCGACTGTAGCACGAGAAAAAAAAAGACGCATTGTACATAGAGGAGCTATTTATAGAGATATGTAAAAATATAATTTATTATAGGAGCTGTCTATAGATGACATAGAAGGGTACTACAGACAGTTGTATAACCTATACCACTGTATATGCGCTTAGTTTGAAGAGCTAGAACATGGATAATTTAGTTTGTAACGACAAGAGGAGGTGTGTAATTAATTGTGGTTCATCGCCACTGGCCCTACTAATCATGACACTAATTTCTATAACCAATTATGCTAGATGAGTCGGTCGGCCATTTGGAGGAAATCAAGCGGTAGTTTCGTCAAAAAGCGACCAGCATTTTTTTTGCAGCAAACTAGTGGAGCCGAGAAAAGCTCAAAAAGATCGAGCTGCATCATCTGTTCATCTTGGGTGATCTCGGCGTAGGAGGCATCGATCAGATGGAAAGTTTTTGTCTCTAGCAGAGCAGCTGAGCAGTAGCCGGCAACCAAAGCCAGGACACAGCCCACCTTTTCCTCCTACATGCACGGCTAATGTTGTGTCATTTTGCTGCAACCTTTTCTTCGACACACGTCATCACGCATGCACACTATTCGTACGTATACGTGCACGTGTATGAGTGTGTCCTCTTAGACTTTAGCATGCGTCTACAAAGACGGATAAAAGGTGAGCACAGGACTTGAAACTAGTGGACGGAATTGTACACTCGTAACTCCACCGCCCACCTCTAGGTGGTACGACTTGATTAGCCGGCATAACGCACGCTTACAAGCAAGAAAGGTAGCCCACAATAGTATGCATGTATGGTTAGATGAGGTTTTTCTTGACAAGTCATATACTGTATCAGATGATCGAATGAGTGTAGCGTTCCAGATTGGTTGGAAATCAGAACACGTATGCAGCCAAAGAAACATGCATGGAATAGTCAACAGGCTAAGTCAAAACAATTGGGCGATAGTAGTTTGTTGCAGACAATGTGGGCCCAAACATGCATGATGCATCGTTGTTAAGATAATTATATGTGGTTCACGCACGCCCTATGATGCTGGTTAATGAGCTATGTAATGATTGTGTAACATGGCAATATAATTTGACTAGTGGTAAGTAGCCAGTAGGTGAAGTAGTTGAGATATAGTACACAGTAACCCACAAGCTGCAACCAAAAGGGGTGAAAAGAATAGTCTCTGACGTGCTACTTACGACTGTTCAACTAAATACAAATTGACAACGACCGATCGATTATTCCGTACTAATATGGTTATTAATACGATCCTGAATCAAACTAACAGCGTCAAGGGTGAACAGAAGGAAAAATAAATGAGCAGTCAATTAACTGATGGGAACAGGAAAAAGAAAAAATAGATTCAAATTTCAAAGGTGTATAGTGACACGATACAATGCGATCATATCACGGAGATGGCAACGTATATACATCAGGAAACTGCATCCGTCCATTGACCGCACCGGATTAGTGCCGTCAATTTCGGTTCCGTGTGGGCCCGGCCAAAGGCCCTTCCGGTGCACGTCCGCGCTGGGTCGGTTTTTCGCACGCACTAGTCGTCTTTCTCGGCTCGCTAGGGTTTCAGGTGGTGTGTCCCCCCTGAAGGTGGCGGTGCCGTATTCACAAACTCGGACATCCTACGCTGACATGGTACGCAGAGGGATGGAGACCGGGGCTAACCAAGGGGTAGGAGGCACTGGTCATGGAGGAGGTCCGCATAGAGGTCGAGGTTCTGGTGCTTGGGGAGGTTTTGGTGGTAGTGGTTTCGGCTTCAATGGTGCCGGTGGTTTTTTCAATAACGGAGGCAGTGGTAATAATGGTGGCAGTGCCTATGGTTTCAATCAAAGCGGGTTTGAGAATTACACCCATGGATACGGCAGAGGTGATGGCTACGGTTTCAATCAAGGCGGAGGTGATGGTTTTGGAGGTGGAGACGGCTATGGTGGTCATCCAGGGTTCTTAGCAGGGCAAGGTTTCAACCGTGGGTACGGTGGATTCGGACCGAACGCAGCGGCGATCGTCATGACTCTCCATGATCGTGGGCACCCAAGCCGCTCTAGACGAGGCAAGATGCATGGCAGTACCGGGCGAGGCCAGATATGTCGGCTATGTGAACCAAGGCCTCCTGCCGACTTTTGCATGCCGCCCATTGTCATCATCGCTATAGCTCTTGTTGATCGCCAGACCTCTTGAGCTTCAACGGAGAAGTTCTAAGACAAGGGCACCCACCACAGACGTTGTCAGCTTTGCAGGTCGGAGTGCAAGGGCATCTTACGACCAGCAGTTTTGCTACAGTGGCTCAGGCAGCACAACCGGCTCCAGCTCCTCAAGCCGTTTTGTTGACTGCAGGGCCGGTTGCTTTGGCAGGAGTTAAGGCTCCTGAGGTGGCATCCATCTCGTTGGCAAAGATTCAGGAGGCACCGCAGAAGTCTACAAAAGCTCCAGTGGTTTGTCGGCTAGGCTCGCTGTCCGGGAATGCGGCATTTCAAGGTGAAACCGATGGTGGATCATCAAAGGCCAATACAAAGAAGAAGTATTGTTGGCGTTGTGCAACTAAAGGTCATGCCACTTCTTCATGTAAGGCGGTGTTATGTTGTGATATTTGTGACAATGATGAGCATGTAGCTTATAAGTGTCCTGTTCTTAAAGACCCTCACCCGATGGCACACTCGGTGGGATATGCGGCAGAAGAGCTTGGTTTCTATTATATTCCGTATGCTCCCTTATCGGATGAGTCATCGGATTAGTCGACTGCTTTGGTCAAAGTAGTTGGGGGCTCTATCTCAGTTGAACAGCTAACGGGTCACCTACACAAACTAGTACCAGGAGATTGGGTTTGGTTGGTGGAAGAATTGGACAATAACTCATATGTAGTCCCTTTCCCATCCCAAGCTGAGTTGCAGCATACAATGGCTTATGGTGGTGCAGTGATTAAAGAGCTTGGTGTGTAGTTGACTTTTGAAGCATATGGGGATGTCCAGTGTGGTATGCCTATGCCAAAAGTTTGGATGCGAGTTAAAGGTCTTCCTAAAAAGTTGCGTAAGTACCAAATTCTATGGGCGATAGGCTCTATGTTTGGGGCTACACAGAAGGTGGATATGAAGACTACGAAGCACGATAACTTTGGCCGTTTCTTCGTCGCTGTTCTTAATCCGGACTTAATTCCGAACCAGATGGATGTGGTTGTCGGTGATCGTTATTTTGAGCTGAAGTTCGTAGTAGAGCAAGACACTATGGTCAATGTTCCGATTCAGATGGATACAGATGACAATGGTAAGGAGAATGATGGCAATGATCAAGACCGGAACCTGGGTAATAAATTCAGAGATTACAAGAGAGCCAAGAATGGGGAGGAAACTAAGGGAAATGTTGTTTTTTCTAAAGATTTGGCCTCTGGAGATCAGGTGGTTCAGGGACAGGATATGTCGTCGGCACAGGAGGGTATGGTGTTGCACTCCATAATGCTTAGTATGGTGGATAAAATCCTAGACTTAGCGGCTGATAAGATGTTGTTGGAATGTGTGGATGGGGTTTTGGCAGAAGAGGAGGATGGTGTAGTGATTGAAGATGTTCAATCGGATGAGGAGGTCAAAAAGGTGGTGCTGGAGGCGGAGTGGTCTTTTCCTAATGATATTGTGTTGCAGGAATTATTAGGTACGGAAGCATCTCCAAGCTTGGAGGTTTCTGGGGGGCTAGTGACTGCCCAAGGGGAGTCACAGGCTTTGGGCCTCAAAGGGGAGCAGGACCATGGGCTTCTGCATGGCCTTGGCCCATATGCGAGTGGGGGCGAGCTGCAGTTGTCCCGGTACACTAAAGGGCCACGAGCGGATGGGCCGGCTACAAGCCAGCAGGGAGCAGTGGCGGCCCATGTGCTTGAGACGGCAGCACAATAGCTCGCTCATGGGTGTGCTGTTCTTCAGCTGGTGAAGGAGGCCCTCAAGTCAGCCTGCTTGCCAGCGCTATCTGGTGAGACTCCGGAGGGGGCTGCGGTCCCAGATGCTGGGCCGGACGATTGTGTAGCTGGGTTGGAGACAGAATGTCCAAGATCCAATGCAAGGCGAAGGTCACGTAGGGGACAGTTTGCTCCCGTTAGTCTTGCTGGCCGCGGGCCGAGTGCAACTCCGGCTAGACGCAGCAAGCGTCGGGCTGACTCGGTGGATGAAGACTCAGTGGAGCGTGCCGCCCGGCTGGTAGCTAAGTGTAATACGGAATTCAGTGATGGTACGATCTTTAATTCCATTCTTTCTTTTTCTAATAAGCGTATAATTGGTAATATTGAAAACATTGGGGTGTTAATGGGCAACCATGTTGATGATTCAGTAGCGCTTATTAAGAAGGTAGAAATGGATAGGTTTGTATTAACACTAAATAATAAAGATGTGTCTTCTTTAGTAGATAAAGAGGTTGAGTCTGAAGTTGGGGATAATGACATTGATAACTTAACTCTTGGTCACTTATGTGGTGGCTTGACGGAGGAAGTTATGGATGGCGTTATGGAGGGACAGAGCGGTTCCCCTCATGCAGCTCCTAAAAAAAAGAAGGTAGGGTACCGGTCTCGTGGGAGGCTTGCATCCAAAAAACAAATTTTGTTCTAAATGAAAGGAGTTTTTTGGAATAGCAGAGGTCTTCGAGACTTGGCTAAGTATAGGTTTTTATCTGAAATTTCTAAAGAAGAGAGTTTAGATTTTATTGCTTTGCTTGAAACTCGTAGGAAGCATTTCTCAGATATTTGCCTTGATACTTTTTGTGGTGGTAGACAATTCTTTTGGCATTGGTCGGAGCCTCTTGGTCGTTCAGGAGGTATTTTGCTAGGTATTAATTTAGATATTTTTGATATAGGGAGTGTGGTAGAAGGGGACTTTTATATCAAGTTTACACTAAGGAATAAAGACGATGGTTTTCGATGGGTTTTGGTTGCTGTCTATGGTGCTGCGCAGCCAGAATACAAGGAGAGCTTTTTGTTTGAATTGGTGCATTCTTGTAGTATGGAACAATTACTTCTTCTAGTTGGTGGTGATTTTAATATCATTATGAGTCCAAAAGAAAAGAATAACGACAAGTTTGATAATCATTACCCTTTCTTATAAAATGCCATTATTAATGGTTTGAATTTGAGAGAGTTAGATTTAATGGGTCGTCAATTCACCTGGGCAAATTCTAATGTTATTCCTACTTTCGAAAAACTTGATTGCATTTTGATGAGTACTGAGTGGGAACAAAAATTTCCTTTATCTATAGTGCAAGCTTTATCTAGAGACATTTCAGATCATACACCTTTGTTACTTAGTACGGGTGAAAGCTCTCCTTGTAGAAACCAACCGTTGTTCAGATTTGAATTAAGTTGGCTTACAATTGAGGGTTTTTAAGACATGGTGGCTAGTGTATGGAGAAATGAAACTAGTGGAGACTCGCCTTTAGACAAATGGCATGCTAAGATTAGGAGGCTTAGGCAATATCTGAGAGGTTGGGCAAAAGATTATTTTGGTGCTTTTAGGAAAGAGAAGAAAGAGTTGTTATCCTTGTTAGATTAAAAAGCGGAGTTTCAGCCTTTACAACCTCATGAATTAGATTTAAGGCATCATCTTAAAGACAGGCTGACCAAGTTGCTAAGGGAAGAGAGATTAAATGGCTCCAACGTTCCAAAACAACTAATCTGCTCCAGGGTGATGATAACACTAATTTTTTTTCATTTGGTTGCTAATGGGAGATATCGTAAGACATGCATTTTTAAATTGGAACAAGAGGATGGGGTGGTAGAGGGTAATGACAACCTTAAAAGATATATCACTAAATATTATAAAGGTCTTTTTGGGTCACCAGAGGAGAATCATTTTTCAATGGATGAATCTCGTCGGGATGATATTCCTCAAGTTTCCAATGCTGAAAATGAGTTGTTAAAAACATGTTTCTCAGATAAAGAGGTGAAAGAGGCGATCTTTCAAATGGAATTAAACAAGTCGTCTGGCCCTGATGGTTTCCCAGCTGAGTTCTATCAGACTTTCTGGGAAATCATTAAAAAGGAGTTAATGAGTTTGTTTAATGATTTCCATAATAAGAGATTGCCTCTTTACAGTCTAAATTTTGGGATCATTACTTTACTACCTAAAAAAACTAATGCTATTCATATTCAACAGTATAGGCCTATTTGTTTGTTAAACATGAGTTTTAAGGTCTTCACTAAAGCTCTTACTAACAGATTATCTGTAATAGCTCAAAATGTGATCAGACCGACTCAAACTACTTTTATGCCAGGACGCTATATTATGGAGGGGGTTGTTGTTTTACTTGAATCGATTCATGAGATGCATAGGAAAAAGGTAGATGGGGTAATTTTAAAGTTGGATTTTGAGAAGGCCTATGATAAGGTGAAATGGTCCTTTTTACAGTAGACCCTTAGGATGAAAGGTTTTTCTCCGTTGTGGTGTGCTTGGATAGATCAGGTAGTAACAAGAGGAAGTGTAGGTATTAAAGTAAATGATGACATTGGTCATTTTTTTCAGACTAAGAAAAGTCTTAGACAGGGAGACCCTCTATCCCCTATTTTGTTTAACATTGTTGTGGATATGCTAACCATCCTTATCCAACGGGCCAAAGATGATGGGCAATTTAAAGGAGTTGTCCCTCATTTAGTTGATGACGGTTTGTCAATCTTACAATATGCTGACAATACAATTCTTTTTATGGATCATAATTTAAAACAAGCCAAGAATATGAAGCTCTTGCTATGTGTGTTTGAGCAACTGTCTAGGTTGAAAATAAATTTCCATAAGAGTGAATTATTTTGTTATGGTAAAGCAAAGGATTTGGCAAACTCATATTCACAAATTTTTGGTTGTGGAAGGGGTAATCAGCCTTTTAGATACATAGGTATTCCAATGCATCACAAGAAGTTATTAAATAAGGATTGGCAAGCAGTTGAAGAGAAATTTCAAAAGAAACTAAGTTGTTGGAAGGGCAAACTTCTATCTTTTGGGGGTAGACTTGTTCTTATTAATTCTATCCTTAGTAGTTTGGCCTTGTTCATGCTCTCTTTTTTCGAAGTGCCCAAAGGAATTCTTAAAAAAATGGATTACTACCGATCTCGATTTTTTTTGGCAAAGCGATGGGCATAAGAAAAAGAACAGACTTACTAAGTGGAGTATTCTCTACACTCCTAAAGATCAGGGTGGCATGGGTATACTAAATCTAGAATTACAGAATGAGTGCTTACTTAGCAAGTGGCTATACAGCCTAATTAATGAGGATGGAGTTTGGCAACAACTGCTATGAAATAAGTATTTGAGGAACAAAACAATTGCACAAGTGGAATATGAACCAGGTGACTCTCAGTTTTGGGCAGGCCTTATGAAGGTTAAGAATGAATTTTTGAGACTTGGCTCTTTCATCTTGCATAATGGTTCTCAAATCAAAATTTGGGAAGATGTTTGGTTGGGACAAACTAAGTTGAGTCAACTATATTCATCTTTATATAATATCGTCTATAGAAAGTATGCTACTGTAGCGGAGGTTTTAGGTTCTGTACCTCTTCACATTTCTTTCCATAGAGCTTTAGTTGGTGATAAGTTAGTTGTGTGGAATGAGTTGGTCCTAAGATTAGCTTCCATTCAATTAATAGATGGCCAAGATACCTTTCGATGGTCTTTACATCAGCATGGTAAGTTTTCTGTCCATTCGATGTATAGAGCGTTGATTAATGGTATGGTAATTCCAACTAATCGCTACTTATGGAAACTCAAGATTCCTCTAAAAATTAAGATCTTCTTATGGTTTCTGTTCAATGGAGTAACCTTAACCAAGGATAATCTAGCAAAGAGACAATGGAATGGTAGTACCAAATGTTGTTTTTGTACTATGGATGAAACAATACAATATTTATTCTTTGATTGTCATTTTGCTAAGTTTATTTGGCGTGTGGTACATATTTCTAATGGTATTAATCCGCCTTCAAGTACTTCTCATATGTTTGGAAATTAGCTTGTGGGGATTAATCGTAAACTTATGTATCTTTTATTGGTTGGGGCAAGCGCTCTTTGTTGGGCCATATGGTTGAGCCGTAATGATGTGGTGTTTGACAAGGCACGAGTTTCTTCTGTTATGCAGGTTATCTTCAGAGGTACCTATTGGTTTCGCTTCTGGTCGCTGCTGTAGAGGGAGGAGGATTGTCCTATCCTTCAGGACATGGGCCGACGTCTGGAAACTTCTGTTATGAAGATTTATGCCAACCATGGGTGGCAGTTTAGTAATAGGACCTGTCTTTAATTTTTAGACTTGGCTTGGTCCCCTTTCTTACCTGATCTGAGTGATTCTCAAACGCTGGTTGTAATAAGTTACTCTCGGTCGCATCTTATGATGCAAACTGGCCACATGCACCCTACTGTGCAGATGCTGGAATAATAACTATTCCGTTTTTTTTTAAAGAAAGACATGAACCGTGGTAGATGTCGTCCAGTAATATTTGGTGCTTATTAATATATCACGCAGGACAAGATACAAGGGATACAAAACGAAATAGAAGCATGCTTATAGTATTAAAAAGAACTTTCAGGTTCGGGCAGTGTTAAGGACAACACCACCTGGAACTAAGTGCTTACTAAATTATTTTATTTGTCAACCTCTCTGCACTCCTAAATTTTTAGCTTAATTCTTCCCATTCTTGCGAGATTCCTTTGGCCGATAGTTGTAGTGGATCGTAACTGTAAAATATTTCGAGTTATAAAACATTCAGATGGCCATGATGACAGGCTGACATCTGTAGCTGTGTCATCGCAGCCATATATCCTAGCCCAGGGGACATCTGTTCTCTTTGTTGAGGAACCGTTACTAGCGAGTTCAGTCCGAACGATCACTTCATAGACAAGCATAGAATCACACAGAATAATACAAGAACATATAGTAGATTGAACACAGGGATATATGAGGCTTCTTTCTTCTCTTTATTTCTCTTCTCATGATCAGTCTTTTTACAATGACTAGCACCCCCTATTTATAGACTACAGACCCTGCTAGGGTTTTGGATAGAGTGTCCACCCATGGGCCGGCTGCTAGGCTAAGCCTATGGTTTTCCAACACTCCCCCTTGGGCACCCACCTCATATGTTCATAACTCGTCAAAACTCCATAAAAATCAAGTGGGAAAAATTTGGAGAAATAGTATATGATACACGTTCTGCCGCGTTGCATGAATTGCCTTATTAGAAACCTTAACCGAGAAACTTCAGGAAAACTCGTCAAGGGAAAAAAAGAGTACAATCCACCCAATTTCATTTAATCTCTAGGATTTACTCTTTGGGTACTCGATCTTCATGATCAAGTTTCAATAATGAGTTCGTGAAGATTCCCCCAAACCCTAAATTCCGCACTTCTCTAAGTCTTATCATTCCAATTCCACGTATGCATCTTTCAAAGCTAGATGCTAGAAGTAACTTAGTGAATAAATTTGCAAGATTTTCACATAACTTAATATGTAGTACTTTAATTTCGTTCATCTTTTGCAATTCATGAGCATAGAAGAACTTAGGGTTGATATGCTTTATGAGTAGACAAGTGTAGAATCACACAGAACAAATAGTAGATTGAACACACACACACACACACACACACACACACACACACACACACACACATATATATATAAGGGACTTTTTTCTTCTCTTTATTTCTCTTCTCATGATCAGTCTTTTTACAATGACTAACACCCCCTATTTATAGATTACAGACACTGCTAAGGTTTTGGATAGAGTGTCCACCCAAGGACCGGCTGCTGGGCCAAACCCATGGTTTCCCAACACTCTAGTTCCTACTCCAAATGCAGTGGTCGTCGACAGTCCACACCAAGAAGCAAACAGTTCCAAGGCATCTGAAGTTCTGAACTGAACGGTATTTGCTGCCATGCTTGAGCTTGTGATGGCAGGAGGAGACTTTGACAATGTCACTCACTGTGTCAGAATGGTATGCCGACTTGTGCAAACTCCCAAGATTTCCACTGTTGCGCTTCAAGTCAACGGTCCATTAACTTTGTATTAGGTGAAAATGATGGAAATTTGAAATTTCAATTTTTACCAAACTTAAAAGTCACGGAAAAATCTAATAAAAAACTACATGTAGTGGAGCATATGTCTGGAATAGTGTTCAAATAGTGTTTCAGTAATAATTTATCTTTTTTGTATCTCGCAAATACAATCAAGTTTAATCTTGAAATATTGCAGACATGTAGCACATGTCCTCCACTACATGTGGTAATTGTTTGAGAGATTTTTTTTGAAAATTATATGCTTGATGAAAATTGAATTTGCACCGTATTCCCATTTTCACCACATATGTCACCTCATATCAGAGTGGGGCATGCATCTTATATACAACTAAAGTGTAATAGAAAAAGATTTAGGTGACACGATATGTGTCATCTATAGACGATATTAAAGACAACTTCTACAATGTTTTGTTTCTAAGGTGTCTATAGACCCGTTTGTTAAGGCCAACCATACAAGAATAAGAAAATGTGTGGTGTATAGACGGCATCCATATAATAGCAAGAAAAACCGTCTGTAAGGGCCTTATTTCTCACCTATAGATTGTCTATTGCATGCAAGATGACATCATTCTCTCTCATCCACATCATCGAAAATGATACATGGCAAGTTATAAGGATCGAACATCGAGATGAGATTAAATCTTGTAGGTTGCCCAATCTTTCGCGGTGGAATAGCTGCAAAAGTGCAGTAACACTCATGCGGCCGTATAGTAACACGATGTCTTTAATGTAGTAACACGATATCTTTCGTGTAGTAACACTCCAGCGGTGGTGTAATAACACTATGTCTTTTGTCCAGTAACACGACTTTCGTAGTGTAGTAATGAGCTTGGTAATATGGTTGAATCTCACTAGATCAGCAAGAACCGAATTAGAAGTGATCACCTGTGGCCTCAAAGACCGTGAACAATGGATTGATCATGAATTAGAAAATTGAATCGTATAGATTCTATGGACAATCTTAAGAACAACGTGCCCTTGATCCGTGCCAACTCTCACAAACCCTAGATAAGAAAACCTCAACACACACACGATACACAGGGATAAACCCTAATGACACTCGACTGAAACACACACGTGTTTTTTTAACTCATGATTAACCTATGCTCCCCTACATTGGGTGCACCCCATAGACTTATACAGACAACACATGCACTAAGGCCTTAAGGCTGATTAGAACTCTCACACACATACATAATTAACGTGTTTGACCTGGACTCTTTTTTGGTTTCCTAGAGAGCTCACAAAAAACGAAAGCTAATTAAACTGGACCCACAAAAAAATAAGCATAAACTCCTTTTACATCTCAGAGCTTTACATAACCGACTCAATTTCCTAAATAAATAAAGTAAATAGACTTGGAATCCTGGTGCATCATATTGTTGCAATCGATCATGGATGGGTGGACCCCAACCTAGCACACAGAGAGAAAGAAAGGTGCGAGGTCCAAATTTCCCATGCATACAATTTCCTTTGCTATTATCTTGCGTTGAGAGTCCACATATCTTTCTGTTCTTTTCTTTCTTTATACACGGCCCAGTTTTCCTTGGAAATCATTCCCTGTATTTCGGTTTAGAGATCGTATGCTTCCAGCTAATACTAACTGAATTGAATTCCTTCCCAATCCTTACAACAATTTCCAAATAGTCTGAATTGATCTCCTGGTTGAAAGCATGCATGTGCAAGACTCCTTGAATTGGCCCCTGGTCCATGTGTCTTGGGTCGTCTAGCAGATCCACGTACACGCCTTCTTTCCCATATTTTATGCAAGGGACACGCTCATGCATTGCACCATGCACAAGCGCATCCTCAGTGATGGCTGAAATTAATTCATGTGAAACTATTTGTACACAAGAATTATGTTCAGTAGTAGGGTTAGTAGTCGTGGCCGCATCATCCTCCCCTCCTTGAAGCAAAATCGTCCCTAGTTTCGAGTCCATCTCCAAGCCTTCATCTGCAACTTGTACGGGGGCCAAAAAATTTCAGCAGGCTTGGTCTCCTTCTTTTATTCTTCTCGTGCCCTCCTCTCTAACAACCTTTTATCCCGGTCAGCAACAAATAGTTACACATCCATTGAAATAAACTGCATTCTTTTTCCCTTCAAAGAGTAATGCTTGGTGCGCCTATGCTGAACAACATCTTCACCTTTGTACCACGGTTTTCCCATCATAATATGGAAAGAAACCATAGGTACGGGACCAACATCGCAAGAAATCTCACACGAATATGCTTTGAATGTAACCAGTACCTTGGTCTGCATCATGATCTAGAAGACGCCTTTGTACCACTCCAGTTGGTATGGTTGTGGATTTGTATTAGTCCGCAGCTTCATCCTCTCCACTAGGTCGATGCTAGCATCGTTGATTGAACTTTCGTCATCGATCGTCAGGGCATAGATTTTCTCTCCCACTTTACAGCGAGAGTGAAATAAGTAGCCTGTGTCGTCACCCTTCTCTTCATGCAGAAAGTTGTACCCCAACTTTCCAAATCTCTCCTTTGAAGGCAGTATAGTAGATCCATCTCCACCAAGAGCAACCATAGCATTAATACCAACTGATGCTAATCGAACCTCGAGATTAGATTAAATCAGGTAGGTTGCTCGATCTTTCACGGTGGAGTAGCGACAAAAGTGCAGTAACACTCCTACGGTTGTGTAGTAACACAGTGTCTTTCATGCAGTAACACTCTGGCGGCGGTGTACTAACACTACGTCTTTCATGCAGTAACACGACTTTCGTAGCGTAGTAACGAGCTTGATAACGTGGTTGATTCGCACTAGATCAACAAGAATCGAAGTAGAAGTGATCAGTCGTGGCCTCCCAAACAGTGAATAATTGATTGATCACGAATAAGAAGATTGAATCGTATAGATTCCATGGACAATTTCAAGAACAATGCGCCCTCAATTTGCGCCAACTCTCGCAAATCCTAGATAGAAAAACCTCAACACACGATACACAATGATAAACCCTAACGACACTCGGCTAAAACACACATGTGTTTTCAACTCATAATTCAACTCTGCTCTCCCTACATTGGGCGCACCCCATAGATTTATACAACTAACACACACACTAAGGCCTTAAGGCCGATTAGGACTCTCACGCACGTACATAATTAACGTATTCAACCTAGACTCTTTATGTTTTCCTGGAGAACTCACAAAAATATGAAGAGGTAGTGATGCATATGCATTCTTCCAGTTCTTGTACCCTAATTTAGTGAAGATATCATGACCAAAATTTTCATCTAAGAGTTGCTGCCTAAAAAGAAAGCAATAGAAGCAATAAGCAGCATCCTTCTTTACACTATATTCCAACCAGCCATGCCTCTTAAACCATATTTCATGAAAACTCCTAAAATCCTTTACATATTGTTTGCGAGGAAAATTGTGACAAAAAGGTTGAATCGGGCCCTTCAACAAATAAGCCCTTCTCACTTGATCTCTAATATCTGGATAAAATTCCTCAATTGATATACGAAGTGCTGGATCGGCAACAATATGAACATCCGAGTTAAAATCCTTAATACCTTTAGTTTCTTCCTATGGTTGTGGTTGTTGTGCTACTTGTGCATCTTCAACATTGCCAGCTTCAACTAGTAGTACCTGCTCTTCTGTAGCTGTGACAGTATTCCTGCTTGCACCGGCACTTGGGTTCGAGCCACTCGATGCAATGGTAAAATAGCTCTACAAATCTAGCAAATCAAGTAATTAACCAATCACAATCCAATGGAATTCCTAGGCAATAGCACAATATCTATTAGACACCATTAATTATACATCACACATTGTAATCGGAACCAATCAAATATGCATCACGGGAACCAAAACAACCCCTACTTGGCTACTTGGCTACTTGATAATCAACAGTTCAACACATTGTAACTGCTTAGTTTCTTACCCTTGCCTTTGGACTTGGACTTGGCATTTTGAGGAGCTATCCCGATTTCTAGCCACCGGACCCGACCGCCCACCTTGTCTCCTCTCCGCAAGCATGAAGAACTGAATGGCACAATTCACGCAAAGGAGAAGCAAATAAGCAATTCGAATCGTGCTCAGTGCTTAGTGGATCAAACAACAATGGAATTGGACCAATCACAAATCGCTCAGACTTTTCAGTTTTGAGCTTATCACATGTATTGCCCAGCCCAGTCTGCACTCTCCACTTCTGCAGTCTACTCTTCGATAGTCCGGCTCCCCGCTGGCCCGCTGCTTGCCAACACCACGCGCCACACGCGTTGTCTTGCCGCCAAGACGCTTGCCTTCCATACTGCTACCCTCGCCGCCCCATGGCCTGCGTGCCGCCCGCCCTTCGACTTGCGTCGCTGCACTCGGGCGCCGCCGCCTCTGTCGGCCTGCATCGCCCGCCCATGCGCCACCTTCGCCCCTGCCGGCTGCTCCCTGTGTCGCCTGCCCGCGCGCCGCCTATGTCAGAATTTGGGGGAACCGGCCAACCAGGGATTGGGGAATGGGGAAGCCGGGATTGGAGAAGACTGAAGATTGATTTGGTGCTGGCCTGGTGCAACTGCTTGCTGGGCCTTTTGTTTGGGTCTTTGGGTCGTGGCATGGTGCCAAGTATGCTGGGCTCGCCATGATGCGTGCGATCCACCGCACGCATGGCGAAGGGAACACAAAGATACCATGGCGTTCGAGATGGAGAGGAGGGGGGCGGGGGGTTACCGTCGGTGGCCACTTAGCCTTGCCCGATAGCTGGGTCCACGGAAACAACCATTGTTTCTAAAAAAAGAAGGTATATCGTTACATGCTTTTCATCAATTAGGAAAAGCGAAAGTATGCAGGAGGTAGGAGCTGCACATCCTGCACTACTTGGGTCACAAGGCGAGGGCCACTTTGGAACATGGGAATTGAGTAACACATGAAATAGGAAAAAAATAAGGAATAGGATGTCATACCTTGTTAAATTCTACAGGAATTAGAAACACATGAATGTGTAACAACTAACAAATGTTGTTTGGTTGGACCACAGGAAAAACACAGGAATTTTGGTGATTGGCATGGTTCTCCTAAGGTAAAGGAAAAAATTCCAAAAGGTTTGTGTGGATGCTTGTTTTCCTCCAAAATTCCTATAAAACTACATCATTCCATAAGAATTTCAAAGAAACTCTCGTGGGCTTTCGTTTGAATCAAACACCCCGCATAGGACTTTTTGAATGGATTTCTCCAAAATTCCTCTGTTTTTTCATCAACCCAAAGAGACCCTGAAACAGCACAATCCTCGGCCCAGTAACTTGGGATTCTCAAGTAGTTCAACCAGTAAAGACGGGCTGGGCTGAATGTTCTATATGGGTTTAAAACCTCACTCAACCAGTAAAGCTTTGGCAGGGCCCAAGCTCAACAGTACCTTTTCCTGTTTTCCCACTTGAAATCCTGTCTTGGAAGTTGGAACTGAATTCTTGTGTCGTTTGCCAACTGAAAGAACATGTGTACTTTTCAATTGATCAATCCCCTTTCCCTGTCAACTGTTTTACAGATTTTGACAAGTAATTCTGCAATTTGCTGTTTTTTTACTAACACCGTACTATATGATGATTAGCTTTTGTTTGGCATAGAAGCATATTATCTGTTGAATTCTAGGCTTGCTTATTTAATTGGCCAGTAGAGGGAACTAAAGGAAGAGGCATCATATCTTTCGCCAAGAAGGTAAATATATAATGCTAATGTACTACTACATCAAAAAGGTTTTGCCTAAAACAAACAACAAAGATGCGTGCTTAATTAGTTTAGTTAGATGCGGGCGGACTGCTTTGAGTGTTTGATCAGAAAATGCCATGTAAGTGCTTTTCATGGCTATCTATATATGCCTTTGCTTTATCAAAAGATGAATAAATCAAACTCGATCGATCAATAAGCCTTTCGTCCATCCCCCCCCCCCCCCGGTATTGATGAACCCGAACTAATTGTCAATGTGTACGTATGTCTCTGATTTCTTTACTACTATCACCCCCTGCTTCTTCTTTTTTTGATGCTTTTCCCCGATCTCTTCCTTTTCTATTCCCTCGAGGCACTTCTTTTACTGCATTTGATGCTGTTTTTAATTATTTTGGTTCTAATCATGAATACTATCTTTTGTGAGGCTTTTGGACCATGGGTAGAGACCAAGGTGACTTTTGACTGAAGGACCAGCAATCTATTTTGACCGAAAGAAAATTGCTGGCATGCATGCATATGCATATATACACTATTGAAATTCTTGCACTTGTCGTTTGCATTGAAATATGCAAATATACAGTTTTTTCTTGAGAACTTTTCACCTCCGTATGTACATCCACCCTCTGTTTGCATTCTGTGAAATCTGAGAAGCTGAGAGGCGAAGCTAGCATGTTGTTGTTTCTTTCTGACAGCCATGGAATTTGGCAGGTATGCATGCAGCACAAGAACACTGAAGCACAAGAGGACAATGAAGAGATGACAGATTCACAGAAATAGCTATTCCGGCCTCTCATGCTCAAGCCTTCAGATCAGTGAGTAGATAAAGATCGAGGAGGAAGGCCGTACACAGTTCCCGATTCTGTATCTCGTGGCACACCAGAGCCGGAGACCAACTGACCAAGGGCATAATGCATATTGCATAGTAGCAACTCACTCTGTATCTACGTACTGTGCTGCTTCTTTCTATAAGTGGACCTAAACCAGCGACAAGTGATTCCAATTGGCACACGTCAACCCAATCAAAGCAACCCTAGCCGCCATCAAACAAGCCCCTCTCTTCTCCTCCCTTTATCCTTGCCGCTGCCGGCGGCAGCCGCCGCCGGCGGTGGGCCTTTTTCTTCTCAGTGGTAGCGTCTGATCTACATCGCGCTGCCGACGCCCGATATCTATCCTCCGATTTCCGACGGTGTGGACTTTCATCGGGGTTGAATCTGGGGTCCTTCTCCGCTGGCTCGTCTTTGGGCGTGATCTGGGGTCCTTCTCCGCCGGCTTCTTTCGGCGGCGCAGCTTCTCGATAGTATGACGACGGAGGTGGTGCGGTGCAGATCCATATTTGGTGCAATTGGTAGAGATCGTGACGGCTCGGTGGCGATGGCTTGTGCGGCGCTTGGTTCCTCCCCAGTAGACGGTTGTTAACCGGCTGACACGTGGGCTGCAGTGGATGTCGTCTTCCTTTGGTGCCGACGATGGCTGGCCTTGGGGATGTTGTGGACGTCGTCTTGGCGATCTGGCCTTCATTGGTTGGATCCAGCGATGAGGTTGTGCTGTGGCATGGTCTTGGAGCGTTGGTACCTTCAATCCAAGGTGAAAACTCTTGATCTGGCCTTTGCTGATTGGATCCGGCAACAACGTCGACCTTAGCGGCGTTGCCTTCTTGAAGGCGTTGCTTTGGAGAACCGGTACCTGAGCTCCGGAGTGAAAACTCCTGATTTGACATTCGCTGGTTGGATCCGGCGACGACGACGTGAGTCGTATCCTTTCTTGGAGACGTCGTTACGGAGATTGGCTCATCATCACCTCTTTGCTACGCAGCCGCTGTTCGCATATGGACGGTCTCCTGGTTGGTCTCGGAGACGGGGTTAGGTGGTTTTTTTAGGCTAGCCTTTGCATGATAATTTGTTTGTCATTGTTGGCTTTTGGTCGTTTTTTGTTTTAAACTTTTAGTTGATGGTGGTGTAATGGCTGTGTGCATCCCTAGTTGGTGCAGAGGTCGGGAGTTGTACTTCCATTATCTAAAAAAGTGACTCCAATTATCGCGATATACATACACACCCGCACATGCATGAATACAGCTATAACAACCCAAATTTGGCTCTAATTAAAACTGCGTGAATTTCAAAAAACATTGGTTGCATTTCAAATTTCCCAAAGCTTTGTCTTGTAATTCAGAATTCTAAAACAATTTCCTTGCCTCAAAGAAAACGGATGTGCAAAAACCAAAAAATTTACTTATGTGCAACCCAAAAATATTCAAGACCTAGTATTGTAAAACCATTTCAAAATTTGAATTTAAATTCAAGTTCAACTAAGATTTGAATTGCAAATAACCTTTTTCTTTCCCTCTCTTCCCCTCAGGCCGAAACGACGAGCCAGCCTAGCCGTTGCCTCCTTCCTTTGCTTCCCCCTCTCTTCCCACAGCCCTAGCCAGCCCATGTCGTCACCCCTCCCCCTCTCCTTTTCTTTTCCCTCTGTGGCCCAGCGCAGCTAGCTCGCACAAGCGGCCGAGCCCAGTGCACCAACTAGCTCTCCCTCTCCCTCACGCGCTCTCACTGACCAGTGGGCCCTGGCCCCACCTGTCAGCGTGTAGGAGATCTTATGACCCACAAGGTGGTCGTAGAAGATCTTACGACCACAAGGTGGTCGCAGTACTGTAATCGGAACTAAAACCTTTCCGACTGCTGTTTCGTTTGACCAGAAAAAGACTTGGTCAAGAAGGTAATTTCGCTTGAGGTGTAAAGACAGACTCGGTTTTCTCAAGCAGACAAATTAAAGAATCTCAATCGACTCTCATAGACTTGTTTGTTGGAGCGGTTCCCGAAGAGGTGGCAACTGTTAAGGTGACACGTCTTTAACTTAAGTGTGCGGTTATAAAAACTTACCGTGGGTGAGACTTAGGTTTTTCACCTTTTCCCAAATCGCTTCCACTGTTCATCGAGTTCTTGCGTTCTCCGCCGCCAACCAAATTGTGCGCCTCCTTGAGACCTTTCCCAATCCAAATCTCTGTCCTTTGGGAAAGATGGCCGGAGCCGCTTCTTAGTGGGCCGAATCGGAGATGGATGCGACCAAGATGAAAGCTCTGGTCGCAGCCGAGAAAATCCCGAAGAGGGAGTTTGTCAAGTGGATTAAGGCTGCCGGGCAACATTGGCCATTGGGGGAGATTGAGCAGATTCCCATCTTCTAGGCGTACTGTGAGTGTGGCCTTCGATTGCCTGCTCACCCTTTCCTCACACTCGTACTCAAACACTTTGGGGTGGAGTTGGTGAACCTCGTTCCCAATTCCATCACGATGTTAGGCGTGTTCGTTTACTTATGCGAGGCCTACCTGGGGATTCTGGCCGACTTGGAGTTATTCCAGTACTTCTACGGGATGACCAGGTTGGCGGGAATTGCTTGTAGTTGTAGTCTGAAGCTCTACGACGAGAAGTCGAAGAAGTACATTCAGATGTTCACCCGGTCGTCATGGCCGAGATGGAAGAAGAGGTGGTTCTACTGGGAGACGACCAGTAAAGACAGCCTCTCTTTCACTGGGATTGGTGCCAAGAAGATTCCTTCCTGGGATTCGACTTCCAAAGATCTCGATCGAATCGTCCCTTTCATTCAAGCCATCAAAGACTTGAAGGAAGAGGGGCTCACCGGATGGCACGTGGTGAAGGATTTCATCATGTGCCGCATTAGCCCTCTGAAGAAGAGGGCTCATCCCATGTGGAGGTACTCGGGGCCGCAAGACCTGACTAGGGATTACGAGAAGGGTAAGTAAATTTCCAATCTTAGCATTTTTTTCTGTTGACTTCGAACTTGACTATTGAAAACTTACTTACTCCTGCAGATCTCTTACAAGCAAAAATTGACGCTCGAGTCAAGCTTATTTGTGAGAAATCTCTGCCACCCAATGTGGTGGCTCCTCAAATCCTGGTGGTCCTGTCCACAGAGGACAAGATGGAGTGCCTAAAGGTAATCAAGAGTTGGTTTTATCTTTAGGATCTTGTAGTCGTAGAAAAACTTACGACTGGGTACTAGTCGTAGGAGAACTTATGACCAGGAAATTGTCGTAGAAAAACTTACGAATAGATACTGGTCGTAGAAAGACTTACGATCAGAGGATCATCGTAGAAAAACTTACGATTTGACTCTGGTCGTAGAAAGACTTACGACCGCTCAGTAATATTTCTTTTTCTAACTTCTGCAAAAAGTAGGCATCGAAGACCGTCAAGACGACAAAGAGGTCGAACTGATAGTCGTCGGCGCGGTGGCGGATCAAATCGATGCTCCTTCGACCAAGAAGCGTCGGCTCATGAAAGTCACCGACAACGGAGGCGCAAGTTCAAGCTTTGCTGCTTCGACTAAGCCCTTTGCAAAATTTGCTACGGACATGGCCGTTGCAGAGGAGGCAAAGGCGATTGAAGCGAGTATCAGTGCTCTCGAAAAGGTGTGGTGGAATCGGGTTCAAGAGATTGATGAACTGAAGAACCCTACAAGCGTACTCTCCATGTTTGCTCGAACGAGCATTAACGTAAGTACTTGTCGTCCGACATTTATATATGGGGCTTTTCTCATTTCTCACTATCTTTCTTTATGCAGAGAGCACTAGAGCAAATTGTCACAGTCACAGAGTACAACCGACAACTTGTGAAGCTACGACAGGAGAAAGCAGAACTCTACGAGCAGGCAGAGAGATGGTAAGTAACTATTACTCGTAGCCGTTAATGTTTCGACCACTTGCACAGTGTTTATAGGCACTGGTCGTAGAAACACTTACGACCAGGGAATTGTCATAGAAATACTTACGACTAAGTACTAATCGTAGGAGAACTTACGACCAGAGGCTTGTCGTAGAAAAACTTACGACTAGGTACCGGTCATAGGAAGACTTACGACAGCTTGTTCTATGCTCATGTCTACTCTTCTCCTCTGTAGGTTCAAGAGCAACGAAAAGATCTTGGTTGATTCGCTCGACTATGAGAAAGCCAAGATGAAAAAGCTAAGCGAGGAGAACGAAGACCTTCTGAATAAGCTTCAGGAGGCAAACTATGCAATTCAAAAGTTGCAGGGACAAATAAACGGTAAGTGCTGAACTTAAAACTGCTTATGACCTTCTTTCCTTTTTCTAACTCTTATTCCTTTTCATAAAAAGAGTTCAAAATGGGAAGCTCAAAATCGAGGTCAAAGAAAAGACCCTGATTGTTCATGAGATTTCCCGTATCGCCAAAGAAAAAGACAAGGAGACCAAGTCGTGTGAAGAGCGGTATGCAAAGAGCAATGCCTCCCACGATGATGAAGTCAAGAAGTTAGATTCTCGACAGGCAGCTAAGCAAGTCTTTACCTGCGACCAGCTTTGTTTTCCTTTTGGGGTCATTGTAACATCCCAATTTTCAGAGCTTTTAAAAAATCTTTTAAATAAGTTGTAGTGGGAAAATTCACCATTTGGATTTATTTGATTTTAATTTAAAAGCTTAATATTGGACTTTGAGTAACAAAACAATTTAATATGATTAAAGTCAACATGAACAATGGTCAAAACTATTTTATTTGGATTCTATGAGCTTGGATATATTTTCTAGAATTTTCGGAATTTTTCCAAGTTCATTTGCTATTCTATTGCTTATTGAATTTACGCTATTTTCTTAAAATGAAAAAGGTAGTTAAATCTCCAAATAGTGAGTGGGCGAATCTCTCGCCCAACTCCTTTCCTGCGCCCGACCCACTCGCCCACTCTTTCCTCGCCGTTGGATCGGGACTAGGCGCTCGAGATCTCACTTGCGCGCGACCTCGCTCTCTCGGCGTGGGGCGGCTGCAGTCGTCGTCTTCGACGAGTCTCCTCCTCGCTTGGCCCGCGTCGCCATTGCACTTTCATGCTCCGTCGACAATATCGCAACTTGACCCGATTTTGTCGCGGATGATCGCTTCTAAAGCCCTATCCTCACGGACTCGTTCAAACAAAATTGAAATTGAAATTCGCCTCTATCTCCTTTATCTCCATGAGCCCTTCTCGGGTGGTTTCAACCTCATGGCAAGACGCGTCGCTCGAGGCCGCCTAGACCCTATAAGTAGCACCTCGAGGATCATCATTTCTTTCCAAAAACCCCAAACCAATTGCCCCTCTCGAGCCCTTGCGCCGAATCGGAGTTTTGGGCGCCGGTCACCGGAACCCTAAAACTCCGATCCTCTCGCCGTCGGTGACGCATTGCCTCCGGGGAGTGCACCGCTGCCTTCCTCGCCTTCAGAGCTACCCCGAGAAACCCTCGCCGTCACCGGAGCCACATCGGAGCGCCCGCCCGACAAAACCCGAAGCTCTTCGCCGCTTGAACCTCGCCGCCGGCCACCACCGTCACCCCCGACCACCCGGAGCCGCACCAGTAGGTTCGCAATAACGCCCTCTACCCTTTGGTACCACCCACCGCCACCAGATCGCCGCCGTTCGACGGGACCATTGGGTCAGTCTTGCCGCCGCCCTCATGCCGTCCACGTCCACCTCCGCTCGTCGCCATCGCCTCAAGTAGCGCAGCGTGGCGCCACGTGGTGTGCTGCGTCGGCGCAGCAGTATCGCAGGTCGCCGCCCAGCCAGCCCGATCCGAGGCTCGGTGGACTTGGTCCGCGTGGCCGTGCCAGCGACATGTGGGTCCCACATGTCGATTTTCTTTAT
This sequence comes from Phyllostachys edulis, assembly GCA_036346405.1. Taxonomy (NCBI): domain Eukaryota; kingdom Viridiplantae; phylum Streptophyta; class Magnoliopsida; order Poales; family Poaceae; genus Phyllostachys; species Phyllostachys edulis. Next base: position 6,808,492 of record CM070566.1, read on the forward strand.
TATTCCTTTTCCGAAATTCCTGAGTGACGTCATATCGATGTCATCTTGACATAATATTCTGATTTTTCTGTTAAGAAATAATTCGGAATTCGTAAAATCAATTTTAGGGTTTTCTTTAGATTGAAACTTTGAAACCCCATATCTTTTGCATCCTAACTCCAAATCAGCCCATTCAAATTTCTAAATTCATCTAAAATCAAGATCTACCTAATGGAGATTTTTAATTTTTTTTAGTTGTTTTGCCTCTGTTATTTATTTATTTTGTTTTTGTGCTTCGTTTGCGAGTAGACCTTGTATTTGTTGGAAGAGTTGAAGAAGAAGGAGCTTTCCAAGACCAGGACCAGATACCTAAACTTATTCCAAGGCAAGCTATACCCTTGACCATTTTGCTTCCAGTTTACAAAAGTATTTTAATTCAAATTCTGCATCTTAATTCAAGTATTTATTTAAATGTTTTGGGTGCGAGAGTTAATCCCAAATTGTTATGCCATCCTTGTGTAATTATTATGCCTGATCCTTTGTCACCCTAGTTACTATTAGTTGGTAAATATTGTAGCACCAACGTGGGTTGGTTAGCACGAGTAGATTGTAGCCATGCCGAATCACTTATTCATGTGAGGCGCAATTATTAATCGACTAAGTGAATATGCAATCTTAAATAATCTGTGTGTACTATGTGTCTTTGTGGCATGTGTTGCACGTAAATCAACTGGGTGGTAAAAGGATTTGGGTGAGGCAAGTGGTGGATCTTGTGTGAAATGGTGGAATCTGTGTGATCTGTGTGGACAATAATCTGTGTGATCTGTGTGAATAATAATCTGTGTGGTGTGTGGTTTAGTTGGCATGTGGAAGTCTTGCCTCGGTCAATTAAGGACCTCACCATGTGCGTCATTGAGGCTGAGCCCCTGTGCGACCACATATACTGTTTTGAGGCAGGCCTAGCATAGTAAGATAAGGTATCTGAAATGCTTTGTTATGATTAGTGCTAGCTACACTAATTGTATCTTGTGGGTAAAGTGTACAAACTCTGCGAGTGTAATTTAATCTATTGAATAGCGCGTCACGGTCATGGACAATGCTCGGGATATCACACTAGGGTAGATTTTATTAAAAGCGTGTGGGAAGGAGCTGTGTGGTTTGAATCATCGACTATGTGAATAAAATTGTCTAATTTGTGTGTGTCTTTGTGAAATCAAATGTTAAAATTATTGTTATCTATTTGTTTTACTGTTTTCAATCTATTACTAGTATTCAATTGCAAACTTGCATTTACGCAAAAGAACCACGAATGCCTTTCCCTTGTAAAATGCCGGCATGTGTATATATTGCATTTACGTGGTGTGGCTTGATGCGGTGTGTACTCACGCTTGTTTTGACGAATCAAGCGAAGAGGAGGAGTCTTCACCGACTTTCGAGGGCGAGTTTATCGAAGGTGCACGATCGCGAGTCTTGATCGATCGGTTACTGTGGTGAATCGATGGGGTGCCGCTACCGCTTTTGTTTCATTGCTTTAATTCTCTGTTAGCCTGCGTGGCTTGAATAAATGTAAACTTCGACCTTAAGGTCAAAACCATTAGTTATTAATCAAAGTTATTCGTTTATGCTATTATTAAGCTTGTATGGATCGATTTCCACCTTTGTTACCCTTGTGTGCACTAAGCGTGATCTGGGCTAGTCGTTGAACCTGAAGGGTCTGAATGTAATTTGGGTCCCGACGAAGTGGTATCGAGCCATCTTGTTGTAGGTCTAGACCTTAGTTAGATCGGCCGTTTAAATGTCCAAACTATTTTCTAAAAGAAAATTTATCTGCAAGACTAAATTGATTGCTTAACTCCTCTCATATCTCTCTCGACTCATCTCTTGCTATAATCTCTCCTCTTTTCCTTTGTTTAAAACTTGGTTCTTACCTTTTATGCGCTGGACAGATCCGTACCTTGAGACCTTGGAGATTGCAGCGGAGGACTTGCCGCCGAGCTTTGGAAGGCTGCCGCAGACTCGGAGGCTTTGATTGCCGATGTCTGAGTGGCGGTGAGTACATAGTCAGCGGACGGGATCGTGGTATAGTCTGCCGCTGACGGTCTCGCCGAAGGAACACTAGAGGCGGCTAGCCTTTGGATGTCTCGGTCGGGAGGATCACCTTCACGCAAGGAATCCATGAGTCGTCACGTTTGGCCATACTCCGAGTCCGCCACATCTACGCGAAGAAGCGCAACACTGCTTGTTATCGCTACCATCGAGGCGCCGGGGAAGATATCTGCGGCGCTTTCCGTCTCACGCACGGGAAGGCAATGCCTCAATGGTGCATCTAGCACGATTCGCGGTTGCTTTCGGGAGGAGTCGTGGAGATGGCCGCCACCGAGCCGAGGTCGCCTATCGAACTGGGAAGAAGCCGAGAGAGGATCGCCGTCTTAGAGCAAGCTCTCTACGGTCAACATGAGGTCGAGGATGATCAAGAGGAAGATTCGGAAGGACGAAGAGGATCGAGGAGATTAGGAGAATCCAGCGAGAGGTTACCTGACTTGGAGGACCAGCAGAGCTGCCTGACCAGAGGAGCCATTTGTACTGCACTCCAAAGACACTGCTCGGTGCACCGATCCGGGACATCGAACCGATTCGCGAGGATGCCCGCTCACTTCAGAGTCTACACCAGGCAGGAGCGTCGCCGTGGCTTTGGAGGCTTTCTCGAGTAGTAGTTCGTTTAAGTTCTAGTTTAGTCAGGCTTAGCCAGTTTCCCTTTTCAGAGTCGCCCTTTAGGCGGTAGCTTGTGTGCTTAGGTTCGCTCTATTTTCTTGTGTGCAAGTATGAGCTGCAAAGGCCCTTAGGCATTTGTTGCAGCCATGCTAGTAAGCTATTAATAAAAGGTTATTGCATTCGAGTTTCTTGAGCTGTGTTTGTTGGGTTTAATCTATTCCCTGTCTAGTTCTAACCTCATCTCGTGCTTGCTACCTTCTCTAACCTATGGAACTTCACAGATGGTTCGAGACTCGTCCCACTTCTTTGCAAGTGGATCCAGCACCAAAGACCGATGATAATCAAACCCCCGCAGGGACAGTGCCACCCAAGCACCACCCCTTGACTTGAAGAACTTTGGAGCCTTTATGGCAGCACAAACTCAGATGATGTATACAATGATGAACCAGATGCAAGCCATGAACAACAATAACAGCAACAATCGTCAGGGAGGAGGCCCTATCACTCGGGGTTATCGGGGACCATCAAGTTGGCTGAATTCATGAGGACTCGTCCGCCAACTTTCTCTGGACATGTCTCACCAAGAGAAGGCGATGATTGGCCAGCGTGATTGAGAGGAAGCTGCGATCACCCAATGCGGCGATCACGAGAAGGTGTTATATGCCACTCATCGGATGGAGGGCATAGCCGCGAATGGTGGGAGAACCTGCTTGGCGCATGAGGCACCGCATGAGAATATCACATGGGAGGAATTCTCATGACCTTTCGCCAATATCATGTACTGAAGGCATTATGGATCGAAGAAGGATGAGTTCGCGTTCTCAAGCAAGGGGTATGTCGTTGTTGACTACCTAAATAAGTTTTCTCAACTAGCTCGCTATGCTCAGGAGGATGTCGTTCTTGACAGTCTCGCGAACCGCTTCTTGAAGGGTTTGAACTTCGGGACTACAAGTCAATCGCTTGCCCACACCTTCCGGATTTTCGAGAGTTGATTAACAAGGTGTTGGTCATGGAGGACAAACGCAAGGAGCTGGAAGATCACATAGCGTAGGATGATTCAGCGAGGAAGCCACCGGCCGCAGCAATGAGAGGGCAAGAGTAGTGCCACAAGCAGTTTACTCGTTTCGGCCCGCGAGTTCGTTCAGAACACCTACACCGCCCTCAGCACCTCGTCCTTTTGTTCAGAATCCTCGCAACCCTACACCAGTCAACCCCACCCCCGGGAACGACAATCGGCAGAATGAACCAAGAGTATGTTACCATTGCCGTCAACGGGGCATTTTGCTGTCGGTGTCCTCGAAGGAGCTATCACTCGGTCGCTTCAACCTTGGAGCAACACCGCCAAGACCCGGTCGAGAACAACCAAAGAGTTTCTCGGGAACCAATCAACCAGAGGAACGCCTCGATCGATGGTTAGAGGTCGTGTTAACCCGTCACTTTGGAAGGAGCCCAGAAGCACCGGGCGTTGTATTGGGTAAGTTCTTAGTAAATTCGATTACTGCATCCGATTACATTTGATTACGAGCTTCGCATTCGTTTGTTTCGAAATTTTGCAACTAAGAATAAGTTGGAAGTTATGCCTCTTAAGCGTACTCTGTTAGTCCGATCGCTTGGAGCGAGCTAAGTTCTATCTGAGTTGTTTAGGGGCTAAGTTGCTCATAGTGGAGTTGAGTTTCTAGCTAACCTAGTTATTCTAGACACCCAAACCATAGATGTCATCCTTGGCATGGATTGGTTAACCAAGCACAAAGTCGTGCTAGATTGTGGCCGAAGAGCCGTTACAATCGAGGATACCAAAGGAAACAAAGTGGAGTTTCTAGCTACCGCAGTGCGTAATGGACATCTGCTAGTCAATAGCCTGAAGATCGTCACCTTGGAAGATGTGCCCGTCGTCAAAGAATATCCAGATGTGTTCCTAGAAGAATTACCAGGAATGCCACCGGATCGTGACATCGAGTTTGTCATCGATCTAGTGCGAGAACGACCCTATCTCGAAGAGACCCTCTAGGATGCCGGTCGATGAGTTGGTGGAGATGAAGAAGCAAATAGAAGAACTTTTGGAGAAAGGTTTTGTGAGACCTAGTTAAATGCGCCATGGGGAGCGCCAGTTTTGTTCGTCAAAAGAAGGATGGAAGCATGCGAATGTGCATCGACTACCGGTCTCTTAATGAAGTCACTATCAAGAATAAGTACCCATTGCCCGGATAGATGATCTGTTTGACCGGATGAAAGGAGCCGAGTGTTCTCGAAGATCGTCTGCGATCGAGGTTACCATCGATTGAAGATTTGTCCCAAGGATGTACCTAAGACCGCTTTCTCAACACGCAGTGCGGGCATTATGAGTTCTTAGTCATGTCCTTTGGTTTGACTAATGCCCTGCCTACTTCATGAACATGATGAATAAGGTATTCATGGAATATTTGGACAAGTTTGTAGTTGTATTCATCGATGATATTTTGGTTTACTCCAAGTCGGAAGAAGAACATCTTGAGCATTTGAGATTAATCCTAGAGAAACTTCGAGAGCATCGGTTGTATGCTAAGTTTAGTAAGTGTGATTTACGGAAAAAGGAAGTGGATTTTCTTGGTCATGTGATGGCAATTTGCGGGAGTGTGATTGACCCTAGTAAGGTTAAAGCGATATTACATTGGGAGCAGACCCAAACCTGTCACTCAAATTCGCGATTTCTTGGGATTAGCGAGGATATTATCGCCGTTTCATTGAAGGATTCTCATCGATTGCTAAACCTCTTACACAATTGTTGAAGAAAGAAAAAAGTTTACTTGGACCCGACTTGTGAAGAAAGTTTTCAAGAATTGAAGAAGCGTTTGACTTGACCCTGTCTTGATTTTGCCGATATTCGCAAGGATTTTGATATCTATTGTGATGCTTGGCGTCAAGGATTAGGATGTGTCCCGATGCAAGAGGAAGAGGCGTAAGCTCGCTATCGTCAAGGCGATTAAGGCCTTATGAAGAATTATCCTACCCATGATGCGGAATTAGCTGCGATAGTGCATGCTTTGAAGATTTGGCGTCATTACCTCATCGATGTCATTGCGAGATATACACGGATCATAAGAGCTTGAAATACATTTTACTCGGTCGGATCTGAATATGAGCAGAGAAGATGGCTAGAATTGATAAAGGATTATAATCTTGGAATCCATTACCATCTGGTAAAGCCAATGTCGATTCCGATGCTTTGAGCCGTAAGAGCCACTGCAATGCTTTGGAAGTGGAAGAGCCTTGTGCAGAACTTCAAGAGGAATTCCAGAAGCTAAGACTAGAAGTAGTATCGGAGGGATTTGTAGCCAATCTGGAAGTGCAGTCTACTTTGGAGAAGCAGATTCGCGAGGCTCAGCCTAAAGATTCAGAATTCTCCGACATCAAGAAGAAGATGACAGAAGGGAAGTTCAAGGACTTCACAGTGGATGATCAGGACATACTGTGGATCAATGGACGTATCTGTGTTCCAGATATTGATGGATTGAGACAGCTAATTCTGAAGGAGGCCCATGACTCAAAGTATTCGATTCACCACGGTAGTACTAAGATGTATCGGGATGTTAAGAATAAGTTTTGGTGGCGAATTTGAAGCGGGACGTCGCGAGTTCGTTGCCTTGTGCGGCGTGTGTCGAAAGTCAAAGCGAGAACATCGAGGTCAGCGGTCTGCTGCAACCCTTGAAGATTCAGAGTGGAAGTGGGAAGAAATCGGAATGGATTTCATTACGGTTTACCCAAGACTCAATCCGGTTATGATTCGATTTGGGTAATAGTGGATCGTCGACTAAAGTTGCCCATTTCTTGCCAGTCAAGACCACGTACTCAGGAGATCGTCTAGCAGAGCTATATATGTCAAAGGTTGTCAGTTTGCATGGGGTACCTAAGAAGATAGTGTCAGTTCGAGGATCTCAGTTCACCTCCCGATTTTGGCAAAGTTTACACGAAGCCCTAGGGACTCACACGAATTTCGATCTGCGTATCATCCTCGAGACAGATGGACAGGTGAAAGGGTTAATCGATATTGGAGGATATGTTGAGAGCATGTGCGCTAGCAAATGCTACCGTTAGGATAAGAGTTTACCATATGCGAAATTCTCGTACAACAACAGTTATCAAGCTAGTCTGCCAAATGTCACCATTTGAAGCTTTGTATGGTCGTGCCTGTAGAACCCCGTTAAATTGGACAGAAACAGCTGAACGTACAATCTTTGGTCCAGATATTATTCAAGAAGCAGAAGAGCAAGTGTCCATGATCAGAGAGAGGCTAAAGATAGCTCAGTCGAGGCAGAAGAGTTATGCCGACAATCGTCGTCGTGATCTCAGTTTTGAGCCAGAGGACTTTGTGTATCTTCGAGTTACGCCCCTCAGAGGTGTGAAAAGGTTCCATGCCAAAGGGAAACTCGCCCCTCGGTATGTTGGTCCGTTCAAGATTTTGGATCGTCGTGGAGAAGTAGCTTATCAGTTGGAGCTGCCGCAATCGCTAGCAGGAGTACACGATGTCTTTCACGTCTCACAGCTGAAGAAGTGTCTTCGTGTGCCAGAAGAACAAGCCCCGTTGGAGTCAATTGAACTGAAGGAAGACCTCACCTACAAAAGCGGCGGTCAAGATTACGGATGTCGCGAGCGTCGGACCGAAGCAAGGCGGTTCGTTTTTGCAAAGTGCGATGGAGCCACCACTCGAAGGTGAAGCAACGTGGGAGCATGAAGAAGAGTTAAAAGCCGAGTTCCCCGACCTTTTCTCGATTAGCACGAATCTCGGGTCGAGATTCCTTTAAGGGGGAGGTTTGTAACATCCCAATTTTGAGCTTTTAAAAATCTTTTAAATAAGTTGTAGTGGGAAAATTCACCATTTGGATTTATTTGATTTTAATTTAAAAGCTTAATATTGGACTTTGAGTAACAAAACAATTTAATATGATTAAAGTCAACATGAACAATGGTCAAAACTATTTTATTTGGATTCTATGAGCTTGGATATATTTTCTAGAATTTTCTGGAATTTTTCCAAGTTCATTTGCTATTTTCTATTGCTTATTCGAATTTCTTCTATTTTCTTAAAATGAAAAAGGTAGTTAAATCTCCAAATAGTGACTGGGCCGAATCTCTCTGGCCCAACTCCTTTCCCGCGCGCCAGCCCACTCGGCCCACTCTTTCCTCGCCGTTGGATCAGGACTAGACGCTCAGATCTCCGCCCGCACGCGCACCTCGCTCTCTCTCTGACGCGTGGGGCCGCTGCAGGGTCGTCGTCTCCGACAGTCTCCTCCTCTCATGAAAGCACCGCGTCGCCATTGCGCTGTCATGGCTCCGTCCAAACAATATCGCAACCGGCCCCGATTTTGTCGCGGATGATCGCTTCTAGAAGCCCTATCCTCCCGGACTCGTTCAAACAAAATTGAAATTGAAATTCGCCTCTATCTCCTTTATCTCCATGAGCCCTTCTCGGGTGGTTTCAACCTCCTTGGCAAGACGCGTCGCTCGAGGCCGCCTAGACCCTATAAGTAGCACCTCGAGGATCGCCGCACCCTTTCCAAAACCCCAAACCAATTGCCCTCTCGAGCCCTTGCTGCCTTGATCGGAGTTTTGGGCGCCGGTCACCGAACCCTAAAACTCCGATCCTCTCGCCGTCGGTGGCGCATTGCCTCCGGGGAGTGCACCGCTACCTTCCTCGCCTTCAGAGCTACCCCCGAGAAACCCTCGCCGTCACCGGAGCCACATCGGAGCGCCCGCCCGACAAAACCCGAAGCTCTTCGCCGCTTGAACCTCGTCGCCGGCCACCACCGTCACCCCGACCACCGGAGCCGCACCAGTAGGCTCGCAATAACGCCCTCTACCCTTTGGTACCACCCACCGCCACTAGATCGCCGCCGTTCGCCGGGACCATTGGGTCCAGTGCGCCGCCGCCCTTGCCGCCGTCCACGTCACCCTCCACCTCGTCGCCATCGCCTCAGCGTGGCACGCGCGTGGCGACCACGTGGGTGCAGCGTCGGCGCCACGCGAGCATGCAGCGCCGGCCAGCCAGCCCGATCCAGAGGCTCGGTGGACTTGGTCCTTGTGGCCGTGCCAGCGACATGTGGGTCCCACATGTCGATTTTCTTTATTATTCCTTTTCCGAAATTCCTGGGCTGACGTCATCGATGTCATCTTGACGCAATATTCTGATTTTTACATTAAGAAATAATTCGGAATTCGAGAAAATCAATTTTAGGGTTTTCTTTAGATTGAAACTTTGAAACCCCATATCTTTTGCATCCTAACTCCAAATCAGCCCATTCAAATTTCTAAATTCATCTAAAATCAAGATCTACCTAATGGAGATTTTTAATTTTTTTTAGTTGTTTTGCCTCTGTTATTTATTTATTTTGTTTTTGTGCTTCGTTTGCGAGTAGACCTTGTATTTGTTGGAAGAGTTGAAGAAGAAGGAGCTTTCCAAGACCAGGACCAGTACCTAAACTTATTCCAAGGCAAGCTATACCCTTGACCATTTTGCTTCCCAGTTTTACAAAAGTATTTTAATTCAAATTACTGCATCTTAATTCAAGTATTTATTTAAATGTTTTGGGTGCGAGAGTTAATCCCAAATTGTTATGCCATCCTTGTGTAATTATTATGCCTGATCCTTTGTCACCCTAGTTACTATTAGTTGGTAAATATTGTAGCACCAACGTGGGTTGGTTAGCACGAGTAGATTGCTTAGCCATGCCCCGAATCACTTATTCATGTGAGGCGCAATTATTAATCGACTAAGTGAATATGCAATCTTAAATAATCTGTGTGTACTATGTGTCTTTGTGGCATGTGTTGCACGTAAATCAAGCTGGGTGGTAAAAGGATTTGGGTGAGGCAAGTGGTGGATCTTGTGTGAAATGGTGGAATCTGTGTGATCTGTGTGGACAATAATCTGTGTGATCTGTGTGAATAATAATCGTGTGGTTTGTGTGGTTTAGTTGGCATGTGGAAGTCTTGCCTCGGTCAATTAAGGACCTCACCATGTGCGTCATTGAACCGAGCCCTGCATGCGACCACATATACTGTTTTGAGGCAGGCCTAGCATAGTAAGATAAGGTATCTGAAATGCTTTGTTATGATTAGTGCTAGCTACACTAATTGTATCTTGTGGGTAAAGTGTACAAACTCTGCGAGTGTAATTTAATCTATTGAATAGCAGCGTCACGGTCATGGACAATGCTCGGGGATATCACACTAGGGTAGATTTTATTAAAGCGTGTGGGAAGGGAGTGTGTGGTTTGAATCATCGACTATGTGAATAAAATTGTCTAGAATTTGTGTGTGTCTTTGTGAAATCAAATGTTAAAATTATTGTTATCTATTTGTTTTACTGTTTTCAATCTATTACTAGTATTCAATTGCAAACTTGCATTTACGCAAAAGAACCACGAATGCCTTTCCTTGTAAAATGCCGGCATGTGTATATATTGCATTTACGTGGTGTGGCTTATGAGCACGGTGTGTACTCACGCTTGTTTTGATGAATCAAGCGTAAGAGGAGGAGTCTTCACCGACTTTCGAGGGCGAGTTTATCGAAGGTGCACGATCGCGAGTCTTGATCGATCGGTTGCTGTGGTGAATCGATGGGGTGCCGCTTCGCTTTTGTTTCATTGCTTTAATTCTCTGTTAGCCTGCGTGGCTTGAATAAATGTAAACTTCGACCTTAAGGTCAAAACCATTAGTTATTAATCAAAGTTATTCGTTTATGCTATTATTAAGCTTGTATGGATCGATTTCCACCTTTGTTACCCTTTGTGTGCACTAAGCGTGATCTGGGCTAGTCGTTGAACCTGAAGGTCTGAATGTAATTTCGGGTCCCGACAGTCATTGTATCTGACTAGTCTTATTCTTTTCAGAACAAGCAGTCAAAATAAAACAACTCCGTGAGACTTCGACTCGTAATCAGGAGGAGATGAAATCGGTGAAGATCAACCTTCAGGACAACATTTCTCTTCTGAACAATGTACTCAGTGGGCTATGTGCTGAGGAGGTCACTCCTCGTGAAGACAAGATGATTGCTCAGACGAGTACCATTGGAGAACAAGTCGCGACTTTGCAAGAGTTGGTGACTATTTTGAAGACCAACCAAGCTGATTCGATAAAGGAGGTGGTCGAAAATGCAATAAGTTTTGTTCTGGCAAAACTTAAAACTCATGACCCCAATCTTAATCTGCAACTAATCAAAGCCGACTTCGACTGCTCTAAAACAGAAGTGGAGCGGTTGATGGGATATATGCAGTCAATCAGCAAGGAAGTCACGAAGGAGATGCAAATAGGATCTCCCTCGTCAGAGTAGTTTGTACTTGAAACTTGTAAAGACAAGTTTTTGTTGTTGATATATATAATCATTTCTTCCTGTAAATCATCTTGTCGAGTAGTTAGTAACTCATAAGATAATGAATGGAAAAAGCGATTAAGACTAAGAATTGAAGTCATATTAATAACTTTATTCTAGCCCCTGACTATTTGCTTAGTTTATTTAGATAAACTAAGTAAATAGTGTGAAATGGGTTTTATTTAAAAAGAGAGAGGTTTAGCTAACTTATAGTTTTCGATTACGATTATCATGCACTGGTCACAAGAGTAGGAACGAGTCGATACTAGGAAGTTCCTTCTAGTGGGCAGGACCACGTGCAGAAAGGAAATGATTCGACTAGATAATGTTACCTTCTTCAACTAGGTTAATCAAATCAAGAATGACAACTTGAGTTAGACAAATGTTTGGAGTAATTTAAAAATTCGTTCGACCTATTCCAGTGCACTCGGTAGGTTCGCACTAGTAGCAAGAGTTAGAAATAGGACGATGCTAGGAAGTTCCTTCTAGTGGGCAAGACCATGTGCAGAGAGGAAAGATTTCGACTAGGTGTTGTGTCTTCCTCCGACTAGTTGAAACGAAACGAGTTTACCAAAAGTAGTCGAGCAAATTTCAAAAGTGTACTCTGCTTAGTGTATTTTTCAAAAACGAATGAAAAAATAAACTAAGGTACTAAGAGTCGGCTTTGTAAATTTTTCGACCATGTGTATTGAACCTGAGTTCTTTTGTGTTGGCAGCAAAAAGGGAGGAACGAGTCGACTCTAGGAAGTTCCTTCTAGTGGGCAGGACCACGTGCAGAAAGGAAATGCTTTGACTAGGTGATGCCACCATCCTTTCAACCAGTGTAAAGAAAGTTTGGGTACTTATCATAGAAGAACTTACGACCAGGTACTGGTCGAAAAATTATCAAAGCGCTACTCAAAGTAAGACAATAAAGATAGAAAAAACCCGATACTTTATTGTAGGGTTGGTCGGCTACACATAAAATTTGCGTAACTGGTCGATGTTCCAAGAATTAGAGAGAATTCGACCGTCTTCCATTGCTAGTTGTACCGAACCTGGTTGCGTAACTTCAACCGCTGTGTAAGGACCTTCCCGCTTAGGAGAAAGCTTGTTTCGATTAGACTGGGATTGAATTTTCTTCAATACCACGTCACCTACAGTAAGGCTGTGAGGTTGGACCTTACAATCGTAGTATTTGCGCAGGGCTTGCTGGTAGACTGCTGAACGGATTAAGGCTTGATTTCTCTTCTATTCGAGCGGGTTGATGTCATCCGCTCGAAGTTATTCCTGGATTGACTCATTGAAAGTTTCGACCCTTGTTGACCTGATCTTTAGTTTTGGTGGAAGCATGGCTTCGACACCGAAAATTAGGAAAAATATGTTTCACCTGTAGTCCGACTAGCAGTCGTACGAATTGTCCATAATACTGAGGGTAATTCTTGTACCCAAGCCCCTCGAGCGCTTGACAAGCTGGTCGATGACTCGAGTTTTGATTCCCTGCATTATTTGGTCATTCGCTCTTTCGACTGCTCCATTGCTTTGAGGATGTGCAACAGAGGCGTAAAACAGTTTGGTACCCAACTAGTCGTAAAATTCCTGGAATTTTGCACTTGAAAATTGCTTACCATTATCTGTGATTATTCGACGTGGGACGCCAAATCGAGTAATTACGCTTCTCATCATGAACCGTTTTGCTGCTTCCGTTGTTATCCCAGTCACAGGTTCGGCTTCGATCCACTTTGTGAACGTATCAATAGCCACAAAAAGGTACTCGAAGCCCCTGGAGCTTTTGGGAACGGTCCTAGGATATCGAGACCCCAGATCGCAAAAGGCCAAGACAGAGAAATTGTTTGTAATGCCTGAGCCGGTTGGTATATTTGCCTGCTATGAAACTGACATTGTACACACTTCTTAACCAGCTCTTTGGCATCATAGAGGGCTGTTGGCCAGTAGAAACCTTGTTGAAAGGCCTTTTTGACCAGCGTTTTGTAGGAAGCATGAGTTCCACAGATACCCCCATGTATGTTGTGAAGGGGGTTTAGTCCTTATCTCTGCGATATGCATCGCATGAGTACCCCTTGAGTACCTCGTTTATAGAGGACTCCTTCGACCAAAGTATACATTTTGGCCTTTCGGGATAAGTGATCTACCTCAAGATCATCATCGGGTATGGTACCTGTCTGAAGATACTCGTAGATGGGATTCATCCAGGTATCCTCGTATTCTAGAGAGGTTGTCTCAATAGGAGTTGTCTCTGGTGTGTCGATCAGAGACGGCTTTCGGAGCTGCTCCAAGAAAACTCTTTTTGGTACTTGCGATCGGGAAGAAGCCATTCGAGCAAGCTGGTCCGCGAGGAAATTATACTTTCAAGGGATAAATTATACCTCAAAACCAAAAAAATGCTTTTCAAGCTTTCGAACTTCCGATAAGTACCGAGACATGGTCAGATTAGAGCACTGGTACTCTTTTTCAACCTGATTCATGACTAGTTGAGAGTCTCCTCTCACGAGTAATCATCGAATCGCGAGTGCTTTCGCAGCTTGTATGCCAGCCAACAATCCTTCGTATTCTGCCACGTTGTTAGTGGCCTGAAAGTTTAATTGAATGGCATACTTTAAGGTCTCTCCGGTAGGAGATTCCAGGACCACCCCAGCCCCCGAGCCACTTAAAGTAAGCGACCCGTCAAAGTACATCGTCCGTTGGTCGTGGATATCATACTGGGGATCTTAAACAGGTTCAGGATTTGTCCATTCGGCGACAAAGTCTGCCAAGATCTGGGATTTAATGGCCGTTCGGGACACGAAATAGAGGTCGTACTCCCCAAGTTCTACTGACCATTTTGCCATGCATCCCGCTGCTTCCCTGTTCTGAAGGATCACTCTTAAGGGAAACTCAGACGGCACAATTATCTTGTGCGCCTGAAAATAATGCCACAGTTTCCTCAAAGACATGAGGAGGACATATCGAAGTTTTTGGATCTGAGGGTAACGCTCCTTAGGCCCGTGCAAAACTTCACTTACGTAGTAAACTGGCTGTTGGACGTTTTCACATTCTACGACCAGTACTGCGTTCACTGCCTGTGGCGTGGCAGCTAGATAAATTAAGAGCGTCTCTTTTGGTTTCAGAGAAACTAAAATAGGAGCACTCGTAAGGTACCTCTTGACATCCTCAAAGGAAGTGCTTGCCTCTTCTGACCACTCAAAACCCTCGTACTTCCTTAGAAGTTTGAAAAAATGTAGTCCTTTTTCTCTCAGTCGTGCTATGAAACGACTTAAAGCTGCTATGCACCCTGTGAGTTTATGGACTTCGTTCTTCGTGGTCGGAGGGCGCATTTTCATGATGGCCTTTATCTTTTCGGGATTTGCTTCGATTCCTTGTGCAGAGACAAGGAATCCAAGCAATTTTCCTGAAGAGACTCCAAACACACACTTCTTAGGATTGAGTTTCAGGTGGTGTTTTTTGAGGTTGTCGAATGTTTCTTGCAAGTCGGAAATATGATTAAGTCGCTTCATGTTTTTTATGACTAGATCGTCAACATAGGCTTCCAAATTTTGGCCTAGCTGAGGTGAAAAGTCGATTGCATCAAGCGTTGAAAAGAAGTGCCAGCATTTTTAGACCAAATGGCATTTTGACATAACAAAATATTCTAAATGGAGTAATGAATGTGGCCTTTTCTTCATCTTCTAGACACATATTAATCTGATGGTAGCCAGAATATGCATCTAGAAAACTTAATGTTTCACAACCAGCAGTAGAATCAACCAACTGATTGATACAGGGTAAAGGGAAATCATCTTTTAGACAAGCTTTATTAAGATCAGTGAAGTCTACACACATTCGCCACTTGCCGTTAGACTTCCTGACCATTACAGGGTTGGCCAACCACTCTGGGTGGTCGACTTTTCTTATAAAGCCTGCTTTAAGTAACTTGTCCAATTCTGATCTTATAGCATCTCGTCGATCAGGGGCAAATCTCTGTAATTTTTATTTTACGGGTACTTTGTCAGGCCGTAGAGCTAGCCTGTGCTCGATCACTTCCTTGGGGACTCCGGGTATGTCGGATGCTTGCCATACAAAGACTTCTCGTTTCCTAGAGGAAAGTGATGAGGGTGTCTTCCTATTTGGGGTCGGAAGTATCCCCGATGCGAACAGTCTTCGAGGGCTCCTCTGGATTCAGAGGAACCTCCTTGATCTGGTCGTTTAGCTTAGGTGCAGCTTTAGGCTTCGACTGCTTGGTCGAAGGCCGTCCTTTGTTTTCTTCTCGAGCTGGTATCTGGCCAACCATCTTGAGGGATCGACGGTCACACATATGCGTCATCTTCTTATCACAGTGAATTGTGATTACTCCTTTGGGACCTGGTATCTTAAGACATTGATACCCGTAATGAGTAGCCATTAAGAATTTAGCCAAAGTTGGTCATCCGAGTATGGCGTTGTATGTCGTATCAAAATTGACCACATCAAATGAGATCTTCTCTGTCCTGAAATTACTTAGAGAACCAAATGTTAAAGGAAGAGAAACTTGGCCAATAGGTTTGGTCGAAGACCCTGGTACAATACCATGAAAAGAGTATCATACCGGTCTTACCTTGGTCCTGAGTACTTGCATTTCATCCAGGGTACTCGTAAACAAGATGTTTAACGAGCTGCCACCATCAACCAACACTCGATTTACTCGACAATTGTTGATGGTGGGTTCGACCACGATCGAAAAATGACCTGGTCGAATGGAAGGGATCGGGCAGTCACTCTTCTCGAAGGAGATGGTGACTTCCGACCACTTCGGCAACTTATTGACAAGAGGAGGGTCAATGGAGTTTACCTCACGTTCGACAGCCTTAAGCTGTCGTTTTGACTCGTATGCCGATGATCCCCCATAGATATGCTCGATAGTATGCTCGGTATCTTGGAGTGGCATCTTCTCGTTGTCGTCTGACTGCGTACGACCACTGGCTTGCCATACCTCTTCGAGGGTAGGAAGTGGTCCTTTGCCGTTGTAGTAGTCCTCGAGTTTTCGTTGGAAAACTCGGCAGTTGCGAAGATCATGTCCTTACTTTTTATGGAAAGGACACCTCCTAGGCTTGTCGTTCTTCCGCTTAGGGCGCTTACCTTTGCCTCGATCAAGATATTGTTTGGAACTTCGTGGCTCCTTGTCGCTTACGGCCAAGACCTCCTTAGAACTGCTGGTTTGAGGTTTTTGACCCTTTGCTTTATTCTTGGATTTATTGGCCTTTTTATCCTTCTTGCTACTTCTGCCTGCTTCTTGGAGATTCTTGTCGTCTCGATCGATAATTTTGTTCCACTCGACTGCTTCTGCAGCAGTCACGTATCGATCGGCTATCTCGAAGAGTTCAGCGACAGTAGCCGGAGGATTTAAAGCGATGTCTTCTGTAATTCCACTATTGTGGACTCCCTGCTTAAAGACTCTGATAGCAGATGAGTCAGAAACATCAGGAATTGAATTTTGAACCTGACTGAAATGCCTGATGAATTGGCGTAAGGTCTTGTGGTTGTTTTGTTTTATCCCGTGCAGATTGTCCTCTTTTCCAGGGTGTTGGTAGGTACCCTAAAAGTTGGCCAGCAGAAGGTCACAGAGGTGTTTCCATGAGTAGATCAACTCAAGTGGTTGGTTTAGCAACTACAATCGAGTAGACCCTTCGAGCACAGTCGGAAGGTAATTCGCCATGACGCGCTCTCCTACTCCTGCTGCTTGGACAGCGGTTGTGTAGATTTAGAGGAACTCGATGGGGTTCTGAGACCCATCGAACTTCTCCATGTTCATTGGTTGGAACCACAGTGGCCAGCGAACTGTTCGGAGGTCAGGCGAGAATGCCCTACATCCGATAATCACATCGTAATGCATCCTTTGCAGGAAAGAAGGGTTGATGCCATCAGGTGATCATACACGATGATACCTGGTAGTGGGTGAACGCAACTTATGATAAGTCTCGGCTCTACGAGGGTAATACTCCTTGTATTTTGTCTGCTGTTGCAGACCTTTCTGTTGGAGTGGTGAACGATCACCTCTCCTGGGAGCTTGTTGATC
Organism: Phyllostachys edulis; assembly: GCA_036346405.1. Taxonomy (NCBI): domain Eukaryota; kingdom Viridiplantae; phylum Streptophyta; class Magnoliopsida; order Poales; family Poaceae; genus Phyllostachys; species Phyllostachys edulis. Next base: position 6,825,555 of record CM070566.1, read on the forward strand.
ATCAGACGTTCGAAGAACTCTCCTCCGAGTAGAGTTAAGGTTATCGGAACGACGTAACCCATTGTCACGCCGATCTCCATACGGTGAGTTGTTTGAACGACTAGAAGTTGAGGGAGCCGTATTGCTATGACTTCCAGAATGATGTCGGCGAGGGTGCTCGAGTCTGATCATCATGCTTCGAAGCCTTCGTGTGATCTCTTCAGCAAAGAGGTCATAGCGGGGTGCTCGTGCAAGCTCTCGAGTTGGGTTCTCGAGCAGATTGTTGATGTGTTGGAGTTCCTGAGCTTCCTCCTACTGATAATGAACGCGCCCAGGAAGATTTCTCTGAGCTACAGTTCTTCTCTGTCGAGTTATCTCAGGATCATCCATATCTGATCCTTGATTTTGCCTCAATGAAGTGCAATTATCTCGAGGATTTCCCGCACGCTCATTAGAGTGTTAACCCTGTTCATAATCAGAGGTATCCTTACCATTGCCACGAGGGGTCGCAGTGTGTGATCGTCAGGGAGCGTCCTCAGTCCTGTCTTTAGGAGAGTGATTGCCACTTGAGGGAAGGACGAAGACCACCTGTTGATGATCTCCACTTACGCTTGAGGCCTCCTCACTTGAGGAGTAGTCGAAAGACACCGTCTGACGACTTGGAGCAAACCCCTCCAAGAAGGGGAATTCTGGGTTATAACCGTCTCCGTCCGTAGGTGAGCCCTGTGATGGGATGGTCGAACTTGTAGGAAAAAACATTCTCAACCCCATCCTTTGTGGGGTCAACCGGAGAGAGACAACCACCAGGTGCTGATGAAGCTTCGGAATGATTGCCTCCAGAACCTGCCGTGCCAGGTTGGATTGCCTTAGACGGACTTGAACACTTAGAGAGGGAACTCTCGCCGTGTTTTGGGTATGCCTTGGTGCAGTCCTGATTGTGGTCGGATTGACCCTTGCCCTCTAAGGAAGTTGGTTCCTCGTTTGGACATAACGTTGTGGGGGATAAGGATCCCTCCTCAACTCCATCGGTGGTATGGTCTCCTAGAGAATAATCTTTGGAAGCAACATCATCGTCGGATGATGCAATACTCGGCTCGTAGTTGCAGTCGGCATCCATGTCGATATCTGCGTAATCGGCCAAGTGGAACCAGTTCTTCTCGTTCCACTCTCCTGCCATGGAAGTATTAGAGCTGGCAGAAAACAAAGGAAACATGATGACTAGAAGATCCCCACGGTCGGCGCCAATTGTTGGTGTTTTAGAACTGATCTTACATAAACATTGTTTGATTTGAGGGGGTCTCCAAGACTCAAATCACGCAGAGAGAATGATGCATGGATTTTTATACAGGTTCAGGCCTTCTCCAAGGAGAATAACAACCCTACTCCTGTGTGTGGCTATATTGAGTATGCTGGTTTACAAATCAAGAGAAAGACTCGAGTGTAATGTCTTATGCTCCTGATCGCCCTCCCCTCCTCTCTTGATGATTCCGCCTTTTATACAGTACTCAAAGTGGGCTGTTGTTTCTCCAGTTCAAAGGGCGCCTCAATCGCTACAGATGATAGAGCCGTTACTGGAGTTTATTGTGGGAGTAGTAACGTTCCCACGTCGCCAGGCAGTTATCACCAGGATGAAGAGTTAAATCATGCCATTATTCAAGAGAATAACAGCGTAATTAACTGCCCATATCTTCAGATATGGTGTAGAAGATTCCCTGATCAACTAGGCACACATGTCTGTAAGCCCCATTGATAGGGATTGGTCGCAGAAGATCATACGACCAGGTGGTGGTCATAGTAAAGCTTACGATCACAGACTGATCGTAGAAGGACTTACAATCAGGGAATAGTCGTAGAAAAGCTTACAACCATGAGCCAGTCGTAGGAAGACTTATGACTATGGGGTGGTCATAAAAGGACTTACGACAATGGGGTGGTCGTAGAAGAACTTACGACCTCCAGCTTCTCCCTTATGAATATTAAGGGGTACACTCAAGAACCATATGACGATATCATTATCTACAATAAGAATTACAGATAAATAATTAAGTAAGAATTATTAGATCCTCGTCACAACTAAGTGCACCAACAACCTAAGTCTATGTCATGGTTTGCAATCCTAGGGTAACAAGTAAGCAATTTAATTCTAGAAATGTAAATTTCACAAAGTAAAGCACAAAAGAGCAAACCACAATGACACAACAATCTTTTTACTGTGGTGTTCGGAGACTTGTCGGTATCCCTTAATCCACGTTGAGGTAATCTCAAATGAATTGAACCGGCTCCATGAATTAAGCCAAACATCTCGAATCCACTAGTTGTAGTTCTTTCCCCCTCCAGGTAGGTGAGCTCCAACCTTCACAACACGTTGGGTCTTCTCACAAGCTTCTTGAGAATATCACAATTCCACGATGTCTCCACGCCATCTAGGTGCGGCAAATACCAAGAGTAATAAGCCAAACCCCTTACTTGTCTCTCACCAAGTGCTACAAGCACAAGAATATACTCAATCTACCTCTAGATACAACACATGCAACTAGAGACCTCTCTCCTTGCTCACAAGGTGCAACACATGCACAATTGAGGGAAATTCACACTAGCTCAAGAGAGTGAAATGGGGTGTCTTCCTCCTGGATAGAGAGCCCCAAGCCAAGCTTATATAGCCCCCATACAAGAAACCAGCCGTTACTCACAAAATCAACGCAAACACATATACCCTAGACATGTCTGGGGTAACAACACATAACAGTTGGTTCGTGTACATGTGATAAATAGTCATTGTGCTGAGATGTTGATTACCTAGACATGTCTTGAGTACCCTTAGACATGTTTGGCCCCCTTGGGAGTTCTCTGGAAATTTCCCCACGCTGAAAACTTGAGTTCAATTAAGTTTTTGTTTATTTCCAAAGCAAAGATGCATGAACTTCAACCATTTGCAAATTATAGTCATATACCACAAAGATTAGATACATGAACCTCAACTATTTACAAAATACATTCATAAACTTTAGTATCATGCCAGAAGTAGTAGGTGTGTAGACTTCAACCATTTGCAAATTATAGTCTCATGCTACAAAGAGTAAATGCACGAGTTTCAACTATTTTCACAAACAATAACATCATGTCATAGGGAGTAGGTGCATGGACTTCAATCAATTGCAAATTATAGTCTCATGCTACAAAGAGTAAATGTATGAACTTCAACTATTTGCAAAACACATTCGCAAACAATAGCATCATGCCTAGAAGAGCTAGAGCTATCAACACATAATGATACTCAAGCTACTATACAAGTCCCCTCTTAATAGTACGGCAACATATACTAGCAATTTGGTCTCCCAACCAAACACCAAGGCCGGTAGAATGACTAAGAAACATATCGTTAGCCTATGCTAGTTGCATTTGCCTTGCGCATCCATCTTGGAGCTTTCACATGATGATCATCATCTCCTCTCCAAGTCCGGGTCCTTGTCTTGATGATCATCAACTTGACTTGATGACCATCAACTCATGATGTCATCCAAAGTCTTCATCATCAACCGGGACTAAACATATTTCACACCAACTCATGAAGAATGTTAGTCCCACAAATCCGATTTATCATTAATCACCAAAACTCACCATTAACACATAATAGAGGGACTAGATTGTTTAATCTCCCCCTTTTGGCGATTCATGACAACCCAAATGCAAATAATTGAATTTAGATCAATATGAGTATATTACAACTAAAAAAGCTTCATATATTCAAAGGATGTGTTTTGAAGTAAGGATCCTCAATATATGTGGATAAAGAACATGTATCAATACTAGTGAAACCACAAAAGATAGAGTGAACTCCCCTAAATGTGTGCATATATATATATATATATATATATATATATATATATATATATATATATATATATATATATATATATTGATCCTAGTAATATGCAACAAGATATAAGAATGTGACATCGAACACACACCTCCGAAGATTTTTCATCTTTTAATCAAAATAAGACTAAACAATAGCATATCAACAAAAGTGTTAGTCTCACATTTAGATTTGTCACTAATCTCCAAAACCAAATTAATAGAACTTGAACTTATAGCCTCTACCTCAGTCCATCTCCTGTCTCACCATTGCCGCTATCGTGTTCGTATGGCTAGAAAAAAAGTTCATTGTGGGCTCGAATCAAAATTGATTCGATTACAATAGTTAATTGGTTAAAATTGAAATGGGTCAATTTGGAATGAAAAAGGTTAATGAGGCTTAGCTCGATAGTGGCTCATTAGCTTGCTTTTAAAATAACCACTTAAATAATAATAAAATGATTTTAAGTCGAACTATGTCAATTTCGAATGAAGCTCGATAATAGCTCGTTAAGCTCGATAACCAGCCCTAATGGTTGCTGGGACCACCGCATTCCATTTTGGGGGTCATGGATAGTCGTCGTGGCTTCCCTCGCTAGCGCGAAGCTTGGCCCAAGTAGGCAATGGCTGCCCTCCATCCACTCCTCTATTCTAGATGGAGAAGACAACCAAAGACACTAACATATGGACCCCACGGTATTAGATTAAGTTAATTCCGATTTAATTAGTGTTTAATCGGTAGATTAGTGTTAGTATGACACGTGGGTCCTCGGTAATTAGAATAATATAATTAAGAGATAGTTTAGTGTCTGAGTGTATGACATGTGGGCCCCACCACTTAAAACTCCTTGTATAGACTTGGTCTGAAGACTTAAGCCGTTAACGTGTGGGCCCTTGGCCCTGTGATATGTCAGGTGGATCGAATCCTTATGTACCGCGGTCCCACCTGTCAGTCTCTCATTTTTCTTAAATAAAAATAATCAGAAAAGAAATAAAATCCGACTGGACCCCACCTGTTAGCTACAGAGGACTTTTCTTAGTAAAAATAATTGAGAAAATAAATTAAAATCTGACGGACCCCACCTGTCAGGATTTTCTAGAATTTCTTGTCGGGTCAAACTTTGGAGAGCCCATTCTGGAGTTAAATAAAAAATAATTTTTGGATTTCATTTCAATTTATTTGAATTTGTGTTGAATTTGGATATGTTTGCTATTATAGACTTTGATGCTTCGGATGCTGCTTCAAACTATTGATCAAGACCAATTGATATCCACTATTGAGCAAGGCAAGTTGTTATGTTTGATCATGTCGAACCTAGTTTTCAAATGCAAATTACTTTGCTTTAAAGTATTACTTGCATGCTTATTATTATTTATGAAATGCTATGTTAAATATTATGCATAGTTACATCATATGTTTGTTACTTACTATTCCCCTCCTTGATTGTTGATATTATGACTACCTTGTCACCCTAGGGTAATTATCGTAATAAGTTTATCCTTGGTTAATTAAAAATGGATAACGGTCATGCCTAGAGATGCTTAGTGGTTAATTTTAATACGACACAAACATTGCCATTACAATACTTGGGACATAATATGATTCGTAGTGTGGTAACGTGGGTTACCACTGGAATCAGGAAAATATTTTATAAAATGGTGGAGACTTGGGAGAGTGGATGGTATAAGACCAGTGCAGGGATTGCACTAGAGTTGGGGTTGTGGATTGTCTCGCCTAAGTCGATTAAGGACTGAATGATGTACCACATTTCTAAAGTACCAATTGTGCAACCATAAGTCAAGTATGGGCGCAACCTGGCCAAATACTTTGCTTAGTTTCGGCATGACTCCTGCACATAGTAGTCGGTTATATTTCTATCTTCGAAAAGGGATGTTGACTTCCCTCACAATGGCGGGTTCCTCATTGAAAATGTAGAGCTTGCTGATGGGAGCATTATGGATGTGCCCCGTAACGGTCATGTCCCAGTGTCGAGGGGTTTCACCCACCGGGCAGGAAAGTGTTGGGATTAGGTATCGGAAAAGCTTTGTTATGATCATCTTCGTCGCACACATAAGCTAGCGTGTCACTAGCTGACATCATGAGTTAATCATATCTTACGGGTAAAGTTGTATAACCTCTGCAAAGTGTATAATCTATTCGAATAGCCATGCCCCCAGTTATGGGCATTGTGAAGAAGGTCACACTTGGTTAGTTTTTAATATAATGTGGGATGGGAACATGTTAACGTAAAAATGGTTGTAGCAATGATCTAGAGTCAGGTGGACGGAACCTTATATCTAGAGTCAGGTGGATAGAACCTCATAAGTAGTAATGAGTGGATGGAACCTTGCTTATACAATCAACATTTTGGTTTTAAGTTGAAATGGGTTGGTCATAGGCTTGTAAAATAATTATGGTATTTGAGCTAAACCTGGCTTTGTGCTAAAATATCCATAAGACCCCTCCTTTTGCAAGACAAATAGCTAGATATTTGCATTTTGGTTTAACGGCTTGCTGAGTACCTTTGTACTTATTGTTGCTCAAATATGTGGATTCATACTGCGAGACTAAAGACCTGGTGTATGGATTTTCTATGTGTCTAGCTTTGGAAACGAAGACAGCGGCGATAACTAGGTCATAGCCCCAGACGATTGCCTGTGGCAGATCATGGACGCCTTTTTGATTTATTTACCTTCTGCTGCTATTTTCTCTTTGAACTTGTTCGGCCTATCGGCCCGTTATGTAAAAACTTGGCCCAGAGGCTTTTATTTACGACTGCTTATGTAATATTAAGTACTCTTTTATTTACACGCATGTATGAATGTGATATTTATCGATATTATACTGTATGAGTTAGCTACTGATCATGGGATTAGCTTGGTTTACGCAGAGGGTCTGGATATAAATATGGGTCCCAACACAGCTGAGATTCGATATTAAGGTAAAAAGTCCTTTACTGTAGATATGTGATCCCAACACAGTTTAGTATACGCAGACGGTCTAGATGTAAATCTGGTCCCAACCACATGAGTAATCAAATGAAGCAATGAAATAGCTAAAATGTGCACGCATGTTAGGTCCCGATCTCGCGAACAATTCATGTAGGGACTGTGATTCCTACTTCTCCTTTGCTCCTCTTCCTCCTCCAAACTCAAACAAAAATATTCAACTTTCAACTCAAAACTAATTAAATCGAAAACTTTCAACACAAAAAAAAAACATCAACTTTCAAGTCGAACAACATTCAAATCGTGGATTCGGACTTTCAACTCGAACAATTGGAGCTTTTAACTCACGGAATCAAACTTCTCAATCCAAAAACTTGAACTTCAAAGCAAAAATTCGAAAACTTTCAACTCGAACAATCAATCTTTTAACACTTTCACAACTTTCAACTGAAAGGTTGAAACTTCCACTTGGGGAGGAAGAGAAGGCGCTGGAGAAGGAGCAGGAGAGGATCAGAGGAGTGTGGAATTGGGATGGGAAGGAAGGATTGAGATGCGGGTTTTCTTTGTCGGCCCACGTACAGTGTGCATTAGCTATGTTGCCAACGAACACTGATCGCTCAATGGACACCCTCACGTTATGTATCTACGATTTGAAAGTATTGCAATATGCATGTACCAGAACAATGGCCATGCAAGTAAAAAGCCCTTTACTGTAGATATGGGAATGATGTTTTTTTTATACATTTGGCACCATATCATCTTTTCCATATCTAGCTCCAGAGAGTGAGAGAGAGTATGTAGGTATGCATGGCTTTTAGCCCCACATGCGTTGCACATTCCATAACAGGATCACAGGACACCACCAGCCAATTTGACCTGCCCTACACCAAAAGAAGAAGATTACTCAATTCTCCGATGCACACTGCAAAGTAGCAAATCACACACACACAGAGGGAGGGAGGGAGGGAGGGAGAGAGAGCAAACAGACAAGGACAATCCCCAATATCCCATGATATAGCTTACTCATTCCTGCCATGACCATGACACATAGTTAGTAACTGGACTAGTATAAGATACAGCAGGTATTATAACCAGAAGAGAACATCTAGGCAGCAATAGGATTCAGGAATTTCACGGGTACTAACCATTAGCTAGGCACTTGCCGGCGGCCGTACGTTGCTTGCAATTGCAAAGATGCGAGCCGGCGGCGGCGCGGTGCAGCAGGCGCTGGCGGCGGAGGCGGCGGGGGTGGTGAGGCAGGCGGTGACACTGGCGCGGCGGCGCGGCCACGCTCAGGTGACCCCGCTCCACGTCGCCAGCTCCATGCTCTCGGCCGCCGGCCTCCTCCGCGCCGCCTGCCTCCAGTCCCACTCCCACCCGCTCCAGTGCAAGGCGCTCGAGCTCTGCTTCAACGTTGCGCTCAACCGCCTCCCGACCGCTGCCGCCATGTTCCACCACGGCGCACACCACGCGCCCGCGCTGTCGAACGCGCTCGTCGCCGCGTTCAAGCGCGCGCAGGCGCACCAGCGCCGGGGCTCCGTGGAGGGCCAGCAGCCGGTGCTCGCCGCCAAGGTCGAGCTCGTGCAGCTTATTGTCTCCATCCTCGACGACCCCAGCGTCAGCCGCGTCATGCGCGAGGCCGGCTTCTCGAGCCCCCAGGTCAAGGCCAACGTCGAGAAGGCCGTCTCGTCGTCGGATCAGGCAAACGCAGCAAGCAGCCATACAGGCTCTCCCAACTCCAGCCATGCAAAGCCCAAAGCCAAGATCGACGACGACGCCATGCGCGTGCTGGACTGCATGGCGAGCGGGAGTAAGCGGTGCGTGGTGGTCGTCAGCGAGGGCGCGGAAGGGGTGGTGAAGGCGGTGATGGACAGGGTGAGCAAAGCGGAGCTGCAGCACCGGCACGAGTGCCTCAAGAACCTCCAGTTCGTGCCCCTCTCCGTCGCGTCGTTCCAGCTCATGCCGAGGGAGCAGGTGGAGGCGAAGGCCGGCGACCTGCGCGCGCTCGTGCGCGAGGGCTGCGCCGCCGGGAAAGGCGTCGTGCTCGTCGTGCAGGACCTCGCCTACGCCGCCGAGGCCTGGGCCGCCGCGTCCGATAACAGAAGAGGTGCGCATGGGCAGTACTACTGCCCCGTCGAGCACGCCGTCATGGAAGTGAGCAGCTTGGTGTCCGGCGGCGGCAGAGGCCTCCATAGGTTTTGGCTGCTAGGGTTTGGGAACTACCCGGTTTTCATGAAGTGCAGGATTGGGCAGCCATCTCTTGACGCCGTCTGGGAGCTCCACCCCATCGTCGCGCCGGACAGCGGCCTCGCGTTAAGCCTCGGCTGCTCCAGGTGCTTAATTACAAGCTTGATCGTGACTACTTTGATCACAAAATTGCGCCTTCAATTTGTTCAGAGCTGTAGTAGTTAATTTTTCAATTAACATTTGGTGATGATTTTTGTTTCTCTCTTCTTGCATGCAGTGAGGCACAAGTTAGACAAGGAAGATCAAGAACAGGGTGGCCCTTCGTTAACGGAGCAGCAGCCAACGGGAGTGAGTTCACTTGCTTCTCGGAGGCGGTAACGGCGACGCCGAGCATACCGTCGTTGCTTCGCCGCTACCAAGATCCAGAACACACCACATCGGCGAGTTGTGGCACCAATCTGCAGGTACACACACACATATATTCATCTAGATCTCTCATTCTGATTATATAGTATAGTTAGTACTTTCAGATAGTATTAGTAGTCGTGTTTAATTAAAGATGTCCACTTTCTTCTGTGCAGCTGCAAGATGTGTGGAACCCCATACGCAATGGATCAGCACCGCACCACACATCCGAGCTCACATTGAGCTTCTCTTTGCCAGCTACCGCCTCTCCGGCCGCTTCTTCCATCTCTGGCTTTACCCACTGCTACAATACCAACCTGACGAGATCCAAGCCATGGCAACTCGAGCAGAGGCAACCGTGGCCGAACCACCGACATGACATTTCCATAATGGCCAAGGCGTATGATCAGCCATTGCACACAAACCCTAGTCCAGAATCCATCTCGGTGTCCAACTCATCCGACGGCGGCACGACGGAGCGGCCAAAGTTCACGGAGCTCAACGCCGAGAATCTCAAGATTCTGTGCAATGCGCTCGAGAGACGCGTCCCACGGCACAAGGACGTGGCTCCGGACATTGCGAGCGCCGTGCTCCAGTGCCGGTCCGGCATGACAAGGAGGATGAGGCGGCAAGAGAAGCCGAGCTCGATGACTTGGTTGCTCTTCCAAGGAAGGGACACTGATGGAAAGAAGGCAATGGCTCAGGAGATTGCAAAGCTCATATTTGGTTCGCACACCAAGTTTACTTTCATATCAATAACCGAGTTCACCCTGGTTCACTCCGATTCCAGCTCCGGCGAGCTCACCCTCAAGAGGCAAAGATCACCAGACGATGAGCATGGCTATCTGCAAAGGTTGTATGAAGCAATACGCGAAAACCCTCATCAGGTTATAATGATCGACGGTATTGAGCAATTGGATAATGAGGCAGAAATCAGTATTAAGAAAGTGATTGCGAATGGAAGAATTAGGGGTTGCAATGGTGATGAGATCAGTTTGGAAGATGCGATCATAGTGTTAAGCTGTGAAGCATTCGATTCGAGGTCTAGGGCTTCCTCTCCTCGGGTCAAGCAACGGATCATGAGCAATGACGGCGAGGAGGAAGATGGCAGCAGCATAGAGAAGGGAGCGAAGTCATGTTTTAGCTTGGATTTGAATGCATGCGCTGAGGATGGAGAAGGGGAGGAAGAGGGTTTGCTTAATGATGTGGGGATTCTTGATGTTGTCGATGGAGTTTTCTTCTTCCGCTTAACGGCTGATTTATTACATTAACTTGCTTCAGTTTGATCAACAAATTAACCTAGTGAGTTGGGTTTTTTCTTTATTTCTGTTTTTTTGCCCTATTTTAATTTTATAATCCTGATCTTGTAAAAGAGTTTGTGTAATGTGGATTCTATTATGTGAACTGCCAAGGTTTGGGAATCGTGCAGAGGAAAACAAACTTGCATGTATATTGATGTTATTTAAAGGGTTATTTAGACATATGCTACTGCAAAGTTCATTCTTCGAAATATGCCATTGCAGAGAGCAATATCTTTGAAACATGCCATTATGACAAATTAAGACCATAATACCCCTGCCTTCTTCTTCCTCCTCTTTCCTCATTGCATCCTTCCTCATCCATGGCCACGACGCCATCGCCATGGCCAATCGGTGGCTGTCGATGACCTCTAATCACCTTCTCCTGCTCCCTCACCGATATGCCTAAGAAGGCAGCCCAAGCTGCGGTGGCCTACACTGGCTCGGTGGCGGGACAACGACCTAACCGGTGGAGGGAGAGAAAGGCGACAGTGAGGAGGCCTCCATTGGCGGCAGCCTACGTTGGCTCCATGGCAGGACGATGACCCAACTGGTGGAGGGAGGAGAGGAAGGCAATGACCCAGGCTGGCTCGACGATAGTGACGGTGAGGCCACCGGCGATGAAGATGAGGTCGAGGGAGGGGAGGAGTGGGAAGAGCGGGAGTGGTGGGGAGAGGTTGTAGAGGAGTGTTGGCACGGTGGGGCAGCGACCATGGGAGGCGGTGGAGGATGTGGGGACATAGTTGTGGTATATTTCTAATAATGAACTTTGCAGCTCCCGGGAGTAGTTACACCCTATGCCGTATATATATACATATATGTATAAATGTTATTTTTTTTACATATGCTGCACCTATTAATGACACTAGGAGACGACTTGCGCACCAGGCGCGGGCACGCGCGTGTGTCTTGTCGAAGGCAGGGCCCACCCACGCACGTCTTGCGCGGAACCCGCGTGGCGGCCGATCCTTCGGACGAGGCAGCGTGGCGCGGCATCGTGCGGGCGAGCAGGCGCACGTCGACGCAAGCTTGTGAGGAGATCAGACGGCACGCGCAGCGCTTGCGTGGCGACGAAGCCTGCGGGTGACGTGGCCCTTTTTTTTGCGAAGAAACTCTATGCCCTTTTACCTGGTAAGATACACATTGCTCCAACAACACTACCAATAAACAATCAATAGGGACATTGGGTGGAAAATGTTTTCTCAATAAAACAAAATAATAAGTTTTTGCAATCAAAACCAACAAGCTAAAATTACATCTATTTTTAAACAGAAGGTAGCATATTCAAGCATCATGCATGTGCAACTCTTGAGTACATGTAGTTTAATCTGAATGCTATTGATTGAACAAGACTGTGGTGTAAGGGGTTTAAAAATTAGAAAGAAAATTTTGTCCATGCAGTGGAGACATTATTCATGTTGTTAGGTCACTGCGCTGGACACTCAGAGCATAGTTCAGGTTAACTGACGTCTTACATATATATAATTAAGAAAATAGTTTAATGTTGATGTGGTTTGTGGAAACATACTGCACTGCAATCACCAACCATATATGCTGTAGCGTTCTGCTCCCCACAAAGGTGGAAATAGAACTTTAGTTTTTGCCAAGATCGACATTATTCTGGAATCATGCATTCTTACTGGAGCTAGCTAGCCAGCTTTGCAAAGAGAAAAGAAACCCAACACAACTTCAATTGTAGGATCGATGCAAGTGCTTGCCACGACATCGATCTCACCCAGTTTGACAATCATTTCAACAATAATACCTCAAGCAACAAGTACTACATGTTACGTAGCCCTAATTATAATTGATCTTATATATTTGCCAATGCCAAGTGCAATGGATGATGACATGCATGCATGATGTGTATTCATGTGCTTGGTGCTATCATGGAGACCAAATTAGGCACAGATGTTGCCAATCCGGCTGGGGATCGATGCATGTATCACTCCTTTATCATAAAGTAAAAGACATACGTTGGCAAATGTTATTATTCCTACAAACAAATTCAGAGAGAGAGAGAGAGAGAGAGAGTCCTCGTCACAGAAACATTTAGCAAGGATCAGCATCCAGTGGAAAAAATCGCTGTCCACTGAAAGAAGTACAATACACTGGCTGGGTAGGCAATACGTTTACTCTACTAAATATATTCCTGAATTTTGGTAGGCGTTCGCCATCTCTTTATGATGCAAAATAAATATTAGCAACTGAATATGATGCAAAAAAAAAAAACATCCCATATTCCATATATTTTTCGTCAAATTTCATAAGAGTTGTTATTATTAATTGTTACGATCTGCCAAAGTAGAATGGCATGTAGGGCTGCAAATTAGCGAGTCTAGTTTGAGCAAGCTAGACTCAACTTAGCTCTGCTCGTTTCAGAAAATAGGCTCATGCTGCTTTGGCTCAAACTGAACTGGAATTGATCATTGTAGATCGAACAATTGTATTATGGCATTGGTATATATGATTAAGGGGAAATTGGGTCAGTAACATTGCGTTCGGGCGTATTTAGAGGAACGACATCGCTTTCGTGACGCGCTGCAACATAACATCGCGAATACTCGAAAATTATAGAAATAACATTGCCGTCAGTTTTTCCGTCCATCTTTAACGGAAAGGAGGTATGATGTGAGAGAATACAATTTTAATGTCTGTTTTGCCCTTCGTCAGCTCTAAGTACAAAGAATTGCTGGGTTTGCTTCTCCCGGCCATGCCATTCACAAGGAATTCATTTGTGCTCTTGTTGGATGTTGGCTAACAAGGAATATTTTAAAGATAACATCTCCCTAATTTTATTTTCAATTCTAACCTATTTGGCCATACCACAACGCGTGGTGTGGCAAAAGCACGTTGTCAAGCCAAGGACCTTGGCGTGACAAACGAGTGCTGTCACGTTGCCTCTCTTGGTGTGACAGGACTTAGCCCAAAAACGGACATGTATTGGCTTGGAGAACTATCGTGGTAGCTTTGATCACGCTGTGGTACGTGATGTGACAGAGTGTTTTTGTCACACCGCGTGTTGTGGCGTGAACAAAGGGGTCAGAATTTGAAATAAAGTTAGGAAGATGTTATCTTTAAAATATTTTTTAAAAATATATTAAATAATTAAAAAAAGCTTTAGAAAGGAGGAGGCACTTTAGAAGGCAAGGAGAGCAATCTTTACTAAGGAGATGATCAAAAGGTATTTGCTTTTAATGTATGGTGATGCCATTTGAAGAAAAAAAAGAAGAAAAGGATCCTCCTTTTCGTGCTTTAGATTTCCAAATCCACATTCCCATCTTAAAAGTAGTGGGGTGTGAAAAGCTTAACATGAGGAAAAGAAAGGTTAACTAAAGATAGGCAACCCCTTGGTCATTAGACCCTAAAGTTTGGTGCTTTAGAATCTTAGAAAGATAATATATCTCCTCTATACCCACATCGATCAACATCTCACCAGCTAAAATACAGCCTTTTCGTAGATAAAAATTGACGACATTGATATGTTGAAACTAGACTTGTTTATAGGCGACCTGGCCCGTCGGTCCGGCCCAAGCCCGGCCCTATCCAGGCCAGACTTGAGACTGAATTCTTGGCCCAAAAGCCCAACCTGATAACTCGATTACCGAAAAATGCAATAAAAAAAACGAAAATCTATTTTTTTAATTCTGAAAATAAATTAAATAATACTTTTTTTATTCTGAAAATAATTAAAATAACATATTTAAATGGAAAAAAAATCAATTTCCTAGCCGGGCCAAGATTTGAGACTGGCCCGGCCCGGCCCTTGAACGTGTCTAGTTGAAACCTATGAGGTTGTGTACTGCATGTGTCTATCTCTCCAATCTTTACCACATGCTCATCTATTCTTTCCACAAGCACTATACGCTTAAATTACTACGTGTTATCCCATAATATGGTTATGTGTTTTTAACCCCCCCCCCCCTCCCATTTGCTTTTCTATCTTAAAAGGGGCGAAGCGCCATACTAATCTCTTCTCAAAAGGAGCAAATAAATCATCGATCTCTCTAAGTACGGACGTGTATACCCTTCTGCCTGCTTCACTCCCTCTATAAGTGAACTTTTTTTTATTTAATCTATTTTTAAAAAATATTTTAAAGATAATTAACATCTTCCTAATTTTATTTCCAATTCTGACTCCTTTAGCCACGCCACAATGCGTGGCGTGGCAAAACACGTTATCACGCCACAGATCTCAGCGTGGCAAACGAGTGCTGTCACGCCACTTCATTTGGCGTGACAGGACTTAACTCAAAAACAGACACGTGTTGACTCGGAGGGCTATCGTGGCAGGTTTGATCACGCTGCGGTCGGTAGCGTGACAACACAGTTTCGTCACGCCGCAGGTCATGTCGTGATCAAATAGGTTAAAATTAAAAATAAAGTTAGGAAAATAAAAACTAGATTTAAAATTTAAAAAAGCTCTCTATAAGTCTATAGCCATTCCTATTTCTTTTGCATGCAAATTAAAAATTGCTTGCGCCAAATAAGAAGCAGAAAATAACACGAAATTGCCAAATTGGCCTGCGTGTATACCAATAATTTGTTAATGCGTGACATGAAAGTAAACACTCCAATGATCGAAGTGTCAAGTTGAATACATTCATTCTCTAGTAATAGATTATATGTATAGTTTAGTAGCTAGGGTGTCTGGATCATGGGAAGTTTAGTCCAAAAAGGCAAGCAGGTATCTCTGTCTTCGATCGATACGATTCATATATGAAATAATTTTAGAGGCGCACACACAACGACGTAGACACACAGTAGAGTGTGCATTAGGGCATTTTCGACTTAACTGTTGGGAAATTATGGGTTTAGCCCAACAGTCGGTCCATAGGTGTCTATTCCATCTAAAACTCTAGTAGGATCTCTAGCCTATAAATAAAGGTACTAGCCATTGTAAAAGGATGATAGCTTGATGAAGGAATAAAGAGATGCAAAAAGTCCTCCATATCTTTGTGTTCAATCTACTATCATGTACTTGTGTTCTTGCATTGTTCTAAGCGATTATACGCTTGTCTACGAGGTGATCGTTCGGACTGGACTCGCCAGCGACGGTTTCTCAACACGTTATCAGCACGATCGACTCCGGCCTACCTATAGGCCTACTCTACTCGGATCTAAAGGTAACCGTCGTAGATCGAATCGCTTTTCTAGATCATTTTCAATCTCGCAAATTTGGCTTTCTAGATTATTTCATACGGTGCAAATCTGCTCTAATCTACCATGAGCCGACTTAAAGTCGCCGGCACAATGCCGATCGGTAGATTGCATGAAAGGATATATCATGATTGCACTGTAGATTGTAGATTGCAAATCCGATCTAATCTACCGTGAGCCGACTTGAAGTTGCTAGCCAAGCCGATCGGTGGGTTGTATGAAAGAGTAGATGACGATTGCACTATTCATTGATGCACAAAGAAAAAAACGCACGCGCCGCCGGCCGCACCACACCCCTTGCTGACCCTGCATGACCGTTGCGTCGCACAACCGCTGCACGGCCACGCCACTACGCCTGGCCCGAAGCCTTCTCCGCTGTACACAATTTTGAGTGCATGCATCTTCTAGTTGATTGCATCTTCTAGTCATCACGTGAGTACATACATGCTGATTTTCTTGCTGTGAGTCATCATATGTACACAATTTTGAGTGCATGCATCTTCTAGTCGATTGCATCTTCTAGTCATCACGTGAGTACAGACATGCTGATTTTCTTGCTGTGAGTCATCACGTGAGATTACGTGAGGAGGTAAGGTTAGCTCCTGGTAGTGGGACAGATCAGGGACGTGAGGGCTCACGGCGGCTGTGCAAGATTCCTAAATCCTGGATGGGATTGTCCTCCAGCACCAGCAGTCGCCCGCCGCGCCATCCTCCCGCACGGCCTGCAGCCACCTCACTCGCGCCAAGACGCAAGACCGCTTGTTGCCCGGATGGTCTGACGCGCCGCCGAGCAGCGCTGCCCAAAGTCACAAGACTCGCCGCCTACCGCACCACACAGAGCGGTCAGACACGCCGCCACAAGATCCAAGACATGGCCGCAGCATCGCATGACGTCAGCTCCGCCCACTACAACAAAACTATTACGTAAAAACGCTTTTGTTTTGACACTTTTATGTCTGTCTCTACGCCAAGAAACACCTCGTATGTAAATATGCTTGTCAAGACGTTTTATATCATGTCACAAAATCTCTTAATGTAGGCATCTCCACCTCCCCACATCTCCGTCTCTCCACCACCCCCACTTCTTCAACCTCCCAACAAAATCCAATCTGTTGGCTGATCTTGTACCTTCCCCACGCAGGTGCTCCCTCGAATCCCCATCTCCAATGCCACCGCGCCCCACCTCACTCTCCTCCGCTCCCTCTCTCCCTTCCATTTCGCTGGCCTCTCTCCCATTTCACCGGCCTTGCCTCACCTTCCATTTCTCATTCGCAATTCTGAATCCCCAGCACAGCCAACGACTATGGGAGCACTACGATGGGGAGTGGGCTGTAACCCTAGCCCCGACGCCACCCCCTGCTAGCCGTGGCAGCCGCTCACGGCGTGACCCAGCCGTCCTGCGAGATCCGAGCTCGCACGGTTGCTGTGCCTGTGAAAGTGTGAAGGTTTGGGGGTTGGTGGTTGCTGCGGCGGAGGGCGGGTTGCCGCCGTCGATTCAACCTCACCGCCATCTCCCCCGCCGAATCGACCTCGCCGCCATCTCCCTCGCCATCTTCCCCGCCGAATCGAGCTTGCCCCGCCATCTACGCCGCCGAATCGAGGTACGCCGCTCCCCTCTGCTCTCGCGTCGCTGACCTCCCCTCTCTACCCCCCTCCCGTGCCACCGCCCTCCCCTCTCTGCTCCCCCTCCCGCGCCGCAGCTCCCCTCCTCTCGGCTTCTCTGCTCCACCCTCGCAGCTCCCCTCCTCCCATCTTTGTCTTGCTCTGCCTCAAGCGTTCTTTGCGTGCTATGAGCCTGTGATGTGCTCTGCCCTCATGCTGCTGCTCTGCTGTGAGTCTGACTGATTTGTGAAATGTGATTTGTAAACTGATGAACTGAATACTGTGGAGGCTTGCTGATCTACTTTGTGATCTGTGATCAACTGATGAACCGAACTGATTTGCTTGTTGATCTGCTGTGATTGTGATTTTCTGATGCCTATTGCCTACATTTGGCTTAACTCCAAATACTGCTTGCTGAATACTGAATATTGAAGTATTGAACTGAACTGAATATACTGCTTGTTGAATACTGAATATTGAAGTATTGCTCCATGTTAATCAGACATTAGGTCTGTGTCTTTATTGTTTGTGAGTAGGTAAGCATGTTGCAATTGTAATTTAAACTGAAAGCTTTTACATTAGTCATTCTTTCAATGGATACTTCTTTCAGTTCTTTTTGTAATTCTGTTTTATCAAACTTTGTGTCTTTGCGAGCTTGTTATTAACAATTAAGCACATTGTTAAACTAGAGCTCTTTTTCTAGCTTATTCATTTATGTTTTACTTCTTCAAAGCATGATGTTGTTGATTAAAACGCATACAACAAAGATGATGTGGTGAATCGAATCGATTTGTGTTGATTCTTTGAATCTTGAATCGAGTGATCTGAATATCGCTTGTAGAACCGAATCAATATCGCTGTGAATGAACCAAGTTTAGCTAAGGGGATCCTATCAATTTGATACTGTGAATTAAGGTGCAGGTTGGTTGGTGTGTGTTGCTGTAACTCTTATTGCTTTCCACCTTCGTTTGCAATCTGCTTCTTGCGTCTTCGAAGCATTTCTCTCTTTTTATATATACATGTCATGTTCATACCGAGAGATTTCTACTATTGATGCGATTTGGTTGCTATGCCATAGGTGTCGCGGCGTGAGTAGCACAGTGCTAAGCTTCGGTTTGGTGCAGATTTCCTCCATTGCGCTTCCTCTTTGTGGTAAGTGCTCGCTTATGCCGACCCTCGCTACCTTGGAACCGCAATACAGATTATGCATGATATGTTGCATCTAATTCTTGTGAACTGTAAAAGTGCTAGGAACGCCGAGCCACTTAGAGCGATAGCTCTGCAGTGCCCCCGCCGTCCCACGTGAGTTCTTTGGGTTCACCAAACATTGCGACTTGTAAGTGGCATCGATTATTCTATAATCTTGTTCTACTTTTGTTTTTCTCTATAGAATAATCGAGTGGGGAGAAGAAGAAGGTTGGCATCAATGGTGAGTCTCTCTCTTGTGTTCATCTAGGGACAAAATTGATGAAAAAACAATTGTAATCTAGATGAGATAGATTAATCCTTCTTTGGGCCTCGCTCAACTTCTCCGTCTTCTACTACGAGATCCTCAACTCACGGACCGCATGCGTGCTCGGCCAAGCGGTGATTTGTTGCTTCTTGCTTAGTTTTCGAGTTTATTAGTCAAGAATTGGCGCAGATCTATAATGTGGTATAGATCAAAGTAGCAGAAGAGGTTGGGGTATGATTTGTTTGTCTAGATGATTTGGGTTGATTTAGTTCCTTTCTCCAATGCATCCGGTATTTTTTTTATTTTTTCATGTGATAGTAGATTCTTACGCTGCTTGCATCCGTATTATTCAAAGCTCACTCACTGCGTCTGCGGATAGAGATGGCGCTTCCAACCCTGATGCGGATCAGAAGGGATTGGATTCTAATATGGACATGGTGCGCACTTCAGTTTCACCAATTCTTTTGATTGGCCTCATCAGCTGGAGCATTGGATGTTTGATACTGATTGTTCCTTTTTATTCATCTTTTGGTTCAATTTTAGGTGGGGAGAGGAAATTGTGAGAAGAAAGATGGCGAGATTAGTGATCACCCGATCTGGTACATCCTTGCCTTTTTAAAGAGTTAGAGATGTTGCTACAAAAATATATCTTTAGTTCTTGCTGGAAAATTCTTCCATCTCTGCAGCCATAGTTGAATGTGTAAATTGAGGTTCCTGCATTATATCTGGAACTATCCATTGTTGCAAATCCACCAACGATGGCAGCCTTCAAATTTCTTAGCGAGTTGTATTGCATATGTTGGAATTTGTTTGTCGGCTACCACGTGAGGTGGGTATTTGAGCAAAAATGCTTGGTAGGAATACCACTGTTCGACAACAAAATTATCAACCATGAATTATATGTAATGAGACGATTATATGTGCAAGTAGCAAGAGACCTTAACAACCAGCTAAACAGTAATGTAGGGTATATAACTTCTGAAGTTGGTTAGCTAATGTTCTTATTATTCTACAATGGTATGATGTGTATCCCTATGCATTAATGACATAACAAGCCATGTACTTATTATTTTGAGTTCTTCACCTTTGGAGCACTCTTGTTTGCCTTGAGTAGTCTGTTCACGTATTTCTATTTACGCCTTCCCTAGGTTCCTCAAGCAATGTGACGTGGTACAAGAGTACCAAAGATATTTCAAAGTAAGGAAAATTCTATCCATTTTTAATATTTACCGGCTTTGATTGTCAAAGTTTTCGCCTTCTTCCACATGGTATATGTTCCGCAGGAGACAAGGGTCAACAATCCACTACCTCCAGCTGAGCCCGAACCAATTTTTGATGATCATCCAGTAGTGGAGACTTTCAGTTTGGACCACATCAGTCCTGTCATTGAGCTTGGCAACAAGCCCCCAGAGATTCCCCTGGAGAAAGAACAGTCCCTCTTGGAATCATGGGATAGAATAAAATGTATTGAATCTGATCTAGAACGGACAAAGAAGGTAAGCTTTCATTAACATTACTTTTCGTACAAGCATATCTGTATTTCAAAGTTTAGGAAATATTAGAAATAAGAAAATATACTAAAATTAGAAGGCTGGCTATATGTTACTGTCAATAGCATACATTTTATATTATTAAACATGGTACAAAACTACAAATAATTTGAAATGTTGGAAACCGGCAGACACAGTAAGAAGGTAGAAAACAAACACTTGCAAGACAACTTGAACTTTTAATAAAAAAAAACAGGGCAACTAAAGACCTTCTTTCTTATAGTATTCTTAGCTATCGCATTCATTACTACAAGGACTACAACAATCCTTAAGGATCTTTGAGACATAGATTGTTCAAGATTTTCATAGCCTCATTGGAAATTATCATTTATCATTTAAATGTTGCTGCCAATTTCAATTGAAAATACGAATTTCCCACTTCCATTGATCAGGTGCTGCAAGCTATCGTGATGAAGCAACTGAAAATTACAGAGTCAATAGAGGAAGTGATTTGGTCAAAGCTACGCGTAAGATCAACTACTTTCCTTTCTTCTCATCTTGAACTTGGATCGGATTGTCGTTCCATTGTCGGTTTCACCATTTTACTTTCTTTGTGCAGAGACCAACATCACTGCAGGATTGAGGTAGGGACAGCGACAGCGACGATGAAGACTTTCGAGATAGGGACTATGATGTGGCTGCGCTTGCTAGCAATTTGAGCCAGGCTTTTAAATGTGGTATTTACAGTAATGAGGATATTGATGACGTTAGTATTTTTTTCTTGTGAGTAGCATTCGTTCTGTTAAGATATAGTTCATTACTTAGTAGGCGTATTCTTTGTATTAGTCTTGGATTAGTCCTATATTATTTTTTATTTGGATTTCGCAAACACATGTGCTCTATGTACATAATAAACAAGTTTATCACTGAACAAGTACCAGGCTCTGTGATTTGGAGGTGGATTAGGCTGTTTGTTCCTGAAGACGCCGCCGCTGCCGCTGCTCTCTAGCCACTCGTCGCCTGATTCAGTTGTAGGATTTGTAGGAATTTTTTTTTATGTTTGCACCTTTGTATGTGGATACTAGATTTAGTTGTTAACTCGATTCAGTCCGCAATGGAGTGTCTATGTTTTTTTTCTGGTTTTTTTTTTTATATATAGACAATGCAATTCTACATTTCAAATGGCTTTACCTCAGATCTGAAATTCTTATGAAAATATGTGATATTATATCTTCTGAATCATTGTAGTTTAACTAGCATTAAAATATTTCTACAGAATAAAATAAAAATGGACGTCTCTAGCTCAGTCTAAATATGTCTATGAATGCATATCTATGTTTCTTGGCACGCAATAAAGCGTCACTAGGGAGAGTAGAGACGATATAGAAATGCATATATGAAAGCATCTCTAAGCTTGCAGAGACGCAATCTAAACGACTTATATCATTGTAGACGCGCTTACTAATACATCTCTATGATCTTTGACACAGTACGTGGGGAGGCGCTCTACAGACACTTTACAAAAACGACTCTATGACGTTATAGAGATGATTGAAAACATCTTTAAGCCATAAAATAGGCGTCTCTACAGGGCTTTTGTGTTGTAGTGGCCCTTGACGGCCGCAAGACCGCGCGCTTTTTTTTCGCTTAGCTGCTCAAGATGCGGCGATCCTCGCGACGCCCCGATCGGCCGCCTAACGCCAAGACGCACCGGCCAAAAGTCGTGTGACCGCCACCGCTTTGCCCGCCGCTTGCGCTATCGCGTCGACACGCATACGATCGCGTCGCGCCATCGGCTCGCCATCGCCATCGCCATCATTGCCTCGACTCGCCAAGGTCGTCGCCCAAGCGTGCACCGCCGCCACCATCGAAGAACAGGGCAAGGGGAACCCTAGTTCCCCTACCTTTTGACCTGGCCAACTGGGCCAAATGGGCCCGGCCCAAGTGAAATTCCGGGAAAAGAAAAAAAAAGAGAAGAAGGGAAAATCCCAAAAATTTATAAATAAACCCTCAAAGTTCTGAAAATTGCGAGGAAATATTTCGAGAAAGAGATTCTTGCAGAATAACCCCTCAGAAATTGAAAAATTGCGCAAAAATTTCTCAGAATTGAAATTTAGCGGTTTAGCCTATGAAAATTGCAGAATTCTCCGAAAATTCATATTCCAGTAGAAAGAGGCCTCGGGAATTCAATTTTTGAATCATTTTGAGCATTTGAAGCATGTTTAACTTTGTTATTATTATTTCTATGCAATTTATATATTGTATTTACTGTTTTAATTATATGTGATTGTTTATATTGCTTTTAATCACTGAAAATAGCAGTAAATCATAAAAAATATATAGAAAAATATGGGATCACAAACCGGGAGTTCGAAGAGCATTATGAGAATTTTGCAACTATTTTATGCAAATTACCAGCAGTAATCTTATGAACTCTATGCATAAAGATGAAGATGACTGGCACCACGAACCAGGAGTTCGAAGAGCTGGCCCAGCATTGCCAGAATTTTTATAAAATTTGTACCAGTCTTCAACTCTTTGGTAAGGTAATCATGGATGAGTAGAATATTGAGAAAATTCGCTCAACCTTTTACCCGAATGTGGTGCAATCCGCAAGCAACTATCGTTAAGATGGCTACAAGGAGTATACCGAATTGATTGACATTATGCAAGTTGTGGAAGGTCAAGATGATGCTCTAAGGAAGAACTCAATATCACAGCCACCTAGTAGCAAAGTTGGCCATAAAGCCAATGCTAGCAGCTACAAGGTGAGGAAGCCTCTCACGAATGAGGGGGGCAAGAAGGGTAAGGTCATGGGTCGCACGTTATTGATGTTTTCCAATCTAAGAAGAAGAGCAAAGGATAGCATGGGGCACACCTCGCCATTACTAGCACGTAGGATCCATAGACATTAGTTGCACTCATGGATGTGGACAACCAAGTAGTAGCCCCCATCACCCCTCCTTTGGACATCGCAGCGGCCGCAGCTGTAGTTGCCCAAGAGGAGAAGATCGCCATGGAGCAGATTAAAGCAGAACATTGAATTATTTTATTATTTGAATAATGGTTGTAAGCTCTAGGAGAGCAAAGTATTAAATTCTTATGATGAGTCCCGCAAGGCTTAATTTTTTCGTATTTATAATAGCAAGTTATGTTCTGGTATTTGAAGTATCAAAACGCGTGTGACGTCCTATGGAGGAAGTGCGCTTAGTGGATAGCGGCACAACGAATACCATCTTGAGAGAGATGAAATTATTTTAGTAGATCAGTAAGAATGCTAGTAGTTTTATGACAATCACGGACATCGATACTTGTATAATAGGCTTAGGAAGGGCCACAATTATACTCCCGATGGTAACGGTTTTCACGTAGAGATTGAAGAAGAGTATGGTAAGGAATATCTGCTCATTGCATAGCATGAAGAAACTGCAAAAGGATATTAGAATGACTTCCTTCATATGAACCTGGGCTATACTATATTAATATTAAGGCACCTACAGCCTATACTGTCCTGAAAACTATATTTAGAAGCTCTGAACTTTTCTATCTCTGGCATGATAGATTATGCCGCCCAGTTCTTAGGATGATGAGAAATTAACAATTCACAGGGACATAATATCGATGCAAAGAATTTTCCAAATTAGGAAGATTTTGTGTGCCTCGCATGTGCCATCGGGAAATTAATTACTAGACCTTCTACTCTGAAAGTGAAGGATGAAGTCCCTGCATTCCTAGATCGTATCTAGGGAGACTTTTGTGGTCCTATGCAGCCCCTGTCAGGGCCATTTAGGTATTTTATGGTTCTCATCGATGCTTCCCCGAAATAGTCACACGTATATTTATTGTTTATGAGAAACCATGCTTTTGCAAAGCTAATCTTGCAGATAATTAAAATTAATCTCCCTAATCATCATGTGAAGTTCATCAGAATGGACAACACCAGAGAATTTATTTCGAAGACATTTGATGATTATTACATGGTAATGGGAATTAACGATGAGCATTCCATACCGCATATCCACACCCAGAATGGGCTAGCAGATTTTTGCAGAATTGTAATTTACCAACTACATGTTGGGGACACGCAGTCCTGTATGCAGCAACTCTCATCAATTTTAGACCGTCGGCATATAACATCTATTCACCTATGCAACTATCGCAAGGGTCAGCACCGAAAATTTCTCTTCTTCGCATATTTGGTCACAAGGTTTATGTACCTATACCACCACAACAATGAATTGTAATGGGCCCTCTCTGAAAGTCTGGGATATACGTTGGTTATGAGACAACATCCATAATAAGGTATTTGGATCTTATGACTAGAGATTTGCATACCGCCTACTTCGTTGATAGTATATTTGATGAGATAGTTTCCCGTCATTAGGGGGAGGAAATCAACTCCTTGAAGAAAAATGTCGGGAAATAATGTGGCAAGCCATGGGAATTCATGCACATGACCCGCGCACTAGTGAAGAAAATAGAGAAGTCCAAAAGATAATTGAAGTTCAGAAGATAATTGAAGTCCAAAAGATAATTGATTTGCAAGCATTAGCGAATCAACTGCCTGACCATTTTAGTGATTTGAAGAGCATGACCAAGTCGCATGTGCCTGCATGCAATGCATCGGAGAGGGTTGAAATACCGAAGAAAAATGAAGGTATCCCTAATCTCGTCCTAAGGTCTCAGAAAGGATGAGAACTCCGGCCCCTCAAATCCTAAGTACCCGGAGACGCCTGACGAAAAAGGATAAGAAGGACTTGACATAGTCGATCACTGAAGTTCCCTAGAACTAGAAGGGGAGCCAGTTGAGACCTGACACCCGTATGGAACCTTCAGTAAAAGACATACCATATTTGAACATTCCCACGAGGGAGACATCAGCATGGATGCCTGCGCACACATCAGAGCTGAAAAACTAAAGGGACTTGCCCCCGTAATTAAAAGTAGCGGTGGGCAAGTAGAAGCATTAGAAGAATCGCCCCATGAAGAAATAGCTATAAACTTTGTGATCATAGGAGAATCTATGAATAAGACAACAACCAATGTCGATGTTTACTTTGCAAAGAAAATTACCACAATCATCGATCTTGATCTAAAGCCTGCATCGCTCGCTGAATGAAAGAAAAGATCAGATTGAGAAGATTGGAAGAAGGCAATATAAATAGAATTATTGTCTCTGAATAAAAGAGAGGTGTTTGGGTCTATAAGCTGCATGCCTCCCTATGTGCACCCTGTATGGCATAAGTGGGTATTTGTTTGAAAGAGAAATAAAAATAAGCAAGGCTCGTTGCACAAGGTTTCACTCAACGTCCAGGAATTGATTATAGGAATAAGTCCATTTTACACCACTGAACTTTGGCGAGAGTCCAAAAAACACCTTGAACTACAAAACCGTTCAGTTTACACCCTCGAACTGTCAATACCAGATCAATTTACACCCTACGCTGGTTTCATTGGTGGTTTTGGATATGTTGGCAGCCACATCACTGGTTTTGGATGATGTGACGTCCACGTGGCACTCAAGCCCACTTGTTAGACGCCAAATGCAGATAGAGAGAGAGAGAGGGAGAGTGCTGGCGCCGCTCATTCCTCCCCAAATCTCTCTTCTTCTCCATGCAGCTGCTTCCCGTGCCAAAGATGTTTCGGCCGAGACGCCGTGATGGACGCCACTCGCCCTTTGCCGCCCCGGTCCGGCCTCACCCTCATCTCTTCCCCGACCTTCCCTCTCCATCCTCCTTCACTCTCCTGCTATCCTCTCTTCTCTAGACTCAACTCGAGTTCCAGAGCGGAATGCCATGGCCGCGCTGCCGAACCGCTTGTCATCGTTCCAGCCATTTCAGCTAGCTACGACCGCGGTTGACCACATCACGGCGCGCCCTACACCCCGAGGAGCAAATCCCCTCGGTCGATTTGGAGAATCTGTCACCGGAGCGCTGCGCATCACCTTCTTCTCCACCGCCGGCCTAAAACTGCCGCCACCACTTCTGTGCTTCCTCCAGTGAGCCCCTGCTGAATTCCTCCTTCCATGAGCATCACCTAGCTTCCCTCTACCTCCCCCAACCTCTCACTTGGGATCTCCCTCCCCACAGGTTGCCACCACCGTTGGCCTACCCCGCGCCGCCCCAGGTCGCCATTGTCGGCTCAACTCCTCCATGGTATATACACGCCTACAAATTGATCATGGATTTATGTTTCTTTTGTCGCATCGCAAAAACTGTAATATTTTTGTTTTTTCAGGTGATGGGCGTGGAATCAAGAAGGCGGTGGTGCACTCGACGGCGTGGTTGAGGATCATGAAGGGGGTGGCTAGGGCGTTGGACTACCTGTACGAGGAGTTGTCGATGCTGACGGTGCCGCACGGGCACCTCAAGTCGTCCAACATCCTACTCGACGACCAGTTCGAGCCGCTTCTAACCGACTACGCGCTGGTGCCGGTGAAGAACCAATCGCACGCCGCACAGCTCATGGTGGCCTTCAAGTTCCCCGAGCGGAAGCAGTTTGGTCGGTCATCCAAGGAGAGCGACGTCTGGTGCCTCGGCGTCCTCATCCTCGAGATCCTCATGGGGAGGCAGCCGTCCTACGAGGTGAAGCCACCGACACTGGTGCCGGCGTCGGGGGCTGACCAGAACCAGAAGCAGCCGGCAGCAGCAGGGGGCAACGAACTCGTCAACGCAGTGAGCTCGACACCGGAGGAGGAATGGCTGGAGACCATGGTGGACAAGGAACATGTACACGTGGATGCCACGTCATTACGCCACATCAACAGAACATGTACACGTGGATGCCACATCATTCAATTTGATCTAGTTTTGACAATTGGGGGGGGGGTGTAAAGTGAACGGTTTTGTAGTTCGAGGTGTTTTTTGGACTCAGTTCATAGTTCAAGGGGTAAAATGGACTTATTCCTTATGAAGAAACCTATTCCCCAGTCATGAGCGGAACTACCTTTATATATTTAATCTTAATGACAGTAAACTTGAATTTAGAAATGAAATTGGTGGATGTGGTAACTGCACACCTTTATGGAATTTTGGATTCAGACATTTATATGAAGATACCTGAATGTATCCCTGTCCCGAACCAAGACAGGCCAAATAGAAATTTATACAATGTGAAACTTATAAAGTCATTGTACGAACTTAAACAATCAGGTAGGATGTGGCATAATCGCTTGAAGCGACTTTCTATGCAAGAAAGTCTACACGAACAATGAGAATAATCCCTGTGTATTTATAAGACGATCCTAGAATGGATTTTGTATAATCTCAGTGTATGTAAATGATCATAATATCATCGGAACCATGAAAGTTATTAAGAAAGCAAGTTCTTACCTGGAGTAGGAGTTCGAAATGAAAGATTTGGGTAAAACTAAATATTGCCTAGGCTTGCAGCTTGAGCATCCCCCTGAAGGGATATTAGTGCATCAGTCAGCCTACACTCAAAAGGTGTTGGAAAGGTTCGGCTTTGAAAATGCATACCCTTCGAAAGTACTAATGGACGGGAGATCCTTGTAGCAAGACAAGGATCCATACAGACCTAGAGAAGAGGAGGAGGAGGAAGTCCTAAGACCGGAATTCATGTACTTAAGTGAAATAGGAGTACTCATGTATTTAGCAAACTGTACTAGATCGGACATTGCATTTGCCGTAAACCTATTAGCAAGGTATAGTGCGGAACCTACCAAAAGGCATTAGCAAGGAATAAAGGACATCTTCTGATACCTCCAAGGAAGCAAAGACCTTAGTCTGTTCTGCAGAAAGAACCAAGATCTGTCTATGAATGGCCATGTAGATGTTGGGTACCTGTCGGACCTACATACAACCAAGTCACAAACATGCTACGTATTCCTATGTGGTAGAACTGCAATTTCATGGAAACCGTCTAAGCAAAGTCTTGCATCAACTTCGACGAACCACTCAGAAATCAAAGCACTATACAAGGCCTCACGGGAATGTGCTTGGCTTCGACGGATGATTCACCACATCCAACAGTCGTGTGGATTGAATACCGCGCAAACCCCCACTATTATCTATGAATATAATGCAGCTTGTGTTACACAAGTGCAGATGGGTTATGTGAAGAGTCATATCACAAAGCATACTCATGAATTGCAAAAGATGGATGAAATTGAAGTATTGCATACTAAGTCATGTGAAAATCTTATAGATTTATTCACTAAGTCACTTCTAGCATCTAGCTTTGAAAAATGAATATGTGGAATTGGAATGATGTGACTTAGAGAAGTGCATAATTCAGGGGGAGAATCTTCACGAACTCATTATTGAAACTTGATCACGGAGATCGAGTACCCAAAGAATAAATCCCGGATATTAAATAAAATTGGGTGGATTGTACTCTTTTTCCCTTGACGAGTTTTCCTGAAGTTTCTCGGCTAAGGTTTTTAATGAGGCAATTCGTGCAACGCAGCAGAACATGTATCATATACTCTTTCTCTAAATTTTTCCCACTAGGTTTTTATGGAGTTTTGACGATTCATGAACATGTAAGGATGGGTGCCCAAGGGGGAGTGTTGGGAAACCATGGGCTTGGCCCAGCAGCTGGGCCATGGGTGAGCACCCCATCCAAAACCCTAGCAGGGTACTAGTCATTGTAAAAGGTTGATAGCTTGATGAAGGAATAAAGAGAAGCAAGAAGTCCCCCATATATCTGTGTTCAATCTACTATTATGTACTTGTGTTCTTGCATTGTTCTAAGTGATTCTACGCTTGTCTACGGGGTGATCGTTTGGACTGGACTCGCTGGCGATGGTTTCTCAACACTAACAATTTCATTCGATCGTTGTTCTTTGTACTTCTGGTTATGTGCACGTAAAGCGGCAGATCTAAGGGGCCCTACTATCGTATCCTACAGTGGCGGAGCTAGAGCGAAAAATAAGAGAGCCAGCCGGTAGCCATAAATAATAATTACCATCCACTGATAGATCAAAGTACAATGTACTGGCCAGTGCCATACTGTCGTATCTGAATTTTGGGAACTATTGACCCCTTGTTGATCCTAAATTCCAAATCTAGCACACGTTACCCGTAAATTCCATTTCTAGTCCCCCCTCTCCTGCGTGTTGTGCTCGAGGAATGCAGCAGCTAGCTGCTATGGTTGGGGGCCACAGCAAGGCGGCTGTAGCGGCAGTTTCTTGAAAATCCATTTAAGTATATTTTTTGGAGGAATTTATAAATATATAAAATGTGCTCAAAAAAATTATAATTTTTTTTGTGAAGCCTCCCGACACAGTGTACTTGCTTGTGTAATTTTTTTTTCCAAAATTTTATCTGTTCTGATTTTTTTCTCTAAAATTTATTTATGTATACTGTTTGTAGGAATTTTCTAATATAGAAAATGAGATCCAAACATTATGAAAAAATTTTCAGGCTCCTTACATAGTGGACTTGATTGTATAATTTTTCTAGAATTTTATATGTTCTGAAATTATCTCGAAAATTAAGGGTTTAGGTCTCAAAAATTAGGACGAAAGGTTTCATAAATTAGGGTTTCATGATTTCATGTGACTTGGAATGTGCGGAGTTTAGTACCACATGACTACTCTAGGTAATAGACACTCCCTCCTCTGCACATTTATCACCCCGTCGCTGCTGTCCCCCCTTGCCCATAGTGCACGCTTTTATGGCATGTCGAATCTTTGGACCCGACTCCCGATTGATTCGCTCGCATGCCTCCAACGACGAGGGTGTTGTGTGATGCTTCATGGCACCACACTGGTGTTATACCAAACCTTATCGTGTGCTACGTGCTCCTTGCAGTATATGGTGTTGTAGCGTGACAGAACAGTTTGGTCACGCCATGGGTCATGGCATGACCGAAGGGGTCAAAATTGGAAATAAAGTTAGGGACATGTTATTTTTTAAATATTTTTAAAAAATGAAGTAAAAAAATAAAAAAGCTTGTTTTGTTTTTAGTTGGATTGTTCACAACACGTGCAATAACCCTCACCATGCAGTCGTTCCTCCACGCAACAGATCCTGACCCTTGAACAAAAGAGTAGGTGTCACCGATGGTTCTGATCTAATAAAGCTCCCTACTGACTCCTATAGTCCTATGTGACAAGGACACTGGTCTACGCACGTGCTCTTGAAAAGGGATACGTTAGGAAAAGTACACCAGTTGGCTGTTTTTATGTACAGAGTACATTTTCTCTATTGGAATGCACCTTGATTGGTTGATTAACAAATGTGTTGTTTCATGGCAAGGGTTGCCCTTTGGTCGGAATTGAACCAACAATGATCTCATACTCCGGCGAATGATCGTGCAGTAAAGGGGATGAATTTTGGGATGTGGTTGTTGACGAACCCGGGATAGAAGGATCCTAGATTCTCTGTGCTTACAACATTAGTCCAGGAACAGTTAGTGTACACAGTTTACAAATATGGTAACAAGTCCACAACATGCACTTTATTGACAATATCAGAGTATTTATTACAAAAGGGCACTTGGCCTAAAGAAAATTACAACGAAAAGCAAAAGATAGTAGTAGGCCAAACGATATGCCACAGGCAATCGTTTGGGGGCGCAGCCTAGCCGTCCAAGTCCTCCTTGTCCACGAGGTACTCCTCCTCTAAGATTATTTGCAATAAGCAAGGATGAGCACAACTTCCGTGCTCGCAAGTTACACCCAATAACAGAATTTAATGCATGCAAGGATTACAAAGGAAGGATTATATGGTTGATTTTGCATAAAGCCATGTTTTCTTTAAATATTTGTACTAAGTTTCCAAAGCGGTTATTTTATAGCTAAAATTTATTTTATAAATTCTCAAGTTTTATAGTGGGATAACCTCCATATGATATATGCTGATGGATACCCTCTTATCACATGGCTAACCGCCCAATTTCCCAATTGGATAAACTATCCAAAATCATTTGTCCAAATCTTTTGAAAACCAAAACCAAAGTCTAACTTTGAGTGGCAAATGCTAAACATGTCTATGACCGTGGACACGACTATTCAAATAGTTTTACACTCTGCAGAGGTGATACAACTTTACCCACAAGAGATAATTTGCTTTTGATATCGGCCAATACACGCTTCCGTAGGCGTGCGACTAAGCAATTATCATAAGGCTGTTACAATGCTCTACCCTAAAGTATTTATGCCCGCTAAGGTTTCACACTTCCATTGGATTATCCATCCTCCGGAAGCCCCTTCTTGTGCCAAGTGGGAATACTGTCTATCCAACACCCACACATCAACATGGCACAAATAACAGTAGAGTATTACAAATTATTAAGCCTAGCCCTGCCCACTCAGGATATGTGGTAGTACGGTGGAGTTTAGCAAAAGCGGCTCTCAAGCCGGTCCTTAAACAACTTGGGCAAAGTTTTGATCAATGAAAAGATTCAATCCTGTGCATTAACCTACACCATCCTGACATCCATTTTGCCCAATTTTAAACCACATTTGATTTTATTTTTGTTTTCAAAATCATTTGCAAGAGAGTCCATGGTAAAACAATACCATGGGCATATTTTTAAACAAAGTTGAATCCTTGGCTAAATTCCCTAAATTAAACATTTTTGGTCTAAGCATGACTCTGCATAACATTTTCAAATGATCCTAGTTCATACTAATGTATCAACTAGGTTTTATCTAGGGTGACAAGATATTTAGTTCAATACCAATATTGGCCATACAAGGGATTTTAGGTATATCTATGAATTTAAAACAAGTATTTAAATAACTGAATTTAAATAAGCATGCAGTACATAATTTAAAATAGAATTTAAATAATTTTAAATACTGGGATTCAAATATGATCAAAGAATGTAAATTGCCTTGCTCAAAAGTCTGGTCCTTGATTAATTCTGGTTCTTCGGACTCGTTGAAATCTATACGTGAAAATAAGCCAATTTCAAATAAAATTCAAATGAACTCCAAATGAAATAATTTTGGTTTAGATAGCTAGTTTATGATTTTATATAAATTTAGAAATTTGAATCACCTAAATCGGAGTTCGTATGAAGGAATACGAGCTCTTGGAAGTTTAAATCTAACTAAAACCCTAAATTCTAAATTTATTGATTTTCCTGAATTAATTTCCTAAAGGAAAATCGAGATTTTGACGTCAACCCTCAGAAAAATGATTTTCGGCCGAAATTATTTTTAAAAGGAAATCAGTGAGTCTATGACAGGTGGGGCTAGTCATACTTGGGAGGGTGGTCCAATCAATGGGGTGGTCGTGGTCATTGGGGAGGTCGTGGTCAAATGGGGAGGTCGTGGTCACTGGGGAGGTCGTGGTCAAATGGGTGGTCTTTGCAAAAAGACAAAGAGGGTGGTCTCCAGGGCCACCCGAAGGTCCAAATGAGAGAGGGGCTTCACTGATCGCGGTGCTCACCTTAGATGCTCGGCGGCGAGGTTTAGCGGCGGCGACTTCCAGTTTAGTGCGTGCTCTGGCGATCCTTGAGTCGCGGAGTCTGCGCCAGACCGGCTTACCGAGTCTTGGCGATGACGAAGGTGTGGACGACGAGGCAGAAGGCCTGACGGCGACGAATTCAGCGGTTGAAGTTCCTCTGGTCACTGACGGTGATCTTCAAAATTCGAGCGAGAGAGAGATTGGAGGGATGTGGGTTGAGGCACTGGGTTGAGGAGATGATGGTGATCCCGGGGCTCCCTTTTATAGGGCTTGGGGGTCACTGAGGTGGCGAGGACGTGCGCGGCCGTTACATGCCGGCGCGGCGGTGAGGTTAAGAGAGTTAAAGAGGGTTTAAGGAGGAAGAAACGGGTGCCTTGAGTGTGTCAGTGAACGTGGGTATCAATGGCATCAAATGCGCGCGAAAAGGGGAAGTAATGGGCGAGTTTAAAGAGCTCGGTGAGGATGACAATGGTGGCTTCGCGAGGAGGAAGAAAGGGCGGGGACGACGGCACTGTAGATAGCGGTCCCACCGGTCAGCGAAAGAAAAAGGAATAGAAAAGGTAACAGGTGGTGTTATGGCCGTTGGATTTAGATCGGAGAGTCTACATTGATTTGAATGTTCGGACCATCCGGAGATGACATCAAGATCGGGCCATTCATTTTCAATCCAACGGTTGAAAATGGTTGAGATGGAATACGCGGGCGAGCGGGCCATGTGCGCGTGGAGAACAGGAATGATCCGGGGAAGACTTGGCCCAAGGACTGTTTGAGAGTTTCTAATTGATTTAACAATTGATTTAATTCCAGAAATTCAAATAGGCTTTAGAAAAATAGCAAATAAAATCCAAAAATTATGAGAGAATTCACAAAAATTCTCAAAGACATTCTAGACTTATATAAAAATTTTCCAACTTAATCTTGGTAATATTTTTTGCAAATAAATTTGTTTTGCCTTTAAAATAATTTAAAGAAAAGCTTTTAAAAAGTCCAGAAATTCCAAGGAAAATAATTTAAGTTTTATTTTGCCAAAAGTGAAAATTTGGGATGTTACAAACCTACCCCCCTTAAAGGAAATCTCGTCCCCGAGATTTAGACTGGTTAGCAAAGAGGTGGGGATACTCGGCTTTCAAATCCTCTTCTCGATCCCAAGTGGCCTCTTCTTCTGAGTGATTGCTCCACTGCACTTTACAAGTACGGATGACTTTGCTTCTAGTGATACGTTCTGTCACATCAAGAACCTTGACCGGATGTTCTACATAGGTGAGGTCTTCTTGTAGATCAATATTCTCAAGAGGAGTTTGCTCTATTGGTATTTCGAGACATTTCTTCAACTGAGACACGTGAAAGACGTCATGAACTGCTGATAGTGATTCTAGTAGCTCGAGCTGATAAGCAACTTCACCTCTTTCTCCCAAAATCTTGTATGGTCCAATAAATCTTGGTGCAAGTTTTCCTTTGGTTCGGAACCTTTTTACACCTCTAAGTGGAGTTACTTTGAGATAGACAATCTCCTGTTTCAAAGGATAGATCTCTTTGGCGATTATCGGCATAACTTTTCTGTCGAGGCTGTGCTACTCTCAATCGTTCCCTTATCATCTTTACCTTGCCTTCAGCTTCTAAAATCAATGCAGGGCCAAAGAATTGATGTTCTCCTACTTCATCCCAAAGGAGTGGTGTTCTACACTTCCTGCCGTAAAGTGCTTCACACGGTGACATTTGAAGGCTGGCTTGATAGCTATTGTTATATAAGAATACTGCATAAGGAAGATTCTTGTCCCAACTCTTCCCATAATCTATAGCACAGGCTCGTAGCATATCTTCAAGAATCTAATTTACACGCTCTGTCTGTCCATCTGTTTGGGGATGATAAACAGTACTGAAATTAAGTCTTGTTCCCAATGCTTTGTATAGACTGTTCCAAAACCTTGATGTGAACTGCGAACCTCTATCTAACACTATCTTCTTTGGGACACCATGCAGACAAACAATCTTTGCCATATACAACTCTGCTAACTGACTGCTTCTGTATGTAGTTTTGACTGGGATAAAATGTGCCACTTTGGTCAATCGGTCAATTATCATCCAGATGGAATCATATCCTGATTGGGTCCTAGGAAGTCCGGTGATAAAGTCCATACCGATTTCTTCCCACTTCCATTCTGGAATCGGTAATGGTTGCAACAACTCTGTAGGTCTTTGATGTTCTACCTTAATCCTTTGGCATACATCACAATGAGCAACGTACTCAGCAATCTCTCGTTTCAAGCTGACCCACCAATATTTTTCTTTTAAATCCTGGTACATCTTAGTACTTCCGGGATGAATAGAAATAGGAGATTCATGGGCTTCTTGTAATATCATTTGTTTTATCTCTTTGCGATCGGGCACACAAATATGGTTTCCAAACCAAATTGTACTATGTTCATCCTCAGAAAATGCTGGAGCTTTTCCTCTCCTCATATTTTTTCTGAATTTCTTTGATGTCCTCATCCGTTTTTTGATTTTCTCGAATTTGTTCTTGTATTGTGGGTTGCACCTCCAAAGTGTTCACTAAGGACTTAACTTTGTGAGCCATTGATCTGGGCCATGCCGTACAACCACATGTCCAGGATAGGGTGGACCTGGCCGACTAATTAGCAATATTTTGATTTGGTTCTATTTGGGTTGATGAGCGGCACAAGAGGGAGCCCAGAATGGCGAATTCTTAGCGAACAGAGTTGGGTCAAAACAGAACTTTGTAAAAGACTTATGATAATCACTTAGTCACACACCTATGGAAGCGTGTCATGTTTGACATTATAAGCTGATTATCTCTTGTGGGTCAAGCTATACAACTTCTGCAGAGTGTAAAACTATTCGAATAGTCGTGTCCCCGGTTATGGACAATGCCTTGTGATTTCACACGAGGAGTAGATTTTCTTAAATTTGTTGGATTGGTGATTCTGTTAGGAAGTGAATAGGTTGTTCATCGGTTGTTGGTTGGGAAGTGATCAGGGTAGTTCACTAGTTGTTTAAAAGTACTTGTTTACTTAAGTATTTAATCTTTTAAATTGTACTTTCCAATCTATGTACTGTATTCATTGTCAATACTACTTTCTGCAAAATAGCCATAAAGCTATCCTTGTTCAAGCCTTGTATGAATACTATTTACATACATTTCCATATAACTTGCTGACTACTTTATGTACTCGATTGTCTGTGGACGTGTCGGATGGCTATCACGAGATATTTTGGTTTCGTTGCAAGTTTATATTATGTCGTTAAAGCCCTGCGTGGCAAACTCTGTAAGACTTGACCATAAGGTCCTTTTGCTACTAAATAATATTAATTTATCTTCTTCTTAGATATTCTGTTGTTTGGATATGGTTCCATCGATGGTGTAACTGTATGAACTAGCTACTGATCTGGGACTAGTTCAGAATACACAGAGAGCTCGGATCCATTGATCTGAGCTCCTAATAGAGGTGGTATAAGAGCCATATTGATTGTAGGACGCAACCATAGTTAGCATGGTCGTTTTAGTCAAAATTTTCAAAATTTTATTTTCTAAATCGAACCAACCGATTAACATGAATAATTATTCTTCTCTCGTCATTTCCTATTCTTTTCTTTTCTTATTGTATTCTCTTCTCATATCATTCTTAGGCCTCCCACAGGATTGCATGCTCATCATGCATCCTTCATTGCAGGATTTTACTCGCATACCCAGCGGTACCGAGTCTGTGGGGGTGCATGTTTTTTGCTTGGAGAGCCATGTGCACCGCACTTTCACTCATAAAATCATCTGTCATCTTCTTCACCACAAAGTCTTGCTAGTACGGTTCCACGAACGGATACTTCTTGAAGGGCGTCAGATCTTTATCCACGTATTGCTTGATAAACGTGCTCTTGAAGTTCTTCCACGCTTTGCACACCGCTAGCAACACATATCGTCGCATGGAGGCCTGGTGTTCTTCCAAGATCTCGAACGATTGGAAAATTTCTGTCACCAACGCACATTTCTGAGCTTCGGTCAACTCCTTCCACGAATCGTAAGTGATCCTGACTCATTCCTGTGCAACTATTCCGACTGTTCTCCATAATACGGACACTGCTCAGCGAGGATTGAGAGGGTTCCCAAACGCATCGGCATTCGTGATAGTAAATCGGCTCTCGGGGCTTTTCGATATTCCTCTTCTATCGCATTTGGATTTTTCATAGGACGGAGCATTAGACGCATGAGGTGACGATGACGGAGAATGAGCGGACGACATCTTCATAAGAAATAGAAGTTCTGACATGTATGAACATATTATCATAAAATTCTCTATGTATATGGGAAACAGACTAAATGCTAAAGATCAATCAACAGTAGTAAGCATTCCAATTAGAGCTCAAGTTCAAACCCGATTATCAAAACAATTTCAATACAAGACTATTATCATCACAGAGCATTCATCTCAAGACGACCACACCACATTGCAATATATTCTAGTAGCAGTATCAAAACAAATACAATATGAATTACTGACTAGAACATTTCAAATGCAAAGGGGTAATTAAATTGAAATATTGTGATACTCACGAAGCATATGGCAATCAAAGCCGCTGAGCAATCTGAGCAATGTAGATATTCATCATGGATTTATTTTTAAAGGTGATTTCAGATCTGGATTGACACAATCAACCTGATTTCCACCCCTATTAAGCACAAATTTTTTTGTTAAGTTCTGGCGAAAATTCCTAAAACAAGTACAACACCTCATACTACTCAGTGTTTGAACCAGATACCAGCGTAATTACCATGAGTCCATGAGGACCATGACATCATGACGGCATGGTAGATTATTGATAGCAAGAGTGAGGGGAAGGGGCGTCGGGGTCGGCAGCTCGACATCGGTTACCTTTGGACGTCGAGGAGAAGGACGAACAGGGAGCACTAGAGCAACAGGGTGGCGTTGAAGGGGAGGCACGTCGGGCTCGGGGGAGGAGGAGGCGACGCGGGCTTAGGGGAGGGGAGGAGGCGGGCTCGGGGCAGAGGCGCGCCAGGCTCGTGGGAGGAGGGGCACCGGGTTTGGGGAGGCGGCGGCTCATGCTCGGGGAGGAGGCAGCGAGCTCGGGGGAGGAGAAGCGCCGGGCTCGAGGAAGAGGTAGGGTCGAGGACGGCGGCGATGAGCTCGGAGGAGGAGGGATGTTAGAGAAACTTAATTATTTGAGTGGGGGCGCAGGCAAACCCTAGAGTCCGAATATAAATAGGGTTGGACATCACATACGGTTCTAAAGTAGAACCGTCTGTAATAAATACACATCACAGACGGTTCAAATAAATAACCGTCTGTGATAGCTTATGTATCTTAGACGGTTTGTATATAAAACCGTCTATGATAGTTGATATATCACAGACGGTTTGTCCTAAGGAACCGTCTGTGATATTCTTTTGTATTGCTAAATCTATTTTTGTTTATTGGCTAGTCTCAGGAAATGCTAGCCATGCCCTCTGAAACAAGCAGAAACACAAGTACATGTATACATCTAATTCACATTTATTTCAGAAACAAGCACATCAATTTCACAAATCAATTAACTCAAATGAACTAAAATTAACAATTCATGAACAAATACACACATGTACCATTAAGTTCAATCTTATCCCAATCAAGTTCAATATACATTGTGGAACTCCCCATATGACACATTCTCATATACATAAATGCAAATTCACATATGACACATTCTCATATACATAAATGCAAATTCAGATCATATGAGACATAAACATTTCATTCATTATTCCACTTGCTTATATCCTTTAAAAATTAACCCTTCATGATGATCGACACGTATGTAGCTAGTTTCGTCACGTTGTTCTTCCTCGACCCTTATGCTGTTTCCGAAAGGAGGCAATTCGTCAAATTGATTGTATTATTTCTCGTCCACTACATTCTCAACTCCGACAATCCTCATTTTTTCATGAAGAACTACGCGGCGCTTCTTATTTGCCTGGTCGGTTATACAAAAGACTTGAACAACTTAGTTAGCGAGTACAAATGGTTTGTCTTTGTATCTGACACGTTCGAGGTCCACGGTAGTGACACCGTACTTGTCGACCTTCACCTGTGGGAGATGGAACCAATGGCACTGAAACAAGGGGATCTTGAAAAGTACGTAGTCGAGCTCCCAAATCTCCTCTATAAACCCATAGTAGTTGCTCCTCAACTCATCGGTACTGAACGCATCTATGCGGACACCGCTGTTCTAGTTACTACTCTTTATATTCTAAGCCTGCGTATAGATTGTGTACCCATTTATGTCGTATCCTTGTCATGTCACAACTGTAAATATTGGCCATTTTGCCAACCATGTCAGCATATCACTTGACGAGCTCCTAGCGAGTCGCTCCTTCAACCATTGGTTAAACTGACTGTTGTGCTGTCTCGTGATCCAAATATCCGGCCGCTCCAAATTCTGTTGCCGAGGCACCTCCTTGTGTTGGTCGATATACGGGGACACGTCAGTCATGTGTTGCAAGACTGTGAAATGGGTTTGAGCATACGTATCCATATTTGAAGTGATTGCTTTCCTTCTGATGGTCCCGATACCCTCGAGCCTCCCCTCATGGCGAGATCAAGGCACACCTATTGGTTCGACCTGAGCCATGTAATCGACGCAGAACTCAATGACCTCTTCGGTCGCATAACCTTCGACGATGCTACCCTCCGGCCGAGATCGGTTCCGTACATAGGACTTGAGAATTCCCATGAACCTCTCGAACGGGTACATGCTACGTAGGAACAAGGGCCCGCACATCTTTATCTCCCTCACAATGTGAACAATGAGATAGACCATGATATCGAAAAACGACGGAGGAAAATACATCTCAAGATGACAGAGTCGTTACCACCTCGTCCTGCAAAACATTTAGTCCTTCGGGATCGATGACCTTCTGAGCAATTGTGTTAAAGACATAACACAGTCTCATGATTGTCTCTCGAACCTTGATCGGCAAAATACTTCTAATTGCAACAGAGAGCATCAGTGTCATCAGCACATGACAATCATGATACTTCATACTAATTAACTTCAAATCTTCCATCGAAACAAGTTTCTTCATGTTGGCGGAGTAACCAGATGGAACTTTCACACCATACAGGCATTGGCATAGTTTAGTTTTTTGGCATTGGACAGAGTGTAACAAGCAAGGGGAATGTACGCTTGTCCTTTATCGGTCTTTGTCGGTGCTAACTTAGGTCTAATATCCATATCAACCAAGTCAAGTCGTGCGTTGACACAATCCTTTGTTTTGTCACGAATGTTCAGTAAGAGACCAATCAAGCCTTCACATACATTCTTCTCTACGTGCATGACGTCAATGCAGTAGTGAACTTCTAAGTGCTCCCAATAAGATAAGTTCTAAAATATTAATCTCTTCTACCAAATGTTCTTCTCATGGGTTCTCGATTTACGTCCCTTTCCGAGCACAACATTTAAATCTTTAACCATATCATAGACCTCTTTTCCGCTTAAATACCTTGGAGTTGAACTGTCCTCCTTCTCTCCGTCGAATCGTTTCTTCATCCTGCGGTATGGGTAAGCCCTCTGAAGGAACCTACGGTGACGTATGTACACGGTTTTACGCGAGTGCTTTGGTCACACACTCTCAATATCATTTAAGCAGTGAGTACATGCTTTGGCCCCTTTTGTACTCTAACCCGACAGGTTAGCAAGGGTAGGATAATCATTTATGGTGCAGAACAACAATGAGTGTAAAGTAAAGTTTGTTTGTACGCATCCCATACCTGTACCCCTTCGATCCACAATATTTTTAGATCTTCCATCAATGGTGATAGGTAAACATCAATATCATTCCGAGGTTACTTCGGCCCTTAGATAAGTATTGATAACAAAATATACTTTTGCTTCATACACAACCAAAGAGGGAGGTTGTGATACAGAGAGTCACGGGCCAAATGCTATGTCGACTGCTCATATTACCGAAAGGATCCATTCCATCTGTACTCAATCCAAACCTTATATTCCTCGGTTCTGCACCGATGTCTGCAAACCTCCTATCGATGTTTCTTCACTAGGCGGAATCAACAAGGTGTCTTAGCTTTACATCCTTCTTACGCTCCTCCGAGTGCCAACGTAGTAGTTTTGCCTCCTTTGGATTCGTAAAAAACCGCTTTAAACGGGGAATTACAGGAAGATATCACGCCACCTTAGCAAGAGGTCCTTTCTTCACCTTGATTCCCTCGCCATTATCTGATTGATTCTTACGCTTGTATTGGGATGCATTGCACACTGGACACATATGCATGTTTGCGTACTCTTTATGATAGATGACAGCCGTTCGGACATGCATGTATTCTTTCTACTTCTATTCCCAATGGACAAAGAATCTTCTTGGCTTTTTAGGTGGTTTTGGGCAACTCGTTTTCATCCGGAAGCATATCCGCTAAGAGACCTAACAACACCGTGAAACTCTTGTCGAACCAACCGTTGCTTGCCTTCAATTTCAGTAGTTCAAGCATGGATGACAACTTTGTGTATTCCAGCTTGCAGCCCATGAGCAAAGGTTTCTTCGAGTCCTCCATCAAGCACTCGAATTTATCAAACTCTCTCTCACTATAGTTCACTTTTGCATCGCAAAGTATCTGATCTAGATTGTCATTGTGCAGCCTATCCGAATCAGAACCACAATCGATATCATCAGGCGGCATATCGTTGACTTCATCGGCAATGTCGTTATTACTACCTTCCTGTATAATTTGCTCTTCATCGTGACTAGTCCAACGTGCATACCCCTTTTTGAAACCCCTTCGAATCAAGTGTGCTTCGATCTGTGCTCGGTTCTTAAACATCTTCAGATTCTCGCAGTCAATGCATGGACAGTACATATATTCCACCCCCCTTATTTAATATATCCTCCTCGGCAGCTCTTGTAAAAGTAGACATGTCATTAATGTACTCTTCACTCACACGGTTCTTAGCGTATATCCAGCTTCAGTCCAACTACGCTACGTATATAACAATTTAGTGTTAAATAATGAATGAATTAATTAGTATACTATACATGATTTAAAGTAGCTATATGTAGTAAGAATTAATTAAATTGAATTAAGTAAAATAGACTATGAATTGGTTAAACCCTAAACCATGCTAGATGTAAATAATCTTCTCTCTACATCAAGCTAGATCTAAATGGTCTTCACTTCTCCCTTTACTAAGCTAGATCTAGAACATAATGCAATTAGGAACAAATTACTAACCATAGATAGTCAAGAGCAAATGGATCTACAATCACTATTCCCAAATCCACGGTCTCATTTCACCAAATGGCCTCAAAGCCCCACCTCCTCAAAGCAGCAGCCTGTGAGAAGTGAGAACAGATATAGAATTTAAAACAGATCTGTGAGGGACGATTGCGCAATAAGTGAAAGTATCACAGACGGTTTTAAGAAAAAACTGTTTGTGATATTTAGTAATATCGTAAACAGATCTCATCTGTGATATTATCTCTTCACAGACGGTTTTTAGTACAACCAGCAATACAGACGGTCTCTAAATCGAAACCGTCTGTGATTGTATTTAATACTGACGGTTTTGATCAAACGTCTATGATGAAACGTCCAGTATTAGCCTTTTTGTAGTAGTGAAGTATAATTTTGTTAGATTTTATAAATATATTACACTAGAAATTAGTAATCAAAGTTATATTTTAGGAACGTGTCGATCTCCAAAATGACTTTTTTTATGACAGGAGAGTAATAGTTACCAACGGTAAGCGACCCTCTAGCCCCCGTTAATTACCCTTGGGATAGCTGTCGCATCAAGGTAAGTGGCTGAAGAGCCTAACTAGCATATAATGCGAATATTTTACGGTTAGGATCAGGACAATTTGGAGATAATGGGCTCTTTCAACTTTCATGACAAATTGCTTTCCCCCTACCTTTCCAAAGTGCTGCCAACTTTTTACAAACTCAAGACAAGTGTCTTTTGGCAAAGATAGGCCACCTTTCACCTGCTAACCTTAGCAAGAATATCAAACTTATATAGAGCAGTATATTTTTTCTTAGCCTATATATATGCATTTGTATAGACTTCATTGGTGCTACATAAAGCATTTCAATGATCCCTTTGCAGGAAGGCAACCAACACTAGCACAAGCCTGTGGGGTTCCAAGTAGCAGGCTACCGATGCTTGTTTGGACTAATCTCTAGTTGTTCTATTCGCCAATTGAAAGCCCGTCTTTAATTAAGCATCTAATCTAATCCCTTAGCCTCCAAGTATATATACATAACTTCCAATAATTGTATCAGATGCTCAGGGATGTGAAGAATACCAATCGTTTCTCAACAAGTCGATTAATCTACAGCTTTTTTCTTGTATTGCTTGCTAATTAAGCTAGCCTATATAACTCGTAGGGTTAAGGGATTTTTGAGTTGTATAGTTAGCGTTATAGTACTGCAACATTTAAGTCTTAAATCTTAATTGTATAGTTTTGCGTCATATATCACTCTTGAATACATATAATGTTAGCAGAAGGGAAAAATATATTCAGAATGTGTTCGTGTTTTAGGTATAATTTAGTATATGCATGCTGAATCTCCATATAAAATGTTTAGTAAAATCCAAATATTTATTTATTTCCTCAAAATGATACTTAGGAAGTACTATAGGTTATCTCCATTTTTACTGAAATGTAAGATCGAGATGTTTATCAAATCATTTTGGCGCTAGATGGCCCAAACTTCACTCTGATAAAGCGTGGATGTTATTACCAAATTAGCATCAGGTTGATCTCGAAAACAGGTAAATTCTACATATATCAGGTTTATCGAAATGGGCTCTTGATGTATAAGATGTTCTTGTTCTTCAATGGAGCAGAAAGAGCCTGAGAGGTGCTGTGTACATCTGTGCATGAAATTATTGGCATGCAGGTAACA
Organism: Phyllostachys edulis; assembly: GCA_036346405.1. NCBI lineage: Eukaryota > Viridiplantae > Streptophyta > Magnoliopsida > Poales > Poaceae > Phyllostachys > Phyllostachys edulis. The sequence goes on from CM070566.1 coordinate 6,869,241, forward strand.
AAGAGACTCGGCCTGATGGTAGTGCTGGCAAAAGAAGAATGGCCCAGTTCATCGTCCTGTCTGTCCACTAGATCAGTTAGTTATGAGTTATGACACATCCAATCCCGGTAGAAGCACACCTAACATATTAAACCCTAACAAGACAAGCTCCCAAGCCTCTCTAAGCTGCTTTCATCTTGCAACGTATGTGGCCCGAGAGCAACGAGGTGGGAGCAGGGATCATGCATCAGCAGGAGAGCACTCAAGAAAATATTTTCTATGGCACCGGTGCTACGTGACAGCGGGAGCCGTAGAATTTTTTTTCCAGCACTTAAAAGCCTAAGTAATCCTTTCGGCCCAGCCATCGAGTATCACCGTTGTCTCATCATGCGCTTAAAAGCCTAAGTAATCCTAATATTTTCTATAACATTTTTTGCGGAGTGAATGTTAATTTTTCAAGTTGAAAGCTTAATGTTTTATTTAAATAGTTTTGGTTTGTTTTGTGTTGAAAGTTGATACTTCAACCTAAAAGTTTCAACTTGAAGGATGGCACATCATTACTACTTTTTTTTGTTGAAGGATGGCACGTCATAACTTTTAGCTAGCAAAATAAGGAAGAAAGTATTTGTTTCAAACAAAAACACATGATGCCCAGAGCATATTAATGCTGTATTAGTCTTGACACACAAGACAGAAGTTCTAGCTAGACCAAAGTCGATATTTCAGGCAAAATATGGGCTACTTCGTCAGTTTACCACATCATCTTTTGGTTATTTGTTTCTGCTTCTACCAAGCCCGAGGCTGGCCGCTCCCGCCACGGCCGCTCCTCTGCACGCTGCAAGGTGTTTCAATGGACGCGTCAGGAACATGCATTGCATGCAACATGGAGCTCGAGGTGTCGGAAATGGAGTTTACTTGTACATGACAGGAGGTTTCGGTCCCGGGTATGTGTGCCACAGCGGCCTCTTTGAAATGTCAGCTTCAGTTACAGTCTGAAGTGAACACAGAGGTTGCAAAGACGATGATGACAAATGAGCAGTGCAATTCCTCCAAATCAATTGAAATCTGCAGTTTTACGAGTTCCTTGAGGTTAATTACCTTGTCAGGTATTCTCACATTGTCAAGTAGCCTTGGAATCGTCTTCACGTCCTCGGGGTTGAAGAACATTGCTGATCTGAAACACACAAAGATCATGTAGTGAAGAATGGCACAAGTTGCCCCGATGCCTGAATATGATAGTTCAAGAAAGAACGTACATTGCCTGATCATAGGTGATGTCCTGCAGATTTTTAATGGGCGAGTGCAAGAGACCATTGCTTAAACCATCATCATCAGCGGGTGATAACCATCCTCCAATTTCACTATTCAAAAATAACAATTTCTGCATCAATTCTACATTGCTCTGAAAAAAAATGTAAACCGCAGAATGCATCAAGTTTTACATCAGTTCAGTTCAGACTTTATGTACCTAGTGGCTGAATCTATTGGAAGCTTTTGCGGCGAACAGTCTGATGTTTGCACAAATGCTGCATTATTGGCCAGAGAATTCGAGTTCCTCAGAAAGATCTTGTCTTGCCGAATAGTATTCCGTCTCATCTCATGCATCTAATTTATAAAAAGGCAAGGGGCGAACAACCTATGGTTATTATTTATGCATCAAAAGGACAAGTTAGTGTAACATTAGTATAGATGGCAAGCAATTGTTTTACCGTGAGCTCTGTCTCTACAGCTTTGGTGGCTGAAAGCAGCAGTTCCTCATTTATGAATGGCAACTTCACGATAGCCTGAAACAATTTATTTCATTGAAAATTAGCATAAGACGGATCTTTTGCTTAAGCATAGCGCCCAAAAAAGTGTCGGTTAGCCATAATAAGAGCCCAAGTGCGTCACCACTTGATCAGCATAGGTTGAAACTATCAGTTAATTCAGTTCATCTAGTGAACATATGAACGGATAGCTTACCTGCCACAAGAAACGTTTCCCATCTGTGTCAATCTCCACCTCTGGTGACAAAAAGAATTTGCATGTAAACACAAAAAGTTTTCTGGTGATATGAACTCGGGAATAAGAAATATACTAATCGGATTTTCTTATATACCCGATGGATAGAACTTTCGTATTGAAGACTCTTCACAGCCCATTAACTTGCTGTAACATTTTGGAAGAGCACATGATCTGCAAAAAAGGAAAGAAAAATAATTAATTCTTATAAAATTCCAATAAATAACGAGAATGGCAGAACTAAGAATTGTAAATGTGTGCCTTTCTGGTCGCAGAACTGCCATGAGCTGATCAAATGGTCTTAGTGGTTTGCCTACAGTGAAAGATATCTTGAACCGAGAAAGGCCTTTGAGATCAGATGCAAAAGGAGCATAATAGAATGGATAGTACCTGCAACAAATTTTACTGTAAGACAGAATGGAAACATTTTCTTGTACACGTCTATAAGAACTAGCAGTTAACTTGCATGACAACATTTATCAAATTTAGTTGATCCCTCGGCCCATTGTCATCATAAGAATTCAGAACCATTAAAACACAGTACTACAATGTATGATATACATAGACAAATAAATTTTTAGTTTGTAAATATTTTCTTCTTACCAGCTCCATGATGGTACGCCAGCAAAATAGTATTGAAACACCCAACATAGTCCTTCTAAATACTTCTGAACCTAAACTCGAAGGGAAGAAAGAAATATTATAACAATATAAAATGCCACCTTGCCACGCCCCAAGGGAAAGAGATTCCATTTGAATAAAGAAACAAGGAAAAAACATAACCATGACATTCCGCAGGTTTCCAACTTCATTAGAAGTTTCGACACCAAACTTTTCCTTGTAGAACCGGGATTTCCATCCTGGTAATCCCAGTCTTATCTGCAATAGATATGTCAAAATTTGTAACAGGAGAAAAAATTATCGAAATGGGCATCATCACTAACCCTGTCATGTTTACAGGCTCCATTTTTGAAAAGGTCTTGCTTATTACGAAGAGTATCCTTTAAATTTCGCCTCAGCTCTAAGGTATTTTTTGTGATCTGAAAAACAGGGACAATCAGATTCTGAGGGGGAAAAAAAACATGGAAGTGTTTTTTTTTAAAAAAAAAGTAAGGTAGGAACCAGGTATTTCCAGAATTTCTAAACAAGTAGCAGAAGGCCTTGCGTACACCCCTTTTTTGAAAAGTTTATGAATCCTAAAGCAAAGTGGTTAATATTAGGAGTATGGCAAATATGCATTAAAACAAAAAAAAATCAAATTGAAGATTCAATATGGATGTAGATTTGAATACTAAGTGAGGACAAATCTTTGGTTTGATTTATTTTTTTAGGTTTATGCAGATTTGACCCCGCCTAATATTAATTATTTTTCTTTAAAATTCATAAACTTTTCTTAAAGAGGTGTACCGAAGCACACCCCGTAGCAGAAATAGATGAAACTTTTCCCTACATCTGACTTGTCCGAGCTGCAGGTTGAAATACTGCATTGTGTCGAAGAAGACATGGCCATCAAGTCTGGACCATCAGGACTTTCTTCCTGAGTAGAAGAACCAATGAGATCACTACAATTTGAACTTATCAGTATTCAGCACACATTTTTTCAACTATACCTAATCCTTACCAAATTGTCGGAGTTTCTTTCTCTCCGTTCAGTTTCTGCAGCTTTATGCGATATATTGTGCTGGAACTTCTGCAAGTAACCCAAGAACAAACATATCAACAGGTTCCTATTTGCACCAGTGCACGCTATTGGCAAGGATACTAACATACCTCTCGCAGTTCATTTCTTTTGAGAAAAATCTTCTCTTCGCACATGGACAGTTCATGAAAAAACTTTTCCAACCTTGAGACTTTTAGATATGCAGCGTGTTTATCTTTGACCTGTTTCAGTAGCAACAAAACTACTACATGAACGCATAACTCAACGGATAATCATTGATGGAAATAAGAGGCTGAAATTCTTCAGGTACTTTGTCTGTGTTGACAATATAGCCCCCCATTTTGTTTAAGGTTGTTTTGTACACTTCAATGAGAAGATCAGCTCCACACTGTTCCATGGAACATAGATCAAATGCATTTTCACAGTGATGAACTAGTGAGAGGGTGTAATGATAATATGGTTAATTTGTCATTAAACTATTGGAATCTATAGGCGTACACATACCTCATGTATCTCAAGTGAAGGAATGTGTGGAATGAAATCGTTTCCCGTCAAGAAACAAATAAAAATGAAGTCATCAATTAGCCTCTCAATATCGGGTTTGAAAACTGGGTCATGTATCTTCATTTCAAGCTCCAAGTACTCTCTCAGAACCCATATGTTCAAAAACTGCAAGAAGATGGCGTTATTCTATTCACATAGTCAAAATGAGATCGAATTTTGGTATTATATCAGGGGAACAAACCTTATATTTTTTCTTTGGTAACTTTCCACTAGGATATGATTCTGTTAACTGAGGGAACCAGCCTCTACACTTAGATTTTGCCAACTTTTGAGTTGTGAAATTTTCTGCAGTAATTGGGACACAAATTTCTGGCTGGTTTGGACCTGACACATCCTGTCCATGTTAACAGAAGTGCATTCTCAACTCCACAATTGTAAAATGCTTACCATGACAGGTAAAAATTAAAATGTTGTCTACTAGATCTAATTACTTAAATGTAGTTTATGTATATGCTATAACAGTATTAAGCATGTGACACATCCTGTCCATGTCTACTAGATCTTCATTCTATCAAAGCCAAGGTTGATAAGTCCACTTTTGACCCTGATGTTTCTTCTGTTTTGTTACCAGTTTGGGTTAGAATATGTGGGATTCCTTTATATGCTAAAACTACTGAGATAGTTAAAGAGATAGCAAGTACTGTTGGAGAACCCATTGAAGTGGACGAAATCAGCCTGATGAGAGTTGATCCTATTAGGGTTAAGGTCTTCTCCAGAGATCCTTTGAGTATTAATTGTTTTGTTGAAATCTTTTTCAACTCTATGGGGTATGAAATCATGTTTGAGGCTGAAGGAATGATGAAGAAAGGGGTTCAGTCTAGATGCCCAAGACATTATCCAAAAGATGATAGGAGGAAGGATGAGGAGCATGAGGAGGAAGAGGAGTCCAATGGATGTGATCATAGGACTGAATGGGAAAAAATATTTAAGAAATTCAGGGGTGATTCTCAACAGACTATTGATCAGAAAGGTGGGGGTGGATCTACTCAAAATAAAACTAAAAATCAAGATGTTTCTGATGTGGGGGAGAAGGATAGCTGTACTGATATAATTCAAGTAGATTCTGAGGCTTCAGCTTTACCAATTATACCCATTGCTTACAGCTTCCCTTCTGATGAGAAGGGGGTGAGATGAATTTAGATATAGAAATAGATTTTAATAATATTCTCCCTGGCTCCCTGGTAGTTCATACTAAAGAGGGACCTAGTCTGGTGAATGCTTCCTTGTGGTCATGTCTTAAAACTCCTTTAAAAAAAGGAGGGTCTATAGGGGAGTCACAAATGTTTGACCAGCATGATAATCTGGGGCAAACAGAAAATGGGATTTTGTCAAGCAGAAGCCTTGTTGATGATTATTCAAGAGATCAGGTAGATATCGGGGACAGGGAAGAGATTGAGGATTTTGCAATGGTGAGTTCAGTTGAGATAGATGGAGTTAGGAGTTCTGTCAAGACTCTTGAGGTAGAGTGTTTGGAGAAGGAATGGGTTCTAGTGAAGAAAAAGGGGGGAGAAACAAAAAAATTCAAAGAACCACAGGTGGCGACTAGGAAGAGTAGCAGAATCCATGACAAAGGCATTCCCATTCAGGAGAAGGCTACTATCCTCAAGTCAATCTAGAACCTGGAATCTCAAGGTAAATCTGAAAAAAAAAACCCTTTTATCATCCTTAATCATGCTTCTGTCAATTATTTAGAACAAGTTGCCTCTTCTTAAGATACTGTTTTTGGATCTCAATATGAATCTTCTCATGGGTGATTTCGGCCGTGCAAGCTCAAGAATTAGTGAGAGCGTCTATTGCTCAAGCCGAAGAAGAAAGTAGGCGTGAGCTGGATCAAATAGGGGTGGTTGAAAGCTCCAATGTTACCAAAGATGATGATGCTACTCTTGAAGTTATTGATAATGAAACTAGAGGAGTTATGGGGTTTAATTTGAATAAGAAAGGGAGAAGGAAACTGATCACTGACAAGTCTTCATATAGGAAAAGTAGAACATGAAAATTTTATTTTGGAATATCAAAGGTCTAGGTAAGTCGGCCAGAAGAAGCCAACTAAAGGACTTGATTTGTTAGCATGGTTTTGATGCTATGGGTTTGTGGCAAACTTTTAAGAAAGGCTTTACAAAAAATGAATTGGATGCTTTGACAGGTTGTGATAAATATGGATAAAACTGGGTTTCTGCCCTAGGCCATTCTGGTGGCATTCTTCTAGGGGTTAACAGGGATGTGTTGGATATTGAAGGGCATGACCAGGGTAGATATTTTGTGAGCATGGTGGTCAAACACAAGAAGAATAATTTTAGATGGGAACTGATCACAGTTTATGGACCTGCTCATCATGATTTGTCTCAGGGGTTTTTAAATGAGCTTCATAAGAAATGTTCTGACTCTGACCTTCCTCTAGTTCTAGGAGGGGATTTTAGCTTGATCAGGAAGGTCGAGGATAAGAATTCCAAACATATCAACTTTTTTCTGATTGGTAAATTTAATGATTTTATTTCTGAGAATAAGCTGATGGAGTTAAAGAGAGGGGGTCCTAAATTTACCTGGACTAACAAGCAAGCTTGCCCCATTCAAGTGAATCTAGATAGGGTTCTGGTTTCCACTGCTTGGGAGTTCTTTTATCCTCTTTGCTCAGTTTTTATCTTAACTAGGGTGGGTTCTGATCATAATCCCATTATTCTGAATTCTAGGAAGAAGAATCTACTTGAAATAGGAGATTCTATTTTGATAAGAACTGGATGAGTCATGAAGACTTCAGTGCAGTTGTGATGAAAAATTGGAGAGAAACCTATGATAAGATGCCTGATTTGGTTTATTCTCTGTTGGAATGGGGTGATAGCATTTTTGAGAAAATTCTTAAAAGGTTGGGGTGCTAATATTAATGGTAAATTCAAGAAAGACAAGAAGATTCTTATGACCATAAGATGGGATAGGAAATTTGAAATTTCAAACCTTCTTTGTTGGCTATGGATACAAGGTTGAGGAATTAGAAATCTTTATAATATTGAAGAAACTTTTGAAAGGGAATATGAAGTGGATTCTTCAAGGTGATGCTAACACCATATTTTTTTCATTGCTGTGCTAATGGCAGGAGGAAGAAGAACTTCATTTTCAACCTTGAGAAAGAGGGGGTGGTTCTTACTGATGAAACTAGAATCGGAGAGCACATTTATGAGTTTTATAAAAATCTGTTTGGGTATGAAGACAGACAGAATGTGAATCTATCCAATAATTTTTGAACCTTGGAGAACAAAGTTGTTTGATTTGGATAATGATAGTCTGACTCGAGTTTTTTTTGGAAAAAGAAGTTTTGGACATTATTTCAAGCTTACCTAGGGATTCTGCTCCTAGTCCTGATGGCTTTCCTACTATATTCTACAAAAAGTTCTGGGACTTGCTTAAACCTATTTTCATGAAAATGGTCATAGATTTTTTTGAAGCGAGATTAGATTTAAAACGGCTGAACTATGGGGTGGTTACCTTGATTCCTAAAATCAAAGATGTTAATAATATCAAGCAATTTAGACCAATTTGTTTGATTAATGTTAGCTTCAAGATTATAACCAAGTTGATGGCAGTTAGATTGGGTAAAATTGCTGACAGTATCATTAATAAGAGTCAAACTGCTTTCATTAAAAGGAGAAATATTCTGGATGGAGTGCTTTCCTTACATGAAATTTTACATGATTTGAGGGAGTCTAAGAAATCAGGAATTGTGCTCAAGCTGGACTTTGAGAAGGCTTATGATAAAGTTCAATGGGGTTTTCTGGAGAGTGTTATGATTGGTAAGGGTTTTTCTCATATCTAGATTGACTGGGTTATGAGCTCTGTTAAAGGTGGCAAGGTGAGCATTAACATCAATGGTACAGTGGACCCTTATTTCTCTACTCACAGAGGTTTGAGACAAGGAGCTCCTTTATCCCCTCTCCTTTTCAATCTGGTGGCTAATGCCTTGGCTAGTATTATTGAGAAAGCTCAATTGAAAGGCTTGATTAAAGGGGTGGCCTCACACTTAATTCCTGGGGGGGGGTTACTCTGTTACAGTATGCAGATGATACAGTTCTATTACTAGAATGTGATGATGACTACATTCTAATTCTTAAATTCCTCCTTTACTGCTTTGAGTGGATGTCTGGGCTAAAAGTTAATTATCACAAGAGTGAGTTTTTGTGATGGGCGTGCAGAGAGAAGAGGCTGTCAGAATATCCAATATGTTCAATTGTAAGCTGGGGGATCTTCCTCTCACTTATTTAGGTATTGGCATTGGGGGTACTCAAGGGGATAGGGGGGCTAGTAATAGGATTATCAGCAAATTGGAGAGCAGACTGGACAATTGGAAGAACAACTTACTTTCTTCAGGTAGGAGATTGATCTTGGTCAATAGTTGTCTTAGTAGTCAACCAATTTACACTATGGGGTTCTACAGACTTAGTAAGGAAGTTTATAGGAAGATGGATTCTATTAGATCAAGATTTTTTTGGAGGGGTGTAAGTAATAAGTTCAGATATCATATGGTAAACTGGACAGCGGTTTGCAGACCTAAAGATTTTGAGGGTTTAGGGGTGCTAGATTCAAACCTTATGAATGATTGTCTTCTTTGCAAGTGGTTTTGGAGAATGAGTATAGCTAAAGATGAATTGTGGTTTAAGATTTTGAAAGCCAAATACTTTCCTAATGGGGACTTTAGAGAGGCTTTAGATAGAAAAGGCTCCCATTTTTGGAGAACTCTTTCCAAGGTTAAAAATCTCTTCAATAGGGGTGTTTCTTATCAAGTTGGGAATGGGGAGACTATTCTTTTTTGGAAAGATGTTTGGTTACATAACTGTCCTCTTTATATTCGGTTTGCTGGCCTGTTTAATATCTGCCTTGACCCTGACGCAAAAATTGCTGACTATTTGAAAGAAGGGGTGTGGGATATTAGATTTAATAGAAATCTTAGTGAGGAGGATCTGGCTCTCTGGATTGATATGAAATAAATGCTTCAAGAGGTTGAGTTGTCTTCTAATCAAGATAGAATGATCTGGTGTTTAGAAAAATCAGGTCAGTTTTCTGTTAAGTCTCTTTACAAAGATATTGCTTTCAAGGGGGGGGGTGTCATTGATAAGAGAATGATTGATATTTGGACTAGCAATCTTCCTTTGAAAATTAAAATTTTCCTTTGGCAAACTCGGTTGAAGAGATTAAGAGAATGATTGATATTTGGACTAGCAATCTTCCTTTGAAAATTCAAATTTCCTTTGGCAAACTTTGGATCAAATGATTCTGAGGAATTGGAAAGATGATAGGTTTAGAATATATGAATCATGTATTCTTTAGCTATATTTTGGCAAAGTTTACTTAGACCTGTTTCAAGGAGATCTTTAATTGGGAGAGAGCTCCTAATTCTCTGGATGACTTTTATATGTGCTGGTTAGAACAGGGGGTGCTAATAATCATAATGTCGGTTGCTTTAGCGATGTTGTCTTTCCTTTTGGTGCATCTTGTTTGCTGGTGTCCCCAGCTCTATTTTCTGTATTAGTACTCTGTAATCATGTTATGAGCTTTTTATAAAAGCTGGGCTTAGCCTTCTTTAAAAAAAAAAGCATGTGACATTTTGCTGAAGCCATTAGTTAGCATTGGTGAGGGATTAACAGACCTCACGCAAAATTGAAAAGTGGACTTCGTGAGATGCCAAAGCGAGCAATATTAGATCCGCATCCTGCAATAATTCTTCAGAGTTAACTCCGATATAACTAGACAAGATTGAACATCTCAAATATCTAGCTCGATGCTGCATAAAAGTTCAGACATCGTGATTATCAAGTGCAGTGTGTAGTTAAATTCATACCGAACCATACAGACAATGACGGGTGTTGGGATCATAGCTTTCCATGCTTCGTTGTGCACGAATGAAAGACATGATCTTGTGCTCCCCTTCTCCAGGAACATTTGCATCAGAGAGTATTACCTTCAGAACAGGCGTATTGTGAACTTATCAAGCAATGACCAAGGGACCAAAATCAGCAACCTCGTAACTCATAATAGTTACATTCTTTACAGTGAACCAAAGATTTTAGTACTGTCACGATTAAATAGTACAATTTGGTACAAGACAGTGCAGGTTAATTCTGTAATGAATATTATGTATATATTACAATAGCTCAATGGACAATATATAGAAACTTTTTTATTAACTAATCCTTTTTTTAATTTTATTTTAAAGTTAACACATCACGAACTTTATTTCCAATTTTGACCTCTTTAGTCACGCCACCACCCGTGGCGTAACAAAACAATATTGTTACACCATATGATCAAGTCCACTAAAATAGCACTTTTTGTTACGCCACTGGTGGTGGCGTGACCAAATAACACTGTCACGCCACTAGTGGTGGTGTGACAAGAACTTGACAAGATATAGACTGGTATGACAGTGTTATTTTGTCACGCCACAGGTGGTGGCGTGACCAAAGCGGTCAGAATTAGAAATAAAGTTTGCGAGGGGTTAACTTTAAAATAAAATTAAATAAAGGATTAAATAAAAAAAATTCAATATAGAGTACACGGGACATAAGACTAAACCCTAGGACAATAGAGAAATACCACAAATACCCTTAACACCAGCCCTCAAATACAATGCGTATACAAAATCCAAGACCAAATGAAAGGTGTATGCAAAATCCGAGTCTTGATACTACAATAGGGAAAATCCAAAGTTCTAGTCTTGATAATGTCGTCGTAGTGTGCAGCTCTTGAAAAATATGTCGTGTATCAAAAGATCTCCTTCCATCCAGGATCGTTCAACAACGCATAAAGCACAAGGTGTAGGAGCTTAGAAAGTAGAGGCAAGTGGAAGCAAAGTCGATCGCGACAACACGACGAAGATGATGAAATCGAAAGGAATAGAGAAAATTGTCAAATCAAGCCGAAGAGAAATAGATAGAAGCATGACGGAGCAAATCAAAGCCTAAGACGGCGGCGTCACAATGCACAAAAAGCGCAACGGAGGCGCAGTGCAGAAGAAACGCAGTGGCCTAGAAGCTCAGAGCGATTGCTTAGAAAGAAGCAACGGCATCATAACGACTTCTACAATTTGCAGTGGCTCAGAGGGAAGACCGGCGACTGCTACCATGTGAAAGGAAAGGAAAATCACCGCTCTTGATCCAAGAGGACAAAGTATGGCTAGCAAAGCAAGCAGCTGATTGACAATGAATTTGTGGATTTATATGGCTTAGACGAACTTAAAGATATAGTGGTACGAACTTAGATGGACGCGACGGAAAAAAACGACACTAATAAATAAAAGACTCAGGATAGCTAGCAGCAACAACAAATCCCCAAGCACATTTGCACAAACTAAAGATCTGAGACAGAGCTCGTTGCATCCTCCCTCACTTCCTCCTAGTCTTCCCCATTCCCCACATCCACGTCCCCTCCGTGGCCTCCTCCTCATGAGGAGAGCACCGGGATGAAGCAGTAGATGAGCAGGAAGATGGAGGTGAAGGGGTAGATGCCGACGTTGAGGTACGCCACCCGTTGCAAAAACATGAGCTTCCGCAACGCTAGGAACGCGTTGTTCCGCGAGAAGAATATCTCCACCGACCCCGTCACCCACCGCAACACCTGGTGGAGTCAGTCGGTGAGGTTGAGGGGGGCGGTGCCGAGGAAGACGTCGCGCTTGGTGATGCAGTAGACCGAGCACCAGCCGAGGTTGTGTATCCGGTAGCCGGTGACGACGTCTTCGGTGGTGGAGCTGTAGATACAGCTGATGCGGTCGCCGGGGCTCGAAGGCGAGCTTCAGGCAAGCAGAGATGGCGTGGCAGCGGCCGGACCCGAGCGAGGCGATGTCGCTGAGGCGGTGATGGCCCGATCCAAGGCGGATCTTGACAACGGTGGCAGAGGTCGGCGCACCCTGCCTTTGGCCGCCGGATTCGGGGCGGATCTGGACGACAGCGGAGGACGGTGGCCTTCTTCTCGCCGACGAGGATCACGCTGTCGCTCGCCAGGACGCCGAGAACCGAATCGGCGTTGTTGATCGCCTCCATCGCGTACTCCACCTGGTACAGCCGAGGGACGAAGGCGAAAGATCTATTTCGGTTTAAAAGGTGCAAGAAATCTGCTGCTTTTGCTTCTACGAGGCTACGACTAATGTGGCCACCCCTAGAGCAGAGATTGCTCCTCCCAGGGCAGCAGGCAGTGGAAGACAGTCGTAGGCTCGATTGGAGGTTATGGTTTTTAACATTTGCTCTGATACCATGTTATGAATATTGTGTATGTATTGCAATAGCTTAATAGGCAATATATAGAGTAAGGGACACAAAACTAAACCATAAGACAATAAAAAATACTACAAATACCCTTAACAAATTAAACAGTTCAAACTAATAAACATGAACTAGATTGACTGCATTACTGCAAGCGAAGGAGCTAAAACAAAGTGCAAACCTTGATGTCTTGCCACCCGGGGTCACAATTCAACCGAGCACGGATGTAGTGCTCGAGCGCTTCCGATAGCTTCTCCATGAATTCCGTCCCTGGTGTGATGACATTAGGATCCGAAACCTCGGATGTCTCTTTCGGTAGCACCGCCTTCCCTTCAGCTCTGAATTTCTCTCTCAAGAGATTCTCTTCAACCTCCTGTAAATCCGAGCACACATGTATTTCTCATCAGTTTACTGCACCAGAAGAGATGCATCACTGCACATCGGAGATGCAGGAAATGAAATGCAGTAAGAATTCACCGCGTCTTTATCAGCCTTGGCAGATTTGAAGCGTCTCGCTCGCTGTTGGCTCATTTTGGCGCGAGGGGCAACGCCATCTGCAGATTAATCGTGAAGAAACACGAGACATGCATGAATGCATATATGGGAAGAGGAAGAGGAAGCTATCTAGAGATACGATCCGTGTGTACTGACTTACCTACTGCCATGTAGAGCAGCCTCCTGGGCCTGACGATGCGGAACAGGCGATCCATGTAGTCAAACATGGACTGGAACACCTCGTCGAACGTCGTGGGAGGGCACACCTGCACGCACGCACGCACGCATGCAGGATTAGTAAACCACGGCCGGAAATGAATGACCATCTCAGGAACTTACCAGAAATAGTTAGCACCAGATGCATGCAGCTACATGAACTGGAACGAAACTGAACTGTGCACTGGCATCGAGCCATCGATCGCGTTAGTACTACGTACGTACGTACCTGCAGGTCCTCCGGGTGGAAGCATGGGTGGATGATGCCATTCATGTCGAGGTAGAGGTTGTGGTAGACGACGCCATTATAAGGGGCCTCCTGCTGCTTGCTGCTGCAATGACCAACGGCCGGTTCGTCTTCTTCCTCCTCCATGGCGGGGGCGACGATGTTTGGGTACTTGCCCACGAGCCACTTGTAGAAAGAAGGTACTCCCATGGCAGCAGCTGTACGCTATGCTCCCATCCACGGATCAGCATGCGTCAAGATGTACTAGTAGTAGTTGAGGGGGTGGAGAATACGGAGCGACTCGGCCGGCGGGGCGGGCGCATGCATGCGTCAGTTGGTGGGGAATATGGAACGCCCCATCGATTCGGGGCGCCCCGCCCACGTGTGCACGCATGCTCGTCTACTCGAGCCGCCGTCTCGCACGTGCAACGAGCTAAGAAATTATGAGAGCCAGAGATTACTTAATGCTTGCACGAGGGGAAAAAAATCTCGACACTATAGCATTATGAGAGCCAGAATTTTTTCACAGTCGACTGAAATATGGTAAGATTTCTTTGCTAGCCAAAGTGTGACGCTGATTTTCATAAACTAACCGCAGATGAGTTTGGCAAAACAAACTACGACAACTTCACGACAAGATTGACACTCTTTCTGGCACAATTCGCGATATTGATCTCTAGCAACGAGCTCATCACTAGGGCTGGAAAAAAAAGCTCAAGGCTCGCGAGCCTGATTGAGCTCGTTGCGAGCCGAGCCGGCTCGGCTCTAACTCGTGAATTTTTGAGCCGAGCTGAGCCCAACTTCCAGCTCGATGAAAATTCGAGCCGGCTCGTGAGCTAAACGAGCCAAACGTTTGTAGCCCCACGGTCCCAGCCCAGCCCACTCGGCCATGTTCCCAGGTTGCGCCCTTGCCCCTTGGGCCTTGGCCTCTTGGCCTTGCTGGCTGCTGCCCCTTGGCCCCGTGCCCTCGAACCCCCGAATTCCCATTTCTTCCCCAATCCCAATCCCAATCCCCAATTCTTCCTCACCCCATTCAGCAACTCTCCAGTCTCCACTCCACCTCGCCCCCGCCGCACCGGCCTCTAGCCCGCGTCTTCCCCTCTTCGGTCCTCCGAGCCACCGCCCCGTCCTCTGAGAACAACAATGCAACCCCCGCGCTCTCCTCCGGCCATCCCTCCGATGTTGCGTCGCTCCTCGCCGCGCGGGCGACCTTCGTCTCGGCTGTGCACTCCTCTGCTGCATCCTCCGCATCGTCCTCCTCTCCACCGACGCCATCGTCTCCACTCTCCAACTCCCTCCTCACCCTCTACCTCTTCTCGAAGTGCCGGCGTGCCGCGCTGTGGCCATCGCGCGTAGCGTGTTCGACGGAATGCGTGACCTATGGGACATCATCTCCTGGACGGCCATGTTCTCCTACCTCGCGCGAAACGGCGGTAGTAGAGGAGGAGTTCGATCGGGGGAGGGGGAGGCGGAGACGCGGAGGGGAGGAGCACCGGTGGCCTTCTAATCTCCATGCTGGTCTAGATGTGGGAGGAGGTGTGGGCGTGCGGCGGCGTGGTACTGGTGTGATGTGCATGTGCATGTGCCGAGCGCTGAGCGCGATGGACTGATGGAGTCATGGGATCATGGCATGGAGAGGTGGCAGATGGAGTCGGCTCGCGAGCCAATTCGAGCCGGCTTGAGCCTATTACCGAGCCAAGCCGAGCCACTATCCTGGCTCGTGCTCGAAACGTGTCGAGCCGACTGCTCAAACAAGCCTGACTGAGCCTGGCTCGACCCGACTTGGCTCGACTCGTTTCCAGCCCTACATAGCACACGGCCGAGCAAAGAAAGAACACCCGCCGAGCGGCGCGACACGGTGCGTCTAGTAAGCTGTTAGTGGGCCGTCAAGGTAAGTGTAATAGCCCAAAAATCCATAAAGGCAAAAATGAGGGATTTTTAAAACTTTTTGTCTAAAGTCTACTGTCGTTTCGTTTTGTTTGTATTTTTTAGAGTTATTTGAGGACATCTTTCATCTTTGCTGCTCTCGTGATTTGATTTACCATCATGTTAGGGTTTCCCTAAGTGAACATCAGGATTTAGCTAATCTAAAATCCTACTACTCTGCCTCATCCCAATTCTCTCTAGCTTCCTTCCCTCCCCCTATTTCCTCTCGAGCTAAGTGCGGATCAGACCAATGCTGGTCTGGCCAACCCGCTCCCGAGCGTCCCTCTCCTGTTCCTCTGACCAGCTATTGGTCCAGCCGGTGCAGCCAGACCTCCCTAACTAGGATCAGGACAGCCGTGCCCCTTTCCACTTGTGTGATGCGTGCGCCAGGAGGGAGAGGTCCAGCATGGTGTGGTCTATTGACCATTAATAGCAGTCACCCAAGATATCATTCAGCTGCCCTGTGCGGCCCATACCGTCAACAGCACCAACCACTCCGACCACCCCCCTGGATAGATTGTGCGTATACATATGGTTGCCCAAGTCTTTGTTGCCTCCATGTTGCTTTTCTTCGCCATTCCAGTACTTAGCCCCATTCCCTTCTTCCTCCAAGAAAGCTCAAGCTCTCGTCAAGCTCAAGCGCTCGTCTCTATCAAGCGCCCCCACACCACCGCCTTGCCACAGGCACCCATCGATAAGGCCACTGCCATGCCGTGCGCATTTGCTCACACCCATGCCCCCAAGTGGTGTTTTCCTCAAATAAGGCTATTCCTTGATTCGTAGGAACAGCCTTGGAGACCACTCTGCGTTCCCCTCCGACCAGGACATTTCAAGACATGCTCGAATGACCATCTATCTGCTTTTAGGGAGCAACCTTGAAGACCGAAGACCACCCTCCTTTCCTCAATCTACTTGCAGCACGGAGCTTCTTCCATTGTTGTGATCCACCGTCGCCAGCTCAGCTCTGGCTAACCATTCCCCAGTTCCATACTGGTAAGTTCCTAGTGGACAGAAACTCTTCCTAGTTCGAGCTGCCTTGTTTCTTCCTCTAATGTTCTCTGGTTCTTCCATTGGCTTTTCCGCTGGTTCATTCGATTGCATCAATACAGTCGAATCCTTGCTTCTTTCGACCTCTGCTATGTAGTTGAACACTTCTCTCATTCAACTACACACGGTTAACACTCCTATGACCTCCCTCCTTACACGGACCTCCTTTTTTTTTATAAAAACCACCCTCTTGGCCTTTCCGCAAAGACCTCCCCAAGACATGGCGCCTCCACGACCTCCCAGGCCATAGCACTTTCACGACCTTCCTTGGTCGTAACACTCACAGGACCTCCCCTAGTCCTGGTATCTCCAGGGCCTCCTTTGTGTTCATCTTGACCGTTAGGACCTCCTTTGGTTCCATCTTAACCGTCAAGACATCCTTTGCGTTCATCTTGACTATCGGGACCTCCTTTACGTTCATCTTGACCGTCAAGACCTCCTTTGCATTCATCTTGACCGTTGGGACCTCTCATGTGTTTATCTTGACCGTAGGGACCTCCCTTGTGTTCATCTTGACCGTCAGGACCTCCTTTAGTTCCATCTTGACCGTCGGGACCTCCTTTGCGTTCATCTTGACCGTTATGATCTCCTTTGATTCCATCTTGACCGTCAGGACCTCTTTTGCGTTCATTTTGAGGGACCAAACCTCCCCTCGCTTAGATCTAAGGGACCAGACCTCCCCTTGCTTAGATCTAAGGGTCCAGACCTCTCCTCGCTTAGATCTAAGGGACCAGACCTCCCCTCGCTTAGATCTAAGGGTCCAGACCTCTCCTCACTTATATCTAAAGGACCAGACCTCCCCTCGCTTAGATCTAAGGGTCCAGACCTCCCCTCGCTTAGATCTAAGGGTCCAGGCCTCCCCTCGGTTAGATATAACGTTCCAGACCTGTCGACGATCAAGTCGCCGATCTTACGAAAATGAACGAGGAAAATGACGTGGAATATCCTGGAATGGAATGGGGGTCGCTCTTTATTGATATGAACTGGGTTTTACAAGATGTAGCTAAGTACTACCTGAATTACTTGAATGGGGAATGTCTAATCGGTGTCGGACTTAGAATATGAGTCTAAGTCCGATTATCTAACCTCTAATTCCACCGCTTAGGCTTTATGTATACATTGAGCTATCGTTGTTCTTGTCTTTGTTGGTCTTGGTCTTGTTGTCTCTCTCGTCGTGTCCGTCCCTTCGTCTTCTGCGCTTCACCTTTAAATAACTTCGAAGAGGTGGCGGTTACTCTCAAGAAGACGTCCTGGTGAAAGCGTTACGTTGGTCGAACGGTGGAAGCGATTAACAGCGTGCTAACTTCCTTGCGGTTACTGTGAAAAGCTTAACCGTAGGGTGGTTAATAGTCGATGTCTCGGGGTTGTACCATCGCATGGTTTGGAGCATTATATACGTGTTCCATTTATCATACGATAAGAAATACCGATCGATAATTTTACAAGCGGTTATCACGGTCGGGATTAGGCACAAAGCCTCATCCCACCAGGTACCCATTAAGTAACCTCGGAATATTAACAACCGGGAGGTCGTTAGTCTTAGGGTCACGACCATGTAGGCGTATGGTCTTTTATTATGTATTAAAATAATACATAGAGGTTTTAATCCTCGTCGGCTAGCCCCGAACTTTAAATGGTAGTCGTGCATATACCTTTTTCCAATGAAATCGTGTCAGGCGGACCCCATTTAATGTCATGGTATCTGAAAGTGGTGCGTGTTCACTTTAAAGTTGAGAACTTGCCTTGGGAAGCGAAGAGTTCCTCTTCTGTTTGAACAAAAAAAGCTTTTTGTCGGTTGGACTTTGTGGAATCCTTGAAAGTATCGGAAGTTTATAAAATCTTCTCTCATTTGGGCTCTTAGAATTTTTATGCTTCCAAAATCCCTTCGATCCTTTAGCTTCTGCCAAGAAATCCTCGAGCCTTTTCTGTTCTTCCGACCACAAAGTCTCCAACTTTCACTACTCATCCTTGAGGATTTTCGCCATGTCGGAGCAGATTACAAAGTGGTTGCCTTCGGAATTGGGCAAGAAAAAGCTTGAGGCTTTGGCGAAGATGGGAATGCTCCCAGATAGGAATCGATTAATTGGAGACCGCGACTTGAGAGCATTTTCGAGCCGTGAAGATGAGAAATCCTGTTTTCTTGCCTACATCGAATGTGCCGAGATTACCGATACACAAATTCCTTCTCCGCGTTCTTGAACATTACGGGTGGAATTAGTGAATTTGGCCCCGAATTCGATCGCAAATATCGATATTTTCGCATATTTATGCGAGGCATACTGAGGAATACAACCGAACTTGAAGCTTTTAGTTATTTCTACCGCATGGTGATGGGAAAATCTGCGGCAAAATCTGAAGCGACTCTGAGGAATGCACATTGCGTCTTCATGACGGGAAGGCCGATGAGTACATCCTCATGTACGCGAAATCTTCGTGGTCGTCATGGAAAAAGTACTGGTTTTACATGACGATTCTGAAGACGATGGCCTCTACTTCGCCGGAACTAGAGCAAGTGAAAACCCCAAATGGAAGGAGACCAGTAAAGAAGGCGTGGATAGTCAAAAGATGGGCGGATGCCATCTATGACTTGCGAGTCAGGGGCCTGACTTCGTGGCATGTGGTGAAGGATTTCACCTTTCGTCAGATTAGCCCATTGAAGCTCCGGACTCATTCCCTGCTCTGGTGCCTTGATCGTGATGAAGCTACCTCAGAAGGTGGTAAGTCTTTGAGATAAATTCCGATCGGTATTTTGATTTGATTAATGTATTACCTTAAAATCTGTCTATTCTTCCTTCTGTTAAAGCTCTTTCCCCTGGGGAAATTAGAGAACGAGTCAGGATGATCTGTGCGGGGAGCCTGGAGAAAAGGCTGAATGCCCCAAGATCTTAGCCGTAACTCCTATTGAAGGGAGACTGGCAAGGCTTAAGGTAATTTAATCAAAAATTCCTTTTACCATGTGTATACATATATTCCGACCAGATTTCCAATCGTGCTCTACATTTGCAGTCGGTCGGATTGCGAATCATACAATCTGGTGAGGATCAACGTCCCACCTTAGTTCCGACCGAGTCGTGCCCTGAGGCACTTGAAGGAGATGAATCTCGAGGTAATAGAACATTTGGAATCATATATGTGCAATTTTTTAGATAAAGGATTTCTTCACCCAATCAAATTTGTTCTTTGATTTAGGTGGATAAGCTCGAGGGCATGAGAATGTAGCTCGGAGGTGTGAACTCAGAGTGGTCGTGTGCGACCTTTCGGTTATTCTTGAAACAAGCGATCTGGAGATTGATGAAACCACTCCCTCCAACGGATAGTCGGGAATGTGGACCTTGATGGCTGGTCGAGGACATAACCAGACATCTTGTTGGAGGATGTGAGGGTTCAACAAACCTTCTTTGGTCGAGAACCGGCAAAATTGGAGGAGAAGAAAAGGAAGGCTAGCGGCACTGATTTCTCTCTTGCGTTTGAGTCAAATCCAGAGATTAACAAGGTATGTACAAATGAAAATGGTCGTATAAGTATGTACCTTTAATAATTCCTTGATGATTTGATACTTTGAACTTCCCATCTTGGTTTGCATAGGTCTTCGGTGTTCGGTCGTTTCCACTGGGTTCTTCTGAGGACCTAGCACTGTGGAAGTTCGATCAGAGCACTTCTCGGGACAAAGTTCCCGAGGAAGTAGTGGTCGAAGAAGCCCCGGCGGTGACAAGAACAGCGGTTTAGTTGGATCCTTTGGTGATTGAAACCCCTTACGTGGAGGTAGATGCCTCGAGAGGTCTCAACGAGTTCGATCCTTGTTGATAACCCTTCCCAACCTAACAAGTTCCTTTTAGTCCCGATTTATCGAGGATAAGGAGCTTGATGAGGCGTGGCGAAAGTATCGGATACTCAACTCAAGATGCACCTCGATTTGATTTTTCTTTGGTTATAATGACCGAGCAATTCGAATAAGTATTCTCGACCACTTCATAACTCTTCTTTAAAAAGTTTATAAGAAACTTAAGAAAGAGAATGCTATTTGTGTAGCATTTGGTCGAGAACTTTCTTTGTGATCGGAGGATGACCAATGAGTTAAGGACTTGGAGCAAAAGCACTCAGAGTTGGAAAGTAAGAACTTTTCCTTTTGAACTTTTGTTTCTTCTTCAATACTTTGCTCCTCTACAATTATTCTTCCTTATCGTATTCGATAGATCCGGAGAAAATAAAAGAGGAGGTTGTGGTGAAAGCCAAGACGGCTCTTCTTGAAGAAGAAATAAAAGCTAAAGACCGATCATTTGCTAAAGCAAGTTGACCAAAAGACCGGTTGATCGTTGAAACAACGACCAAATATGAAACACTTAGCAAAACAAATGAAGGTAATATGTCGTAAACTTGATTTTTCCTTCACTTATGCTTGTGTTCATTAAGCGATTTGTTTTTGTAGAGCAAGCGCAAATCTTGAGCAGTAAAAACTCGAAATTTGAAGCGAGGATAAGGAGGCTCTTGCTCAAAATATTGATGAAAAGATTCATGCTTTGAACAAGATGATCTTTGATATGGGATCGAGGATCAAGCTTGCCTACCTTAAGAGATCCAATAGAAAATGAACTATTTGGGTCAACTTCTAGAGGACCTTAAAGTTCTACTCAAAACTACTCGGACGAATTATGCGGGCCCTAAAAACAAGGCGTTGCAAGTGGAGTTAGTTTTGCTTTGGCAAAATTGAAAGCTTCCGACCCTCCATAGATCTCCAAGCTGTTAAAGATGACTTCAATCGCCCACTGAAGAGGCGACCAAGTTCATGGAAGAACTCGGGCCACTCGGAGATATAGTTGTAGAGGAGATGGAGGTCGAATCTCCGACAAGCAGATGAGTTAAATTTGGGAATATTTCTTAGAGTAGGTTCTGCAAGTGTAAAAATATTTGAATATCTATGAAAACTTACCTTTTATGTCATTGACAAAGCTTTTGTTTATCTGTTTGACTTTTTTTAAATTCTCGTATATTTCCTAGCCCCCAGCGCTTTATAGTAGAAGAAGCGTTCTTGTGCAAGCGGTGAGCCAAGAAAGAGAATAAAAAGAGGTCATAACCATGTATGTGAGTTTTGAAGGTATGTTTGGATATGTAAGACAAAAGCGATCGTTCTAAAGATACTAGGAAATCAAATGTGGTCGGGGACAGTGTCGATTTCGACTAGTTATAGATCGTTGTTTGTCATAATGGAAATACCAATCAAAACACTATATATGGTCGAGAAAAAAGACTTTGTCAAACTTGACATAAGAAGAAATGCAAATATGTATGCAGCAGATTATAAGTGAACTTTGTTTATATCTATTGTCCCATAGTGCAGTGGAACTAATGCTAAGACACGAAGGCATCGACATATATTTTTTGAAAGCGTGTTCAAATTCTATATCCGATTCGTAGCGAGGATCGTGAAGAAAAGAACCGTCGTTAGGAAGCTCCTTCAATGCAAGGGGACCACGTGCGAAAAAGGAGAGACTTCAACTAGGAGGTTTTCAGGTGTCTGACCGAGAGCAGGACAAGAATAGACCGAATCTTGAAATAATGAAGTATAAGCTTGAATCGTAAGCATATCATTCATGAGATAGTTAGTTGTGTGGCGCTCGATTACTCATTTTCTTTGAGAAAAGAGTGTAGTCGCGTGGGAATCATTTGAAGAAAATGCTCACGACTAGGACCATAGAGTATCGAGATCCTTAAAAGGATATCGAGAGAAAAATATCTTCTCCGACCAGACTAACAATAATAAACGACCAGAATGTAGGTGTATATATATAAGCAAGGTTGCACTTCTTAATTAATTAATGAATTTAATGAAATTGAAATTGAAAGAAATGAAAGAATGAAAATTAAACATAGAACTTACGCAATTGATCGATGTTCCAAGAATTTGACAAAATTTGCCCATCAGACATAGCTAGTCGTACGGAACCTGGTCGGGTGACTTCGACCACAGTGTAAGGACCTTCCCATTTAGGAGAAAGTTTATTACGATTTGTTTGGCTCTGAATTTTTCTGAGAACCAGATCACCTCTGACAAGGTGCGAGGTCGCACCTTACGACTATGGTACCTTCGCATGGCTTGTTGGTAGACTGCTGATCGTACAAGGGCTTGGTTTCGTCGTTTTTCAAGGAAATCGACGTCGTCGAGTCGTCGTTCATTTCGATCATTTTCGTCAAAACGATCGATTCGGCGAGCCAATTTTGAGTTACGGAGGAAGCATGGCTTCAAACACCATAAACCAAAAAGAATGGAGTTTCACGGTCGCACGGTCGGTCGTGGGTTGAACGCCCATAACACGAAGGGAAGTTCTTTAACCCAAGCTCGACCGTTTGATTAAGCGGTGAATACTCGGCGTTTGATCCCTGCATAAGGATACCATTAGCCGCTCAAGCGCTCCGTTGCTCGTGGATGAGCAATGAAGCAAAATGAACTTTGACACCAAGTTCATCGCGAAATTCTGGAATTGAATCTTTGGAGGCGGGAACCATTATGCGTGATGATCTGTTGGGTACACCAAATCGCGTGATCACATTTTTGGGAGAAATCTCTTAGCGGCCTCGGTTGTTATTTTAACGATCGCTCGGCTTCAATCCATTTTGTAAGCGTGTCAATCATGACGAAAGGAATTCAAGCCCCGGTGCTCTTAGGAAAGGTCCCGAATGTCCGATCCCAGGTTGCAAAAGGCCAAGAAAGAGGAATTGTTTGTAAGGCTTGTCTTTGGTTGGTGTACTTATCGGCTATAACCGACATTGTACACACTTCATCACAAGCTCTTTTGCATCATGAAGGGCGTTGCTCGATAATAGCCTTAGGAAGGCTTTGAAACCGTGGTTACTGTAGGAATGGTGTGCTCCTGACGCCTTCATGGATTTCGGTTAGCAATCTAATGCCATCCGTTTGAGATATGCATCTCATCAACACTCCATGAGATCCTCGTTTATACAAGATACGTTCGATTAGAGTGTATGATTTGGCTTTTTCGTGCTATCGATCAGCCTCTACATCATCTTCTGGAATTGTGTCATCTTTGAAGATAATTGTAGATCGATGTCATCCGATCTCTACTAGTGATCGTGGCGGCGCCAACCGTCAACGACTGTGGAGCATCCATGTTTCCTTAATTAGTTTGTTCAACTTGCAAAGAATCATGTATGTTCTCGGAAGGCTCAACTACCGAGGGTGAATTGAGTTGCTCGAGAAAAACTCCGAGGCGGGGCGGTCGACCTCGTGGAGGCCATCTGTGCTAACCGATCCGCGAAAGTTTTCCTTTCTAGGAATATGTTGGATCTGAAAACCGAAGAAGTGCTTTTGAGTTTTCGTACTTCCACCGAGATAAGATGACATCTTGGTACTCAAGCATTGATACTCTTTCCCCACTTGATTAAGCTACTAGTTGAGAATCGCCTTTCACTAATGTCTGCGAATCCGAGCGAGCGAGTTGCTCGAGTCTGCCGATAAACCTTCATATACGCCACATTATTGGTGGCGGAAAATTCTTGGATGGCGTGCTTGATGTGTTCGCCATGAGGGATATCAAGACCACTCCACCCCGATCCTTGTAACATCAAGGCGTAAAATACAATGTCCACTCGTCGTGGTGTTCGTACTCGGGTCCTTGGGTGGGTTCGGGGTTTGTCCATTCGCAATGAATTACGCTATTGCACAGGACTTTATTGTCGTTAAGTGAAATAAAATGGAGATCGAACGCCCTAGCTCGACCGCCCATTTGGCTATTCGATCCGATGATTCCTGTTTCCAAGGACTTGACCAAGAGGATATCCGGTAGGGTGCGACCACTTTGTGGGCACGAAAGTAGTGCCTTAGCTTTCTTGAAGACATAAGGAGGCCATAGAGCAACTTTTGTACTGTGGGTATCTTTCCTTTGGTCCATGTAAGACTTAAACTACGTAATAGGAGTCGTTGGATATTATCCTTTCTACAACCAATACACCGCTAAGCTATGCGTGGTGTTCTTTGCCACGTAAATTAGCAATGTTTCTCCGGTCTCGGAGAAACTAAAACCGGTACTTGTAAGGTACTTTTATGTTCCTCAAAGGCATCGTTTGCCTCTTTAGTCCCTCAAAACTCCCATGTTTAGAAGAAGTTTAAAGAAAGGTAATCCTTTTTCCCTAACCTTGCTATGAAACGACTTACTTTTGCCATCTGACCGGTTAGTTTTGGACTTCCTTCTTAGTGGTGGGGCGATCCGTCGATGGCGCAATTTTCTTTGGATTTGCTTCAATACCTCTAGCAAAACTAGGAAACCAAGCGGTTTTCAGTGAAACTCGAACACACACTTTTCCGGATTTAACTTGAGGTTATGTCTTCTCAAGTTATTAAAAGTTTCTTGTAAGTAAGGAATGTAGTCGCCATGGCGTTGGTGGTCTTTCTGACGGATCGTCAACGTAAGCTTCTAGATTCGACCGATTTGTAGACTAAAGGTTTTTGCATCAACCTTTGAAAAGTTGCACCAGCGTTTTGAGACCAAATAGCATCTTAATATAACAAAGAAGTGCCATATGGGGTGATGAAGGAAGTTTTCTCCTCATCTTCTTTACACATACTAATCTGGTGGTACCACGAATACGCATCTAAAAACTTAGTAAATCGCACCGTAAGTAGAGTCTACCGGTTGATCAATGCGAGGAAGGAAAGTCATCCTTCGGACAAGCCTTATTAAGATCTGTAAAAGTCGATACACATTCGCCATTTCCCATTGTTTTTCTAACCATTACGAGATTGGCAAGCCTTTGTGGGTGGTCGACTTCACGAATAAATCCGGCTTTGAGAAGCTTGTCAATCTCTCTTGGATTGCTTCCTTCCGATCAAAGTAAGCGTCGTAGTTTTCGCTTGATCGGTTTTTGTCGGTGGAGAGCAAGCATGCTCGATCACCTCGGGGACTCGAGCATATCGGACGCTTGCTAGGCAAACCGTCTGATTCGCTCGGAGGAAGGAGGCGGCGACTCTTCCTATTTAGGGTCGAGTCTTGCCCGACCGAGAATCTTCGCGGCGGTTGGAGTGCGGATGTCGACCCATGTGAAGACTTGATTGTCGGGATAAGCGCTTTTGTCGAGTGGTACCTCCTTTGTCCAGTCGGATGGTTTGGGTGTCATCTTTGGCCTCGAGTGCTTGACACGCATGGGAGTCGGGTTAACCTCTTTGGTCGGAAGTTCATCAACCGATGCAAAGGATTTCGATCGCATACATAAGCCATTTTCGATCCCTCGAATAGTGATGACTCCTTGGCCCGGCATTTTCAAACTTTGATAACCGTAATGCGTGGCTATCAAGAATTTTGCTAATCTTTGGTCGATCGAGAATTCCGTTGTACGCGGATTCAAGTTTACTACATCAAGCGGAATCCTCTCTGTTCGGAAGTTGTTAGGCTTTCGAGCGAATCGTAAGAAACTTGTCCTATCGGTTTAGCGGTAGAACCGGAACTATGCCATGAAAAGCATATTTCACGTGTTTCACCTTTGACATGGGGACTGCATTTCTTCTAAAGCTCCCACAAATAATATATTCAAAGAACTACCCCATCTACTAAGACCCGATTAACCCGACAATTATTAATGGTTGGTTCAACAACGATAGGGAACCTACCCGGTCGAAGTCGATGGGATGGGGCGATCGTCTTTCTTTGAAGAAGTGCGGTGTCAGAGACCACTTCGAGTGCTTGATTACGATCGGAGATTCGACTAGGTTGACCTCTCGCTCCATAGCCTTGGTGGCGTCTGGACTCGTATGAAGAAGATCCTCCAAAAATCATGTTGTTGTGTGTTGGGGATCTGGTACTCCATCTCTTAAATCGCCATCCTTGTCCTTTTTGGAGCTCGTTTCTCCATGTTCTTGTATTGCGGAAATGGTCCTTTACGCATAATAATCCTCTAGTTTCTTTTGCCGGACACGGCAGTCGCGCAGATCATGCCTTACTCTTTGGTGAAGTGGACACCACTTCTTGTTAAATGCAGAATCCTTGATCGAGCTTTTGCCTTGCTTGACCAAGCATAGTCCTTCTTGCCCTTCTGAACTTTTCTCGAGCAGCGAGGACTTCTTTGTCGTCGGTCTGCGGTTCTTTTTCTTCTTGAGAGACTTCTTGTTCTTTTTCTCCTGTTTGTCGGCCGGTGGGAATCTTGTCTTTCCGATCAATGGCTTCACACCACTCGATTGCTTCGCTTAGCGGTGGCATACTTGTCCGCCATATCAAAAAGCTCAATGGTTGTTCTTGGAGGGTTCATTGCTATGTCCTCCGTAAACCGCCGATTCCTCGATCTGTTTTAAAAGCTTTGAATAACAGAGGATTCTGCGACCGGGTATAGAGTTACGAACTGGGTGAGCCTCTTGATATATTGACGCAAAGTCTCATCAGATCCTGCCGGATTCGTGGAGATCGTCCTCCTTCGAGGTATCGTGCGTACCACTCGAAGTTGGCAATCGAAGATCCTGAGTTGTTCCCAAGTATATATTGATCCGCCCAGTAAGTTTAATGACCACGACCAAGGCGGACCCTTCGAGCACGGTGGGTAAATAGTTGGCCATTACATTCTCATCGCCACCAATGCCTTGATGGCGGTGGTATATATTGGAGAAATTCCAATGGGTTTTGAGTTCCATTGAATTTGTCCAAGTTAGCGATCGGAACCGGTTAGGCCAACGCACGACTTGGAGCCCCGCAGAGAAGGCTCGACAACTGTGATTGATTCATGGCGTCTTCTCAGGAAGGTGGGATTATGTCGATCGGAGACCGATCCCTAGGATTGGGACGCTGGAACTCCGGTACCGATCCGATCGTGGATTCTTGATATGATGCCTCCGACCGCCCACTTGGTTCAAACGATGTCGGAGATCGTTAGGTCCTAGTGGTGGTTCCTCTCGACACAGTGGGGGAGTAGCTTCTTGGAATAACCTTCTCCCCTCGTGACTCCTTGGTCGGAATCGTCGAGTAGGTCTCGGTATCAACTGCTCTCTGGTATGACCGTGTTGTCCCCTGCTGAGGGAGGAGCGTTGGGATGAAGTCATAGTCTGACTTCCTGAAACCCTCTGTTCCCGATCGCGCCTGTTATTGCATAGTGCATTGGAGAATTTCGGATACCTGACCTACGAGTTGTAGATGTATGGTCTTTTATTATGTATTAAAATAATACATAGAGGTTTTAATCCTCGTCAAGACCTCCTTTCGTTTGGATCTAAGGGTCCAGACCTCCCTTCGTTTAGATCTAATGGTTTAGACCTCTCTTCGTTTAGATCTAACGGTCCAGACCTCCCTTTCGTTAGATCTCCCTCTTGTTCTTTTTGCAAAGACCACCCTTCTAGTCTTTTTGCAAAGACCACCCTCCTGGTCACAGTACCTCCGTGACCACCCTAGTCCTGAGATTTCCGGGACCTCCCCGGCTATAGGGATTCGGGACCTCTCACAGCTCTGTGGGATTCGGGACCTCCCCTGGTACAGTAATTCTAGGACCTCCCCAGCTCTGAGGATTCGAGACATCCACAGGTACAGTAATTCAGGACCTCCACAGTTCTGATGATTCAGGACCTCCCTTGGTTACAGTAATTCTAGGACCTCCCTTGGCTATAGCGATTCCAAGACCTCCCCCCAGATCACAGTACTTCCAAGACCTCCCCAGGTCGTAGCACCCCCACCACCATAG
The DNA here is from genome assembly GCA_036346405.1 of Phyllostachys edulis. Lineage (NCBI taxonomy): Eukaryota > Viridiplantae > Streptophyta > Magnoliopsida > Poales > Poaceae > Phyllostachys > Phyllostachys edulis. The sequence goes on from CM070566.1 coordinate 6,897,259, forward strand.
CTACTGCAACCCTCTCCTGGTCATAAGTGTCCTCACGACCAGTTCTTAGCCGTAAGCCTTTCTACTACCATCTCCTGGTCATACGTTCATCCACGACCAATCTCTGGTCGATGGGGCTTACAGACGTATAGGCCTTGACGATCAGAGAGTTCCTTGCGCCATAATTAAAGATATGGTCTGGGCATTCCGTTGAGTTGTTATTAAATATGTTTTCTCTCATTCGAGGTATTTCCATTTGTTGAATGTATTTAGACTTATTAGATCTTATTTGGTTGCTTCTAGTCGTTTTGGAGTTCAATCGTATTATGCGTAATTAGCATCTAGAGGTATAATGGAACAGCAACCCCAACCAGGACAAAATTGCCAAAACATTAAGCAGGATGAATATCAGCATATTGAGCGAGATTACTACCAGGATATCGAGAAGGATGAATATCAGGATATAGAGCTTTATCAGAACATTGACCAAGGCGAGTCAACACTTTGATCATATTGCACCTACTTTTTGCAAATTATGTCGTTTCAAATTAAGAAATTGCATTGCTATGTTCTATCAAACTAAATTGGTCTAGATCATAGTTAATGCCTTGACAAGTAATTGTGTATAAACTTCCAACCCTTGAACTTAGACACTATCCTTTGTCACCCTAGATTTAATGGATTACATACTAGTTGATAGGTCTGTATCTAAGTGTCATGCTTAGCCTTGCGTAGATACATTGTCATGTGGGCATTAAGTTGCCCCACCGAATCATAAAAACTTTGGAAAATGATTTGGGCAAGAAGGCGGGAGCTTTGGTGGTATGTTGAAGTAAATGATATTTCTAAAATAATAAAACCTGAAAAACAATTTTCGATGGGGTAATTTGGCCGAAAGAGTGGTCTTGGGGGCATGAGAATATGATGGTATGTGGATGTACCGCCCTGGTCAATTAAGGACTGAATCATAGAATGACCTCTCATGCAAAAACAGTGCAACCACAAGTCTATAATGGGTACGACCTGGCCAACTAATTTGCTCGCCTCGGCGTGGCCTCCCATTCGGGGAATGTGGCGTGGATAAAGGGGAAAGGAGCCACTGCGAAACCACATGGCGCAAGAGGGGGCCTCCTGGAAGTGCTTGGCACCAGGCGGTGGAAACCTTAGCGGGTGGGGTTGCGTCGAGGAATGAGCATTGTAAATGCCTTGTGGTAATCTCCCCTTGATTCGTATGTCCAACGAAACGTGTGTATATATCAAGGCGATTACCTCTTTTGGGTAAAGTGTGTGTACTCTACAGAGTAAGAAAACTATCATGATAGCCGTGCTCACGGTCAAGAGCGGTGCTAAGAACTTGCTTGATATAGCTTTTGTTTTTATAAAACCATTTGTGCTGGAAAAGAAAGATGGGGTGAGACCCTAGGGATTTGAGAAAGGCTTGGTCGGGGACCAGTGGTAATTACGGGAATACCCGAGCATTGAGTGGATGGAGCCACTCAATGGTATAGGAGGTGGGACCTTCACTAGTACTTTGCAAATGAAAACTCATTTATGAAAACAGATTTGTTAAAAATGCTAAGTCTCGGGATTTTCTACTACTCCTCTATTTCAAATTTAGCTTTGTGCAAATAAAAGAAACCTAAAGCTTCCGTTGACTAGCCCTGCATCTATACAACTGCATTGTGTGTTGGCTCGCGAGTACAGTTGTGTACTCAGGCTCTGCCATTTCAATCTTTTCAGACCCATATGATCAAGACCCCTGCGACCACTACTACCCAGAGGCTGAATCGGATGGCGTGGAAGAAGATGAAGCTTAGGCTGGGACCTCCAGTCGCTTGCCTGTGTGCAGAGTGAATGGATCTACTACGACTTGTTCTGCTTCTACCATTATCTTTGTTTTTGTATCCTGGCTTTTGTAAGATTTCTGCCTTGTGGCTCTTTTGTAAAACAATTGGGCGTATGGCCTGACACACACACACACACACACACATATATATATATGAATGTTTATATCATGTTGCAGGCTTGCACTATTCTTACGAGCACTACTCGCACCAAGCACGGTCTACACTATGCGTGGTCATATCTCCCACGACCGGGTGCGGTCTCGAGGACCTCCTCATTGGACCTCCTTTGAGACCTCTCCAAGACCTCCTCTGAGACCTCTCTAGGACCTCCTCTGAGACATCTCAAGACCTCCTCTGGGATATCTCCAGGACCTCCCCTTGGACCTCCTCTGAGATATCTCAAGACTTCCTCTTGGACTTTCCCCGATATCTTTCCAAGTCCTCTTCAGGATCTCCTAAGATCTCCCAAGACCTCCAAGATCTCTACAGGACCTCCTTGGACCTCCCTTGACCTACAGGATCTCCCTAAGAACTCCCTTGATCTCCAGGACCTCCTCCGGATCTCCTAGGACCACCCAAGACCCCCACAGGACCTCCCTTGACTCCTCAGGACCTCCCCTCAAGATCTCCTTAGGATCTCCTTCGACTTCTCAGGACCACCCCAGGACCAGTACTCGAAGGGAACTGTGACCAGCAGAAGTAGCACTCCAGGACCTCTTCAAGATCACTCCAGGACATCCTCAGGATCTATTTCCCCGGACCTTCCCTTCAGGACCTCCCTTGACCTCTACAGGACCACCCCAGGATTCCCACGGGACCACTACAGGACTTCCTCAGGACCTTTTCAAGACCTCCCCAGGATCTTCTTAGGACAACTCCAGGATCCCCCCCCTGGGGACTTCTTTAGGACTTCTTCAGGACTTGTAGGACCACCCCAAGACCTCCCTAGAACCTCTCCGAGACCACCCCAAGACTTCCTCTACAACCAGGTGTGGTCGTAGACTTAAACCGGCGTCCCCTACACGACACGGCCACAACTATCAGCCATTACCTAGTCGTAGGCCGGCCATGGGCTGACTATGAGTGCATATCAAGACTGAGGAACAAGAAGGCTACATGGATAGTTATGAGTGTTGAATAAGACTGAAGATCAAGAAGGCCAAGAATTAGGTCGCGAGCCCACAGTCGATTGCCGGTGGGCATATCGTAAGGAATTCCACACGCTGTGCTTTGGCACTTATTCTGCTGATGACTCTCGGTGAATATTTGGACTATTCTGCCATTCCACAAGACAAAATCCCTAAGGTATATTTGTGCTTTGTTTATTATTATGTAATAACTGAATAATTGCGGGATATGTATTTGAACCAACAATGTAACTATGTGTATTAGCTACTGATCTAGGGAATGACACAACCATACACAGTGGAACCCAAGTTCCAAATTTGGGGTCCGACAGTAAGTTGGGTGGGCTGGGTCGCTGATGTAGAATCTAGTGATGTAGGGTCGATGACAACTTCTACCTTGATTACATGGGAGTATGGAACACATTGAACCGCACTCGCGTGTGCTTATACGATGTGCACCAGGATTTAGACTCAGATGGGTAAAGTCGTACAACCACAATTCTACCACCCCACCTTTCGGACACAACCCTATAGGGGAGACGTAGATGCGTGGGGTTACGAAATATTATGGGTTGGGGCTGTGGGGGGCGAAGGGCCCCGCGGTATGGACTATGAGTCGAGTCGAATATGTAATCGGGGTATAAATATATACCACCAACCTCTTGTAACCCTAATAAGAATAAAAAAAAAGAAACTCCTCATACGGATGGAGCCACCACAATTTGGCTCCCGAGGACGTAGGTTTTGCCGAACCTCGTAAACAAGTTCTCGTGTCTCTTGTGTGCTTGTTGTGATTGTTCTCTCGCATGAAGGGTTGTCGCCGGTTCCAACAATTGGTATCATAGCAAGGTTGAGATGGTGACGCCAAGTGCTAGATTCGAAGTGGTGAAGTTCGACGGGACTGGTAACTTCAGATTGTGGTAGACGAGGGTGAAGGATTTGTTAGCGCAACAGGGTTGTTCCAAAGGGTTGCACGAAGCAAAACCGAAGACGATGGAGGATGATGATTGGGGGAGTTGAAGGAGCAGGCAGCCGCAATCATATGGCTGTGTCTTTCGGATCAGGCCGTGTATCATGTGATGGATATGACCTCGCCGAAAGAAATCTGGGACAAGTTGCAGACTCAGTTTATGTCCAAATCCTTGACAAACAAGTTGTACCTAAAGCAGAGGTTGTACAGGTTGAAGATGCAGGAGGGTTCTGATCTTGCACAACATGTAAATATCTTCAATCAGGTAATCACTTATCTAGGATGTTTGTAGGTGAAGATCACCGATGGAAACAAGACGATTATTCTAACCAGATGGGTCGTGCTGGCCCGAGACACAACATTGTTGGCCTGACCCATGCACGACACGGCTCACACTGTTCTTGGGTCGTGCCAGCCCAGCATGTAGCCCTGTGCTGTGCTTGGGCTGCCACCCAAGTAGGGTGGGCCGGCCCAGCACAACACGAACAGTGCCGGGCCATACTAGACACGACCCAATGCCGGCACGGCGCACGTGAAGAATCTAGACCCGTTATTATGTGTTAATAGAGTATTTTGGTGATAAATGATAAATCTATTTGTGAGACTAACACTTTCATTTATATACTTATTGTTTAGTCTCAGTTGGATAAAAAAGTGAAAATCAAAGAGGTATGCATTCGACATCATAATCTTATAACTTGATGCATTCCTCAAATCCAAAATATAGGTTGAACTCCACAAATAGTCTAACTTGAATATGTGCATATGTTCTCATTACACATTCATGTATGCACACATCTAGGGGGAGTTCACTCTATGTTTTATGGTTTCATTAGTATTGATCAATATTCCTTTATCCACATATATTAAGGATCTTTACTTTAAAACATATCATATGAGTATACAAAACTTGTGTAGTTTATACATACTCATGTTTATCTATATTCAATTACTTGCATTTGTGATGGTTGTCATCAATTACCAAAAAGAGAAAGATTGAAATATCTTGTCCCACCATTATGAGATAATAGTATGTTGTGGTAATTAATGATAATCATGTTGTAGGACTAATGTTTTTCATGAGTTGGATGAATATGTTATATCCCATGGTGAAAGAGACTTTGGATGACATCATGAGTTGATTGTCATCAAGTCAAGGTTCAAGAGTAAAGGATGCATCATGTGTTGATGCACATCAAGAACTTGAAGTAAAGGAAATCATCATGTGTTGATGATTATCACATCAAGAACTCGGACTTGAAGTGAAGATGTGCGTCATCAAGCTTCAAGTGTTTGTGCAAGGCAAAGGTATGACTAGCTAGGGCTAAGAATTTGTTCCTAGTCTTTTACCGGTCTTGGTGTTAGGATGGAAGACCGGATTGCTAGTATAGGTTGCCGTACTATTAAGAGGGGTCTTGATTAGTAGCTTGAGTTAGTCATGTGTTGATAGCTCATTGTGTTTGCTCTAGCTCTCGTTAGCATAGTGCCAATATTTGCGAATGTGTTTTGCAAATAGTTGAGGCTCATGCTTAATCCTTGTAACTTGTGACTTTAGTTTGTGAATGTGTTTTGCAAATGGGTTTAGTCCATGTACCTTATTCCTTGTGGCATTGATTCTAAAAGTCGGCAAATGTGTTTTGCAACTTGTTGAGAATCTTGCCTTTAACCTGTGTTTGCATCGCGCTTCAATTGGCAAATGAGTTTTGCATTCAGAATTGAAGTGAAGGGCAAACCTCTCTATGGACTGGCTGCCTGACCGCCAATATCAACGGTCTGATCGCCTTGGTTGGAGTGGTCTGACCGGCCGCCTGTTACCGCAAAAATTGTGCGGTAATACCGTGCTTGTTCAGTGGTACTACCGGTGTGCGGTAGTTCCGATATTTATTTGGCAGTACGTAAATTCCAGAGAGGGTGTTTTTGTTGTTCGCCCTTGGTTTCTTCGAGCGGTCTGACCGCAGGCATATGGGCGGTCTGATTGGCCATTAGTTGGCGGTCAGACCGGCAGTGAGCTCAACGGCTAGTTTTATAGCCGTTGGAGCTGGGGCGGTCTGACCGGCCATTAGTTGGTGGTCAGACCGATTTCCCTCTGATTCTCTGGAATCTTTCCCCTAACGGCTAGTTTTTATGTGTGGGCTATAAATACCTACCTTGGCCGGTTGTGGGAGAGTTGCTGGTGCCATATTCATTTCCATTGAGCTAAGAGCGAGCCATCTACACTCTCTTGTGCATGTGTTGCACTTAGTGAGCTTTAAGAGGCAAGCCCTAATTGCATGTGTTGCATTAGGTAGTGGATTGTGTATCCACTTGAGCTTAGACACTTGATTAGTTCAAACGAGCATCTTCGACTTGTTACTCTTGGTGTTTGCCGACACCTAGACGACGTGGAGGCGTGGTGATTCGGTGATCTTCTCAAAGAAGGTTGTGAGAAGACTCGGGCGTTTGTGAGTGGCTTGGTGCTCACCATCTCCGGAATGGAGAAAGAGCAACCCTAGTGGATCGAGGTGTTGGTTCGGTTTGGAACTGATCCAAGTGATTGGACTTACCTCGGAGGTGTTTGGCTCAATTCGTGGAGCCGGTCCAATTAATTTTGGGTTTACCTCAACGTGGATTAGGGGAGACCGGCTAGTCTTCGATCACCACGGTAAAACATCATTGTGTCATTGTGGTTTGATTTCTTGTGCTTTATATTGTGCAATTCATATTCCTTGTATTTAATTGCTTACTTGTATGTGTATGATTGCTATCATTTGTTTAGTCTCATATTGTTGGTGCACATAGTAAAGACTAGTTGATTTAGGCTTTAATTGTGCAAAACCGAATTGATTTACAATTCTGCATGAAACTCAGTTTTAGCCAAAAGATTTTAAAACCGCCTATTCACCCCCCCTCTAGTCGGCCACCTTGATCTTACAAGTGGTATCAGAGCTTGGTCTCTCATTTTATTAGACTTAACCGTCTAGAGAGTAAAGGATGGCGACTGGTGATTTAGTGCATATTGGTGAGACACCTCTATTTGATGGCATAAATTATACTCATTGGAAAATCCGCATGTCATGTTATTTTAAGGCCACGAGCCCAAAAATATGGCAGATTGTAGATGTGGGTTTTTCTCCTACAAATAATCATCTTGCTCAAACTATTGAGGAAGAGAAATGCTCACATCTCGACACTCAAGCAACTAACGCTTTATTTAGTTCTTTGAGTATAGAGATATTTGATGCCATATGCAATCTCAAAAACACTCATGAGATGTGGACCTATCTTCAAGATAATTATGAAAGGTTCACCTCAACCAATGATGATTGCATAGAAGAATGAATGTCAGGAGAAAAATGCTCAACTTCTAGCTCCGACAATGAGGATTCCTCAACTCCATCCACATCACCTCATTGCTTCATGGCATAAGGTAAGAAGAAGGTAAATGATGATGATGAGCCTTCATATGATGAGTTGTTGGATATGCTTGAGGAGCTTAATGAGTATTTAGGAAAGGAGATTTCAAAATTCAAAGTTTTGAACAAAGAGTATGACTTGCTTCAAAATAATTATGATGTTCTAAAAGATGAACATGAAACTCTCCTCCTAAATGAGCTCAATAAGTCCAAAGTGGATATAGGCATAACATGTAGTTTATTAAATGATATGCCATGTGTAGTTGCTAACCCTTGCATTTTATCTAAGGTTAGAATAGCCACTTCTTGTGATGATTTGCTTGATGTTGCTTGTTGCTCAAAATTAGATGTTTTTGTTTCCTCTATGTCTTGTGAGACTAATATTGTAAAGGAAAATAATGAGCTCATGGCCCAAGTCACAAAATTAAAAAATGACTTGGAAAGAAGCTTCAAAGGGAAGGCCGCTGTCGATGAGATATTGAGCAAGCAAAGATGCTTGCAAGATAAGAATGGAATTGGCTTCACTCCAAACAAGAAGGAGAATAGCAAGACTAGGCACAATGCAAGACACACGAAAAAATACATGAAGTGCCTTGGATGCAATAAGAAGGGCCACAAAGCCTTGGTGTGCCCAAATAAAATGGATGTCAAGTCAAGACATTCAAAGAAGAGGCAAACCGGCAAGGAGCAAGAAAATAAGATAAGTAAGGGAAACAAAAGCCCAACTTGCTATAATTGCTAGAAAAAGGGACACATTGGTAAACAATGTTCCAAAGGTATCTCTCCTAAGCCTATTCTATATAATGATTATTATTTGCTTAGGAAAAATAAATATGGAAATGTGTTTGCTAGGACTGTTAGCTCACCTAAGATTATTGTTAGGGCCACTTGGGTGCCCAAATCTATGGTGACTAACATTCAAGGATCCAACCAAGTTTGGGTACCAAAAGGTGCTTAAATAATAAATAGATACTTGGAGAAGCATTGGAGGTTTGGCTCACTCATGAAGAGGTGGATTCCAACATATGCAAAATATGGAGCCAAGCTTGAGGAAGATCAATTCATATCATAAACCAATGCTATCTAGGTAACAAGTATTTACATTGAAGTATTTAGCCCTTTATGCCTTGTGTAGGTTGCATTCCATGAAAATATTAAAAAGGGTGTTCTTGCTCTAGCTCGTAATCTTCATTATTAAAATATTGAGCAAGATGGTAGTGACACATTAAGGGGGAGTGCTAAGTCATATACATGTATATCACATCCCTAAGTGTGCCCAAATAAATTAAGTGCTATTAATGTTTTTCAAAAATTGAGCCTTTTAGCCAAAAAGTCAAAAATTTCATAACTATTAATAATCCTTTGAAAAACTAGTTGCAAAAATGTATACAAATGCTTTTCAAAAGTTTCCCAAATGTTTTGGCCCAAGAAAAACCTATTTTAAGTGAAAATGAGTTTCTAGCCAAAATTCTAGATCATAGTATCTTGTTTTTTATATAAACTAGATGTTTATGTAAAATCTATTCTAAAAGGAATTTGAAAATGATCCCAAAAGGAAAATCTTAGAGTTGGCTATTCTACACATTTTTTGTATTCAAAAGTTTCTCAAAAGGCCAACCTAGGAAAATTTATTTGATTTTGAAATTCGTCCAAAATCCTAGTTTGACATAAATGGTCACTTTTTAGCACTTAAGTGAGTTTTGCCATTTAAGCCAAGATTATTCACATGAATAGGTCCATAATGGTATTAATGACTTATACATGCAATTGGTTGCTTGAAATATCTTTAATTGCTCAATTTGGATCTCTCAGAGAAGGTTCTTGAAAATAAGATTTCATTTGTGAAAAATAAATGATTAATTCATAAAAAGTATTTAAGAATTAGTTTTTAAAGGGCTATATAAGTTGGAAATACTCCAAATATGTTTGTTTGATTGATTGTGTGAAGATTTGGAGCAAAATACTCCCTCTTTTCTCAAATCCAGTGCTGAAATCTATTGTCAGTTTCAGACTCAACCGGTCTGACCGGCCATCTTGGCGGTCTGACTGCAGCCTTTCTGGTCTGACCGCCATAGGCCCAGCGGTCTGACCGATTTTTTGTGGAGGTCATATAGCTTCACCCGAAAGGGTATCCTCCTCCTTCATTCCTCTTTCCCCAAAACCGAAGCTCTTGTTCTTTCTCTCCCTCCGGCCGCCTTCAACTTCTCCGGCCTGGATCTCCCTCTCCGGCCAGTGGCTTTGTGCCCAAAGGTAATCTATGTGTTCCCCTTCTCCTCCTCTCTCCATTCCACGGTTTAGTTTGAGTTTTGGCTTACTAAATCTCAAATGCCATGAAAACCCTAGGAGAAGGTGTGCTTTGAAATCCAGCTATTTGATCACCAATTTCTTCCAGGATTTAACTCCTTATCATTCTCCTCTTCATCAAGCTTGTAATCCCTAAATTCCTCTACTTGCAATCTTACCCATTGTGTTTTGCCCAAATTTCTAGGGTTTGCCATGAAATCCTAGTTTCAGTTCAATTTGAGGGCAAATATTTGACATGCAAGTAGATGGGAGTTAGATAAATGAGTATTCACCATGGCATTGCATAGATGTTGCAATTTTTGGGTTCAACCAAAAATCAAATGTCCTCCTATCACTGGTGGTCTGACCGGCTACAAAGCTGCGGTCTGACCGGCGGCTATCAAGCGGTCTGACCGCCCAGGACACATGGCTGACAGAAAATGCATAGTGAACACTTATTATCTTACTTCTTGATTTCCTTTGACATTCCTTGCAATCCTTTCCAGCAACGATGCCGCACAAGAAGACTACTGTGACTCGCTCTGCAGCTCCACCCTCTTCTTCAAGAGGAAAAGAAATTGTTGAAGATCAACATATGGAGGATATGGAAGAACAAGAAGAAAGAGCGAGTGATAACAGTGATAGTGGTGAGAGCAATGAAAATTATGAAGAATCTGAAGAAGAGAATGAGGATGAAGCTGAGGACGTTGCTCTAGATCCAACCCCTTTTATTGGACTTGATGTGTCTAAGGTCAAAAGTGAAAGGTATACCATTTTGAGGCACATCAATCAGTTTAGATTTCCAAGAAATGCCACCATGAATATGTTCCACACAATGTTTCAGCAAGATGTCTATCAAATTATCTATGCTAAGAAGCATTTTGCTAATCATCGCTTTGTGAAGTGGAGCTACCTTGGACATAATCAAGCTTACAATGGTTTATATCGTTTGTTCAGAAGTGTAGGCTTAGATTCTTTAGTTTCTTTGATATGCAACTTTCATGCCAAGGCCATCAAATAATTTTTTGCAACAGTTTATGTGTCTCCTGATCATGATCATCTCATATGGATGACTAGACAACAGAAGTTTTAAGCTTCCAAGGATGACTTCATGAGAGCTTTGAATTTGGGAGATTTGGATGGAATCAAGATACATGTTCAAGAATCCTTAGCTCTCACACAAGTAGATGAGTATTATTATCAGAATTATCCTTATGTGCTTGGAAAGGTAACTGGACTTCTTCCTCTTCCTAGCATCATAAACAGGATCATGAGAGCTACATTTTTCCCTAGGAGTGGAAATAATGATGAGATACATGGGAGAGCTTGGAATGTGGTAAAGTGTATTATGGATGGTACTAAGTTTGATATTATGGATTCGATCATCAGAGAGATTGCCACTTCCAAGGGACATAAGACCAAGAGCATATATTTTGCTCCCTACATTATGAAGCTCGTTAAGAGTAAGATTGAGTTTGACCACCATTTTGACATGGAGCATAAAGAATAAAGACCCAGAGATCCTCCACCTCAGGTGCCTCCTCCACAGCCTCAGGGGCAAGGTTCATCCTCTCAGAGTCATCCAGTGCAGCAGGCTCCTCAGGAGCAGGATGTAGTCTTGGCAGCTCTTACTCATCTTCAGTCCAATATAGACCGCTTGGATGCAAAGTATGACCAGAGGCATGCAGAGTCTAATCAGAGACATGCAGAGACTAGAGCTATGATAGAAGATCTGAATATGAGGGTGACTCATATGGATGAGCGACTTACTGAGTATCAGCAGCAGCGAGTGCCACTAGCCTATCATAGGTTTGGACGTGGTCAACGCCCTCCGTCTTTCACTCAGCATGGTGATCATCCATCTCAGTCAGAGGCTCCTCCCTCCTAGTCATAGTATTTAGCATATTTAGGTCGATAGACCTTGACTTGTGAGGATAAGCTTATTGTTTACTCTTGTAATATCTTATGTAAGCTTATTGAATCTTGGATGTTTTATTACTTTCAAACCCATTTTGGATAAGGGAATGGTTATTGTCTTATGCTATGAGTTATGCATCTTTTGTATCTTGTCCAAGATATGTTTATGTTGAATATTTGAATGCATGTGTTATGGATCATGCTTAATTGAATATTCTTGTCCATAATGTGTTTATAATTGAATCCTTATTGATGTTGCAAGCTTATTCATATCTTGATTATCTTATGTCATGCTTCCTTGGATCCATCTTATTAGAGGAAACTCCGTCAAAATTTCTTAAAAATCCTCTTATATGCAATGAATTTCGATTCACATATCATTATGCATATATTTAGGGGGAGTTTCATCTCTATATTTCTTGATTGCAAGAAATCCAAGATGTTTAGAAAACTTCAAAGCTTGTGGATTTCATTTGAATAATGTGATTGCTTTATCTTCTTTTGAAGCAACAATTTTGGCCTCCAAAGCTATTTATAGAATATCTTTTTGGAGACTTGTCTTTCGAAAATTCTTGTTGGCAATCATTCTAAATAGTCCAAAGTTAAATTCTAGAAATATTCAAAGTATTTGGACTTCATTTGAAAAGGTTTTGCCTTTTTCTTCACTTTAAGCAAATATCATGATTTCAAAGCTAAATTCGGCATATCTTTTGAACAGAGAATCCTTTTTAGAAAATTCTTCTTGGAAAAGTTTTTTAGGAGTGCAAAGTTTGTTTCTAAAAAATTTGAAAGTATTTAGACTTGTTTTGACAAAGTTTTGACTTTTTCTCACTTTGATCAAATGCTGAAATTTCAGAACTTTGCATTGTTTTGAGCTGATTTGTGAATTTTGTATCTCCAAATGGAGTTATAATTTGAGGAAGACATAATGATGACATCATCTATAGTGGAGCTTCTATGCCAAATTTTCTTAGATTTATTGGACCTATTTTAACCATTTTTTCAGCCATGTTTTGAAGCCTAAATGATTCTGAAAACCTGAAAATTCCAGTTTTTAAAAACTTTGTGATTTTTATATCTTCAAAATGGTTGATATTTGGTTGAGGCTTCCAAAAATAAAATTATGTGTATTTGTAAGGACTAACTCCTTGATTTATTTCAAATTTTTCAGAGCTTGTTTCCATACACTTTTAGATAGTTCAAGAAGGTTTTGTGCTCAACATGATTTGAACTTGTGAATTTGTGAAATATCTTCTATGGATGAGTTTATTTGAATGTGTTTCAAACATCATTTCTTCTATTTAAACTCCAAGATGGTCTCATTTCAACTTGTTTTACTCTTTTTGGTCATAAAAGAGGAGTTTGTGCAAATGGTTCTTGATCAAAAAGGAAAATGTATATGATCAAGACTGTTCTTCGGTCACCGACGGTCTGACCGGCCGCAACCCGACGGTCTGACTGGCCATTCTGGCGGTTCGACTGGCTAGGGCAGCGGTCTGACCGCCTGTGACAGAGAAATGGCAAAAGAAAAATGTTATATGTCCAAAATAAAATGAATTCAATTGTCAAGCTCTTTTCTTTGCAACACCTTTTGTTGGCTTGGATTTGTTTTGGATTTTTGGTGTTTAATGCCAAAAGAGGAAGAATGTTTACATGATCAATATATTTGGATTCTCTCTTGAGTTGTGTTGTTTCCACCTTTTCATGCATAGTACCAAAGGAGGATAATTTAAATTGCTTAGTTAACATGCATGATTATAGTTCAAAAGAGTTCAATATCTTAAATTCCTATCTTATGATGATTTATATCCATTTATTGTTATTGATAAAGGATTTGCCATCAATCACCAAAAAGGGGGAGATTGAAGAATCTAGACCTGCCATTATGTGTTAATGGAGTATTTTGGTGATTAATGACAAATCTATTTGTGAGACTAACACTTTCATTTATATACTTATTGCTTAATCTCGGTTGGATAAAAAGGTAAAAATCAAAGAGGTATGCATTCGACATCATAATCTTATAACTTGTTGCATTCCTCAAATCCAAAATATAGGTTGAACTCCACAAATAGTCTAACTTGAATATGTGCATATGTTCTCATTACACATTCATGTATGCACACATCTAGGGGGAGTTCACTCTATGTTTTGTGGTTTCATTAGTATTGATCCATATTTCTTTATCTACATATATTAAGGATCTTTACTTTGAAATATATCATATGAGTATACAAAACTTGTGTAGTTTATACATACTCATGTTTATCTACATTCAATTACTTGCATTTGTGATGGTTGTCATCAATTACCAAAAAGGGAAATATTGGAATATCTTGTGCCCACCATTATGAGATAATGGTATGTTGTGGTAATTAATGATAATCATGTTGTGGGACTAATGTTTTTCATGAGTTGGATGAATAAGTTATGTCCCATGGTGAAAGAGACTTTGGATGACACCATGAGTTGATCGTCATCAAGTCAAGGTTCAAGAGTAAAGGATGCATCATGTGTTAATGCACGTCAAGAACTTGAAGTAAAGGAAATCATCATGTGTTGATGATGTGCGTCATCAAGCTTCAAGTGTTTGTGAAAGGCAAAGGCATGACTAGCTAGGGCTAAGGATTTGTTCCTAGCCTTTTACCGGTCTTGGTGTTTGGATGGAACACCGGATTGCTAGTATAGGTTGCCGTACTATTAAGAGGGGTCTTGATTAGTAGCTTGAGTTAGTCATGTGTTGATGGCTCATTGTGTTTGTCCTAGCTCTCGTTAGCATGATGTCAATATTTGCGAATATGTTTTGCAAATAGTTGAGGCTCATACTTAATCCTTGTAACATGTGACTTTAGTTTGCGAATGTGTTTTGCAAACAGGTTTAGTCCATGTACCTTATTCCTTGTGACATTGATTCTAAAAGTCGGCAAATGTATTTTGCAACTTGTTGAAAATCTTGCCTTTAACCTGTGTTTGCATCGCGCTTCAATTGGCAAATGAGTTTTGCATTGAGAATTGAAGTGAAGGGCAAACCTCTCTGTGGACTAGCGGTCATTGCCGATGTCGATTGGTGCGGCGGTGGTATATCGGTCTGACCGCCTTGGTTGGAGCGGTCTGACCGGCTGCTTGTTACCGCAAAAATTGTGCGGTAATACCGCGCTTGTTCAGCGGTACTACCGATGTGCGGTAGTTCCGATATTTATTTGGCGGTACGTAAATTCCAGAGAGGGTGTTTTTGTTGTTTGCCCTTGGTTTCTTCGAGCGGTCTGACCGTAGTCATATGGGCGGTCTGACCAGTTTGAGCGGTCTGACCTGCCATTAGTTGGCGGTCAGACCGGCAGTGAGCTCAACGGCTAGTTTTGTAGCCATTGGAGCTGGGGCGGTCTGACCGGCCATTAGTTGGTGGTCAAAACGATTTCTCTCTGATTCTTTGGAATCTTTCCCCTAATGGCTAGTTTTTGTGTGGGGCCTATAAATACCCACCTTGGCCGGTTGTGGGAGAGTTGCTGGTGCCATATTCATTTCTATTGAGCTAAGAGCAAGCCCTCTACACTCTCTTGTGCATGTGTTGCACTTAGTGAGCTTTGAGAGGCAAACCCTAATTGCATGTGTTGCATTAGGTAGTCGATTGTGTATCCATTTGAGTTTAGACACTTGATTAGTTCAAGTGAGCATCTTTGACTTGTTACTCTTGGTGTTTACCGACACCTAAACGGCGTGGAGGTGTCGTGGTTCGGTGATCTTCTCAAAGAAGGTTGTGAGAAGACTCGGGCGTTTGTGAGTAGCTTAGTGCTCGCCATCTCCGGAGTGGAGAAAGAGCAACCCTAGTGGATCGAGGTGTTGGTTCGGTTTGGAACCGATCCAAGTGGTTGGACTTACCTCGGAGGTGTTTGGCTCAATTCGTGGAGCCGGTCCAATTGATTTTGGGCTTACCTCAATGTGGATTAGGGGAGACCGGCAAGTCTCCAATCACCACGGTAAAACATCGTTGTGTCATTGTGGTTTGATTTCTTGTGCTTTATATTGTGTAATTTATATTTCTTGTATTTAATTGCTTACTTATATGTGTATAATTGCTATCATTTGTTTAGTCTCATATTGTTGGTGCACTTAGTAAAGACTAGTTGATTTAGGCTTTAATTGTGCAAAACCGAATTGATTTACAATTCCGCATAAAACTCGGTTTTAGCCAAAAGATTTTAAAACTGCCTATTCACCCCCCTCTAGTCGGCCACCTCGATCTTACAACACGTAGCCCAAGAGAGGTGCAGGCCGCAAGGAGCGTTGGGAGCCCTAGACTGGGAGGGAGGAGGAGGAGCAACGCCGGCGGTGAAGGAGGGAGGAGGAGCGGTGAGACGGCGAGGAAGGGAGGGAGCCAGGAGGAGGCAGCATCGGCGTGGAGGGAGGAGAAGGTGATGGGGCCGGCTCGGGAAGGAGGGAGCCAGTTGGATTGAGGTGGAAGTATAAAAAAAATAGAACATTTGAATCTTTTGAAATCCCACTTGAAAATTTGAAATTTCACTTGAAAGTTTTGCAATGTGACTATGTGAGTCGAAAGTCAACTTTTTCTGAGTTGAAAGTTGATTTTTTAGGGAGTGAATGTTAAATTTTCAAGTTGAAAGCTTAAATTTTTTTAAAAAAAGTTTTTGTTTGTTTTGTGTTGAAAGTTGAAACTTGAACCTAAAAGTTTCTCGTTAGTCTGAAATTTGAATTTTTTTTAGTTGAAAATTTTGATTTTATTGAGATGAAAGGGCCAGGGGAAGGGGAAGGCGTCCACGCGTGAAGGCAAAGTGAGGACGGCCGTGAATTAGCACTTCCTTATGTGGCACATCATTACTTCTTTTTTTTGTTGTAGGATTTTTCGATAATGGAAGAGAAAAGTTCTCCCGGCCTCTGCATCAAGGATGCACACAGCCTATTTTATTAAAGTGCTTAAAGTGGCAAAATAGACAACAGCGTTAAAAGTGGCTGGAAGCCTTACTACCAGAAGGCGACTGAAAGTTAAACTCAATCATTACAAATACGGTGATTAGTCCGCCACCCATGAGTGTTGAAAATTTGCTTACCACAAATTCCAACCTAATGCTTCCAGCCAACATAGACTCCTTCTGGGTCAAATTCTGCAGATTTGCCCAAGCTCTCAACTAGTGCCCACTTAACAAGATAACATGCAAGGGATTAGTGATAATCTTTTTTTGTTAAAAATAACGTAATTTTGTTCTAACCAAATAGACCAACATAAGGCACTAGCTCCCATGAGGAGTTGTGCCTTTAATTTTTTTCAATACCGACTAACGAATTCCCAAAAATATTTGCCATATTCACAAGAGGGGATAAATTGAACCCACATTGAATAGCCCACCATGCAAGACATGCATCGGGGCAGTCAATAAAAAGATGCTGAATTGTTTTCTCTTTAATATAGAAGCAACACTTTGTGCTTCCCCTCTAATTTCTTTTGAGCAGATTATTTTTAGTTAATACTACCCCTCTTTTGAGATACCATAGGAATATTTTAACTTTTAACGGAATTTTAATTAACCAAAAAAACTCACGAATGGGGTCTCGATAATTTCCAATGAGCACCACATATAAAGACTGTACCGAAAAAAGTCCAGACTTATTCAAATTCCACCTGAAAACATATTTTTTGAGAGTTCAGTTGTAAATTAGCAATTCTCAAAATTAACTCATTTCAAGCATGTAACTTAGGCCTAATAATAGGCCGTCAAAAAGAAATATTTAAAGGTGCCGATCTCAGGATAGTGGCCACTGTATCATCATTGTCCCTCACCACATTATAAAGGAGTGGATATTGTCTTTTCAGTGGAGAATTTCCTAACCAATTATCTTCCCAAAACCTAGTTTGCGTACCATTTTTAACTTTAAATGAGCCAAAGCGAAAAAAAAGATCTTTAATTTTTATTAGACCCGACCAAAAAATGGGAGGTCTCAGGTTTGTTATCCACATGCGAAAGACTCTTCTCAACCAAATATTTATTTGTCAATAAGGATTGCTAAACTCCTTCATTAAGCAACTTAAATAGCCATTTCCCTAGTAAACTTTTGTTTTTTATATCTAAGTTCTGAATGCCTAGACCCCCTGTTCTTTGGGTGTACACATTAAACTCCATTTAACAAGCCTATATTTTTGTTTATGACTGTCTCTCTGCCAGAAAAATCTAGATCGATAAAAATCTAGTCTTTTGAGAACCTCTCTAGGAACCTCAAAAAAAGACAACATAAATATTGGCAGACTGCTTAGCACCGAGTTAATGAGTACTAAGTGTCAACCAACAAACATATTTTTTTCCTTTCCAACTACTAAGTTTCTTTTCAACGCTATCCTCAACCTCTTTCCAATCACTATTCCTTAGTTTTCTGAAGTGAATTGGAATGCCTAAGTACCTGAATGGAAAGGTACCCACCGCACAACCGAATGACTGAGTATACAGCGGTTCAACTTCTTTGGCTTTACCAAAATAAAAAATCTCACTATTGTGGAAATTAATCTTTAAATCTGATAATTGTTCAAATACACATAGAATAAGTTTGAGATTGTTTGCTTGTTCTAAATCATTATTCTAAAAGAGAATAGTGTCATCAGCATACTGTAATATTGAAAACCCATCATCAATTAAATAGGGAACTACTCCCGATAAAAGACCTTCTTTAGCTCTTGAAATAAAGATTGCAAGCATGTCCACAACCAAATTAAAAAGAATTGAGGACATAGGATCGACTTGCCTAAGACCCTTTTGAGTTTGAAAAAAAGATCAATGATCATCATTGACCTTTATTCCAACACTCCCTCCTCTAGCAAAACTTTCCACCCAAGAACACCACTGAGTTGAGAAACCTTTCATTCTTAAGGTTTGAAGCAAAAATGGTCATTTAACCTTGTCATAAGCTTTCTCGAAATCGATCTTGAACACTATTCCATCTAATTTTTGTTTATGTAACTCAAGAATGGTTTCATGGAGGATAACAACTCCATCAAGAATAGATCTCCCTAGCATAAACGCCGACTGGGATGGTCTAATAACTTTTTGAGCTACACCAATAATTCTATTAGTAGCCACCTTAGTAAACACTTTAAAACTAACATTTAAAAGACAAATAGGCATGTACAGTTGTATTTGCTTAGCATCCGTTTTTTTGAAAGCAGTGTAATTATCCCAAAATTCAAGCTAAAAAGAGGTAGAGAGCCACTATGAAAATCATGAAACATAGCCATTAAATCATTTTTAATGACTTCCCAAAAAACCTTATAGAACTCTGCAGGGAAGCCATCTGATCCAGGTGCTTTATTATGTTCTATTTGAAAGATTGCTTCTGTCACCTCCTTTTCAGTGAACGGCATTGTCAGAAAAATGCTTTCAACCTTCGAAACTTGAGGTATATCATTCCTAAAATCATCAATCATGGAGACATGGTTAACTTCGGGTGGTCCAAACAAACCTTTATAGTAATTAGTGATATACTTCTTCAATTGTACATCGCCCCGAATTATCCCCTCCTCTTGTTCAAGTTGAAAAATTCTTTGTCTTCTATGTTTACCATTCACAATCAAGTGATAAAACTGAGTATTTCTATCTCCCTCCAAAAGGAACTTTACTTTGGATCTTTGATACCACTTAATTTCTTCTTCTCTTAAAAGTTGTGCCAATCTTGCCTTAGCAAAAAATTTCTGATAAAGGTCTTCATTAGACAAACTAAAAAACTCAGCTTTTTTATCTAACTCATCAATTATCAAATTGAGAGCTATCTTTTCCTTTTTATAAGTCTCACTGCTATTTTTAGCCCATCCGCGAAGATATTGTCTAAGAGCTCTAACATTACATTGCCAAATTTGTAAGGCAGAACGACCTTTAATTTTCTTTTTCCACACTTCAATCACTAACTCCCTAAACCCCTTTTTATACAACCAGCCCAATTCAAATTTAAATAAAGGTTGATTTCCTCTATAAGAAGCCTCTCTCGTATTTAAAAGCAAAGGCGTGTGATCAGACAAAGACCTTTCAAGAGCATTAACTGTGACCAATGGATATTTATGCTCCCAGTCTGTACTCATTAAAACTCTATCCAGATTTTCAAAGGTTGGATTAGCTAACAAGTTGGCCCAAGTAAATTGTCTACCAAATAAATCAATTTCCCTTGAATCTAAATTATTAATCACAGCATTAAATAAGAAAGGCCATCTATACTCAAAATTTTTATTATTCTTTTAAACTCGAATGCCTCATGGTATTAAAATCTCCCTCGATTAAAATGGACAGGCATGAACAAGTTCATTAAGGAACTGTTCCTTGAATTGAGGTTGAGCTGCACCGTAAACAGCCACAAGAACCCATTAGAAATCATCCTCTTTATTTTTTAAATGAAACTTAACATAGAAATCACCAGCATCAATAGAACCAATATCATAAACCCGAAGGTCCACCCCTAAAAGGATACCCCCCGACCGACCATGTGGCGAAGAAAAATGCCACAAAAAATTCCCTTCCACCAAAAAGATTATTAAGACTAGACACTGAAAAGTCTGTTTTACCAGTTTCAAGGATGGTTACAAAATCTAAATGTTGCTCCTTAACCACTTCACAAATGAAATAATGTTTAGCCAAGTCACCTAAACCTCTGCTATTTCAAAAAGACATTTCATTTTAATTTCAGTTTATTTGGCCTAGAATGAGAGCTTTTTCCTTTTTTTTCTTCCCAGAACTGGAAATCCTCTTTTTATTTGTGACCAATGTAAAATTAGATTGGTCATCCTCCAAAAAATCATCATCTAAATCACTACATATATGATTAAGGGTTGAGAAATCGATGTAATCCTGATTCTCATCCGCCAACTCCTCAACAACTACATTTCCTGTATTTTTTTAGTCTGCATAATTCAAGATTCTTAATAGTTGTAATAGTACTAGAAATCTTTGCACTATCATCTTCTAAAGAAATTCCAATGCTAGCCACTTTCTCACTAATTTACTCATAAAAAAAAGACAAAAAGGAAAATTTATTGCCATACTTGGATCAAATTCGAGATTGCGAACTTTCACACACAGTGTAGTCTTTTGGACCAAGTCTTCATCCCCAGACTGTTGCTTCTTGATGCGCTCACTTTGCCTAGGCTCCACCTGATCAACCACTTGGATCAGCGTCGACCAAACCCCAACTGGTGTTGAAACTGTAGCAGCCTTGACAACCACGGAGTCCTTAACCACCCCTCTATTAACCTCCTCAACTACACCCGGCTCAACCTGTATCTCCGTATTAGCTGCTACCAAGCCCGACACATAGCAATCATGTAGAGTCGCGACCACAGAATGAGCAGAGCCAATAGTGGGAAGGCCTGGCACGGCATCAACGGCAGGACCATCCGGCTGGAAAACTGCCGCGACTACGGAAAGACCTAGTGCGACGACGGCAGGGCCATCCAGCATATCCTGGACCACCAAAAAAATCTATTGTGGCTGAGCAATCACCTGACCCAACTACTGTGTCATCCTTCTGATGTGGGTGTAAACAACCTTTGTTAGCAGCCAAACCTGGGCCCTAATCATTCAAGATGAACTCCCCATCCCCTCGAGCACCAGCCTCAAACCCCTTTCTGACCACCCTCGGTGTAACCCAGACGGAATCCGATGCTAAGATCCCCAAGGTAGTCCCCTTAGTAATTGAGGTAGACTGACCCTTGCGGTTCTCGGAAGCATTCGATTGGAGATCCGAATTATTCTTCAATCTCTTAGCTTCTCTATCTTCCATGTCGACATCTGTGCCCCTGCCCAATTTGTCCTCCCCCTCATGATCTTCTCGCTGATCAATGTCTTCATCCACACCATCCACTACCGCATCTTCAACTTTGAAAAAAATATCATAGACATATTCCCCAACCACAATCTCTATACTAGAAGGTATGGCAGCTATATCCAGCACTCCCACCAGCATACGAACCAAATCATTGGAAGCATATCAAGCCTAGATGGAAAATGAACCAGAAAAGCATTTTCCCCCTGAATCTCCACCTTTGGTTGTCAATTCATTGTAATTAATCTTCTCAGCTCGGTAATCAGAAGATCTTCAGACAATTGATCACCTGTGCCCCCCGTCTTATTGTTCTCTTTCTTCAACTTTTTCGTCCCAGCTGTTGGGATATGATAGAACCCCAATCCATCAGCACCGAACCCACACATATTAGCAACAGGTCTCAGTAGCAATAACAACAGACACTTATTTGCCAAATGATCAGTGGCCTCACAAATATCGCACATTAAGCTAGCTTTGCAATTGACAATTCCATGACCCTTCCTTTTTACCGAAAGCAAAAAATGTTTGAAATGTCACCTATGAAACTGGTGTTGCCATGGGAATTTCCCCCACCGAACCGACCACATCCTCGACCTCTGAAATTGCCACCTCCGGACCTCCCTCGACCAAAACTGTGCATCCGAACATGATGTTGGTTAGGGATTGACCTGTCATTACCAAAGACAGGGATATTTCCCTGCCCACCTACCGCACCACCCAGCCCAGCAACCTGGCCGCCGATACCGCCATTGACAGAGAACTGCCCCCGCCTGCTGTCTGGCCACTAGCACCACCGAAGGCAGGTATCGCACCTCTATTGCCCGGAAAACTAGCACCACCATTGACGGAGACACCTCCTCCAAAGCCTGTAAATTGCCCACCACCCGCAGTTTGGCTGACATCGTCCTTGACGACTGGAACAACACCTCAACTGTCCGGAAATTGAGCACCACCGAGGCCGCCAGAGGAGACATCCTTTCTCTGACCACCTGCTCGACCCCAACCAAAATCCATGTCACTGCATTGACATAGTACTTCCACAAAAGATCGACGATTTCCAATTATCGTACCAGACCAGCTGTTGGCAAGTTTTTGAGGGATTGGCCGAGCACTAATTCCAGTTGCGCTGAAAGAACTTTCGAAACCAGGGCAACCCTTTAATGTGGGACTGTTCCGAACTCCTATTAGGTAACCAAGTCGCTGGCGAATCTGGTTCCTTGACCACGAGCCCATACAGATTTGGAATAGGCATCAAATTGGGCGTGACTGCCGCACTGTTAGAAACTCGAAAGGGACGCAGTGCTGGCGAAGTTTGACTAGGCAGAAAATCCGGCAAAGATGCTGGGCCACTCCATTTTTGAAAAGGCATTAGATCCGGTGAAATTACCGCGCGACTATTGTGGCGCCCTGGCCAGGTCGAATGGATTCGACGAGCTCAAGCAATGTCATCACCCATCGTCATCGAAGGCGACAAGCAAGATGGAATAGGCCCCTGCCAGGGTCGACCAACAGTAGCACGCCGCTCACTCCGGTCCGGCAAAATTCCGACCTTGCGGAGCTCCGCTGGGGAGTATCCCACAGCAATGGCTTGAACTCCTCGATGTAGACCCTTGGCCAGCCCCCCTCCCCCCATCTCCAACCTGCAAACCTCGATGTAGACCCTTGGCCAGCCCCCCTCCCCCCATCTCCAACCTGCAAACATCTTCGAAAACTAGATGAGATAGAAGATTGAGCTTCAGTACCTTGAGAAGATTTCAAATCGTCAACAGGAAGTTCAGGCTGTCGATTCCGCTGCCATCGATTCCGCTGCCATCTCTGCCATGATGATCTCTTCATCATCAGAAGACCCTCCTCCCTCTTGCAGCTGCCAAAATCTTGACCCAATCGTAGTGCTAACTACATGATGGATCTGCGAAAACGGTGCTAGAACCTCTCCGGCGTCGGGACCACCTCCGACATCAGTTTCAACTGAATCCAATGCCGGCTTCATTCCCAGTCCCTGGAATCACTGTTCACAAATGACTAATCACTGCTCCTTTGAAATTAGTCATTTTCTCTACTTTTCTTCCGTTTTCTTTTCTTTTCTCTTATTTTCCCGTCTATTCTAGCAAAATAAGGAAGAAAGTAGTATTTGTTTCAAACAAAAACACATGATGCCCAGAGCATATTAATGCTGTATTAGTCTGACACAAGTCAGAAGTTCTAGCTAGACCAAAGTCGATATTTCAGGCAAAATATGAGATACTTCGTCAGTTCACCACATCATCTTTTTGTTTGTTTGTTTCTACCAAGCACGAGGCTGGCTGCTCCCGCCTCGGCCGCCTCCGTTTCTACCGCCGCCGCCTCTCGCCCACGACCCAACCGGCCGCCACGCGGTCTGCTGCTTCGGTAACGAGCCCCCATGCTCGTGCGTGCCGCGTCCTGCCCACGCACCTTCCAGCCGAAAACCGTGCGCACCACCGTTATCAAACCTGCCGCCTCGGGCTTGTGCCATGTCCACCCCATGGAAGCTTCTCCCGTAGCTGCTAATCCTCTGCTGCGCCTCGGCAGCAACGGCATGCCCTCTCCCACGTCCGTAGCTGCTGCTCATGATCTGCTTCGTCTCAACGGCGGTGGCATTCCCTCTCCCCCGTCCCATCCACCCCGTGCCGGCGCTCTTGAACTCTTCCCGCGGCGTCGTCGGCGTCAACTTCCAGAGGGTGTCTGGCTTGCAGCTGTAGCTCCTCTGCACGCTGCAAGGTGTTTCAATGGACGCGTCAGGAACATGCATTGCATGCAACATGGATGAGGAGAGCTCGAGGCGTCGGAAATGGAGTTTACTTGTACATGACAGGAGGTTTCGGTCCCGGGTATGTGTGCCACAGCGGCCTCTTTGAAATGTCAGCTTCAGTTACAATCTGAAGTGAACACAGAGGTTGCAAAGACGACGATGACAAATGAGCAGTGCAATTCCTCCAAATCAATTGAAATCTGCAGTTTTACGAGTTCCTTGAGGTTAATTACCTTGTCAGGTATTCTCACATTGTCAAGTAGCCTTGGAATTGTCTTCACGTCCTCGGGGTTGAAGAACATTGCTGATCTGAAACACACAAAGATCATGTAGTGAAGAATGACATAAGTTGCCCCGATGCCTGAATATGGTAAGGTTCAAGAAATAACGTACATTGCCTGATCATAGGTGATGTCCTGCAGATTTTTTATGGGCGAGTGCAAGAGACCATTGCTTAAACCATCATCATCAGCGGGTGATAACCATCCTCCAATTTCACTATTAAAAAATAACAAATTCTGCATCAGTTCTACATTGCTCTGAAAAAAATGTAAACCGCAGAATGCATCAAGTTTTACATCAGTTCAGTTCAGACTTTATGTACCTAGTGGCTGAATCTATTGGAAGCTTTTGCGGCAAACAGTCTGATGTTTGCACAAATGCTGCATTATTTGCCAGAGAATTCGAGTTCCTCAGAAAGATCTTGTCTTGCCGAATAGTATTCCGTCTCATCTCATACATCTAATTATAACATGGCAAGGGGCGAACTACCTATGGTTATTATTTATGCATCAAAAGGACAAGTTAGTATAACATTAGTATAGATGGCAATCAATTGTTTTACCGCGAGCTCTTTCTCTACAGCTTTGGTGGCTGAAAGCAGCAGTTTCTCATCTATGAATGGCAACTTCACGATACCCTGAAACATTTTATTTCATTGAAAATTAGCATGAGACCGCTCTTTTGCTTAAGTATAGCACCCTCAAAGGTGTCGGTTAGCCATACTAAGCGCCCAAGTGCATCACCACTTGATCAGCATAGGTTGAAATTATAAGTTAATTCAGTTCATCTTGTGAACATATGAATGGATAGCTTACTTGCCACGAGAAACGTTTCCCATCTGTGTCAATCTCCACCTCTGGTGACAAAAAGAATTGCATGTCACACAAAGTTTCTGGTGGTATGAACTCAGGAATTACAAATATACTAGATAGATTTTCTTATATACCCGATGGATAGAACTTTTGTATTGAAGACTCTTCACAGCCCATTAATTTGCTGTAACATTTTGGAAGAGCACAAGAGCTACAAAAAGGAAATAAAAATGATTAATTCCTACAAAATTCCAATAAATAACGAGAATGGCAGAACTAAGAATTGTAAATGTGCCTTTCTGGTGGCAGAACTGCCATGAGCTGATCAAGTGGTCTTAGTGGTTTGTCTACAGTGAAAGATATCTTGAACCGAGAAAGACCTTTGAGATCAGATGCAAAAGGAGCATAATAGAATGGATAGTACCTGCAACAAAAAAGTTACTGTAAAACAGAATGGAATCATTTTCTTGTACACATCTATAAGAAGTAGCAGTTAACTTGCATGACAACATTTATCAAATTTAGTTGGTCCCTTGGACCATTGACATCAATCATCATAAGGATTCAGAACGATTAAAACACAGTACTACATTGTATGAGATACATAGACAAATAAATTTTCAGTTTGTAAATATTTTCTTCTTACCAGCTCCATGATGGTACGTCAGCAAAATAGTATTGAAACACCCAACATAGTCCTTCTAGATACTTCTGAACCTAAATTCGAAGGGAAAAAAAGAAATATTATAACAATATAAAATGCCCCCTTGCCACGCCCAAAGGGAAAGTGATTCCATTTGGATAAAGAAAAGTAAAAAACATAACCATGTCATTCTTCAGGTTTCCATCTTCATTAGAAGTTTCGACACCAAACTTTTCCTTGTAGAACCGGGATTTCCATCCTGGTAATCCCAGTCTTATCTGCAATAGATATGTCAAAATTTGTAACAGGAGAAATATTTATCGAAATGGACATCATCACTAACCCTGTCATGTTTACAGGCTCCATTTTTGAAAAGGTCTTGCTTATTACGAAGAGTATCCTTTAAATTTAGCCTCAGCTCTAAGGTATTTTTTCTGATCTGAAAAACAGGGAGACAATCAGATTCTCAGGGGGGGAAACAAACATGGAAGGTTTTTTTAAAAAAAAATGGTAGGAACCAAGTATTTCCAGAATTCCTAAACAAGTAGCAGAAGGCCTTGCGTGCACCCCTTTTTGAAAAGTTTATGAATCCTAAAGCAAAGTGGTTAATATTAGGTGTATGGCCAATCTGTATTAAAACAAAAAAAATCAAATTGAAGATTCAATATGGATGTAGATTTGAATATTAAGTGAGGACAAATCTTTGGTTTGATTTATTTTTTTGGGTTTATGTATATTTGACCCCGTCTAATATTAATTATTTTGCTTTAAAATTCATAAACTTTTCTTAAAGGTGTACCAAAGCACACCCCGTAGCAGAAATAGATGAAACTTTTCCCTACATCTGACTTGTCCGAGCTGCAGGTTGAAATACTGCATTGTGTCGAAGAAAACATGGCCATCAAGTCTGGACCTTCAGGACTTTCTTCCTGAGTAGAAGAACCGATGAGATCACTACAATTTGAACTTATCAGTATTCAGCACACATTTTTCAACTATAACTAATCCTTACCAAATTGTCGGAGTTTCTTTCTCTCCGTTCATTTTCTGCAGCTTTACGCAATATATTGTGCTGAAACTTCTGCAAGTAACCCAAGAACAAACATATCAACAAGTTCCTATTTGCACCAGTGCACGCCATTGGCAAGGATACTAACATACCTCTCGCAGTTCATTTCTTTTGAGAAAAATCTTCTCTTCGCACATGGACAGTTCATGAAGAAACTTTTCCAACCTTGAGACTTTTAGATATGCAGCGTGTTTATCTTTGACCTGTTTCAGTAGCAACAAACTACTACATGAACGCATAACTCAACGGACAATCATTGATGGAAATAAGAGGTTGAATTTCTTCAGGTACTTTGTCTGTGTTGACGATATAGCCCCCCATTTTGTTAAAAGTTGTTTTGTACACTTCAATGAGAAGATCAGCTGCACCCTGTTCCACAGAACATATATCAATTCAGTTTTTCACAGTGATGTACTTTTTTAGATAATAGAAGAGAATAATCTCCCCTAGCCTCTGCATCAAATATGCACACAGCCCATTTTGTTTAAGTGAGCAAAGTAACAAGAAACCACGCTATTTAAAATGATATGCATCTTTACAACCAAAAGACGACTGAAATTTAAACTCAATCATTGCAAATCCTGCGGTTAAGCCTCCACCCATGAATATTGAGGATTTGCTTCGCCACAAGTACTAGTTAGAGGATGTAATGATAATACGGTTAATTTGCCATGAAGCTATTAGAATCTATAGACATACACATACCTCATGTATCTCAAGTGAAGGAATGTGTGGAATGAAATCGTTTCCCATCAAGAAACAAATAAAGATGAAGTCATTGTTAGCGAACTGCAGACCACGTTCAGTGGTTCTCCTTGAGTATAGCTAGTGTTAGTTTGTTGACTGATTACTCATGTACATGTATAAAGGCGTAAGCCTGTGATCAATACTAATGTGTGGTCCTCATTCTTCTCTCCACCGCTTACATGGTATCAGAGCATCTACGATCCTAATTTTCCGCTGCTCTCTGCAACCGCCTCGCCACCATGCCCTCCTCCTCCTCTTCTTCTTCGTCGTCTGCCTCTGACAACTCTGACGCCGAGTCGCTGCTGCCGCACACGCTCCGCGTCCAAACCGAGGCAGCTTCCCCGACCGTCGTCCATGGCATCAACATCCAGTCGCGCGTCCCGATCATCCTCGATCTCAATGACGCCAACTACACCACCTGGGCTCGTTCCTTCTCCGCCGTCTTCGGCCAGTACGGTCTCCGCGACCACGTCGACGGCACCGCGGCCAAGGGCGACAACGATTGGGTGCAGAACGACTGCGCCGTCGTCTCCTGGTTCTACAACCGCATCTCCCCCGAGCTCCTCGCCATCGTCTCCGAGGACGCCGACACCGCCCACTCCCTCTGGACCGGCGTGCGCTCCCTGTTCCGCGACAACAAGGCCACGCGTGCGGTCTACCTCGGCGCCGAATTCCGCACCTTCTATCAAGGCGATCTCCCGGTGCTCGACTACTGCTCCCGCATGAAGGCGATGGCTGATCGACTTGGCGGCCTCGGTTCTCCGGTCAACGACAAGGACCTGATCTACAACATCGTCCGCGGCCTCAACACCCGTCTGCACCACGCCATCCCCCACATCACGATGCGCCGGCGCCTTCCGTCGTTCCTCAAGACGCGCGCTCCATCTTTGCGGCTCGAGGAACACCGCATCAACGAATCGGAGAAACTCCAGGCAGCTGCGGCCCTCGTCGCGCAAGCCAACTCAGCTGGTGCGTCGTCAACCACGGCTCCGTCAAGCGCCCAACTCCAGGCTGCGGCGGCCCTCGTCGCACAGACCACGCACGGCGTGCCTACGTCTCACGGTGGCTCCAGAACTGGCAAATTCCCTCCCTCGCCATCGACCCCGGTCGGCTCCTCCAACACTGGTCGTTCGCACGCAACATTCTCCTACCCCACCAAGAAGAAGAAGAAGAAGGCCGCCTACTCCAACCCTACACCGCCCCCTGGCTTCTGGCCTAGCATGAACCCGTGGACCGGCATGGTGCAAGCGTGGCCCTTCCAAGGACCGTCGCGTACCTGCCCGCCTACTGCCGGTGTCCTTGGTGCTCGGCCTCCCTCCGCGGCACCTCAGGCCCACGTCGCCGGCGCATCCTCGCAGATGGACCCTCAACTCCTCACCACGCTCACCAACCTCTCGCTGCAGCAACCCAACTCCACCAGCGACTGGTTCCTCGACACGGGTGCCTCCTCCCACATGGCGCAGGGATCTGGTAACCTCTCCTCCCTCACACCCAATTCATCTTCCACACGCATCATCGTTGGTAATGGTACCTCCCTTCCCATTACTCACACTGGCTCTTCATCTATACCGACTTCCTATCAACCTCTTGTTCTTGATAATGTTCTTGTTTCTCCATCTTTAATCAAAAACTTAATATCTGTTCGAGCTCTCACACGTGACAATCCGATCACAATTGAATTTGACAATCTTGGTTTCTCTGTCAAGGATCGACACACGAAGGCAGTGATACTCCGCAGTGACAGCACCGGCGATCTCTATCCTCTGCAGACGCCAGCCACCCCTTCTACACACTGCCTCGCTGCTGTTTCTACTGATCTTTGGCATCAACGGCTTGGTCACCCGGATGAGTCATTTAAATCGTCTCTTACAATCCTTTAATTTCACTTGTAATAAGGAGCTGTCACACACCTGTCATGCATGTCGTATAGGCAAACATGTGCGGCTACCCTTTGCTTCTTCTCCGCAGAAGACTGTTGCTCCTTTTGATTTAGTGCATTGCGATGTTTGGACCTCACCTGTCTCGAGTTTCACTGGATTTCAGTACTACCTTGTGCTGCTCGACGACTTCACGCACTATGTGTGGACGTTCCCTCTTCGTCATAAGTCCGACGTAGCACGCACGATCATGTCCTTCCATTCCCTCGCCCGCTTTTCGGTTCGCTTTCGTCCCATTCAGGCGTTCGGATCGACAACGGGACTTGAATTTGACAACACTATCCTACGCAGATTCTACTCTGACCACGGCATTCTCCTTCGCCTTTCTTGTCCTTACACATCCCAACAAAATGGAAAGGCCGAACGCATCCTGCGCACATTGAACGACGGTGTTCGCGCTCTCCTCCTTCATGCTGCGCTCCCACCTGTGTTCTGGGTCGAAGCCTTGCACACCTCCACGTTCCTGCTGAACCGAAGGCCTTGCAAGCCTAAGTCCCTGTCCACTCCCTTCTCTTTACTCTTCCACTGTGATCCAGACTATACGTCCTTGAGGGCTTTTGGCTGCCTATGCTACCCAAACACATCATCCACTAGCCCTAACAAGTTATCTCCTCGATCTACGGCTTGTGTTTTTATTGGCTACTCGCAGGATCACCGCGGCTATCGCTGCTATGACCTCTCGACGCGGAAGGTCCTTACTTCACGGCACGTCTACTTCGACGAAGCGGTCTTTCCCTTCCGTTCCAGGCCAGCTACATTCCCGCCAACAACCTGCGCATACGATCCGTGGCGACCCGATCTAAGCTCGGCTGATCCGGTCCTTCTACAACAACCACCGGCGCCGCATCCACCCTCTCCGTGCAACCAACCATGGCCCAGCGCACGGCGCGGGCACCGGGCTGCCGGTGCTCCTCCACTAGCTCCATCGACGGCACCCACTCCGGCGACCCCAGCACCCACTTCGCCTGCCACTACGTCGCTACCTCCCCCGTCACCGGCCTCGAGTACTGCTGCATCGACCGAGATGACCGCTGCCTCACACCCGGGCGCCACTGCCGTCCCCGCGCCTCACCCGATGGTCACCAGGTCGCGTGTGGGCACGTTCAAGCCGAACCCACGCTACGCCGCCACTGCAACAACGACGCCGATCTCCCCGATCCCTCGATCGGTGCATCAGGCCCTACAGGATCCGAACTGGCGTTCAGCGATGCAATCGGAGTTCGACGCACTACTTGGCAACGCGACATGGGAGCTCGTTCCTCGGCCTCCTGGAGCACATGTTGTCGGCAAGTGGATCTTCCGCCACAAATTCAGGGCGATGGCAACCGATCGGTACAAAGGCGAGATGGGTGGTCCGCGATTTACGCAGCTTGGCATCGACTTCTGGCGAGACATCTTGTCCGTCGTCAAGCGGCTTCTGATGCGCCGGTGCTCACACTGGCTGCATCGCGTGGCTGGCCTGTACACCAACTGGACGTCAACAACGCCTTCCTTCACGGCATCCTCGACGAACAGGTGTACGCGCGACAGCCGGCGGGCTTCATCGATGCATCGCGCAAGGACTTCGTCTGCCGTCTCTCAAAGAGCCTCTACGGACTCAAACAGCTTACAGTCATCAATTAGCCTCTCAATATCGGGTTTGAAAACTGGGTCATGTATCTTCATTTCAAGCTCCAAGTACTCTCTCAGAACCCATAAGTTCAAAAACTGCAGGAAGATGGCGTTATTCTATTCATATAGTCAAAATGAGATCGAATTTTGGTATTATCTCAGGGGAACAAACCTGATATTTTTTCTTTGGTAACTTGCCACTAGGACATGATGCTTTTAACTGAGGGAACCATCCTCTACACTTAAATTTTGCCAACCCTTGGGTTGTGAAATTTTCTGCTGTAATTGGGACACAATTTTCTGGCTGATTTGGACGTGACACATCCTGTCCATGTTAACAGAAGTGTATTCTCAACTCCGCAATTGTAAAATGCTTATCATGACAGGTAAAAATTAAAATGGTGTCAACTAGATCTAATTACTTAAATGTAGTTTCTGCATATGCTATAACAGTATTAACCATGTGACACATTTTGCTGAAGCCTGTAGCTAGCATTGATGAAGGATTAACAGACCTCACGCAAAATTGAAAAGTGGACTTCGTGAGATGCCAAAGCGAGCATTATCAGATCCGCATCCTGCAATAATTCTTCAGAGTTAACTCCGATATAACTAGACAAGATTGAACATCTCAAATATCTAGTTCGATACTGCATAAAAGTTCAAACATCGTGATTATCAAGTGCAGTGTGTAGTTAAATTTCATACCAGGCCATACAGACAATGACGGGTGTTGGGATCATAGCTTTCCATGCTTCGTTGTGCACGAATGAAAGACATGATCTTGTGCTCCCCTTCTCCAGGAACATTTGCGTCAGAGAGTATTACCTTCAGAATGGACGTGTTGTGAACTTATCAAGCAATCTCGTAACTCATAAGACACATGCTTTACAGTGAACCAAAGATCTTAGATTGTCGAGATTAAACAGAACTACATTTACTGCATGCA
This sequence comes from Phyllostachys edulis, assembly GCA_036346405.1. Taxonomy (NCBI): domain Eukaryota; kingdom Viridiplantae; phylum Streptophyta; class Magnoliopsida; order Poales; family Poaceae; genus Phyllostachys; species Phyllostachys edulis. Next base: position 6,929,398 of record CM070566.1, read on the forward strand.
TTACTCCAAGTTTAGGACTAAAACAAAGTGCAAAACCTTGATGTCTTTCCACCTGGGGTCAGTATTCAACCGGTGGCGGATGTAGTGCTCGAGCGCTTCCGATAGCTTCTCCATGAATTCCGTCCCTGGTGTGATGACATTAGGATCTGAAACCTCGGATGCCTCTTTCGGTAGCACCGCCTTCCCTTCAGCTCTGAATTTCTCTCTCAAGATATTCTCTTCAACCTCCTGTAAATCAGAGCACGCAAGTATTTCTCGTCAATTTACTGCACCAGCAGAGATGCATCACTGCACGTCGTAGATGAGGGAAATGAAATGCAGTAAGAATTCACCGCGTCTTTATCAGACTTGGCATTTTTGAAGCGTCTCGCTCGCTGTTGGTTCATCTTGGCGCGAGGGGCAACGCCATCTGCAGATTAATCGTGAAGAAACACGAGACATGCATGAATGCATATATGGGAAGAGGAAGAGGAAGCTATCTAGAGATACGATCCGTGTGTAGACTGACCTACTGCCAAGTAGAGCAGCCTCCTGGGCCTGACGATGCGAAACAGGCGATCCATGTAGTCAAGCATGTACTGGAACACCTCGTCGAACGTCGTGGGAGGGCACACCTGCACGCACGCACGCAACCACGGCCGGAAATGAAAGACCAGCTCAGGAACTCACCAGAAATAATTAGCACCAGATGCATGCAGCTACATGAACTGGAACGAAACCTTCCTCTTAAAAAGAACACACGAACTGAACTGTGCACTGGCATCGAGCCATCGATCGCGTTAGTACTACGTACGTACGTACCTGCAGGTCCTCCGGGTGGAAGCATGGGTGGATGATGCCATTCATGTCGAGGTAGAGGTTGTGGTAGACGACGCCATTATATGGGGCCTCCGCCGGCTGCTTGCTGCTGCAATGACCAACGGCCGGTTCGTCTTCTTCCTCCTCCATGGCGGGGGCGACGATGTTTGGGTACTTCTCCACGTGCCACCTGTAGAAAGAAGGCACTCCCATGGCAGCAGCTGTACGCTATGCTCCCATCCACGGATCAGCATGCGTCAAGATGTACTAGTAGTAGTTGAGGGGGTGGAGAATACGGAGCGACTCGGCCGGCGGGGCGGGCACATGCATACATCAGTTCGTGGGGAATATGGAACGCCCCATCGATGCGCGGCGCCCCGCCGACGCATGCTCGTCTACTCGAGCCGCCGTCTCGCACGTGCAACGAGCTAAGAAATTATGAGAGCCAGAGATTACTTAATGCTTGCACGAGGGGGGCAATCTCAACACTGTAGCATTATGAGAGCCTGAATTTTTTCCCAGCCGACTGAACTATGGTAAGGTTTTTTTGCTAGCCAAAGTGTGGCGAACCGTAGACGAGTTTGGCAAAGCAAAACAAACTAGGACAACTTTGGCTAGCAGTATACCCTTTGTTTTTGTTTTTGTTTTTCCAAGATGAAACTGGTGTTCAAGCTGATGGGATTGGTACATACTATTTGTTTGCACGTTGCCCAGGCGAGCGGCCGGCCAGCATAGCACACGGCCGAGCGAACAAAGAACACCCGCCGAGGCCGTCAAGGTAAGCTGGGTGGGCTGGGTCGCTGATGTAGAATCTAGTGATGTTGGGTGGACGACAACCTCTACGCTGATTACACGAAAATTTCGAGGTACGATTAGTTGTAAAAGATATTCACAAAAAAAAGAGGATTGATTATGATGAGATATTCTTTCTAGTTGTGATGCATACTTCTATCCAGGCAGTTCTTGTATTGATAGCCAATTGGGATTTGCACTTAGAACAGATGGATGTGAAAAACGATGTTTTTGCATGGTGATCTTTATCAGCAAATCTACATGGAGTATCCAAAAGGGTTCACTGAACCGGAAAATCAGTACCCAGTATGCAAGTTAAAGAAGTCATTGTATGGTTGAAATAGTCTCCAAGACACTGGTACAAACATTTTGAATCCTACATGTCACAGATTGACTACAGTTGATGTGAGTATGACCCCCGCGCCGCTTGATCCAACCCGTCGCATCGAACGGGCCGTTCGGTCACCTTTGTCCATGCTTGAGTCCATTGACCTCACCCGGCATCCTCAATCGTTCTGGACCTCATCTCTCCAAGCTTAGTCCCGATCATCCTCGTCGTTGACCTCCAAGCTTCCTGCACAACAATAGATAAAGAAATCGAATCCAGGAACAAGTTCTTCACAACTTGACCCACGTTAGTGAAAACATGCATCATGCAACACATATGCACTAATAACCAGGAATACGACCTCACCAAAAAACATCGCAAACATTTGGACGATGAACAGGATTAAGCCGGTTAGACCGCAGTTCAACTGCCGGTCAGACCGCACCAGGCCGGTCTGACCGATCATTGTCCGCCGGTCTGACCGCTTCTGCTTGATAGCTCTTTTAACTTCGCCGAAAACGCGAGAAATGGCAAACCTTCAACATCATTGCCAATTGTATCATCATCATAAGATCATGCAGATATCCCCATGATATCCACAATCTCCCCCTTGATGAACACATTGGCAATTTCCCAAAAATGTAAGGTTTGAAGTTTGAAAAGTAAAAAAACTCGACGTTTTCGTGCAAAGGCACAATTTGGTCCAAATGCAAGAGAAAGCAATGGAAATAACCAAGCTGGCTCCAAAAAAGCATAGGCAAGTGAGATAAGGCAAAAGAAAGCAAGAAAGCTTCAATTTCCAGAAATGTGCAAAGTCTCATTTAAGGTCCATATGAAAGAACAATTGTTCAATTTGACCTTTGATCATTGTGAGGAAGCAAGAATTGCAATTCAAATTCAGCAAAGGCAATAAGATCGTAAAAATGCATATGAGATGCTCCCCCTTACTATGATCATCAAATTTGGTGAAAATTTTATTTTTCTCCCTATTTGTCCATTTTTACCATTTCTCCCCCCCTCCTCCCCCCTTTGACAATGAATTCATCAAGGTGCATAGAGGAAGATAGCGCATGAATGACATGGAATGGCTACAATTTATTCAATTTTTAGCATAGAGAGCCATGAAAATTATCCATAAGGACTGTACAAGTATTACACCAAGCCATATTATGTGAAGAAGCTACTTTCTATCATAGCAAAACATGTACAGCAAAGCTAAGGCCAAAATAGCAATAATCTGAAATTAAATGAATTGGTAACATGACAATGTGCTCAAGATCATAGTTTAACTAAAGGTATCCAAAAATAAGTCAAGCCATGTCTATAAGCAAAATGGAGCCCAGAAACTAGAAAATAAGTTAATTTTGAGTGATATGTGTTCAATTATGAATCAATTTGTTCAAGCATTTGGAAGTTAGCATATTGAGCATTTTACTGAAAATTTTTTGTTTTATCTTAGTAAAGCAAGTCCTGGACTAGGAGCCATCCACAACTGCCTCCTAAGCTTCAACCAATTGACAATTTGTTTTCTTAGTATTGTGCTAGATCTCAAGCCTTGCTATGACCAACTCAAGCAAGAAGCTTAAGAGAGTGGTCTAGGTCATCCAAAACTCCCCCTGAGTTCATGCCTAGTGCAATGGCAAGCCATCTCATGAGAAAGAATTGGTGAGATCAGTTTTTTCACATAGAAAAACTCATTTTTTATTTGCTTGACTTAAGAACTATCATAGCTCAATTTAAAGCTCAAAGTAAGTTCAAAACTCAATTTAACCTATATGACATGGCGTGAATCATGATAGGATCACTATGGCAAAACTAGTCACAAGATCCAACAAGTCATGTTTTGATTCAATTTTCTCATAGATAATAAAACTAGCATGGCAAAAGCTAAGCTATACATGAAAAGCCATAAAAGAAATCTAGCAAACTAGCACAAGACATGACAGTGTATAAAATATGAAACCATATCATATAAGGATAATAATCAAAGCTCCACAAGATTATATTACAATACAAGTTCCTGAATTTAAAATGCATTATGGTACAATGAATGCAAAAAGAGCAAACTCCCCCTCAAAACAGGCCAAGAGGACTAATAACCCCCAAATCTCCCCGCAAAGAAGCAAAACGAGAAGAATTAAGAGCCTTAGTGAAAATATCTGCAACCTGCTGCTCAGACTCTACAAAGTAAAGCACAACATATACATCACCCTTCTCTACATGGTCTCTAAGGAAATGATATCGAATGTCAATGTGCTTGGTCCTAGAGTGTTGCACTGGGTTTTTGGTAATATTTATGGCACTAATGTTGTCACAGAAAAGAGGAACACTACCTAGAGATAACCCATAGTCCCGCAGAGTAGACAAGATTCAGAGAACCTGAGAGCAACTACTAGTCATAGCTACATACTCGCCTCGGCGGTGGATCAGGCAATGAGGATCGCTTCCTAGAAGACTAAGAGATAAGAGACGTGCCTAAAAAATGACAAGTACCAGAAGTACTCTTCCTATCCACTCTAGACCCCACAAAATCAGCATCAGAAAAAGCCCAAATAGAGAGAGCAGAAACAGAAGAATACCAGAGTCCAAAGTCAAGAGTGTCCTGGAGATACTTGAAAATACGACGCACTACTTGATGATGAGAGGCACGAGGGAAAGCCTGAAATCGAGCGCACAGACACACAACGAATTGTATGTCCGGCCATGACGCCGTGAGGTAGAGGAGAGAGCCAATCATGCTATGGTACTCCTTCTGGTCCACGGGCTCTCCATCCTCATCAGGGTCCAGCACGGTGGATGTAGCAATGGGAGTAGACATTGGCCTACTGCTTCCCATGTCGAAGCACCGAAAAAGGTCCTTTGTGTACTTACTTTGATGAATGAAGGTACATTCTTTCAGTTGCATGACTTGAAGACCAAGGAAGAAGGTCAGTTCGCCCATCATGCTCATCTCGAATTCCCTGCTCATAGAATCTAAAAATCTGGACACCAAGGCATGAGAAGAACCACCGAATATGATATCATCCACATAAATCTGAACCAATAAAAAGTCATTGCCATACTTGAGAGTGAACAAAATTTTATCTACCATTCCCATTTTGAAGTCATTTTTAAGCAAGAAACTCTTAAGCCTATCATACCAAGCTCTAGGGGCTTGCTTCAATCCACACAAGGCTTTAGAGAGCTTGAACACATGGTTTGGGAATTTGGGATTTTCAAAACCAGGAGGTTGCTTGACAAAGACCTCTTCTTCTATGAAGTCATTAAGGAAAGCACTCTTGACATCCATTTGAAAAAGCTTAAAGGCCTTAAATATCGCGAATGCTAGCAAAATGTGAATGGCTTCTAATCTAGCTACAGGAGCAAAGGTCTCCTCAAAATCTAAACCTTATACCTGGGAATAACCTTGAGCTACAAGCCTAGCCTTGTTGCGAACTACCAACCCATTCTCACTTTGCTTATTTTTGAAAATCCATTTTGTTCCAATTACATTATGATTAGGTAGAAGTTCAACTAAGGTCCAGACTTTATTTCTTTCAAAATTTTCAAGCTCTTCATGCATGGCATTGACCCAAGAGGAATCAAATAAAGCATGGGTGATATCACGGGGTTCAAAAGACACGACAAAAGCAGAATGTGCATGAGAATCTGGAGAGATAAACCTAGAGCGAGTGACTCGCTCATGAAGATCCCCAATCATCTGCTCAGATGGATGCTGTCGCTGAATGTAAAGAGGAGGTCCTGGTGTAGAAGTGGCCTCTACCTCATGTGCCGTGGAGGTAGGAGCAGAGCCACTCACATCGTCGGTGAAGGTAGGAGGAGGCTGCTCAGCTAAAACTGGAGAAGTAGAAGCAGGCTCTCCAACCATCTCAGAAATGACTGGTGGATGGGTTGGGTCCTCATCCTCAGAATCATCATCGACGAAGATACTCTCAGAAACCTGTGAACCTACATTATCGGATCTAGTACCAGGACTAGCCTCATCAAAAGTGACTTCGCAAGTCTCAACAATTTTGTTAGTATCCAAATTAAATACATGATAGCCATGAGAATGAGCAGGATATCCAAGAAATGTGCCATCAAAACATCTTGATTCAAATTTATCCAGGTTGCCATGTTTAAGAATGAAGCATTTGCAACCAAAAATCTTGAAATGAAAGACTTTAGGCCTATGACCAAATCTAAGCTCAAAAGAAGTCTTGCCAATCACAGATCTTAAGAAAACCCTATTTGACACATAACAAGCAGTAGAGATTGCCTTAGCCCAAAACCTCCTAGGTGTACTATGCTCATCTAGTATGGTCTTAGCCATCTCTACAAGGGTCCTGTTCTTCCTCTCTACAACCCCATTCTGCTGGGGAACTCTAGGTGTAGAGAACTGGTGCTCAAGTCCCCTATCAGTGCAAAAAGTGGCAAATGAAGAGTTCTTGAATTCTATCCCATTATCACTCCTAATGGCTCTCAAAGCTCCAGGAAGATCAACAGCTAGTTTAAGGACCAATTCTCTAAAATAGCCAAAAAGCCTCGTCCTTAGAAACTAGAAAATAAACCCATGAATACCTGAAGAAATCATCCACTATCACAAGTACATACCATTTCCCACCTGCAGACTGAACTTTAGAAGGGCCAACAGTGTCTAAAATACCCCTTCTTGATCTTTCTCCGAAGACCAAGTCCAATCTTGGTGAAGCACTCGTCTGCTTCGCCACGTGTAGGTTGATCAACGACTCTCATCGTGTCGGCAAGTCTCTCCCGTCCGGCTCCTGCCGAAACCACCATGGCACTTGCACTGACCCCCGCGCCGCTTGATCCAACTCGTCGCACCGAACTACCCGTTCGGTCACCTTTGTCCATTCTGTGCCATGCTTGAGTCCATTGACCTCACCCGGCATCCTTGATCATTCTGGACCTCAGCTCTCCAAGCTTAGTCCCGATCATCCTCGCCGTTGACCATCGTTGACCTCCAAGCGTCCTGCACAACAATAGACAAAGAAATTGAATCTGGGAACAAGTTCTTCACAACTTGACCCACGTTATTGAAAACATGCATCATGCAACACATATGCGCTAATAACTATGAATATGACCTCACCAAAAAACATCTCAAACATTTGGACGATGAGCGAGATTAAGCGGATCGATCATGATTCAAGCCGGTCGAGACCGCACCAGCCGGATCGACCGATCATTGACCACCGGTCTGACCGCCTCTGCCTGACAGCTCTTTTAACTTCGCCGAAAATGCGAGAAATGTCAAACCTTCGATGCCATTGCCAATTGTATCATCATCCTAAGATCATGCAGATATCCCCATGATATCCACAATGTTCGACGCCTTGAAGATGGTTCTTTTTTTTTGTGCTACTATATGTGGATGATATGCTAATTGATGCAAAGCATATGTGTGATATGATTAGTTTGAAGGGTTTGCTAAGTTAGGAATTTGATATGAAAGACTTAGGGGTAGCAAAGAAAATTTTGGGCATGGAGATACACAGGGATAGAAGCTCGAGGAGACTATGGTTGTCTCAGCAGGTGTATGTTGAGAAAGTCTTGGAGTGATTTGATATGAGCAAGGCCAAACCAGTAAGCACTCTATTGGCACAATACTTTAAACTTTTTTCTGAATTTTGTCCTGAATCAGACAAAGAATTTGAAGAGATGGCGAAGGTTATGTATGCTAGTGCAGTTGGCTATTTAATGTATGCTATGGTTTGTACAAGGCCTGATTTGGCGCATGATGTTAGTTAAGTCAGCAAGTTTATGGCAAAACTAGAAAAGCGACACTGGGGGCAGTCAAATGGATATTTAGGTACTTGAGTGGTATAACAAGTCATGGTATTATTTTTGGTGGACAACAAGGTAATCCTTTGGTTCTTGGATATGTGGATTCGGATTATGCTAGTGATTTGAATAATAGGAATGCCATGGCAGCAAGCTTCGGTGAATCTGGAAGTAGAAGGTGACTGTGGAAATGATTTAGGCTGAAATTCCCTTATGTGGGCCATGCCAAACACTGTGGTTGTTTGTGTGCAGTTGTGCTGGGCCAACCGGCCAAGCCCCTTACCCACTAAGCCACTAAACCCATTACCCATCTAACTCGGTTACATACCACTCTCTACCTAGTTCTCACCACTCATTCCCTGATCCATCAGCATCGAACCCTAGCACGGTGGCCCGGTGCGGGCATACGGCGGTGACTAGGCAGCAAGCAGGAAGCGCAGTATCGGCAGAGGAGTAGAGCGGCCCGCGTGCGGCGTGGCGCAAGAAACACCGAGAACAAATGGGCGACTAAGGCGGGCGGTGTTGTGCTCGCCATAGACGAGCACGGAGGCGAGCCTGCATGTAGGTTAGTAGCGGTGCATCGCCATCAATCATGTCAGCATCAACTAATCTCATATTAGCTTTGTTCTACTAGCCCCCTCTAAATTCTAGTCCTGGATTCGCCACTGCATGGACGGATCTAGCTGCAGAGGAAGAGGCACCGAGACATGATGCAGCCAGAATGGAGACATGAGATGGACAAGCTTTTGGCGCAATTGGCATTATTGACGTGTGAATTAGCAATTCTAGCCCCTATGAACATCAAATGTAAAAAATAACACCACGGAGCCACGGGGATACGACACATGCCAAGTCAGTGCCCTTAGGGCATGACTTGAGAAGTAAGTGCCCCTGGGGGCATGACTTGCCTTTTATGTGCCCCTAGGGCATGACTTGCCTTGTTCGTGCCTCTAGGGGCAGGACCTCGTCTGGTCAGTGTGCCACGTGCACGTACAAATATATTTAATGTGAAAAAAAATTGGAATGAAAATGCAGCGAAATGACATCCTCGATACATACGCACATAATGTATACGACGTAATTACACATGGGCTACAATATAATTTTCTAAATAATATTATTTTAATAAAGAATTACAAAAATAAAAAAATCATTTTTTTTTACAAAAATGGGCTACTGTTGCCGGTCCAAATGGCGAAATGCTCACGTCGCCATTTGGAATGGCGACAGGGATCCTATCACCATGAAAATAGTTCTGCTACCATTTGAATTGGCGATAAGAGCTGGAAATTGAAATTAAATTATATGGATATGTTGGTAATATCTTTAAATGTCCACGCAACCGATCATTTCCAAAAAGATAAGGAGATTTGAAGTAGAGAACAATTTATGAGTTTCGGTCTGACAAAACATATTTGGAATGTGATTTCAGCGGCGTAATAGCAAAAATAGTCCCCTTCGGAGTGAAATCAACAAAAAAAAAATTGGAATACGAGTTCGGTGGTGCAATAACAAAAGTATTGAAGTACCATTTTATAATGCAATTGTCCCTTTGTTGAACCGATTTATTTGATAGTACAGAACGAAATTAGAGAGAGAATGACTCGGGAACGAGGGTGTGGTCATTTTACCCCCACACCACCCTACTTCCCTCATTCCCAAGTTATTTTTGTAATTCTTTATTAAAATAATATTATTTAAAAAATTCTATTGTAGCCTGTGTGTAATTACGTCGTATACATTTTGTGTGTATGTATCGAGGATGTCGTTTCACTATATTATCATGTGCTCTATTATCACATGAAATCACGAAATTTTCATTCCGAAATAAATTTCACTTTCACTTTCATTCTAATTTTATCACATAAAATACACTTATCCGTATCTCTAGCACACTGACCAGACGAGGTCTGCCCCCAGGGGTATGGACAAGGCAAGTCATGCCCCCAAGAGCACTGACTCGACACGTGCCGCGTTCCTGCAGTGCTATTTTTGCATTTGATGTGTGCAAGAGGCTAGAATTGATAATTCGCGTATCAACGGTGCCAAATGCGCCAAAAGCACTCTCCTTGAGCAATACTGGTGCTAGGAAGGAGACTTGACGGTACAGTGTTTAGCTGGCTCGTCTCACAGAGAGCACATTGCAAATGCAATGCACAGTGATTAATTCTTACACAAAGCTGCTGTAACTAGGAATACTGTGAGGTATCGCATTCATATATATGCATCGTTTTGTCACACATCTCAATGACTCAATTCACAGAATAGGTGGTCCATTCACAAAATCCTTATCGTTTAAGAGGAAATCTGGGCCACAGCCCACACCACAGGCTGCTGCAATCATGCAAATGTCACCGCCCACCATGGAGGCTGTGTCCCTAGCTTACATCAGTAAAAGCTAGTACATTGCAATTTCCATGAAACACTTGGAAAGATGGGCATTTCTTCGGTTTCTTCTCTACAAAACAAATGGACTATGTAACTGTTCTAACTTGGAGCTGCTGGCTGCAGTATTAAACATACAGCAATTTCTCACTTACCCCTACAAGTTGGGCTGATTAAGAACAAAAACAAAACAACTAGAAACTTCAAAATTATGGGTTTCTCTCTCTCTCTCTCTCTCTCTCTCTAATATAGGTGCTTCCCACATGGAGATGCTAGCACAGTTGTAATGTAGCAAGGAAAGGAAACTGCATTGCTTAATAGAGTACTCTAGCCAGTTGCTTGTGAAGTTTCTTGGGATCTCCAAGCTCAAAAAGAGAGACTATTCACGAATTTTTTTAAAAAAATAATGTATTTTTTATTTTGAAATACAATAATATACATCTATTTTTTTATTTTACAGAAATAATCATCTGTCGCTCCACCGTTCAGCGACTATCACAAGTTGCTCAACGGTGAAGCGACAAGTGTAAACTGCCGCGGCCTGGGAAGGCGTACTGGCCTAGACGATTTGTACACTTGTTGCTCAACCATTGAGCGACTAGTACAAATCGTTCAACGGTAGTCGCTCAACGGTGAAACGGCAGATGATTATTTCTGTAAAATAAAAAATAGAGATATATTACTGTATTTTAAAATAAAAATTATTTTAAAAAAAATTCCGACTAATCACCTACTAGTGTACAACATCTGGGATCTCCAAGTCCAATCTGTACCTACTTCTCTTCACCGAATCCCTCCAAGCTCGGAGAGAGAGAGAGACTAATCACCTAGCTAGAGAGACTAATCACCTACTAGTGTACAAAATCTGGGATCTCCAAGTCCAATCTGTACCTACTTCTCTTCACCAAATCCCTCGGTTCCATCGTGTTGTTGGCACCAAACTTGCCCTTGAACAAAATTCCAAATTTCTAGTTGAACCTGAACTCGAATGCTTTGCAATCGACTTGCGCCCTACCAAAAAGCTGTCGAAATCCAAAATATCCAAACTGATTTTCTAAAATTAATCCGCGAAACAACATAGATAGAAGCAAAACACGATACATGAATCGCCCAAAAAAAACAAGAAGGAAAAAATTTACCTTGATTTTACCACAAGAAGTTTATTAACAATTAAACGTGGAATTAAACAACGCTCCAAACACATAATGTACTTATAACCCCAACATTAATTAACCCACACTAAATTACTTGTCCTTTTTACCCCTATAGCCCTCCATACTACGCTTATTACCCATTTACCCACCCCCTCCCCCTTGTGTTTCGCTATGCACACACGCACGCGCCACCCGCAAGAAGCCTACCTCGCCGGAGCAGAGGCAGAAGCAGAGGCAGAGCATGGGCCTACACCTCGACGCGGCAGTAGGTGGCCGTCTGGAACCTGAACCCGTTGGCCCCCAGCGCGCCGCTACCGCCGTTGGTGAGGAAGAAGGCCGGGCATGTGACGAACATGTGGTAGTGGCCGGAGATCCAGCTGCCGACCTTCCACCTGACGCGGCCGTCGATCTTGACCTGGAGGATGAGGTACCCGGCCTGGAAGTCCTCGGATATCGTGCCGGCGAGGTACGGCGAGAAGGGGACGTTGGGACCCGTGAGCACGGGCGACCAGACGTCGACGTCGCCGTGGCCCTGGTACACCGGCGGGAGGGACGCGAGGAGCGTGATCTGTTGGAATTTGTAGGAGGCGTAGACGTCGAGGCGGTCGTAGAAGATGCCGACGCGGTCGTTGGGGTTGCGGGAGGCGACGGTGACCTGGATGGTGGTGGAGAGGTGGCCGGATGAGTTGGAGAGGTCGAGCTGGCTGAGCGTGGCGTCCTTGAGGTAGAAGCGCGGGTGCGTGGGGCGGAGCACGAGGTAGACGATGAGCGCGATGATGGCGACGATGAGGGCCAGGCCCAGGAGGATGGCGAGGAGGCGGCGGCAAGACTTCCGCAGGTCGTCGTCGCCGTGGTTGCCGCAGTCCTTGCTCATGGCTGCTCCCAGCTAGGTAGATTTTGCTTGATGGAGTCTTGCAGTTGGTTGGGTTCGCGGCTTCGTGCTTTGTTTCTTCTCTGCTCGTTTGGCTTGCCTAGCTAGCAGTGCACTGCTGTGTGAGTGATGGATGGCAGGAGATTACTATGGTGGGGTAGTACGGTGTGCAAGAGTGAGGTGGCTGCCTGGGAGGCTGGGAATGTGTGTGTGAGTGAGGTGTGTACCGTGTGATCGATCACGTTGAAATCATGGAGGGAGAGGATTCCAATCCATTCCATGCCGAGGGGCTTTCGCTACCTTTGCCGGGAACGCGTCTGGTTTGGGTGAGATACTAATTATTGACGGAGAGCTTTTTCGTCTTAATTTATTAGATCCTGCTCTTTTTAGTACAAAACTATACGCTGGATGGGTAAACCTCTTCCGGTCCTCTTTTGCATAAAAAGTGGAAAAAGGCTAGGGGTTATTTCCAAAATCAACCAGCAACTCACTCTGCATCAATCACCTCCCTGAACCACAAAGCATTAGAATTCTGGTAAGAATTCTGGTACAACTATATCTGTTCGAATCTTGGGCCGGGCTGAGCTTGAAAAAGCCTGCTCATAAAACGCCAGGACCGAGGCCCGACAAGCACACTGTTAGCAAGCCCAAAGCCCAGCCCGACAAAACAAAGCAAGGCCCTAAGCCCGAATTTAGCAAGGTGTCCCACATGTCAGCCAAAAGACGGTAAAACTCATACCTCTATGTCGTCCTCACTGTAGTAGAAGTCCACGCCACTCCTCCCTATCCTCGTCTTGCGCCACCTCCGTACGTAGTCGAAGCTTTGCCGGTGGCCACCATCTCCGAGCGCTCCTCACCGAGCTCAAACTCCGCTGCCACTCTCCTCTCTCGCATCCTCCATGTGTCCCCTTCTCTCCAGTGTCCAAATCTAGATCTAGCGTGTGCATCAGAGAAGCCGCTGGGAGGCAACTGCGCGAGGTGGACGGTGGACCTCATCCAGATCTAGCATGAGCACTAGGAGGGAAGGAGGACCAGGAGGGAGGAGGCGGATCTAGCTCGCGAGGAGGATGACGAGGGTGTCAACCGCAAGAATTAGGAGGACGACGACGTCTACCACGAGCTCGAGGAGGAGAATTTGGGATTGCGGCAGAGCATTGTGGCCTTCTTGAGCTGAGCATCGAGCAATACATATATTGTTGGGTTGCATAGTTGTTGGGCCGCGCCGGGCTGGCCAAATCAAAGCCCGAGCCTGACCTGAAAATTATGTCTTACGCGACTACTACAGAAAAGGTCTTCACCGACGGTTAAAAAACGTTAACACAGATGGTTTCATGAGCCGCCTGAGTTTATGGGTCAATAATGAGATGAGATCATCACAGACGGTTCCGTGAGCCATATGAGTTTTTGAACCGTCTATGAAAAAATTAGAACCGTTTGTGGTAGTTTTTTCTATTGCAAAAAAAAAATCAGATTTTGATACAAACAAATCAATTGCTGGACAGTAGTTTCTATATGCAACCTCTAGCAAGACAACTAAAATCCAATTAAAATTTTGATAGCAAATACATTGTAGGAGAGACCTATCTAGCAAAAGGGAAACCAAAAGGGTTCATAACGTCCCCTCCGAATGGGAAAAAAAGAATAAAATTACAAAATTAAACTAGCTAGAAACCATATGTACCTCCAAGCTTGTAAAGAACTCATCGGCTTCTTGGATTGATCTTGTGAGCTCTTCTATGTACTTCACCAGCATATCACAAATTATTCTTGCCTGTCGTCCGAATTCGACTCAAGCTCATCGGCAAGGAAAAGGAGAGACGACTGAAGGATCTAGACCTGCCATTATGTGTTAATGGAGTTTTTGTGATTAATAACAAATCTAATTGTGAGACTAACACTTTTATTGATATACATATTGTGTAGTATTATTTGGATATAAAGGTGAAAACCATGAAGGCATGCAAGTGATTAATGACAAATCTAACTGTGAGACTAACACTTTTAATGATATACATATTGTGTAGTCTTATTTGGATATAAAGGTGATAATCATGAAGGCATGCAAGTGATTAATGACAAATACAATTCATTGGATAAACAAAAGGAAAAATCCAAACATGTATGCATTCATAATGATGAATCTATTTGTGAGACTAACACTCTTATTGTTATACCATGTTTAGTCTCGGTTTGGATATAAAGATAAAGATCAAAGAGGTATGCATTCTTTGTATTCATATATATATATATATATATATATATATATATATATATATATATATATATATATATATATATATATATATATATATATATATAGTTGCATTCCTCGGATCCAAAATTCCACCAAAAGGTTAACTTGAATATGTGCATATGTTTCCATTGCACATTCATGTATGCACACATGTAGGAGGAGTTCACTCTCGTTTTGTGGTTTCATTAGTATTGATCCATATTTCTTTGTCCACATACTTTTAGGATCTTTACTTAGAAACATATCCTTGAATATACTTAACTTGCGTAGTTAATATATTCATATGAGTATATGAAACTTGTGTAGTTCATATATCCTTGAATATATTTAACTTGTATAGTTAATATATTCATGTGAGTATATAAGACTTGTGTAGTCAATATATACTTATATGTGAGTATAACATAACTTGTGTAGTTTATGTGTACTCACATATCACTACTACAGAAAAGGCTTTCACAGAGCGGTTCAAAACGTCATCACGCAGCGGTTTCGTGAGCCGCCCGAGTTTATGGGTCGATGATGACATGAGGTCATCCTGCAGCGGTTTTGAACCGCTCGTGATGATATATTTCCGCAGCGGTTTGTGGTTCAAACCGTCTGCGATAATAATATCACAGACGGTTTCATCCACAAAACGCGTCATGATAAGCACATATCACGACGGTTTCATCCACAAACCGTGCGTGATAAGCACATATCCTGACGTTTTTGTGTTCTATCGGACTATTAAATCTGTGATGACTTTTCTCTATAAAGGCCCAGCGTATGGTATTAGCTTGTACCATTAAATCGGCATCATATATATATATTCCAACAAGAACACTAAGCAACCATTCTCATATTTCAAAAGAATTTCAACTTGTTGCTTGGTGTTCTTGTTGGTTTTAAAGACAATTACATGCTCAAGAATAGTTGGTTGCTAATACATGATGCCACTTCCCACGGAGAAGTTAAGATCAACGCCACTTTTCGAACATAGCGACGCCCAATCCGTAATTGGATGTCCCATCGCTTTTTGCATCCATACTTTTTAAACTTACAAGGGCTCAATGAGATTGCCCATGGATACCGCCTCATTCTTCTCATGTCATGGACTAATTTCTAAAGTGGTCGAGGATCATTTAATAATATATATATAATATATATATGATGCCGTTTTAATGGCACAAGCACCACCGCTGGAGACTTTATAGAGAAGAGATTATGAATGGAATGGTAGGACGACTGCACGCAAGAGGTAGGAGAACTTGACCAAGCATGAACAAGGGGACTATTAATATGAACTAATTATCAATTTAATTTCAGCATAAGACTATTGACACCATTACATCACGCATCAAGGGACTATTAATATGAACTAATTATCAATTCAATTTCAAAGATAAGACTATTGACATCATTACATCACACAAAGAAGAGGACTATTAATATGAACTAATTATCAATTCAATTTCAAAGATAGGACTATTTACATCATTACATCACAGAGCAAGGGACTATTAATATGAACTAATTATCAATTCAATTTCAGATAGGACTATTTACATCATTACATCACAGAGCAAGGGACTATTAATATGAACTAATTATCAATTCAATTTCAAAGATAAGACTATTGACATCATTACATCACACAAAGAAGAGGACTATTAATATGAACTAATTATCAATTCAATTTCAGCATAAGACTATTTACATCATTACATCACAGAGCAAGAGGACTATTAATATGAGAGGATCAGCCACCAAAGCCATGTTATCCTTCTTAGGATTACCGCTCTCTTGATCTCATGAGTTTTAGCTTGCTATAAAGCGACTCCAAAGTGAGATTAGAGAGATCGACGTTCTCCTCTATAGCAGCTTGCCTTCATCTCCCACTCCTTGGTGTTGATTGCACCCAAGAGGTGGGTGGCATTCTCGATTGAGAGTACTCAATGTCAACAACTTTCATCCGATTGATCACCTTGTTAAAGCGAGTAAAGACGCCATCGATGCTCTCACCAGACGCATCTCAAATTTGTTGTACTCGCTTGTAGACATTCTCGACGACTTGCTTGATCTGGGACGATCCCTCATGGTAAGTTTCGAGGGTGTGCCAAATCTCATGTGCGGTCGCAAGATTGCAAATCCTATCATACTCTTGCCTACCAAGCCCAGCATATAGAAGGTTCTTTGCCTTGTTGTTGTTAGCCAAGAGGGTCACCGGCTTCTGCCAGAAGTAATCTTCGGCAAAACGAAAGGATCGAACAACCTCCCATATAGCTTGTCCTTCGCTCTCAAGGAAGACTCGCATGCGATTCTTCCAATAGGCATAGTCGAGCCCATCGAAGACATGCGGCTTGGTCGAGTACTTATCCATCGCCAAGTTCAATGAACGGTTAAGATCAAGATTGAACTAACTGGGCTCTGATACCACTTGTTGGACCGAAAAGGCGACTAGAGGGGGGGTGAATAGGAGCACGCTCACTTTTTCACAGAAGATAGATTCAACACAAATGTCACTCCAATAGCTATGGAAGCTATGAAGATCAATATACGAGTACAGCGGAAGACTAGTATTGAATCCAATCCAACCCCAAAGCAAAACACCCAAAAATAACCAAAAACTCAAATATCAAAGTGTTGGGCGGTCTGACCTCTCATATTGGCGGGTCAAATATTTTGCCTAGCGGTCTGACCTCTAGAATGGGCGGTCTGACCGCTCCTGACGGTGAACAGGAAAATCAGCAAAATCAGCCCGACAATCCGAAACGAAAAACGACCTAACTTTTGATCCGTAAGGCCAAACTTCACGAAATTTGAACCACACCTTCCTAAAGATATTAGGAACCTATTCCAATCAAAGATTTCAAAGATCCATGCCAAAGTTCCTATCTTTTTCAGTTTGAGCGAAGGAGGTTCAAAAACCGAGCCAAAAGCAAAATATGATCTAGAGACTTGCTCGTGGGTGATTGATGATCAAGATGATCCTAGATGGGTTCCCACATGTCCCAGCAAGTTAGATCACGGCAAGAAACCAAGCAAAAACTCGCGGATCAAAGAAAGACTCAAAATCCTCAAATAGAGAGAAAGAAAGCAAACGAACTCATCTTTGAGAGAACTTTCTTTGGATTGATTTGATATGGTATTGGTTTACAGCCACTCCATCAATGGAGAACAAAGACTCAATACATGAGCACGAAATCAAATACAACTCTCTAGAACCCTAACCTCCAACTATCAACTCCCTAAGCACAAAAGCAAAACTAGGGTTTACAATGCAATGAAAGGGTTGAGAGGGTGCAGCCACCTCCCTCCTCTATTTATAGTGGAGGCTTAGACCTTCTAGAAGAGTAACCCTAATGGGCTCCCGTTAAGGCCCAAAACAAACGGGACACATACGCACGCCGCTTTTAAAGCGCCGTCTTCATCTCTTGACCTAATCCGCTTCACCTTGCACCATCTTTGCGCCGTGAGTTGGCAAAAGGTCACCAAGGCGGTATTTGGTAAAATTACCAAAATACCCCTTCTCGATCTTTTTGCAAAGACCGAGTCCCATCTTCGTGAAACACCTCTATGCTTCACACGTAGGTTGATCCAATGGCTCTCTTCATGCTCGCAAGTTCTCCCATCCCGGCCCCACCGAAACCACCATGGCACTTGCACCGACCTCGCGCCGCTTGATCGAATCCAATCAGACCGAATCGCCTCGTTGGTTACCCTTGTCCATTCTGCACCACACTTGAGTTCTTTGACCTCACCCAGCATCGTCGATCGTTTTGGACCTCAGCTCTTCAAGCCTAGTCCCAATCATCCTCGTTGTTGACCGTCGTTGACCACCAAGCATCCTGCACAGCAATAGACAAGCAAACGAATCCGGGAACAAGTTCTTCACAACTTGACCCACGTTAGTCAAAACATGCATCATGCAACACATATGCCATGAAACCATGAACTTGACCTAACAAGAAATCATCGCCGCCACGGCGACGATTTAATCAGATCTAACCGGCCGACCGCCACCTTGGCCGGCTCGACCGCTTCACGGCCGATCGCCACCAAAGGCCGGGTCGACCGCCACCCATGACTTAACCAAAAATTCCATCTTGGAAAACTGAAACCTTCTGGAAATTTCAAACCAATAGAACTTTTGCCTAGAAGCTCCAAAAATTATGAGACCAAGTACAGAAGCACCTTCTCACTTGCCTACACCTTCTATTTTTGGCCCAGCTTCAGAATCCAAAATATTGCAATGGCTACCGACCGCCAAACAACGCCGGCCAGATCGCTTCCATCACGGCTCGACCGCCACTTTGGCCGGCCTCGACCGCCAGAGACCATTTCAAAAACCAAGTTAGGCATGGCCGTCCGACCGCCACCATGGCTTGGCCGACCGCCAGAGGCCTGACAAAACTGAAACTTTGCCGAAAACACGTGATTTGACAAACCGTCAACGACATTGCCAATTGTAACATCATCCTAAGATCTCGCATATCCCCATGATATCCACAAATCAAACTCAACAAAAGACATTAAGCTAACAGATCTAGAGGAGAATAGAGGAGGATGGGGAAAGCAAAGTTCGGCCAGGCCCTAGCAGTATGCGAACGGGGTCGGGCGGCGTCGACGAGGTCGAGACAAGCGGCCGAAAGGGGAGGAACGGAGTTAGGGCGGCGCAAACCCTAGCAGAGCCGGGAGTGACGAGTTTGACGTCACCGTAGTTGTGGCACAATGGTGACGCCGCAAAAGACACTCTTATCGCACGAGTGTCTTTTGCAAGGTCACAGAGATGCTACAACCGCTTGGCGACGGAAGAATGGCGGCGCCAAGAACGACAGGAGGAACGGACGAGAGTAAGGTCACCGGGAGTGACAAGTTAGAGCGCAAAACCCTAGCGCAAGTCGGGCTAGCTCCTACTTATAAAGAGATTTATCGAGACGGTTCTATTATGGAACCGCTGTGATAATTATCACGCACGGTTCCATAATAGAGCCGCTCGTGATATGGGGATATATCACGACGGTTCCATAATGGAGCCGCTCAGGATATAGGATATATCACGACGGTTCCATTATGGAACCGTCGTGATATATGTTTATATCACGCATTTGTTCCATAATGGAACCGCTCGTGAAATGGTTTTTTCAAGTATATATATACAATTACATGACATGAAGAAATTACATGTTTATATTAAAAAGCGTAAACCTATAATTAAACAAGGTTTTTCTAGTGGCGAAGGTAGGTCGCTATCTCCATCTCGCAATACTTCATAAGCGACGGTTTCAGATCGGACGGTTCTCGATCATCACGAACGGCTCAAATGCGCCCACCGCTGACGCGCTGCTCGAAAGTGTCTCCAAGACCTCGATCGTTGAACTAAGAAGAATTGAGCCCATAGGCTCTCTTCCTTGCTTGAGGGTCTCTACCGTCGACTTCGGCTGTTCGTCGCCTCAATTTCACAGTCCAAGTGACGGCAAGCCTCTTGGAGACGTGCAACGTCGTTTTGGAGGACTATGTCGATGACGCGGTAAACTCGCCGAAAGTGGGAGATCACCCTAAGACACGGCGGAGGAGGATGTCAAGACGGCGGAAGGTGGCCGCCACTGCCCGCAAATTTCAAGGCGGCAGAGGAGTGAAGACATCGCTGATCAAACAAGTGTTCTTCCGCAGCACGGCTCAACGACACCGAGAGAGGTGCTCGCACAAAGGCGCCAGAAGGCCATCGCTGCGGCGACAAGGAAGAGGCACCATTTCGCTTTTTTTATAAGTATGTGGGATGATCATCTTGGATGGCGGATGATCCTTTTATAAAACAAGGAATAAATTCGAGCGTGAGATTTAAGAGACGATCGGGAGCCGGCGATCGATGCAATGAAGAGACGACGGAGCCGGCGGATTGGCGATTTAACAGACGACGGCGATGAAGAAACTCACGCTGAGCGATATTATCACGCACGGTTATTTTTAAGAACCGCTCAGGATATTATTAATATCACGAGCGGTTCTTGTTCGTAACCGCTCGTGATACTTCACTGATTGTTGTGTTTTAAAACCGCTCGGGATATCGATTAATATCACGATTGCTTCGAACAAGAACCGCTCGTGATACTTCATGACGGTCTTCAACATGAACCGCTCGTGATATTGCCTCTTCACTGCACGGTTTTTAGCGCAGAGAGTACGCACGCCTCTAAACCAAAACCGTCTGTGATTGAATGTAATACCGACGGTTTCGGTCAACCGTCTGTGATGAGGCGTCCAGTATTAGCCTTTTTGTAGTAGTGTATCCTTGAATATATAGATCTTGTGTAGTGAATACATTCATGTGTGTATATGAGACATGTGTACTCATATATCCTTGAGTATATACGACTTGTGTAGTTCGTATACACTCATGTTGAGTATATAAAACTTGTGTAGTGCTTATACACTCATATCAATCTACATTCATTTATTTGATATTGAAATGATTATCATCAATTACCAAAGAGGGAAAGATTGTGGTATCTTGTCCTACCATTATAAGTTAATGGTATGTTGTGGTAATTAATGATAATCATATTGTGGAACTAACATTTTCTATGAGTTGGATGAATAGGTTAGGTTCCATGATGATTAAGACTTGGGATGACATCATGTGTTGATGGTCATCAAGTCAAGAGGAGTTCCATCATGTGTTGGTGGAAGTCAAGTCGAGAGCAAATCATCATGTGTTGATGATGTTCCAGATGAAGAGATGATCATGAGTTGATCATAAGAAGAAGTTCATCATGTGTAGAGATGATCATGAGTTGATCATAAGAAGAAGTTCATCATGTGTTGATGAAGTCTTGAAGAAAAGGAAATCATCGTGTATCGATGATGTTCAACAAGACGAGATGATCATGTGTTGATTATCGAGTCAAGAGAAGCGTCATCATGTATTGATGAAGGTCAAGTGAAGAACTCGTCATGTGTTGATGAGCATTCAAGTCAAGAACCCGGACTTGAAGTGAGAATATGTGTCATCAAGCTTCAGGTGGTTGCGCAAGGCAAAGGTATGACTAGCTAGGGCTAAGAATGTGTTCCTAGTCTTTTACCGGTCTCAGTGTTTGGTTGGGAGACCAGATTGTTAGTATAGGTTGTCGTACTATTAAGAGGGGTCTTAACTAGTAGCTTGAGTTAGTCATGTGTTGATAGCTCATTGTGTTTGCTCTAGCTCATCTCAACATGTTGCCAATATTTGCGAATGTGTTTTGCAAATAGTTGTGGCTCATGGATAATCCTTGCAGCATGTGACTTGAGTTTGCTAATGTGTTTTGCAAATGGTTTAAGTCTATGTACCTTATTACTTGTGGTGCGATTCTAAAAGTTGGCAAATGTGTTTTGCAACTTGTTGAGAATCTCACTTGAATCCTTGTTTGCATCGCGCATCAATTTGGCAAATGTGTTTTGCAAATTGAGTTGAGCGAAGTGCAATTTGTGGTGTGATTCTAAAAGTTGGCAAATGTGTTTTGCAACTTGTTGAGAATCTCACGTGAACCCTTGTTTGTATTTCATATCTTTTCCAAATGTGTTTTGCAAGTTTGAATTGAAAAAGAAATGCAAAATCCTGAGTTGATCTCTCGCGCGCTCGTCCGATCGCGTAGAGCGCGGGTCTCGACCGGCCTCCTGACCAAAGGTGTCAGGCCAAGTTTTTCCAGAGAGTATGTTTCTTCCGAAATCCTTTTTCTCAAGAGCGGTCTGACCGGGCGATATGATGCGGTCGACCGACCCCTGTTAGGGACCCTACGGCTTTTTTCCAAAAGGCGACTTCTCTAGAATTCAGTTGTGCGGTCTGACTAGCGTGTAATGCGCGATCTGACCGGGCCCGGCGGTTTGACCGGCCATGTGTTGGTGGTCGATCACTGTGCTCCAACCGCTAGTTTTCCGACCGCTGAGAGGGTGTACCGACCGCCACATGCCTGCCATCGACTGCCTGTTGATTTTTCAGCACAACTTCTCCCAACGGCTAGTTTTTGTGTGTGGGCTATAAATACCCACCTTGGTCGTGTTAGGGAAGGTTGCTGGTGCCCCTAGACATTCTATTGAGCAAAGAGCAAGTCTCTCATTCTCTTTTGTGCATGTGTTGCACTTAGTGAGGTTAAAGAGCAAACCCTAGTGCATATGTTGCATTAGGTAGTGGATTGTGTATCCACTTGAACTTAGACACTTGATTAGGTCAAGTGAGAGTTGAGATTTGTTACTCTTGGTGTTTGCCGACACCTAGACGGCGTGGAGGCGTTGTTGGTCTGGTGATCTTCTCAAAAGAGCTTGTGAGAAGGCCTGGTATTTGTGAGTGGTGTGGTGCTCGCCATCTCCGGAGTGGAGGAAGGAGCAACCATAGTGGAGCGAGGTGTTGGTTCGGTTTGGAATCGGTCCAAGTGGTTGGACTTACCTCGGAGGCGGGAGCTCAATTTGTGGAGTCGGTCCAATTGGTTTGGGCTTGCCTCAACGTGGATTAGAGGAGACCCAGAAGTTCAACACCACCAGAAACATCACCGTGTCATCTTGTGGTTTGCATTCTTATGCTTTACATTATGCAATTTATATTCGTTGTATTAAATTGCTTATTCATTGTGTATGAATGCTTGCCTTGCTTTGTGCTACTCACCTTGCTAGAATTAAATTGAATACAAGTCTTATGCTTGATTGCTATATTTAGACTTGTTGTTGGTGCACTTAGTTGAACCTTATTGATTTAGGCAAAATCGTATTGTTATTAGCTTCCGCATTAGAAATCGGTTTTAGCTTTAGAATTTTTAGAAATGACTATTCACCCCACCTCTAGTCGGCCTCCTCGATCTTACAACATCCGAAAACATCCGCGGCGCTCCGGCATTAGGTACAAATAAAATAAGAGCCATCAAACAGCCAACAAATTGTGTCTGTTTTGGGGATACATACGCATTTTCGCAATCTACCCTTCATGCGCATATGGAGCTCTCAAGGCCCCTCCTCCTCATCGCCGATCAGGTTCTCGCTAAACCGCTACTGGGAATCGAGGCGATCGCTAGAGCTCATGTGAGGGAGGGAGAGGAGAGACCGATGGAATACAAGGCTAAAGGGTATAATATATAAGGATAGCGTCAAAACATTTCGCCTCCCACGCAAGCGTTCAAAAATTTCCGCAAATCACAAATGGTTTCAAATAAAAACCGTCTGTGACGGTTCATATTAAAAACTGTCTGTGATAAGTATCTCCCGATTTTACCTTACTTTGTGACTTGAAATGCATAACTCTGTGATTTTACCATGGGTTGAAATGGCTAACTCTATGATTTTATCATGGCTTGAAATCATTAACACTATGATTTTACCATGGCTTGAAATCACTAACTCTGTGATTTTACCATGCAGGCATTTCAAGTCATGGAGTTAGATAAAATCGGGAGATACTTATCATAGACTCTCTAATTCTAAGTCATAGTAAAATCAAAGATACTTACCATAGACGATTTTTAATACAAACCGTCTGTACTAAAGACAGGAAGTCACAGACGTCCAGTATTAACTTTTTTTTATAGTAGTAGTGCTCTCAAAGGGAAAAAGAAATGCCAAATTTAATAATACGAGGCCATGGCATAGCCACTCTCTGGATACTCCTGTACTCACTCTCTTCAAAGCACGATACAAATAATTGAGATTTTTTTTTTAAAAAAAAATTCTATAGCATTGACACAAAATCAATCTATCACTCCACAAAATTTAAAATGTAAATTCAACCTAGATATTAAGAAAGAGAAAGAACAAATTCTGCCGAAAAGGAAATCAGAAAATAAAAAGATAAAAAATACTATTCACTGAATTTTGTCTTTTTGTTTCTCTTAATGTAAGTCATGTTTGTAGTTGAATCTTTATAGGATTCTTGATTACATCATAACATATCTAACAAGAAACTGTCCGTCCGGTGAATGAATAAATGAAATACAATATTAAAATGATGTGACGATGCGTCCGTCCGGTGATAGTACTAGATAGTACACCGAGCCAGAAATCGAGAGGGACACGGCCAGAGCCGGAAGGCCAGAGCAGACGAAAGAAAGATGACGTGGTTTTGGCGTGGAACGTTGCTGTGTCGCCTCAGTCCGTTGGACTCGCTGACACGCACATGCACTCGTGGGGCCCACCTGGCAGATGGGCATGGTTCGTCCTCGCTCAGGAAAGCGGCTCCTCTCCTCTGTAATGGTACGGTACGGTACTGTCCAAGTATTAATAATACCTGCATTTACTGCATGCTTGCACAGTCCACAAGAAACAGCCGCTGATCATATTCATCATAGGACTAGAAATAAATCGGTGAATACGATATCTTTAATAGTATATTTATTATCGTCTCTTAGCAATGTCAAAATATGTACAGTAAATTTATATTAGCTGTCTATAATTGTTGTCATGTAAGATTTTTACTAACGTGGATGAAAGAGAATGAAGAGATAGAAAGATGTCATGTCACAATCCTCAGTAGTATCACGAGAAACAAGAAAAGATTAAAAGATCAAGGTTCTATAAAGACAACTAAAAAGACAAAGAAATTGTCTCAGATCATTATATGAAGCTATCTTTAGTATTGTCTACATGACATGTAGAGAGTTGTTATGCAGCTTGTTCTGTATCCATCAGCACATGCCCTCATATCAATAAAATTCTACATAGAGAAGAGAGAGGGAGGAGAGAGAGTGCATGTCATCTCTTTCTGAAGAGACTGTCGTGCACGCAAAACAAGATATAATACATTAATCTTCTCTAGTTGACATGTAGGCCCGTTTGAAAAGAAAATTACAAAATATAAATATTGAAGAGCGTGCTAGAGACTATCTATTGGAGATGTTATCTCTAAAGATGATGTAGCATATGTTGAGACAATATTATCTCTAACTATTGGAGATGCCCTAATCAGTAAGCATAGGGCTAAATATGTCGAGGCTAGTTGTCTGGATAAGTGCTGTTAAAAACAACTGACTCGGACTATTAGTCGCCGATTAATCGGTGACGGTGACTAAACCGTCATGGATAGTATAATCGGAGTGCTATTGATGTCGTCGAACAATTATTTGATCGTATAATCTGATTAATCGACCGTTTTTCCCATTTAATCACGAAACTACTTATTTTATTCACTAACTATGATAAATTAGTTTATAATATTATTTGACCATATAATCTGATTAATCGGCCGTCTTTGTAAGTAAGGTCGACATTGTTCACAAAAGGAAGTCGTTTTGGGTAACGCGTAGTCAAATATTACAAACTTTGACTATCCATATCGTTTTGAATATTTAGAATTGATACGTGAAAATGATACACGTAGAATTGTATCGAAAAGTACTTTCATAATAATATAATTTTAGTATGTTTTATAGATATATTATAATAAAAATAAATAACCAAAGTTGCATTTCGAGGATCAGATCGACGTCCAAAACAGGTTCCTTTTGTGACTGGAGGCACAATTTCCTTTTGTCACGGGAGGCGCACTTCACAGGTCTCCAAACTCCGCTTTATCAAGCAAATATTAGGCTTCGCTGCGGAGAAGTTGGCAGCGTCTTCAAGCACTGTTTGGGATTTTGCGATTATAGATCTAGACGGGGCTAACTGCTGAAGCCTCCTACACATGTCATGTCAAAGCCACGTTCCACGATAAAATACAACGCAACTGCAACTGCCTTGCCAGTACACATATCAAGGGGACTAGGCTCGTTGGTTAATGGATAAGACATTCGATTTTTTTTGCCCCCCGACGCCATGTTAATTTCCAAAATGGCCCATGTGGTCTTGGATTTATAAATCTAGCCTCCTCCCGAACGTAAAAGCAAGAGATGTTGACACGTGTAGCATCCTGTGGTTGGAGAGCGCGGCAAGCGAGCGGCGGTCGCGGAAGGGCGGATGAGCGCGGGACCAAGGCCACCGACATGGAAGGTGGTGGGCCAGGCCACTTTCCGCGGTGTCGGAGCGCAGGAAGTGGCTGCCACCTTCCCACGGTGCATGAGCGCAGGAGGCCAGTGGCTTCTCGCGGTGGTCGAGCGCATGAGGTTGGGGAGTAGGGTTACACCAGTCCGAATAGGGTTTCTTTCGATCCGATTAGGGTTTCTCCGATTACGAAATTTTTCCGCCCATTCCGATTAGGGTGTCAACGATCAAGGAGAAATATAGGCACTGAGATTTGTAAAAAAACATTCATTAAGAAATATGGGCACCGATGTTTGTAAATTAGGGTTTCCTTTTCTCCAAAATCAGGGTTTCGTCGCGGTTTCATCGTTGTTTGTAGTAATTTTAAAATATAGAAAATGAGTTCAAAAAATTACGAAACTTTTTGTGGAGCCTCCCGACACAGTGTACTTGCTTCTGTAATTTTTCTATTATTTTATTCATTCCGATTTTTTCTCACATTTTCATAGAAGTGTACTGTTTGTAGGATTTTTTAAATGTAGAAAATGAGCTTGAAAAATTATGAATTTTTTTAAAGGCTCCTCATACAGTGGACTTGATTGTATAATATTTCAACAATTTTATATGTGTTCTGTAATTGTCCCGGAGATTTAAGCAATTATCTCTCAAAAATTTGGATTATATCTCTCCAAAATTATGTGGAGCCCAATCCTTCAACTCTTTTAAGCACCTTGTTTAATTGTTTATTATAAGTAGAATAACTCATCTTTTGGATGAGTTGAAAGTCAATAGTTCAAGCTTTTCGATGAGTTGATTGATGAATCAAACATGGTGTACGAGAACTCAAGAAAAAACAATGAATCTTTGAAGTCTCACCACCGGTCCCTCCAAATATCACAATTAATATTTTTCTCTAAAATACGGACGTCCGAAGCTCCAGACCTCTGGGCTGCCCACCTTTCCTCAACAGCTTAAGCATTTTGATTAGCCAAAATTGTATTGATTTTCTTTTGTTTCACAAGAAATAAATCATTGCATTTTTTCCTCAGCAATCAACCCAAATGGACATTAACAACAAAGTTCTTGATCACATTACGTCACTATGGTAGAGTTAAAGCAGAGTACCTTATAGAGCTTCTACAGAATGCAATTGAAGGGGCTGAGAACGCTCGTTGTGATTATGAAGATGCCCTAAAACGTTAGCGGTCAAGAGGAGGTTGTGGGATATTCCAAATATGCTTATACTTTTCCCTAATCTGAAAAACGATCTTTGGCCGATGAGATGGCCAATAGTGATTTCGACGGTGACATGTACTGGGTCTCGAGAAACTCGAAGGTCAATTCATTACTAATCGACCGAAGGTAAAGTGCGAGGCATAAAACCAGAACTACATTAGAATTGCTGGAAAACTGACATGTTGTGTTCTACTAAATAATTGTAGCTTCAAGCGAAAAAATAACATGCTGTTTCGAATGGAATCCATTCAAGATGATTTTGCACAAGTTTACCGTAAGATTTGAATACTTAATGAATACTCGGGATAGATTCGTTGGCGTATGCGAGGTGAACAAATTCACCGGATCCCTGCAACGAGGGCAAACCAGGTGTTGCTGCAGTGATTCTAATTGACTGCCCACTCGAAAGTTAGATGAGGACGAAGGCATCCCGTTTAAGACTGGAAGAAAGGGGAAGAGGAAGTGAAGAGTGAGGTGAATGGCAGCCGAAACATCCATATATAGCCAGCGGTTGCGCAAAGCTGACTCGTCGGGTCACGTCGCTGTGCAAAGCTGACTCGTCAGGTCACGTCGCTGCTCAAAGTTGCCTCGTCGGGTCACATCGCTGCGCAAGTGCTGAAAGAACAAACGGAAGTGAGATACACGTTAGAAATGAGCGCACGTGCAGACAATTAGGATAAGAAATCGTAACTGGCATACCGCTTGCCCGAGGCGCGTGGAGGAAGACCGACGGTAGCTACGGTGACTCTCGGAGTGTGATGGATGTGCGAGGAGGTGCCGACGATGGGGAGTAGGTCATCCTCGATTGTTCCGCCTCGTGGCGCGCCACGTCATTGCTGGCCGACCACAAGTGATTTACCTCATTGCTGCCCTCGAGTTGTCGTAGATGCTGTGTAGCATACCTAGGAACTGAGAGGAGGTGCTAGTCCTCCCACGCCGTAGACTGTCAGCAGCCTTGTTGTTGATACGCCAAAGGCGGTCGTACTACAGGTAAACCGAGAATAAGTTAGAGACGTGTTCCCGTGCAAAAATATTGCGAAGAATGTTTTACCATCTCGTCTTGGCGCGTCAGCTTTGGTGAATGTCTCGACTCGCCAGATAGCGACAAGCAGCGCACCTCCGCAGACGCCAGGTGCCGACCAGAAGGTTGCTCCGAGTGCGCGGAACGTACCACCTCAAGTACGTAGTGTGTGTCTCGACGTCGTACAGTCGTGCCTCGTGCACGACGTTGATCGTCGCCTTGTCGGCCCACAACGCCGTCCACGGTAGCCATGTTTCCCTCCAGTCGTCGCTCCTCCGCCCTTGCCTCGTTTGCCTGCAAGTCACTTTGGACGTTGGACAATCGAAAAAAGAGATGCAGCTAACAGTTTAATCGATGAAAGCAAATAACAACATACCTGTGGCACCTGTTGGTAAAACCCGAACTGTCTCATGACCCGCAGCGGTGAGTACAGCCCAACCATATGGGAGAACACTAGATCGCAGGTCAACATCCAGTATGCGTGGTCCTGACTACACTGAGAGGACAAGCCGTAGGGGGACGTGTCCACAATGAACCGTGTAGACCATGGGAAGTGGATGACCTCGGTCCCGTGCAGAGTCTCGAACTGGTTGTGGAACTCAGGGTACACACGGCCTCTCCCTAGCCCACCCTAGCCGAGCACGTGTCCAGCGAGTGCCCATTGTGGGGCCCTCAACGGGGTCGGCGCCATCACCCTGACCGTAAAACTCGGGGATGTGCTGGAAAGGGTGCACGGCCGTGCGAAAGTACGGCCGGCCAATCAGAAAGTGCTCCCACGACCACAGCTACAAGAGGATGTAGCATACCGCGAGGACTGTGAGGCATCACACAAGCCTCAGATGCGTGGCGCAGCATCGCAAAGCCCCAATCAGACTCCAAAGACTATCCGCCAGCGTGACGCCAACGCCTAAGCAGGATGGATGTAGCTAGGGTGCACACAATCTCCCTAAGTGCTAAGAAACAAGACCCACCCAAACAGGAACAACAGGTAAGCAAGGAAGTGTGTCCTTACAACCTCCTCAGTCGCGTGCACAGGGAAGACCATGTACCGTCGTAGCTAGGAATGTGGCACACCTGATATGTTCTCCGAGATTGGGATCACCGAACCTGTCAGCCATTCGTACCTTCCAGTCTGGTCGCCTGGGAGGTGGCACTACTGCATGACCCCAACAGCGGTAGACCTATGAGCATAGCGACATCCTGCAGAGTAACGGTCATCTCCCCCCACCGGAAGTGGAAGGTGTGCATCTCCGGTCTCCAACGGTCCACGAGCGCGGACATCAGTGCCGCGACAAACTAAAATGCGTGCTCCAGGTCCAACAGGCAGGCAATGGGCAGAAGCCCGGTGTCCCGTAGTAGTGGGACGTACCGCTGGTTCAAAGGCCAGTGCTCTCTGGAACTCCTGAGGACGAAGCTCATAGGGCCCACCTCGGATGACCACGCGTGGCATCAGTGTACCCCGTCCTACTGTGGGTTGAGCAGCTCGTACACGGCGTCATCTCGAGGCTGCGCCATCTCCTGAGGTACGTAGAACAACAAGTTAGTGTGAAATTAAAACAGGAGGTATAAACAAGCAAAACAAAAGCGAAACATATGACAGGAGCAACACCATGCGGTAAAGAACTAAGAGTTCAAATCCTACGAACCATTGTGCAATGCATTACAACGCACGTACCATTGTCCGACACATTCCAACACATACAACACGATAACGCCTAACGGGAGTGCATAAGAACACATTACAACAAACATATAGCATACATATATGGCCGATAAAACTTCATCGCTATAGTGCGTTGCTTGAACCAGGCCTGTTCGGGCAGGTGCTGAAGGAGTGGCCAATCGTCTTGTAGAGTCTGCATCTCGGGCGCCTAGCCCGTTGCCACGCTGGCTATCATACATGTTGTTATGGATATGGCGGGACTATCATCTTCCACGGCCGGCCTACTTGAGTGTGTCGTTTGGCACCCACTTCACGTGCCTTGGCTAGAGGTCCATGTAATGCATGTCCAAATTCATTGAATTGAACTCAAGACTCCAAGTGTCAGACAGTGGTGCATGTCATAGTACTCCGAGACGACAAGGCCGAGGTTCGACACCACACACAAGACGCCCAGCACACATGGGAGCATGGCTTGTGAAGAAGCTATGACTTACTACAGGTGCATGACTCTTCATCATCGATCAAGAAGACTTGTTTGCGATCACCCCTAGCTTGACCCATGACATACTTCTGCCTCAGATGGATCTCAAAATTCTTCCAGATGCCAACCATGGTCCTAACAGTGTATGAACAAGCTTTTTGGATCTTCTTGTCCATGTAGGCCTGCGCCACCTCGAGAATTGCTTGCCTTCGTCCATATGCTTCTTCGCCATCATTGCTTTGTTGACAAAGTACCCCACAGTATGGTTCCAGCTCTCCTCGATGATTGCGGTGATCGAAAGGGATTGGACACCCTTCAGGATAGCATTGTACACCTCGGACATGTTGGTTGTCATGATTCCGTACCGTCCACCACCGGTGTCATGCAGCATAGACCATTTCTCCAAGTCAGGTGCGTGCGAGTTTACCCACTGTGTGAACTCCCTAACTCTGGCGGAGCCTCCGCCACGCCTCTTGCATCAAGATCCGGGAATTTCGACATGCTTGCTACCGCCTCGTCAAATTGCCTCCACACAAAGGTCGAACTTCCGCCTTTGGTTCTGCATGCATAGCTTATTAAAGGTCTTCATCAGGTCCTTGCTTTGAAACCTAATGTGGAAGTTCGCCGCGAGATGCCTCATGCACCATTGGTTCGTCAGGTCGTTCCACTAGAAGGGGGGTTGTGTCCCGTTTTGCATCGTCCTCAACGCGAACAGCAACCCTCCATTGCAGTCCGAGATGACGCACACACCTAGGCGGTCTTGAACCACCGCCTACTTCATGTTTGCAAGGAACCACAGCCAACTATCCGTATTCTCGCTCTCAATAATCACGAAGGTCACGGGGAGTAACTGGTCGTTCGCGTCGGCTGCAACCGCGGTGAGGATGGTGCCCTTGTACTTCCCAGTGAGGAAGGTGACGTCCATCGATAGCACAGGACGACAATACTTGAACCCTCTACTCACTTGGGGGAAGACCCAGAATACCCTGTTAAGGACAAAACAATTCGGCTCTTTCGTAGAATGCACCCGCTCCAACTTGTTAATGTATTTCCCGGGATTTGATTCTACAATCTGATAGAGCATTCTTAGGACAAAGTCGTAGGCCTCTTCGTATGTGCCGAACATACGCTCTAGGACCTTCCGTTTCGCCCGCCACACCTTGCTGTAGCCAACCAAAAAGCCCACCATATTGACAACATCTACCAAAAGAAGCTTCGGCGATACAGATACATCACATACGACGAGGTGTCTTATCAGCTTCACAACATATGACGAGGTCAGGTTGCGGTGCCTATGAAGTGGCTCTGCAAGCTCGCATGTGTGATCCTCGAGCACCGTTATGCGGAAGTCCGTGGTGGCGCCAGTGAACCGCTGCATACGAACCTTGCCAGGGCAAGATCCATCTACACATTTCACAATGTAGGTGTCAGGGTTGGACCTGTAGACCTGATACGTCCGGCTAATATTGACGGCGTATCTAGCAATGGCCTGTTGGGTAGCGCTCTTACTAGAGAAGCGCTGCCCTAAGAGCAGAGTGTCTTTATTGAACCCCCACTCCGCCTCCTCTGCCAGTGACAGAACTAGGGATGTCGCTGCGATGTTGTCCAATCTAGACGAGACATACGCAACGTCGGTGGTCACAACACCACCTAATACACCTCCCGTACCAGCTTCTCCATTAGGTTCCTCTCCAGAACCAGCTGTATCCACAGTCTCCTCCTCGCTAACCACTACATCCACCTGATCAGCAAGGTATTCGCGGCAGTCAATACGGGCTGCCCACCACCTCTCCATGCCTTCATTCGGCTCAAAAGCCTCCACATGCCTCCTCAAGTCTCCGTCACCCACTTCCTCGCCCAACTCTCCGTCGACACCAGCGTCTGCATCAGCGCCGAAGACCAACCCAAGCAATTCATCTCCAGCAGCTTCACCAGAACCACCCATGGCGGATGATTCCGTCCTCTCCACAAATTAGACATGCACCATCGACCTGGCATATATCGTAGCGGCAGGGTTGCCCACAACCTCTATGTAGTTGGTCCACGAAGCGTCACTGCTAACCTTCATAAGTTGCCAAAAGGTCTCCCCTAGACCACCCGTCGCCGAGGCATACAATGCCTCGATGCATAGCTTCTTCCTTCTGGTGTCCCGATCGAACGCGGAACGCACGCACCACGCACCTCCTTAGCTCGCACAGGCTAATGTCATTCAGGACCGGTGTCCGGATCTGGATCCGGTCACAATTTGATAGGTCCGCCCCGTACGGCTCGTCGCGTACAAGACCATCACCATAGAACACGAACAAGTCTTCAATCAATATGTTCAAGGAAGACTTGCCTTCTGTGGCTGGGTCTCTTCTTGTTGGTCGAGAAGATTTCCGACGGCGTTCGGTTCTACACGCAAAACGAGACAAACAAATAAATACATAAATACAAATAAAATCACAAAAGTATAAAATAAATACTAGAAGGAAGATTAGGATTTTAGACGAATTTAGAAACTTGAATTACTGTATTCAGAGTTCGGACGATGGAGCACGAGCTATCGGTAGATTGATTGCAAATAAAATGCGGGAAATTGCAAAACATAGGAATATTCTAGGGAATGTTCTTTTCGGGCTGGTTTTGCATCTCCTAATGTACCAGCTGAATAGTCTGCATACTTCTAGCTAATAATGTTTCGGATTTCCAAAATTTCTAACTAACGCGGACATGTAAAAATTAACACCCTATACATTACATAGTATTTTTTTCCTAACGCACTAAATATTTTAATTTCATAATGTATATGACTTAATAGTCTCATGCGTCTGAAAGCTTAAATAATGTTTTAGATTCTCGAAATTTCTGACTAATGGGGGCATGTAAAAATTAACACCCTATACGTTGCGTAGTATTTTTTTTCCTAACGCACTAACTTTTTCAATTTTGTAATGTATATGACGAATAGTGTGTGTATAAGCGAAATAATGTTTTGGATTCCCAAAATTTATGACTAATAGGGATATGTATAAACTAACACCCTACACATTATGTAGTATTCTTTTCCCGAACGCACTAAGTATTTTAATTTTGTAATGTACATGACGAATAGTTTGCGTACGAGATTTACATGGTTTCAAAATGGATATTTCTACTACATGAAGGATTACTATATTAATCCCTACGTGCTAATTAACTAACAATGTCGTCTACATGAACTAATCATTTACGTCAACTAACCGTAGACACCTAACAAATTCTACACAATCAACACATCATTACGGTAATAACAAATTAACTACGCTACGTGCATGTATACTTACGTAATAATTACGGGACCATTAAGCTAATTACATGCTAATCAACTAGCTAAAAATATAGTCACATGTGAATGAAAATTACCTTTTCTTGATGCTAGCAAGCCGACCTACAACTTATGCAACTGCGCAACCTCCAAATTCGGATTGAAAACCATCAACAATGCAACTGAAAACCACCTTCGCTTCCTTCCTCTCGGTCTCTCGTTCGTGGCTCAAAGAAATGCAAATGACTTCGTTCGACCGACCGGATGACGGACAATGCATTTTTATGCCCACTAGGGTGCTGCGAGAAGCTGGGCTAGCGACCACGTGCCAGCGCAGTGGAGATCGGGCGCAGTGCTGCGCGAGGGGCCAGGTGATTCCTATGCTCAGGGACCGCATGAGGTGGCCGGGCCCGCCACCTCCCGTGCTCGTCGCCTTGGTCCCGCGCTAGCCCGCTTCCCGCGTTCCCCGAGCGCACGATGTGCCAGATGTCGCTGTCCCGTTCTCCTGCGCTCAAGAAGGGGCTATATATGGAAATACAGTGCCAGAGAGCTATTTTTGCTATTGAGGTGGCGGCAGGGGCAAATCAAAATAAAAAAAATTCAATAAATCCATGGGACAGGTAGTATTCGTGCTACATGTGCATATGTCAGACGCCTTACGGCTGCTCCGTATTATAGAGTCAGATTTAGGCGAGCGAGAAGCTTCCCAAGGTACTACGTGCACGTGGAGAACAATGAACACATGCATGCATGTTGCGGATATGTGAATGATCCAATTGAAGCACATGTGTGACTTCGACGATGACGACGACGAAGAAGATGTTGCAGAAATTTGGAGGGTATTCATGGTACAAGTTAGACACTAAATAGTATTCGTGCAACTTATCTATATCTATACTAATTGAAGGTTCTTTTAGAAACTCCCATATTAATCCTAGGAGATAAAAAGTTAGAAATTACCATATTAATCGGAGAAAAGAAAAAAAAACTAGAAATTCCCACGTTAATTAGATAAAAAGAAAAAATCTTGACCATCTATTTGCCAAAAGTAGCCTAATGTACGGTTTGGATTAAGTACAGACCTAGCATACAATTCAAACAAAGAGTTTTGCATAGAACCATAAAACAAGACGTAGCAGAGTCTCTCACGAACTTTTTTTTTATTAATTAACTTTTTTTTGAATTTTATTTTAAAGTTAACTTCTGGTGTACTTAATTTCCAATTCATGTGTTCATTGTTCACGGGTGATGGCATGACAAAATAACACTGTCACGCGTCAGGATAAATCCTCAAAATAGCACTTTTTGTCGTGCCACTGATTGTAGCGTGACCAAATAATACTATCACGCCACTGGAAGTGGCGTGACAAGAGTTTGATCAGAAATAAGCTAGCGTGACAGTGTTATTTTGTCACGCTACGGGTGGTGGCGTGACCAAAGGGGTCAGAATTAGAAATAAAGTACGCCGATGGTTAACTTTAAAATAAAATTCAAAAAAAGATTAATTAATAAAAAATATCGTCTCACATACCGAATCGAACTCAGAAAAAAAAAATGGAAGTTCAAAACCGAATCAGGCTGCCAGAAAAAACGCCATACGTGTCATGAGCTTGCTCGAGCAGTGGGACCAAATTGCATGTCGGCCCCTGCCATACATGCATGAAAAAGGAGGGCCCACTATTTTGTTTTTCCACTTTCCATCTTGTGCTTTTAAGATTGTACTAAGATGTGTTGTATGATTATGCTGAAGGTAGATTAACTAAGATTTCATAGTTCTCATAAATAGCTCCATCACAATTTGTCTACTTATTTTTCACGTAAAGGCCAATTAAATAGTGATGATGTCTTCTAAGAATTTCTACAACCAGCAGAAATAAACAAGAGAATCAGTTTTGTCAAAAAAAAACTTTGAACCCCCTGAAAAACACATGTTTACGGTTGTTTAACTACCATCCAATAAATTTGAACGAAATCATGTTTGAAATTTTAGGGCTCCATATCTGATGCTTGGCAAATCTCTGCAAGCTACTTAATTATGGAACTATCATACTATTCAAATTTCTAAAAAAAAAATGACATCCAAATTTATGTAAATTCGGAGTAAAATTTTCCAAAAAACGAACATCTCATTAAAATTTATAAAAGTTCAGATTTAATGAGTCCAAAAATTATTGTATTTAAATATTTATAAATTTGGTTCCCAACATCTGTAAAGTTTGTGACAATTTCCAACCAAACTGTGGTATCCAAATATAAGTTAATTCATAATCAAATTTTTCAAAAAAAAAACGCGGTATCCAAAAATATGTATATGTATATGTATATTTTGCTTTAAGACAGTGGGACCCACAAAACGCGTTTTTAGGTAACAAGTAAATCTCCAATAGAGTATTTGGTTGTTTCTTGTGTCTTGGTATTAACAATTTGATAGTTTCTTCATCTAGAAATAACCTCACCTTCTCTTATCCACATCATCTAAATGCTGATGTGGCAACCCTTCAGTAACAGCTGACGTGGACTGTTGTAGATGCTCTTAAACTCACGGTGAATTGGTGAGCCACCTAGTCGGTGTTCTTGTTTATGACCCTTGGATGTTAGCATCCGATCAATTAGACCGTCCGACGAATTGAATTGATCTTCTCGTATCATTAATCATCGGCCCAGATCATGGGTTAGTACCATTTTGCATCTTCTCATCCATTTGCCATCCTTTAATTGAGAGGTCTCGGTGCCTCGGATAAATTTCAAATGTAGGTGGTGTGAGTACAGTGTGTGATCGGCACGTACGGTTGGGGAACGGGTTCTACTACAGCAGCAAATGCATAGCGAACTAAGGATTTTTTTTAAAAAAATAATATTATTAATTTAAAATATAATTTAAAAAATAGTCGATTTTTTTAAAAAGGCAACTGTTACCATTTAGAATGGCGACATGCTCCTATCACCATCCAATGCAAATCGTCAGTTGAAATAGTGATAGGAACCCGCGACAGAGGCTGGTGTGACACCCCGTGTCACTACCCCAAGGGTAATCAAACTTAGGCATACGAATTACTATTCGTTTGCTCAGTAAAACACTGCTCCAACGAATAGTAAGCCTTTATCAGGGTTACGCAGCATCACAATAAGATAGAAACTGTACATTTTATTCCAGTAATAGCCACGTCAGGCTATGATTCTTAGTACAAATATTATACAGCTACAAAAGGAGCTTCTCCGCCTCTTTCACAAGCCCTGAAGTCTCGGCCGCCCATTTTTCCCTAGTCCTCGCAGTCTGCACCTTCTCCTCCTGCAATTGCTTCGATACCTGCATGTTCTTCGTCCCACTCGGGATAGTTCTCAGCCGGACTAGGATCTACAAAGGAGAATACTAACAAGGTTGAGTACACGAATGTACTAAGCAAGCATTAATAGCAAAGAATGCACTGGATGACTAATCTCTGGTTGTTATCACATTTTCTAAGTCATCTCACTTTTGAAAATAATTTATTAAAACATTAGGTGCCAAATTTTAATACTGAAAACGCTACTTATTACTCGGAGAGAAGAAAGACCCCCGACAGTTCCCGTAGACTCTAATCCAGGAGACTGGCATGAATTCATGATTTTGCATAGCACTGCGCATGCTTGTACCACTTTACCCATAGTCATTCTGAGCTCTAAATGAGTCAGGTCCCCTGTATTTCCTTTGATGCTGGTTCGAGTTCAGAATACAGAACGTTTTCCAGGTTACGTGATTAGGTCTCCACCCATTACTTTCCGTCGGTGCTGATTTAGTCACGCTGCTGACCTCGTCATACATCGAGTTCTAGTAATGTTGGTTGAGGCAGCCATCGTCCGTGCTCAACACTCCTCCTTGGGCCGGCGCACTTCTGAGCCCAAACACTCCAATGTGTGCCGTTGTGGAGAATCTTAATTACGTAACCAGGTAGCATTTTCTGCCCGTCGAAATAGGAAAATGGTTGGTACTGAATTTACGGCTTCAGACCGAGCAAGAGTTTTGTTCATCATTATATTATAATCATATGTAAAAAGGGGCCCACATCTTACCTCATCATCATCATCATCATCATCATCACCGTCGTCATCGCGTTTCCCCTGCCAGTGCCCCCTTTTACCAACCATAATAATTCTCATTTCTTTCCTTTATTCATTCTCATTTCTCTCATAATCATCTTAATCATTTTCATCTCAATCATTTATTTAAGTTTTGAGAAAACAATTTTGATGCAATAAACATAATAGTACAATATACGGTTTACATTTAAATTAACTATATTTATGTTCAAGAGGATAGCTTGCCTTTGGAGTTGCAGGAGAGATCGGTGCAGATGAAACTCTGACCAGTTGCTCTCGTCGGTGCTAGATCGTCTTCTGTAGCAATACGGTAGCACGAATAATAATATAAGTAAATACGTAGTTGAATTTTGAGTGACATAATATATGCCTAAGTTAGTGACTTCTAAATGTTAGCACAATTTAATCTAAATAAAGCATTTTCGAGTCCTTCGCTAAGTTAGCACTCCCCAATACGGTCGTTCTACTGATTACTCGCTCTAGGGTTGAAAATGCCTAAGTTTGTGGTTAAACTAACAAGAACAGAAATACTACTCACATGTACATTTTATTAAATCTATTAAATTTTATTCGCACAAACTTCTAATTAAATATTTTACTTACATCAACATGCGATTATTTAATTTTCTACAAATACTCGGAACCGCTTCATGTTAATTAATTTAGCATGATTAAAACATTTCAACTTCACCTGACTAATTGCCAAAGATGAACAGGTTTGCTACACACGCATTTTACTTTCTATTAACAGAATAAATGGTAGTTTACTTTACTTTATCAAATATTCAACCAAAGGACTTATAAGAATGGTCAGCCGGATGCAATCTAAGTGGAATCGTTCGATCGCACAAATACGCCGCGCTAACATTTATTCCTTCTATTTGCTGGTCTCTATTTCTATAAACATTAATTATCACAATGCAACAGGATTTATACAATTTTCCTAAAACTCTCTTTTTAATTAGCCCTTACCCTAATCCCCCTATTCTCTCACCTAATCCCTTTCTTTCTCTAATCTTTCCCCATTACCTCTCCCAGCCGATAGCCTTCCAGGCTCTTCCTTTCCTACAGCCTCATCTTCCCAATCCTCCACTCTCCCTTCTATCTCCTACTTGGTTCTTCACCTAGTGGACCCTCTTGCCCAAGACTTGTCCGCCTCGATTCGCCCGCCTAGTGGTGCCAAGAACTCCTCCCTGTGTCCCTGCCCGCCCTAGCCTGCTGCTTGCCACCGAATCTTGCTCGCTGAGACCTCCTCACTGGCGCCACTGCTCCAACGCCGATTCTTGCCGCTCTTGTCGCCTCCCCTAGTCACAAGACCTCCCTGTGGCCTCGCCGCCTCTCCTACTTGCCGGCCCCCACCGGCGCCTCGGCCCGGCCTCCTATGCTTGCCCCCACGGCCTCCTCTCTCCCCTCCAACCCTGCGTGGCCAGAGGCCAGCACCGCCTTGGCTCTCCCTCAAGCCCGCCTGCGTCTCACCGCCTCTCCTCGCCTCCTGGCCGACTCGGCCATCCGGCCGCCGGCACCACTGCTCCCTCTGTGGCTCGGCCGAGCCCTACTCGGTTCCCTCTCTCCCCTAACCCCCACTTCTGTTTAATCAGATTTACATGCTTTGGTTGATTCAATTACTTATACTTACTGAGATTGATTTAATGCATTAATTGGTATAGGTTTGCTTACTGATGTTGGTTTATTGCTTATGCATGAATGCTAATGGAGGTGGCTATATGATTATGCCCCAGTGAAGTTATGGTGGTGACTTGGCTGGTTGCACTGAGGTGCTACCTCCCCTACCTCCTTTCCTCTACTCTCTCCCATCTACTGCTCTGTGATGTGGTGAGCTGAGAGCTAGTTGTTGGTGCTACTGTCTACTTGTGAGTGATGTGTATGTGTAAGGCATACTAAGAGGTAACTGGGGTTACCTTTGGTGGGGATTTGAGGTGGGGAAAGAGAATGGTAGTGCAGGCTTCGTGCTGGTGCTCTTCTCTTCTCCCTGCTGTGGGTGGCTTGCAAGTGATGATGGCGAGAAGGCTGAGCTTGCCCTGGTTCCTTGCTGCCTTGATGCCTTGCTTCTCCTCCTTCTTGTGCTCTAGTGTTGGCAGTGGGATGGAGGTGTTGGGAAAGCCCTTGGCTCTGCCGGCTTCCTCTTCTTCTTTGCGCTCCCTTCCTCTTCTACTCTGTGATTCTTGCGGATGATGGTGATGTTGTGCTGGTGGTAGTAGCTTTGGGGTGCTTGGCTTGCACTCTAGATTGCTTGTGTTCTTGCTCTTGGTTTGGGTGCTGTCTGGTGGTGCTTGGCTCCTTGGCCTTGTGCTTGCTGTTTCGGCTATGAAGAATGGTGGCTTGAGAGTTGCTTTGTGGGGATGGAGGCATTATGGGGGATGCATTTGTGTCTTGTGGGGGATGAATGGTGGTGTTGTTTTGGGGGGTGAATGGTGGTCTTGGCAAAGGTCAGATCGCTGTGGGCTTGGGCCGCTAGCATGATCTTGCTCTGAGTTGGCTTCCTATGCACCCAGTGATGCTTGGCTGAGGTGAGGTTTTGCCTGGCTTTGTCGTGAGAGATGGAATGCTTTTACTATTGTGGGCTTGATGACTTTTGGTCTAAAGGTGGGCTTTGGGTCGGCTTTCGGATAATGGCTGAGGTAGGTTTGTAAAATATGGGTATCGGTTCAATATTGCCGGGTGATGAGGCCCACAGAAGGCGAGATGGTGCCACTACTCTCGGGTGGTCGGGAGCCTCAATGGCCTTCGCAAGAATCTGATGGCAATCTTCTCCTTCTCCCAATCCTTACTTTAATATTACCTCGCTTGTCTCTAATAATAATGGTGGAGAGTGGTATCGTCACGTGTTCCAAATGACTAATACTGACGAAGGGTTTGATGGACTGGCGGTCAACGGATGAGGATACAAGGATGGCTGCTGCTACAAGAATGCAAGAAGTGCCTTATGATTTAATTACTTGTTGTTATAAACATTGTAATTGGGTGCAATATTAATTTTGTAACAAGCATCAGGTTTGTAATATATTACTTTTGTTTTGTATTTGGATTGATGCAATGTTT
The DNA here is from genome assembly GCA_036346405.1 of Phyllostachys edulis. Lineage (NCBI taxonomy): Eukaryota > Viridiplantae > Streptophyta > Magnoliopsida > Poales > Poaceae > Phyllostachys > Phyllostachys edulis. The sequence continues at coordinate 6,970,480 of CM070566.1, forward strand.
TCAGGGTTGTCACAAGTGTGTATTCTTTGATTGTATTGAATGTGTAAGTATTTCTGAGTTCGTATTAATGATCCACTTCTGCCTACAATGGATTTGTAATTGAATCTTGGTTGATAATGATACTGGAGAAATTATTTTTGCAACCCTCTGGTTGCCAGATGTAAAGATTACGCGTTTGAGATTAACTCTTAAATTACTATTTGCTCTGGATTTAAAGAGTTTTAATTATCGCTAATTACTGATTACTGTTAGTTAGTTTAGGTTAATTTTGCAGGTTCTCACAACTAGCTATATATACCCCAATATTAGGTGGAAAAATCATTTTAATTACAAAAAGAGAGAGAGAGGTGAGGAGGAGGAGGGGAAGAGACGAGTAAAGCCATATCTGTTCCTAGCGGTGGGGGGAGAGGGAGCAGCAGATCTAGTCATCTATTGTGCAGGTAAATGTTCTTACAACTTTGTATATAAATTCGAAACCTTGTAGGTTAGTACATAAAAATAGCGACATAGAATTCAATGGATTAGATAATTTTAGTTGTATTGCTGTTTGATGTAGTACATCATTTTAGCTGTGTATAGTTTAGTTCATCGTATAGATATTATTTATTTTGCAGTACTCGAACAATTTAGAATAAATCCGCAAAAAATACTAAGAAAACTTTGTAGGTTTTCATTTTTACATGGTAAATATTTTGTTAACACCGAAAATAATTTTTAAACTAGGAAAATTGGAACACACCTCTAAAAATTATTTTAAAAAAAATCCGGAGTTGCTACATAGGGTATGTAGAGCTGAACTAAAACATTGTGAACTTAATTTTTATTTCCATTTGTACACAGTAAATATTCTATAAATGCTGGAGACACTTTCGAAAGAAGGAAAGTAGTAAGATACCTATAAAAAATCTATAAAAATTACAAAGTAGCTAAATAGGGTATGTGGAGCTTAATCAAAATAATCCAAACTTAATTTTGGTTACCATTTGTGCACGGTAAATATTCTGTTAATACCGAAAATACTTTTTAAACTAGAAAAATAGCAAGACGTCTCTAAAAATTGTAAAAAAGAAATCCGAAGTTGTTACATAGTGTATGTAGAGCTGAACTAAAACATTGTGAACCTAATTTTTGTTTCCATTTGTACACGGTAAATATTTTGTAAATGCTATAGACACTCTCGAAACAAGGAAAGTAGCAATATACCTATAAAAAATCTATAAAAATTGCAGAGTAGCTAAATATGGTACGTAGAGCTTAATCAAAATAATTCCAACTTAATTTTGGTTTCCATTTGTGCATAGTAAATATTCTGTTAATGCCAAAAATACCTTTTAAAATAGGAAAATAGCAACACACCTCTAAAAATTATAAAAAAAAATCGGAGTTGCTACATAGGGTATGTATAGCTGAACTAAAACATTGTGAACCTAATATTTGTTTCCATTTGTACACGGTAAATATTTTATAAATGTTGAAGACACTTTTGAAACAAGAAAAGTAGCAAGATACCCATAAAAAATTTATAAAAATTGCAGAGTAGCTAACTGGGGTGTGTAGAGCTTAATAAAAAAAAATCCCAACTTAACTTTGGTTTCCATTTGTGCACAGTAAATATTCTGTTAATGCCAAAAATACTTTTTAAACCAGGAAAATTGGAAGGCACCTCTAAAAATTATAAAAAAAACCCCGGAGTTGCTACATAAGGTATGTAGAGCTGAACTAAAATAATGTGAACCTAATTTATGTTTCCATTTATACACAGTAAATATTTTATAAATGCTAGAGGCACTTTCAAAAGAAGGAAAATAGCAATATACCTATAAAAAATCTAAAAAAAATTGCAGAGTAGCTAAATAGGGTATGTAGAGCTTAATCAAAATAATCCCAATTAACATTGTGAACCTAATTTTTGTTTCTATTTGTACATGGTAATATTTTGTAAATGCTGGAGACACTTTTCAAACAAGGAAAGTAGCAAAATTTCTATAAAAAATCTATAAAAATTACAGAGTAGCTAAATAGAGCATGTAGAGCTTAATCAAAATAATCCCAACTTAATTTTGATTTCCATTTGTGCCCGGTAAATATTCTGTTAATGTTGCTTCTTATTACTTTTTGTATATGTTTCGTAGTATTTACAATGTATGCACTAAATTTTTAGGTATGGCAGACCCAAGAGACGCTGCGTAGTGGCTGTACAAGTTGCTTGACCCGATCATTAACGCGCATCACCGTAGCTGCCTCAATACGATACTAACCTAGGAGTGCAAGGAGACGATTGAGCTTGGCACGTTACGGCTGCACACGCCCATGAGGGCATGGAGGGTGGAGCCATGTTGGGTTCTGAGGTACGTATAGTTATGACATTGTACTCAATTGCAGTCTGACTACTTTGGGTAGACTCATGTTTGTTCTTAATCCTTTCAACGCAGGTTGAGAGCGACAGGTCTCCTTCCACTAGCGAGGATGGTGGAGGCGACGTGGGAGGACGACTAGGACCGCGCGGGCGGTGGCCGTATGTCGAGGCACTTTTTGTACGACCAGTGCCTCCTGATGACACTAGTTGACCGATGGAGGCCAGAGACCCACACGTTCCACCTCCTGTGTAGGGAGCTGGCGTCGATGCTTTAGGATGTGACATTCCTGACTGGGTTGCCCTGTGCGGGCTTCCCCTGGCGGCGCACGACTTCCCGACCACGTGGCGCACGGAGTTCCTCGCGAGGTTCCAGGGGGTGCTGCCACCCAACACCGACTATAGGGAGTTCAGCAGCACCCACAGGCCGTCGCTGAAGTGGATCTGTCAATTCTACATAAGTTTTTATAACTCTTGCCCTTCCTCTTGAATTGCTTTTGTGCAACTTAGTGATGTATCTCTGTCTTCTTGCAGCCGCAACGTGCCAAGCTCAATCCTATGTCGTGCAACTTAGTGAAGCGTATGGCAGAGGACGTACCCGAGTATACGGTGAGTAGGCACTTCGAGGCTTACTTGCTGTAGCTGTTCGGGTGGGTGATGTTCATAGGGTCCCACAGCAACAACATCGACAAGCACATGATCCGTTACGCACGCGAGCTGGCGGACTGAGAGGTGGAGGCGATCCAGCCCTACGCTTGGGGCCTGGTGGTGCTATGCGTGACGTACCATGCCCTGTGCGACGCGTCCCACCGGGATCGGGACAGCTTCATCCTCTCCGAATGTCTGCTGCTTCTTCAGCTGTGGTCATTCGAGTGTTTCCAGATCGGACGACCACAGTTGGACTTGGGATCCTATGTCGTCGCCATGTATGCTAACGTTGACGACGTGGACCGGCCGACCACGGATACGGTGTGGTGTCGCCGACGGGTAAGTTTTCTAAACATTTAATCTTTTTCGTAATGTAATTTAATTTCTTATGCTAAGTTTCTGTTGTTCTATTCCACAGGTCACCTTCACTCCGATCACTACGCATACATCCTATCCTAACTATGCTACGATGTTCGATCAGTTGAGAGATGATCGTGTCATCTGGACACCGTACACTCTCGACAGGGTGTACGTGTGCGCACCCCGAGGCCTATCGAGCCTGTGCACGTGAGACCATGTGTACTAGTACACGTGGAGGAGCTTAGTGCACGATGTCTTTGTGGAGGAGTACCACATGCACCAGGTGATGCGCTAGTTTGGTCTACGACAGGAGGTCCTAGTCCCCTAGGGGCAACAGTTGGCGCCGAACGTCCATGGGTAAGTTAACATTCTACTTTTGTCGTACCATTTGCCTTACGTACCTACAAAACAATTATTTTGCCTTCTACAAGTACACTAGCAAGTGAGTACTTGCTACAACTTCCTAGGCGGATAGGATGTTCCATTGGGTTCAGGGTTGGTCTGCGCCTTAGAGGACGTCGTCCAGGAGTATGCTCCCTATGACCCTAGGATGTACGAGGAGTACATCGAGTGGTGCTCCAGTCGGACGAGGGTTCGCTGTGTCAGGGTCGTGGATGACCCACCACCACACGAGGCCGCGACGTTCGACACGTACCCCACCTAATCAGACTCCACATTACATCGCGTGATACATATTGAACGATCCATACTTCTTATTTGCTTCGCAAGTTTTTGGTTTCTAACTTGTTAATTATGTGTACAGGTCGATCTACAATGGGAGATGCGCGAGTTGGCAACCTCCATGCATCGTATGACGCTCGGGGAGAGCTTCAACGTGATGACGCAGGAGATCAGAGTGATCATGGACCGGTTCGTTGAGAAAACGAGACACAGGATCCAGATTGAGTCTTGCCATAGGCCGAGGGAGCTGGTGGATCCACCTGTGCGTGGTCGGGGGGTGAGCCATGGTGTGTCACGCCCTAGGACTCCTCACCCGGACGTGGCAGGCGGGTCCTCGTGGCACTGTGTTGGGAGTACTCCGACACAGTTCGCAGGTCAGCATAAAACACTCACGTCTAGTTGTTTATTTCGAACTCCACTAGTTACTAACGGCAATTTTCTTTGACAGGTCCTGAGTTCCACCCGTACATAGGGCAGGAGTACGTGGAACTGTCCTTGCCTTCGTGCGACGAGGTATGACTATCTTGTTTGCATGCATATCAAACTATTTCATCGTTTTCGCCATGTTTACATGCATAACATAATGTTTCACTGGTCGTACACCGCTTTGGAACGAGGAGGTGGTGTCACACGAGGAGTCACGCTCCGGGGACTTTGACTTCGACCAAGGTGACAGTGGGCCTTCGCACGGCGGGAGCAGCCAGGTCTCCGCGGGGGCTTCATAGCTACACAGTGTACCCGGATCGAACCAACTGATGCAGCACCCTCTCGCGACACCCCCTTAGGCTACTCGCGTCAGTAGGGTACCTCGACCGCCAGAGCCATTGACATACTTGAACCAGTGCGTGCAGGCGCACCGGGCGAGGGCAGAGGCAACATGTGGGGTACGCCCCTTGGGGTTCATGAGTAGATATTTGTTCTTGTAAATATCAGTCATGTTATGTAAACATTAATTTCTGTACAACTTACATTATGCTAGTCTCGTGTTTCGATACTATTTGTTTTTATGTCTACAAGTAACCATGTGAGGGAGTCAGCATTGTGACACCCCACACAACCCTACTTCTAGCCTTTACACCCCACTATTGTAGAGTGACATGACCACACACTGCGACGCTACCGTTTCAGACCGAAAAGACCACACTCTAATAAGCCACCTTTTCAGACCTTAAGGACTGCATCCGGTCATGCCACACACAGCCACTTTTACAGATCAAGATGACAACACACTGCGACGCTACCTTTTCAGACTGAAAATACCACACTTCGCCACGCCACCTTTTAAGATAAAAAATAACGCATCCTGTCACGCCACACGCTACCACTTTTACAGACCAAGATGACAACACACTACGACGCTACCTTTTCGGACCGAAAAGACCAGAGTTTGCCACGCCATATTTTTAGACTGAAAAGAATGCACAATGACACGCCACACACTGCCACTTTTGTAGACCGAGATGACAACACCCTGCAACACTACCATTTTAGACTGAAAAGACCACACTCCGCCACGCCACTTTTTCAGATCGAAAATACGCCTTATATAGGGAGGGAGAAGAAATCTGGAGGAGAAGAGAGATGGAGGAGAACACTACATCACCACACCCAACACTTCACCAAAGTTTGGTTAACACAACAGAGAGGAAGGAGATATCGGACTCGTCGGCGAACTTCTACACAAAGATGTCACAGAAGCGCAAGTAGCTTGCCGAGAGGGCTAAACCCTAGCCGGATTGTTCTACTAAGGATGCACCGATACCACCGGAGTTCCCACGCCCACAATGTGTGTGCGAAGAACCAGCTAAGATCATCTAATCCACACATCCGGCGACGGCCGCCCGACCGTACTACACGTGCGGGAACGTCCTCGTAAGCGAATCTTACACACACATAGATTTTTCACATTGTACGTTCCATTCCACAAATCCCTAACTACATCTGCGCATAATGGTAGCCGGAGATGAGATGCAACTTCTTCCAATGGATCGACGGCCCGAACATGTACGATAGGGCGTTTATCGAGAAGAAGTATATGTTGAACTATGCGATGCGAGTAGGGACCTTCAAACGCTGGAAACCTTACGTATCCGACCATACTAAAAAGGCACCGAAGGAGCCTAAGAAAGCAGGGTGGTGGTGGAGGACCCCCAAACAGGATGATGAGAACGACCGGGTCTAGTGTGCAGTGCATAAGGAGAAGGCTCCTGCTAGTGAGACCGGCAGCCGTCCTAGCTCTCCCCATCGCTCGGGCACAATCTGGATCGAAGAGGTAAGTTATGATCAGTTTGCATGATCATCCTAGTTATTAATTTGGCCCTACGTTGTGCTATTCTAACATCATTCAATCGTCCAGTCCGTCTCGCAGAACATGGCTGACTTTGAGACTAGTCACCGCAGGCAGTCTAAAGACAAGGGGAACAGACCGATGGGCCACCAGGACTAATCGATTTCGTTACAATCAACCTTTTTCCGGATTCAAAAAATGAGCACATGTATCGTAGGTGTATTTTGGTTTGTTGATTCATACATGTTGGTGTTTCTAATACACATAACCAAACCCAACGCACCATGTAATTCACAATTAAATTATGAAGTCTTTCAAACTTAAATATCTTTTTCCAAATATTTCGACTATTAAATATTACGTAATTTTTTCCAAAGGAATCGGTTCAATGAACAATACAATTGGGACAACACGCATGGCAACTCTAAACCCATTTTTTTCATTTCGCTCCGAAGGGGGCTGTTTGTGTTATTGCACCGCCGATCTCGCATTCTCTACTTCACATTTCATTATCTTCTCTAATTTTGGATTCCAAACTACGCGGACACCTCAAGGTATTACCAAAAAAACTTCGTGAAATACACTAAATCTTTAGGCTGAATTATGTACATATATATTTTTTTTAAAAAAAAAATAGGGACTGCTTGTAATTTCAATTGATGATAAGATTCTATCATCAATCGATTGAAATAAATAATCATGTCGTTTGTTTTGTAATTATCTTTTAAATTAATATTATTAAAAAAAAATTCGTGAACTAAGCATAGCCAGTAGATATTCGCAAACCCAGCGGCTGAATGGGGCCAATAAGTATAAGGTCACAGAGAGACCAAATCGATCATCAGAAGCGTGAAATAATTGCTGGGCCTGGATGGGTAGAGAAAAAGAAAGAAAACAGGGTGACGAACAGCGACCGGGAGATTTCTGTTGTCATGTAAAAAGTCGTGGGCGCCGGTGGAGAGAAAGCTGAGAACGACCTTTCCTTCTCCGTGGCCGTCGCTCTCCGCGGAGAGATGGAAACGTGTTCTAGTAGCCTATGTCTCCTTCATTTACGTCCTCGAGCAACAGGCCAACAGTCTAAGCCCAAAGAAAAAGAGAGACCATCTACGCTCTTTACTAGTACCATCAGTCTTTCAAATTTCACTAACCAAGCTATTACTCTCCCCGGTCACAAAAAAATTACATTTTTAGCTTTTCAAAGTCAACGGGACGTAGTGCCTCCCTTTTATCATCGTATATTATTAAAAAAAAATCATAGAGTGAAATATTTTGAAAGCGTTTTTATGACAAATTCGTTAATATCATTTTCATATATTCAAACCATACATTTGAGATAATACATTTCATCAAAATTATTTTATTTTGACTGCATGTATTCTACAATGTCACTTTTTTTTTTATATAAATGAAGGTCTTTTGTGACCTAAGGGAGTAACACACAGCATGCCGTTACCCGTTTGACCGTATCTTATCCAGGCGTACACTAGCATGGTTTTCAAACCAACGGCAACATATAGGACAGGGCACAAGACTAGAAGGACAGCGCACAAAATATGCATGTGGATGTGGTTAGCCCTAAACCCACACCTCGTGATATTTTCCGTACAACTTTCTTTGTTTCGTTATATTTGTCTATAGCTCATCATTCGTACAGACCACATACCCCTATTAAATGATATACCACAATCAATTAACCTTTTTCAAAGCATTTAAGCAAAGGTAGAGAAGAAAAATTGTAATAATTATACTATAGATTTCTACGATAGTCAAATATATTAAAATGAATACTCTAAAGGCTATAGACAAATATAAGGAAACGGAGGAAGTACTTGAAGAGAAGTAACTGGTAATACGGACAATGCCTTCCTTATGGCCCATTGAGGAGATAAGATCATCTGCAGGACAACTTGAGGCCATTCCCCACCAACCCCTACAATCCTTCCTACCGTCCCTTCCCTGTGACCATTCTTCGAAACACGAGAAATCTTCAGAATAGACCACTTAACAACCATGAAGAGTGACACCGCAATCAGCCTCTCTGGGGTTATCCATCGGCGTTTGGTTGCATTCCCCTATCCTGTCACTGGTATACATGGCCATCATCCACACCAAAGGTGAGCCACTAGCAAAGCATGTCTGCAAGTGCAGTGATGATCCAGCTTGACACTAACAAATTAGCAGTACTCTTCCCATCAAAGCATAAGCTACAAGGCAATGAGGTCAATGGAAACATGGTGTGGCCCTATTATGCAGCATTTTTGTTGTACAGGTCCAGTTTTGAAGTCACATGGAGTAAAGTAAAACAGGGCCACTATCTGAACATGCCTGGCAGCTAAGGGTGAAAACAGATTGGATACGGATGGATAATGACTCTGCTATATTTGTTTTCATTTTTTTTTCCCGGATCTGGATGCGAATAATATCGAATATGAATACGAATACGGTCGCGGATATTTTTCAGAACATGAAAACCCCTTAAATTGTATGCCAGAAATTAACGAAAATATATAACTAGTTTATTTAATGCAAACATTCATGAATTATTCATATTTTCAGTAACAACATATAATATTGGCACTAGCAAGCTGCATTAACTAGTTCATCACAAACATAACACTTAGTTTACCATACTTAGTTTATAAGTCATAACTCACAAAGTCATAAGTCATCATGTATTCACACTTAGTTCATCACATACATATATAAAACTTAGTTCACTCTAACATTGGATGGTTAATCTATCAAGAAATGACTGTAACATCCTAAAGTATGTTACCAAAAATAAAATTAATAAAGTTATTATTTTATTGAATTTTTGAGATTTAAAAGAGTTTTCTTGGTTAAAAGAAATTAAAAATAATTATGTGCAAAAATAAAAACCAACTTTAAGTTGGAATTAATTTTATTAAGTTCAAAATAATTCAAGAAATTTCTGTGATTTTTTGTAGAATTTTTTAACTCTATTTACTATTTTCTAAAAGGCTATTTGATTTGTTGCATTTTATGAAATTCGGAAATCAATTATAATCTCCTTTTCTCTTTTAGGTCAAAATCCTTTTTTGGACCAAAATCCGAATATCCGGACTTCGTCTTATCCGGATAATTCGTATTTATATCTGTATTCGCTGGATAACATGCCTACTGTATTTGTTTCTGTTTCCGAAAAAAAAATCCAAATTCGTTTCCGATCCGAGGTAATCCGAATCTGTTTCCGTCCGGATCGGTCAAAAACTACCCGATCCATTTTCACCCCTCCTGGAAGCACACCAACCCTACTTGAAAGATAATGGATCATACCAGGTTGTATAAATTTGTAATGTTGGCTGGCTCCCTAACAATTATTGAAGGCCCCTAAGTGCTGCCAACAATATTTTTCATGGAATTCCCAACAAGCGTGCAACAACAAACAGGAAAGACATGTGTCAAGCCAAATAATTCCGGGCACCGGCTTTAATGGCTAAGCAATTATTAACAACCAGACTACACAAAAGAAAAGATTGGAAGAAAGATACAGATTTTTACCAACTGTGGTAGCATAGATGAACATATGACATGCAGAAAATATCGACTTGTAATTACCACGCATGAAAATGACACGAATTCCATCAGTAGTTCCATGAAGCTAAAGGAAAATTGTGTTCCTGTGTTGGCTGTATTATTAACGTCTAAAAAAACTGCTCCATCAGTGGTTCCACGAGACTAAACAGCAATAGTATTTCTGTGTTGGATGTGGCATTGACACCTAAAAAAGTGTAGCTCCGTACAACACAGTAGCTCCTGCATCGAACTAAAGGCGCTATATTCAGGAACAACCTAGTTTCCTTCTTAAAGGTTGTTACCAACAGCCAGGTTAAAATCAGAGAGCGACGGGGTGTTGTAGATCCAAATTTATGAGGGAAACCGGGAAGCATTAGTGCCTGCAAAGGAGTGCTCTGCCTCTCTGCCAACGCCCCCTAACAATAGAAGAAATTACATCAACAATAGGGCCCATATATGGAATTTTTTTAAAAAAATAATCTATTTTTATTTCGAATTACAGAAATAATACCGGTTATTTTTTTTACAAAAATAATCTCTAGTCGCCGTACGGTTTGGCGACTCGGGCTAATCGCCCAACCACCGCGTGACACATCTCCAAGTCGCTCAAAGGAACGACGATTTAATAGTTCGAGGCATAGTCGCTTGATGGCACGACGACTTGGACAGAGTTGCCATACGGTCGAACGACTAGGTCGAAACTGGACCCAAGTCGCCCAACCGTATGGCGATTTGGGGTGGCTATAAAACTCGCGTGCGGCCGAACACTCGCCATTCCAGCGAGCGACCCGAGCCGAGAAGAGAAGAAAGAAAAGAATGAGAGGAGAAGGAGAGGGGAAAAGAAGAGAGGAAGAAGAAGAGGAAAAAGAGGTTCTTCGCTTCGCATCGACGACTAGGACGGTGAGTTTGTAGTATTATTTTGTACAAGTGTATTTTTGAAACCATGATAGGTTAGCAAGCAACATCATGTGTAGTGATATCTTGTTAGCAAATGTTTAGAGATAGCATGATTAATACAATTAATTTAGAAGTTCGTAAGAAGGAAAAATGAGTCGGTGAAAATAAATTTAGTTGTACTATTCCGCGTGCTGCGCTAATTGCGTACGGGCTAGATGAATGATAACATGTTACTTTTCTATTATATAAACATGTCGATAACCCGTGCATTCGCAAATGCTAGTTTATAGAATGTTAAATATATGTATTTATTTGCACAATAAAGAATTGATAACATTTACTTCATAGTTTTGGTTGGATAAAGGAATCATAGATACATGTTTCCAGACACGTAGGATTCTTAAACATGTGATATTTTGTTTTTTCCTGAAAGCTTCACCCATTATAAATATGCATAGTAACGATGATGTTTTAAATATTTCGCAATCCATAGCAGCCGGTACAGGTGTTAACGTAATATAGCCTTTTGTAGGGAAAATTATGTGTTTACCACGTGGGTTTCATTAGTATTGATCCATATTCCCATCCCACATATATTTGGGATCTTTACTTTGAAACGTATCCCTTGAATATATTTAACTTGCGTAGTTAATATATTCATATGAGTATATACAACTTGTGTAGTTTGTATAAACTCGTATTTGGTATATATAACTTGTGTAGTTCATATATACTCATATGTGAGCATATAAGACTTGTGTAGTCCATATATGCTCGTATATCTTAATATTCATTTATGTGCAAATTGAAGTGATTATCATCAATTACCAAAGAGTGAAAGATTATGGTATCTTGTCCCAACCATTATGAGTTAATGGTATGTTGTGGTAATTAATGATAATCATATTGTGGAACTAACATTTTCCATGAGTTGGATAAGAAGGTTAGGTTCCATGGTTGGAGACTTTGGATGACATCATGTGTTGATTGTCATCAAGTCAAAGTTCGGGATAAAGGAAATCATCATGTGTTGATGATGTTCGAGTCAAGATCGCGAAGTGAAGAGCTTGAAGTAAAGGATGCATCATGTGTTTATGCGCATCAAGTTCAAGAAGAGGAAATCATCGTGTGTCGATGATGTTCAAGAAGAGGAGATGATCATGAGTTGATCGTCAAGTCAAGTGAAGACCCATCATGTGTTGACGGAGGTCAAGTGAAGAGTGTATTCTGTGTTGATGCATATTCAAGTCAAGAACCTGGACTTAAAGTGAGGATATGCGTCATCAAGCTTCAAGTGGTTGCTCAAGGCAAAGGTATGGCTAGCGCTAGGGCTAAGGATGTGTTCCTAGTCTTTTACCGGTCTCGGTGTTTGGTTGGGAGACCGGATTGTTAGTATAGGTTGCCGTACTATTAAGAGGGGTCTTGACTAGTAGCTTGAGTTAATCATGAGTTGATAGCTCATTGTGATCGCTCTAGCTCACTGCGGCATGTTGCCTATATTTGCGAATGTGTTTTGCAAATATCTGAGGCTCATGCGAAATTCTTGCAGCATGTGATTTTAGTTTGCAATTGTGTCTTGCAATTGGTTTAAGTCTTTGTATCGTATTTCTTGTTGTGTTGATTCTAAAAGTTGGCAAATGTGTTTTGCAACTTGTTGAGGATCTTGCTATTTAACGCTTGTTTGCATTTGGTTTGAGTTTCTGGAAAAAATGTTTTGAAAAACAGTAAGACGCAAGTGTTGAGAGGTATTACCGCAAGTCAGTATCTAGAAGTTTAAATGGAGATAACTTTTCGAGAGGAAGTTTTGAAGATTTTCTTGAAACCCCAAAAACGGTATGACCGCTGTGCATGAGCGGTATTACCTCGAGTCGGTAATACCGAAATAAAGAAGCGGTATGTTTTTAACAGAGAACGTGTTTTGGGAGTCTTTCTGGGAATCTTGAGAGCGGTAAGACCGCAAGTGTAAAGCGGTATTACCGCAGTTCGTTTGGTCCAAAAGTAGCGGACGGTCAGATCTTGATCCAACGGTCCACGTGTCGGACCGAATGTTTCCAAGTGTTTTGTCTCTTCGTGAGAATCGGCATGACTGCAACTATGTAGCGGTGTTACCGCAAGTCGGTGATACCGATGTTTTAATGGCGGTTCGCTTTTTCTAGAGAAGATGTCATTCGTGTTTCTCCTGAGATTTCTAAGTCCCTGGAAATCGGTAACACCGATATAGCCGAGCGGTATTACCATTGTGCGGTAATACCGAATTATAGTTGGCGGTAATACCGCAACACTTTTGTAACAGCTAGTTCAAAGTGTCATTTCTTGTTGAATCCGACAGATTGAGCGATTCTTGTATCTAGGAGTTTCAATGGCGATACCTAAAATCTGATTTGTTCAGGAAGTTTGTCCCAACGGCTAGTTTGTGTGTATGGGCTATAAATAGCCACCTTGGCTGATTGGGAGAGGTTGCTGGTGTTGTTGCTAAGGTCATAGCATGTGTTGCTAATGCCTTATTCATTCCTTTGAGCTAAGAGCAAGCCATTTCTACTCTTTAGTGCATGTATTGCACTTAGTGAGGTTAGAGAGCAAACCCTAAGTGCATATGTTGCCTTAGGTGGTGGATTTAGTATCCATTGAGCTTAGACATTTGATTAGGTCAAGTGAGAGTTCTAGACTTGTTACTCTTGGTGTTTGTCGACACCTAGACGGCGTGGTGACGTTGTTGCGCTAGTGAGCTTCTCAAAGAAGATTGTAAGAAGACCCGGGCAGTTTGTGAGTGGCTTGGTGCTCGCCATGTCCGGAGTGAAGTAAGAGAAACTCTAGTGGAGCGAGGTGTTGGTTCGGTTTGGAACCGGTCCAATTGGTTTGGACTTACCTCGGAGGCGTTGGCTTAATTTGTGGAGCCGATCCAATTGGTTTGGGCTTGCCTCAACGTAGATTAGGGGAGACCGGCAAGTCTCCGAACACCACGGTAAAACATCGATGTGTCTTTGTGGTGTGATCTCTTTTGCCTTACTATTGCATTTACATTCATTGTGTATGAATGCTTGATTCACTTTGTGCAATTTATATACCTTGTATTAAATTGCTTATTCTTTTTGTGTATGATTGCAATAGTTATTCATTACCTTGTGCTATTTACTTTGCTAATTGAATTGCTTACAAGTCTTGCTTAATTGCTGTATTTTTCAATAGACCTGTATTGTTGGCGCACTTAGTTGAACCTAGTTGTTTTAGGCTTTAATTGTGCAAAACCGTTTTGATATTAGCTTCCGCATTAAAAATTGGTTTTAGCCAAAAGGATTTTAAAAACCGCATATTCACCCTCCTCTAGTCGGCCTCCTCGATCTTACACCCGCGCTTCAGAAGCCCAAGCGGTGGCGTATTGGTGGGTGCGGACCAGGTGTGGGACGCGGCGACGACGGAGGAGGTGCTACGAGTGACATAGCGGGTGGCTAGTAGGGGGTTTACATATTCTGTGTTTACGTATTGTATTTCATAAGTACTATGATATGGTTGTCTATGCATTCCCTCTACCATTGTTCTATAACTTTCATTATGTGTTAACGTATTCTCCTTCGTAATTACTATGACATGGTTGTTGAATTTTTTATTAGTTTCGAATCATTCGTGATCTAGTCGCTGAAGCGTTTGACGACGTGGCAAGAAATAATAGCCCACTGCTACCCAAGTTGTGCAATGATTGAGCGACTAGTTCGCCATCGAAATGGTCGTCCATGATCTGCACGACAGCGTCCTCCCTGTGTCCGCATTTCGGCCATACCGGTTGAGCACGCTTGTTCGGCATCAACCGGTAGTTAGGCCCGAAGTCCTCCTTCCTTTCTAGGGGAAGGTCTTGCTTCGACGACCCCGGTTCGACTAGTCCCTCCGCGTCTGTCATGATATGTTATTGTAGGACAGAGAATGTTCTTTTTCCTACAGTTTGAATGGTCGAGTGGTCCTACTTTCGGAGCGTGGGCCGTGCATTTTATAGCCCCCGGGGGGGAGCTAACAAAGCGGTTAATGTGCTAGCTTAAGGATGACAAGACCAGACGGGGCTGCTTTGCGCAGAGACAAGACCAAACGAGGCAGTTTTGCGCAGTGACAAGACCAAAGGAGACAGCTTTGCGCAGTGACAAGACCACACGGGACAGCTTTGCGCAGTGACAAGACCAAAGGAGACAGCCTTGCGTAGTGACAAGACCACACAGGGCAGCTTTGCGCAGTGACAAGACCACACAAGACAGCTTTGCGCAGTGACAAGACCACACGGCGTAGCTTTGCGCAGTGACAAGACCAGAGGAGCGGTAGTGTGTGCAAAGGACAAGACCAGACGGAGCAGCTTTATGCGATGACAAGATCACACAGGCGACTTTGCGCGATGACAAGACTAAAGGAGACAACTTTGCGCAGTGACAAGACCACACAGGCGACTTTTTGCGATGACAAAATCAGAGGAGCGGCCTTTTGCAAAGGACAAGATCGAGACAGGCGGCTTTGTGCGGTGATAAGACCGAGCCAGGCTGATTTTGCGCGATGAAAAGACCAAAGGACATCACTCCATGCCAACCATGTAGCTTATAAAAGGGGGTGCAACAGATCTGGGAGAGAACACTACACAACCAAACCCAACACTACAACACCAGAGCTTCCTCTCCACACCTCACAGGCTACAACACCAAAGCTTCCTTCACCACGCCGTGATGGACGATAGACAGAGGCAATGGGACCGGATCCGCGAACTAGCAAGGGTTGCTGGGGAGCGAGACGACCGAGCAAGTGCTGCCGCGGCCCAGGTCGAACAAGAGACACATGCCTACATGTCATCTGTTCGTAATGAAGCCCCCTGTAGCAGCAACCCCATGCCAAACGTTCCAACTGAGCGTTCGCCGCAACACCCGCCCGAGGGGAAGACGCCGCCCCTCTGTTGGTGTAGGGACAGATGCAAGTTCTTCAAGTCCAAACACCCGCTCAGCCTGAGCATGCGTTACTAGGGTTACGCGAACTACTCTAGTGACTATCCCGACCGACGTCGGGACGAGTAGCTATCGGCAGCCGGTAAGGACCAGTTACAGTATGTTCTCCTACTATTTTTCTTTCAAAGTACGCACTAACAACCTCTCCCTTCTATCTGTAGTCCTCGAATCCGCTATGTGGCTACCGCAAGTGGACCGACCACGAGATCCACCCACATGACCAGTGGCCTCTCGACTTCGACGAGTGGCTTGACAAAAAAGACCGCGATATGCGGGAGGAGCGACGCCGCAACGACGAGCAAAACGAGCGTATACGTCAGGAGACGCAAGCTCATCGCGAGACGTGCAGACGCAGGGAGCACGAGAGAAAGAGGGAAATTGCGGCCAAGGCCAAAGAGGCCCGTGAGGAGTTCAACGCCGATCTAGCAAGGAAGGGAAAATAGCCCCGATCCACACAGTAGGTCGGACCATTCTGTACTAGTTCCCCGTCGAAGGTCGAATCTATTTCTATTCCAAAAAGGCGCATATGTATCGTAGGAGTACTTCAGTTTGTTGCATCGTGTATGATAACATGTATCACTTTTGGATAAGGTCTGAAAATATTGTTTGTGAATGATATATACGCTGAACTGTCAAAAGTTATCAATCTACAAAAAAAATGGGGCCTCCAGCCACCTGTCGCCCCGTGTTATTCCTTGACGCATCGTAATATTACTTACCTTTCTAATTATAACTCATTACTATCTCAATCATTCTCACAAAATTCTACAGAAATTTAGCGCACTACAACAATATACAACGATCACAAAATGTTATTGCGAGTTTGACAAATTTTGTACCCTTGATATTCTACAAAAATAACAAACAGACCAACCAACGTTGTCACCACACTTTTATCTTTTAAAAAAAAATAACATCGTACAATACGATTTGCTAAATGTTATATCTACAAAATGTAATATCTATTTTAACACAATTGTTCCAATTAGATTTGCATATTAGAGGTTTATTAGTTAAAATCGCCCAGTGGTTGGACGACTTAACCTAAGTCGCTCAAGCACAGCACGACTTAGTCAACTCGTTCTACAAATACGCGATTCCAACACATGTCGCACCCCAGTTTGGCGACTAGGTCCGGTCACGCTCTAGTCACCCTTCCATTAAGCGACTTGAAGATGTGTCGCACAGCGGTTGGGCGAGTAGATCGAGTCGCCCAACCGTACGGCAACATGAGATTATTTCTGTAAAAAAAAATTTAAACAATATTATTTCTATAATTTCAAATAAAAAATAGATTATTTTTTAAAAAAATTCCCCATATATGTCCCCATTAAAATCCGCACGACGTTATTTGGATCCAAAATTATAACATCAACCGAAAACACCGGGAACGCTAGCTGGTCCGCATGGCAGATTGACAGCGGGAGTACTAGACAGTACACAGGATTGAGCAGCATTTTTTACATACAAACTACACCCCAAAATCTAAAGGAGGAGCATTGGTTTGATCATTTGAGTTACTGTTACTCAATACTTCAATATAAAAGCAACATGGAAGTAACTCAGTAAGTTTGGAGTTTAGACCAGATGAATTGAAGTTGTCACACTACTAGTCTACAACCATCATAACCCTGGAAGCTTATTAGACCATACTGGGATGCGCTTGGTTGGACCATGGATATACCTGCAGCCAACTAAGGAACTAAAGCAGAGCAGCCCATCTCACCCAACTGCTAAATCAGCAATAAGTAACATAATTTTCTGACAAGATTTAAGTTTGAAGTATGGTACAAATGACATCAAAGATCATATAAATAAATAACTAGACAAATAAATGAACAACATGAGTTACAATCTAGGATTAACATCAGGCACCCATCTAGGAAGTGACTAGAACTTGTTTTCAGGCAGCAGTAATTCAAAGTATGAAGTTCCCCGAGGTTCCATACATGTTTAAAGTTCTATTATCAAGCAAAATAGCCATCAGGTATAATCATCCTTGCCAAGTATTTGCAAACATCCATTCATATTGAAGCCATCATAGATGAAAAAGCCATATACACATTAAGCATAAATCATTCCAAACTTTTCCCTGTCAGGAATTCTATGACAGCCAGGTAAACTATAGTCACCCAGCTATTACTCATGAATCAGTGGCAGATCAACTTCATATAGTGCCAATTAACTCCTCGTACCTATGGAAGACGCTCCCTTAGATCAGCATCTGGAGTAGTCAACAACCACGATACGATGATCCTGATAAGAGCAGACAGTTAATTAGGTCGTTCAGATATCCTAGTAGTACACAGTTAAGCTGTGCAATTATGTATAAATACTATATTATATTGAATTACATTAGAAGGTAATTTCAACATTTTTGTGTTTGTAACATAGGCAATCCAATCTACAATAGTGTAATACCCAAAAGAACAGATCAACTAAGGTTTGGATTTGTTATGTAAGTACCGGACTCTGTAGTCTATGGAGACATTAAATGCCACCTGTAACACCGCTGACAATAAAAGAGTGCACTACCAACATAGGCAACACAGAAAGCAATAGTAGCATCTGGACATGAAAGGAGAAGCGCTATAGGCACCTAGAGTATAATAATTAATAAGACGGTAAAGGAAACATGCAAAAAAAAAGTTGGAATAAAAAATAATTAAGAAAATAGAAACAAAAGAAAGGTGCCCAGTGTTACAGTATAGCACCCAGGCAATGATTCATGGCAGATGGCACTCCCTAACAGCAGTAAACATATGTAACAAAGAATGTAGTTTACCCACGGAATCAGTCGTTCATATTTCCTAGAAGATGCAGATATGGAAACATTTGGATTCCTTTTCTAGATCTGCAAGACTCTAACACCAACTCACAGCTAAACCTTTATAGCATGTAAGGTGTCATCCGTGTGGACAACCACCATGACCTCACAAGCCAGCATAGTGTAAGGCATTCGTCTCCATGCGCATGTCAATAGAGTTAGAGCTATCAATAAATAAAATGCAAGCAGTAGGATCCAATACTGTGACCTACTTTGCATATTTGATTCATGGGATTGGTTCTTTTTGTCTTCGAGATCTCGGAGGAGGTGGGGCATGTTAATACAGGGCTTGAATTGAGGGCACATCTCTTAAAGATAACATTTGATTCATTTCAGTTCAGCTTATCACTATGGGGCACTCTAAACATTCAGTTCATGAATATACATGCCAATGTGACAGGTTTACATCATGAAAAGATACAGTTCACAGCGAGCACCTAAGCTCCATCACAAGATATAGTATAAACAAGTCACACTTCTCAGCTAGAATCATTTACATGGTACCATTGTTCTATTTAAGATTTGCAGTAGTCAAAAGTTGTGCAGTTCTACTGCTATAATCAAGTCTACATGGGAAATTTCAAACAAAATTCTCCTGTTGGTTTTTAATGTGTACTAATCTAGCCTCAAACAACTAAGAATCCATCAAGTAAAATCAGAATGCACGTACAACTTCTGGAGGGGGGCAAAAGTCTGAATGCCCAAACTATAGCCACAGCAAAAATCTCACCTTACTATGTAGAGTTTATATTCATATGTCCCTAAGTTTCTCACTACTAAATCTAGAAATAAGAAAACAAAAGGGAGTTAATAATAGGTTGACAAACAGAATGATACCTGAGTGGCAGAATCAGGCACCCGGTGTTATTTATTAATATCACATAGGCAAAACCTGGTAGGGGCTACTACACTAAGGCAGATCACAAACAACTAAGATAATCATGCAGCTGTGTACAGATCTTTTTCCTTTCCTTTGACTATGCATGCTCACAAAAACTTACAAAGTAGAAAATGAATAATTTAATACAATTGTAGGCTTGCCAGGTTTTCTATTGCCTAAGTTAGGATATTAGTATCATACCCACAACCCCGTTGGCATTTGACTTCAACACTACATTAAGACTTGGACACGGTGATTTCTCCTTCATATTGACCCATCCCACGTGCGACAGCATCGTCGGTGATTTCTCCTTCATACCAAGTATTGACCCATCCCACAGGCCACAGCATCGTTTCCTCTCTCCCACTTCAACGACCAAACACACTATCTAACCCATGAACACATAGCACGCGCAAGCAAGGACATGAAGCAAAACCTAATGCAAGCCCATCAAAACCCAAATCAAGGCTGCAACGGCCACATTTTCCACAATCGTAAACCTCCTCATCAGCAATACATATCCGGACACAGACACAATGCTACTCCTACATTCCATACAAAACTTTCACCACCTGGAAGTAAGGTTAAAAGCACATTAACAAATTGTACTAGAATCACCAGAACTAACCTTCACAACAAGACGTCGCACAGCCGTGCCGGGCCATCGAAGGCTGCCTCCGTCGCGTTCTTCCCGCGGAACGTCATGGGCACACCATCGCACATCACCCTCATCAACCTCCGACGCGTGCGCCAGCCCCCTCGATCGAACACGGCCACGGCGGTGAGCCTCACCTGGACCTCCAGCGGGCCCGCGCCCCCGCTCTTGAGCGGGGCCGCCTCATCAGGCCCCACGTAGGCTCCGACGACCTCGAGGCGGAAGGCGAGCGTGGTGGTGTTGCGTGGCCCCTGCGCGAAGGGGGGCAGGGGTGCGACGGCGATCGGAGAGGAGGGAGCGAGGGCGACGGAGGCGAGCGAGGAGAAGTAGGATACGGAGAGCTTGGAGTTTGGGTTGGCGGCGATGAGGGAGGCGTCGAAGGATGCGGAGAGGGAGGAATTGGCGGGGGAGTAGGCGACGCGGGAGAGGGAGAGAGAAGCGAGGGAGAAGGCGGGGGCTCGCGGGCGGAGGAGGAGCCAGACGATGAAGGTGCCGGCGCCAAGGAGGAGGAAGGCGGCGACGACGAGCGCGAGGAGGCGGCGGAGGCAGGTGGGCGGCGGGGGAGGGTACGGGTGGTGGTGGTGGTGTGGCGGGTAAGGGTGGTGGTATGGGTGCGGCGGCGGGGGCGGAGGCGGGTGGTGGTGGGGAGGGGGAGCGGTGTAGGGGTACGCGACGCCGAAGGCGACCGCGGCGCCGGCGTTGCCGTTGGCTGGGGGAGGCGCGGCGAAGTAGGCGTGGTTGGCGGCGCAGGCGGGGGTGGGGTTGGCGGGGTAGCCCATGGCGGGGGCGGGAGGAGGCGGGGACTTGGAGTTGGGCTGGTCCGGCCGCTGGGACGAGGAGGAGGCGTGCATGCTGGAGCGTCGGAGGGAGAGACGCCGACGCGGCGGCGGTGGCGGTGGTGGAGTGGCTGCTCGCTCAGTTGGGAGTAGTTGCTGCGTTTTTTTTTTTTGGTGTGTTTGGGGGAGGTGATTTGGGATCTAAAGGAAGTCGGTGTGACGTTGAAACGGCGGGGGAGGGGATCGCGGGCGTGCGCTTGCCTTGCGCGTCGCTTCCAACAGCACGCCCTTCTGTTGGGCGAGGAGCTTTCGCCCAAATAGCACTAATGGCGCAATAATTAACAAAAAAAAGGCCTTTTTTTTTTACGGAGAACAGCGGGGAGACCCCTACTGTATATTTATATTAGAGTAAAATCCATTATCGATCCTTAAACTTTTTATGCTGTGTCATTCCGGTCCATAGACTTTCAAAGTGTGTCATCCCGGTCCCTAAACACTGTTTGGGTCTCAAATTAGTCCTAAACTTTTATGTTGTGTGTAAATGGGTCCATAGACTTTCAAAGTGTGCCATTATCGTGTCTAAGCAAGAGAGCTATGTTTGAGACCCAAACAGTGTTTAGGGATCGGGATGACACACTTTGAAAGTCTATGGACCGGGATGACACAGCATAAAAAGTTTAAGGACCGATAATGGACTTTACTCTTTATATTATATATAGAGTAAAAAAAGTTTATTACCGAGCCCTCAAACAATATCGTTAGATTCATTAAAGGATAGAATCTATCCTTGAGAAAAAAAAGATTTTTGTGATGTTCTTTCACTCTATGCATATGTAGAGTGACTTCTTCCTTGAAGAGCCTCTTCCAATTTTGTAGGTTTCCATCAACATTCTCAAAGACTTTATTATTCTTTTGCTTCCATATGTGACAGGTTCCGGTAACAAAAATTTCCATGAAGAAAGGCTCGGAGAAAGAGATTCTTGCCAACAATATTTTACTGTGAATGTCCCATCGGTTTTGCCATTGTATGCCAATAATAGCCCAACATGGTACGCTTAAAAGAGCAGACAAAGATAAGATGTTGTAATGTTTCTTCCACTCCATCATAACAAAGCACCCAGTTGGCACATGAATTAAAATTGTAATGCTTTCTTGTCAACATGTCTCTTGTATTTAACCTATCCGAGAGCAATAGCCAGGCAGTTTGTAACGTCCCGTTTTTCCTAAGAATTCTTGCTGTGTTC
The DNA here is from genome assembly GCA_036346405.1 of Phyllostachys edulis. Lineage (NCBI taxonomy): Eukaryota > Viridiplantae > Streptophyta > Magnoliopsida > Poales > Poaceae > Phyllostachys > Phyllostachys edulis. Next base: position 6,992,592 of record CM070566.1, read on the forward strand.
AAAGCTAAAAGGAATCATTCGGTTTATTCGCCTACTTAAGCTTAACTTGGGATTTTAGAAATTTGGGAGTTTAACCTGACCTAACCAAACCTCAACTAAGTCTTTTGGTTTGTGTTCCTAGTCCTTTTAGGGTTCTCCGGTGCTCTCTGGTTTTAGCTCTCTTTCTTTTGCATGCTCTGAGTGCCTTTTGTTTTAGCCCTCTCTCTGGACCTCCTCTGTGTTCATAGGACATCTTCTAAGTCCTCTGGATCTCCTCTGTGTTCATAGGACATCTTCTAAGTCCTCTGGACCTCTTCTGTGTTCATAGGACCTCTTCTAAGTCCTCTGGACCTCCTCTGTGTCCTTAGAACCTCATTGGAGATTCGTTGGACCTCCTCTGAACTTGGATCTTTCCATCTCTTTTAATCTAGACTTCCTTTGTTGGTTTGAATCTCTTTAAGGTTCAGATCTCCCCTTTGTTAGATCTGATCGTTAGGACCTCCCCTTTGGAGATCTTAACCGTTCAGACCTCCCCTTGGTTAGATCTGACCGTTAAGACCTCCTCTTTGGAGATCTTAACCGTTCAAACCTCCCCTTTGTTAGATCTGACCGTTAGGACCTCCTCTTTGGAGATCTTAACCGTTCAGACCTCTCCTTGTAAATCTTGACCCTTAGGACCTCCCTCGAGAGATCTTGACCCTCGGACCTCTTGTGAACTGTGAGCAGGCCTTTTGGACCTCCTGTCGTCAGGACCTCCTTGTGCCTTTTGGACCTCTTGTCCTCAGGACCTCCTCGTGCCTTTTGGACCTCCTGTCCTCAGGACCTCCTCGTGTCTTTTGGACCTCCTACCCTCAAGACCTCCTTGTGGTTAGGACCTCCATTAGAGGTCAGGGCCCCTGGTCTTTTGCAAAGACCTCCCTTGCGGCTGAGACCAACCCTTTGACTGATCTGTTTTCTTGAGTTTGACTGGCCCCACTTGTCAGCCTTGCTCTGTGCGCATTTAATGACTGTTGTATCACATTAAATGCAGTCACATCTAGGGTACTTCTTTTTATTCTTTTGGTGACCTACCCTGTCCTAACCTTGTCCTAGCTACCACCGATCATTGACATGTTTTTCTCTAACCATTGCTGTTTCTCCAGCAGCTCCGGCTATAAATAGCATGGGCATGCCTCCTTTTGTCACCTTTTTGCTCATTTCCAATCTCCTTGCTCCTGCTGGTTCTCTTCACGCTCAGGACCTCCCCAAGGAGCTCCCAAGTGCTGTGCTGAGCCTTTGTTTTCTGGTTTTGGCTGAGTTGATTTGAGCTCTTTTCAAGTCTTCTTTTAAGTTCTTTACTTGGGGTTGGTTTGCTTATTTGGTTCTTTGGCGAACGTGTAGATCCCGCGTTTAAGGAGGAGTTCTTGGACCCAGCGGTGTCTACTGAAGGTTCACCATTGCTCAACGAAGGCAAGTCGCGGACCTTTGATCATATTGAGCCTAGCTTCTCAAATGTATTTTGCTTTATTTAATCATGCATGGCTATTTTTATAAGAATGATTTGGGGCAGTAGTTATTCTCCTACTTGACAATATGCCTCCTTGGACAATTGTATCCGACATGTTGACATGATCCTCTTGGATGCCTTAAGTTGGGTATTTTAGTTGGCATTGTTTGGTATTGCCAACATGGGACCGTATGTTGATGCTTATTCTTGCTTGTAGAATCGGGGGTTTTGGGAATCACATACCTTTTCTAATAACTTGACTAATGGAACTATGGAATCTGTGGTTGGTGCCACTGTTGAGCAACTATGGTGGGACGCCATAGTTGTGTTGATTGTGGTGCGAGACCACGTTGTTAAAATCTTGTGTGCCAAGACCAGGGAGGTCGTTGGCTAGGTGAACCCAAAAGTGCTTTCTTGCTCGGGCAAGTGATCGTGCAGTAAAGGGGGTACTCTTAAGCACACTAGTTGTGGAAGCCTTGCTTGAGCAGCAATTAAGGACTTAACTTTGTGTTCTGTTGATCTGGGCCTCTAAGTGCAACCACAAGATCATTTTATGGGGATGGTCTGGGCCGAATAATTAGTGATTTCTTGACATGGTTCTGTTGGGGTGGTGCGTGCTGATTCGCATGGCGCAAGAGGGGGCCAGGTTCCTTTTACAGGACGGCGAAACCTTAGCAGTTAGTTCAGGTCAGGACAAAGCTTTGTAAAGGCCTTGTCGTGCTCTCTAGACTGCTCACCTTCAGAAGTGAGTAAGGGTTCCGACGGGAACCCGCCTCGCTAGAGAGGTCGTGAATTGTGGGTAAAGTTATACACCTCTGCAGAGTATCAATCTATTCGAATAGCCAAGTCCTTGGTCATGGACATGCCTAGTGAAAATGGTGCAAGGGGTAGACTTCTAAAAAAAATCTGGTGTTCCATGGCTGGCTTGGGATGTCTGCAGGTACTCTGGGTGGCTTCGAGTGCTTGTGACGTCCTCGGTTGGTTGTGGAGGTCTTGAGAACCCTAGGGTGGACCAATGAGCTCCTGAGTGGGTGCTCAGAGGAGATCTTGGAGTCCTAGGGAGGTCTTTGGGGACTCTGGAGCTGGTGCTCCAGAGAGGTCTTGGGAGAGGTCCTAGTCGTGGGTGCGACCAGACCTTCCCCAAGTGGTCTTGGGAGCTCTGGAGCGGGTGCTCCAGAGAGGTCTTGGGAGAGGTCCTGGTCGTAGGTGCGATCAGACCTCCCCCAAGTGGCTTGGGGAAACGAGTTGGTGCTCACTTCCCCTCTTTTCAATCAAAGGTACTTAAGTATTATTGTTTTCAAAATTGAGTTTTTCAATCTATACCTGTTATTTACTGTTAAACTTAGCTTTGTGCAACTAATCCTACAGCTCTCATTGTTAAGCCAATGCATGAATATTAATTGCATATCTATTCCTTGCGATTTGCTGAGTACATTCAAAGTACTCATGGCTGTAAGCCCTGTGTTAAAGCAGTGGTCAAAGATGATCAGATGCAAGGATGCCCAGACCTCTTCGAGGAGGAGTTCTTTGACGACCCGGCTGCCTAAGACGTCCTCCACTCGACAGCCTGTGGGCTTGCCGGATGGCTTCCAGCGCTTTTGTGTTTCCGGTTTTTGAGGTCCTCCTGTTGTCGATTTTGTAAGCCCAAGTTGGCAGAGCTCTGTAAGCAAGCTTGGACCATAAGGTCTTGTTTAAATGCAAGGTTTAATTTGTCTGCTTCATCTTTGGTTTGACCTTGTGGTTGTGATCACACCTATGTCGTTTTGTGCGAGCTAGCTTGGACTCTTGGGACTAGCTCAGTGCACTCAGTCAAGACCTCCCGGAGGTCTTTGAAGATCTCCTGGGAGGTCTGGACAGACCTCCCTCTCGGAACCTGCAGGTAGTACTACCGCTCCTTGGTCTTGATAGTCTTTGAAGCCTTACACTCATACAAAAAAATTCCGGTATTTTTGCCCGATTGCATTTCGAGAGGAGGTGCTCACAAAATACTTTCAACTTTGAAACACATTTGCTTTCCCATATCTATTTATAGGGCTGCGGACAGTTAAATACACTGAAAAGGGATGCATAGATTTTTTTTGAGGAGTAATGCAGATTATCCCAAGTATACCCCAGGTGTCTTTCGTATTATTCTCGAGTTGAAATTCCTTCAATTCTACAAGTAGTTGATTGTATTCATTGAAAGCTTCGACCGAGAGTGGTAGAAAAATTGCTCCTGAATTTCTCTGTTTTGCATAAAAGAAACCACCAAGCAATCTTCATCTAGCAATTGTTCCTTATCAACCTTTTCTACTGAAGATGTGCTTCTCCTATTGATTGACAATACTACAACTGAAGATACACAATTATTCACCCAACCTGCTGAACTTGAAGGAGCATCAGAATCACCTCGAAAGTCACCGGAACCAATACAAGATCAATCAGATGCCCAAGTTCTCTTCACTCCGGAAAATTCTGTAGATTTTGCACGTCAACACATCTCTATATCTCCCCTTCAACAACAGTAAAGAAGAACTTCTAAGGTTGGTCGCCCTCGCAAAAAGCTACTCCATTGGTGGATTCAAAAGTACGTTGTAGTCCTCGCATTAATACTCCCAAGGATGGATACAAGCATGTGCAACTTCCTGATAAGACTCGGCGCAAGCGTACAACAGCAGCAAGCAAGATACCACAAGTTACTACTAGTAAGACAGAAGCTCCATCGCCGGCACCAGAACTTCCAATTATCATGATGCAACGGTTGGGAATATATCTTTGTCATGTTCTTCCCGCACAAGCGAAAGCATCTAGGCCCATAAAAATTGTTTTGGTAATTAATGATAATATGTGAATATGGGATTAACGTATTTATTGAGTATTTACAAGGTTTAATCCCATTGGTGAACTTGTTGACACAAAGATGCATGCTAAAGGATAATATCAAGTTTTTACATGGCTTAAAGACAAGGTACAAGTAGTCTATGATCCTTTTATATTTTACCGGTCTTAGGTGAATTGGTTGGAAGACCGGACTATAGGTTAAATATCGTACTATTAAGAGGGATCATGACTAGTAGCTTGATAGCATATTCTTGTGTCATATGGATCAATTTAGGATCATGCATGCATTTGAATTTGAACTTGAAATTGAATTTGAAAGCCTTAAGTGCATTTCTCATAAATCGGTAGTACCACAGTTATAATGGCGGTTGTACCGCTTGGTACGGTATGACCGTGCTTTACTTGGCGGTAGTACCAAATTTTGAAGGCATCAGCCAACTGAGCGTAAATGCGGTATGACTGGCTCCTTGAGCGGTACTACCGCATTGCGGTCGTTTCGATTTTTAGTTGGCGGTTCAATAAAAACAGTACAAGTACATTTTGGCTTAGAAACTCTCTTTGAGAATCGGTCGTTCCGCTTCTATGAAACGGTTGAACCGCGATGCGGTCGTACCGATTTTTGTATGGCGGTTGGATTTTTCCAGAGGGCATGTAATTTCAGCGTTTTGGAAACCCTACGATCGGTTGTACCGCTCGTCAATACGGTACGACCGGGCGATGCGGTTGTATCGAAGTTTAGTTGGCAGTCGTACCGCTCGAAAAATTCCAACGGCTATGTCAGAGCATTAAATGCGAATGTTATAGTTGTTACGGTGCTCTGTCACAAGAGCGGTTGTACCGATTTTCTCTGAAAGTTTGGGGACTCCTCCCCAACGGTCATATTTGTTGGTGGGGGTTATAAATACCCCCCAACTGCTCAAGGACAGGTTGCTAGTGTCCATGTAACATCTATAGAGACTTGAGAGCTTTGAGCATTCACTCAACTCCAAAATTCTCTTGTGCATTCATTGTGAGGTTGTTGAGTTTCATTCAAGTGCATCCATTCTCCTAGTTGATCCATTTGCACTTGAGTGCTGTCAAGCGAAGGTTGTTGATCTATTACTCTTGAAGTGTTACTGCACTTCTAGACGGCTTGGCGGTGGAGCACGCTGATCTCTTCAAGAAGATTGTGAAGAGGCCCGGTGCAAGCTTGTGAGTGGTTCGGTGTTCACCATCTCCGGAGCAGAGGAAGAACAACCATAGTGATCAAGGGAAGGATTAATTCATGGAGCCGACTTGAGGTGTCAAGCTTCCTCAACGTGGACTAGTGAAGACCGGCAAGTCTTCGATACCACGGCAAAAACATCATTGTGTCTTTGTAGTTATTTCTAGTCTTTACCGTTTCCGCATTTACATTTCTAGCTTGATTATTGTGTTGAACTGCTTAGCTAGTCGTGTAACTTGTTTAGACTAAGTTATTAATTGGCTAAAATTGTTAAATTGTTAAAAAGTTTAAAAACCTCCTATTCACCCCCCTCTAGTCGGTTATCCTTGATCCTACAACAAGTTAAGGCTACGCGGCTGATGTCAAATCTACAAGAAGAAGACGATGAAGTTAATGAAACAAACTGTTAAGATGGTTCTGTTTTCGGGTCAAATCTTGTGGTGGTTGATGAGCTGGTTTTTTGTCATAACCTACTGGCTTACTGCTTATTGTCCTAGGGTTTTAGTGGTGAGAAGTTATGGTTTTCTATATATCGGATAATTTCAATACTAGTATTGTTGTGCATACTAGAGTTGGCTTCTGCTCCTTCTACTTATCATAACATCACAAGCTAGGAATTGGAATATATTATGTTGGAATATTTGGGGGATTAACTCTCCTCACAAATGGAGATCACTGCGTGAAAAAATTGAGGAAAGTATGTGTGCAGTCATTTGTATTCAGAAAACAAAGAGGGAAGCCTTTGATCATTCATATCTTAAGAACTTTTTCCCAAAGAGGTTTGACAACTTTGCTTATTCTTCTACAATTGGAGCTTCTGGTGGCATACTGGTTTTATGGAATAGCTCTATTTTTTATTTTGCTTTAACCTTGGAATTCACTTCGACAAACTCATTGGAAAAATGGAGTATGACAACAGTTTATGGTCCTTGTGATGGGCCGCCGAGAGATGATTTGTAAATTGGCTTTATAACGTGCAGATCCTTAGTAATGCTAATTGTCTTTTCTTGGGAGACTTTAATTTCATGAGATCAATGGAGAATCGTAATCGGACTGGTGGGAATATTAATGATATTATGATTTTCAATGATGTCATTGAAAATCTGGGATTCATTGAATTGCCGCTAAAAGGTTGCTCTTTCACCTGGAGTAATATACAGGAAGTTCCTTTGTTAGAACAGTTTGACAGGTTTTTTTACAACTACCAACTGGACTTCCTCATATCCTAATACTGTGTTGAAACCACTAGCAAGAATTATCTCAGACCACATCTGGTAAGCATTGAAACAACTATACCAAGGACAAAAAAAATTCCGATTTGAGAACTAGGTGGACCACCCTAGGTTTTTTGAGGTAGTAAATCATTTTTGGATGTTGATATATGATCCAAATTTTAAAGAGGCCAAGGTCTAGAGACGCAGAGCGTCGTGTCGATAGACCTGGCCCATATGGAGGCCCACGACGTAGCCCGAGGGGTGTGGGGGCTGAGCCCTCCGCGGTACGGATTCTTCTTCTTTTTTGGATTTGTTTCCATCTTCGACTCAAGTCAGTTTTATGCCACCATATATATCCCTTGTAAGCCGCACGGGAAGAGTGGACGACTCATTAAAAATCCCTACGCTTTGTAAACACTTTTTCTGATATAGTGAAGATCGCTGTCGTGCGTCTGTGGTTTTTCCCTGAAAGGGTTTTCTACGTAAAAATCAGTGTCTTCCTGTTCTTGATCTACTTTGTTATTTGGCTGTTGATTTCTAACACTGGAATCTACCGTGCAAAGCTACTAATAATGCAACCATTATTACTGAAAAGTTCAAGAATTTATGGAGGGGCCTCAAGTTTTGGAGCAAGACCTTATCACACCTGAGTACTCTTATCAATAATTGCAATCTTGTGATAAATTTGATGGATGGCCTGGAGGAGCAGCGACCTCTAAGTAAACCAGAATGAAATTTTCGAATAATTATTAAAAAAAAACATCTGCTCAAACTCTTATATTACAAGCAAGTGTATTGGAAGAAGAGGTGCACTATCAGATGGGTTAAGTTCGGCAATGAAAATACTAAGTTTTTTCATGCCATAGCAACTGAACAGTACAGAAAAAATGTTATATCTCAGCTCATGCTAGCAGATGGAAGGATTGTCACAGACCACGAGAGCAAATCTTCAGCTCTATGGCATTCTTTCAAGAACCGGTTGGGTGTTTCAACATGTCCGGTCATGCATTTTAATCTAGCTGAACTTATTAATAGTGTTGATGGTCTGGCTGCTCTTTCTACAGAAATAATTGTTCCTGGATTTATCTGTTTTACATTAAAAAAAACCACCGAGCAATCTAGGAATTTGGCAAAGGAGTATAATCTTGAATAAATCCCTGACAGAATACGCCCATTCCAAAGATCATTCCAAAATAGAACTGTTTTTCTAGAGCCAATGGAACACATCGAAATTCCTCTGAAGTAAGTTACCAGCTTTATGATATCATGCCACCAGAAGGAACCACAATCTTTTGCAGCATCAGGAACTTTAGTTTGATAATAGGTTGCCCAAATAAGCTGCACCCATGGCAGGTTCTGTTGATTATAAAACCTATGCAAATTTTTTTATTAATAGGGCTTCATTTTGTATTTGCAAATTAATTATACCAATACCACCTTTCTTCTTAGGTTTACAAAATAAATTCCAGGCTGCCAATGATTTTCCTTTCACATTGAAATCGGAACCTCTCCAAAGACATTGTTTGCGTGCTCGTTCTATGTGATTTATTATTGTAACTAGTAGCTTTAAAGAGCACATATAATATGTAGGTAAAGCAGAAAGGTGTACTGAGTTGCTTGTCAATCGCCACTCTATTATGTCCATTAGCGGTGAGAAATATATCCTGAACCGCCCGCCGTGTTGTGCCCAAGGGAAGTCCCAAATATGTGAATGGCATCTTGCCAACTTGGCAGCCAAAAACTCCAGCTAATAAATATGTAGGTAAAGCAGAAAGGTGTACTGAGTTGCTTGTCAATCGCCGCTCTATTATGTCCATTAGCGGTGAGAAATCCTGAACCGCCTGCCGTGTTGTGCCCAAGGGAAGTCCCAAATATGTGAATGGCATCTTGCCAACTTGGCAGCCAAAAACTACAGCTAACAATTGCATTTGATCCTCAGGAACATTGATAGGTATGATAAAAGATTTATGATAATTGACTTTCAGCCCAGTTGATTCTATGAAAGTATGCAATAAACTTTTGAGGCAAAAAAATCTCCTTTGCACTCGCCGGCATGATCAATAAAGTATCATCTGCGTACTGGACAACTGGATAGTTCATATCCATATTCGTTGGAATGGGTAAAGAAAGTACTTCTCTTCTATATGTCACATTGACAATGGATTGTAAAAGATTCGCCGCAAGTACAAAAAAGAAATGGAGAAAGGGGTCCCCTTGTCGTACTCCTCTCTTACAAGGAAATGGGTTACCAGGTACACCATTTAGAAGAATTGAAGAAGTAGCAGAATGTAGAATTAACTTGATCCGGGACATCCATTTATTATAAAAACCCTTAGACTCCATTAATTGGAGAATGGAAGAGTGCTCAATAGTATCAAATGCCTTCTCAAAATCAAGCTTCACAATAACAATCTCCTTCTTGGACTTGTGACACTAATGCAATTATTCAAACACCCATGCCAAACAATCTTGTACTGTTCTTGTCTTTATAAATCCATACTGATTCTGATGCACCAATTTTAGAATTACCTCTTGCAGTCTGTTGGCAATTATCTTGGTGAGTAATTTAAGGGAAGCATTTAACAATGATATGGGCCTAAAATCATTGATAGATTCTGGTCATGCTTTCATTGGAACCAAAGTAATATGTGATCCATTAATGCTCTGAATGTTCAAGTCCCCATGATAGAAATTGTCACACAATTTATGGAAGTCAGCAGTAACAATATGCCAACATTACTTTAAGAATAAGCCCATTCTCGCCGCTGTAATGCCAAAAATGGCACTACAAACGTGCTAGCGGCCGACACACGTCCTCCACCGTTCCTCCCACACATGGATTCCATCTCCACCACACATCTGGTGCCCAGACGGTCCCTGTGTTGCCACGTCACCGATGCCACACACCCCATGCCCGAATTCCCCTCTATCGTTCCCTGGAGGCCCGAAAGCGCCTCCATCGTTCCCTGGATGCTTGAACGGCTATCCACACGCCATGTGGTCGCTCTTTCGCGCCTGGTTCTCCCTTTGTCGTGCCCCCTATGCCCTGCGCGCGCCACGTTGGCATGTCGTGCCCTAGGGGCACGGACGTGCGCAACTTAATACCCCAAGGGCATGGTTTCACCCTTTTCTCCCTCTCGCTTTTGGCGCCAAATTCCCTCTCCCATCCCATCCGTCATTTCTTAGCTCCCTCCGCATCCATGCAAATAATGTAGAGACAAGCCACGCGGGTGGGAATCGATTCCCTCCTGTCGCTTCACGGTTGGCGTAAATTAATTTTGCGCGGCTATAAAAATCGGCGTCTCTCTCGCTCTCGCTCTCACTCTCGTTCTTGAGCTCTTGTTGTCACTACAAAATTGCGTTCATGAGGCAGAGAGATCTGAACGAGTGAGGGAGTTGTGATTTTGCTATCGATTAGAGATTGTTTAGAGCAGAGATTAAGATGAGGAAATTTTTTCGTATGCATTTGGCGTAATTAATTTAGTCGTAGTTAATTATTCATATTTAAGTTAATCATCACTATTTTGTCGTAATTAAATAGCCACAATTAGTTACTCGTAATTAATTAAATCATTCTTAATTAGTCGATTTAATTAGACTTAAATAAATTGGTCAAGACTATTTAGTCGCAATTAATGATTTTTAGTTAAATAGTCATAATTAATTAGGCGTAATTAGTTAGTCATAGTTAATTATGTGTAATTAAGTTAGTCATTATTATTTTGTCGTAATTAATTAATTCTTAGTTAAATATTCATAATTAATTAGCGCAATTAGTTACTCGTAATTAAATTAGTCATTTTAATTAGTCGTAATTAATTAGGTGTAAATAAATTAGGCATTACTATTTAATCTTAATTAATTAATTCTTAGTTAAATAGTAGTAATTAATTATGTGCAATTAGTTAGGCGTAATTAATTTAGTCATAGTAAATTATCGTAATTAAGTTAGGCATTACTATTTTGTCGTAATTAATTATTTGTTTGTTAAATATTCGTAATTAATTACTCGCAATTAGTTCTTGTAGTTAATTTAGTCATTGTTCATTTGTCGTGATTAATTAGGCGTAAATAAATTAGTCATCACTATTTAGTCATAATTAATTCATTATTACTTAAATAGTCATAATTAATTAGGCGCAATTAGTTAGTCATAATTAATTTAGTCGTAGCTAAGTAGTCATAATTAAGTAGGCGTAATTAAGCAGGCATGATTTATGTAGTCATTAGTATTTGCTCGCTATTAATTTAGTCTTGGTTAGCTAGTCGTAGTTAATTAGTGGTAATTAATTAGTCGCACTTAATTAGGCATAATTAATGTAGTCATTACTATTTAGTCATACTTAATTTAATCGTCGGGGTGGCGATGTGGGCGGCCACTAGCTATTGGGTGGTGCCGGGAGAGGAGAGGTGGCACGTGAGGTGGCGCGGCGGCGGCAGAAGGTGCTAGAGGGGTGGTGCGTGGTGCGGGAGGTGGCGCTGATGGCAACGCTGAGGAGGGGCGGTGACGTCGTGGGCGAAGACGACGGGGAAGAAGGGGAAGGCGTCCGGGAGAAATGCGCCAACAACAGGGGGAAAGCGGAAATGCCCGAAGAGAAAGCGGGAAGGGGGAAATTTTGCCGAATTGGGAAAGTTTTGAAATTCAAATGAAAAAGCTTCATTTTTTTTGAAAACTTGAAATTTTGGGTTATTTCAATCTGCCCCCTCCTCCCCCCTTAAAAAGAATCTCGACCCTGAGATTCACTCAAAGCCAGGGGACAGATTGGAAAATTACGCTGCATTTTCGATTCCTTTTTCCAAGTTGCTTTTTCTGTTGTAACATTCTGACACAGAAACTAAAAATGTAGCTCCTTGGATTAAGTAAAACCAATGTTGATCTTGCACGAGGTAAAAACATACTGGCAATGATATTTGTGGCTTCTGCAGCTTCATTGGTAGTGAAACAATTGATTTTGCCCTGAATTGGTCCTGGTTGCTGAAATTTTGGTTGCTCTCTAAGTCGTAGCATACCTCCTTTGTTAGCCTGAAGTGTTGGTGGTATCCTGTTGACCTACGATTGATTGTTCACCTGAGCTTTGGCTGCTTCTGCTGACATATTTTTCATTCAGCATTGAGACTTGAAATGACTTGGTTGTTCGCAGTGGTAGCAGTTTATGGTTTTCTATGGACATTCCCTTTGATGGTGATTTCCTCCGCATGTGTAGCACTGAACCGTGGCTGGTTGACTCATGTGGTATTGTAGTCTTGGAATTTGATTTGTCGGTGGTCTCTGATGAAATTGTACTGGCGGTGTTGTCATCATTCTTTTTCTGGGTGCACTTGGTGAATGTGTCATCTGTATTGCTCTTCTTTTCTTGATGTCTTGTAGTTTTTCCTAGCTTCTTTTGATATTAGCATTTTATTTACTATAGCTGACATGTCTTTGAAATACAAGGCTGAAATGTGAAATTTCAGCAACTTTTGTAATCCTTCAGAAATTTTCTCCATCTTTTTCTCTTCAGTATCAACATCATTTGGGGCATATCAAGCCAGGTAGTTGAATTGGCTTGTCCTTGAAGTTGATGGGAAGCAAAAAGGATATTCTCTTGATCAGTGCATTGGATAGTGTCTAACTTTCTTTCTATATCTCTTATCCAATCATCTGCTGCTAATGGTTCTGGTGCGACTGTAAATGTTGATGGTCTTGTTTTCTGAAAATCTGCCCATCTTGACCCTGTAGTGATTCCTCCATTTATTGTTACAGGATAGGATCCTGATGGAACTAGTGATCTGGTTGCTATCTGCTCCAGAAGTCTGGTGTGTTGCTCCATCATTCTGGTTTGATTTTGATCTGCTTGATATCTATTTCTTTCCGTCATGGCCATTACTTCTGCCATGCTTGGCTGATGATCCTCTGGGTCGGTGTCACTTTGGGGGTTGTCATTACCATGACTTCTTATTCTTATTCCTAACATCTTGGGAATGTATTTCTGCAGTGATTTTGACCAAATACAGAGAGGTAAATAAGATCCAGACTTAGGTCAAGTGGAGAAAGATTGAGGTAAGTGCTAAGACGAAAATAAGGAATTGGATTTTGACAAGAATGATATACAGGTACTGATAGAAAACAAATTATCAATAAATAACATAGCTCAATTATTTATATGAGTTATATACATACTACTTAGAGTACATAATACAACTTGTGTTACAACCCAAAGATCATCTATTTAGGGTTTACTCTATTTAACATTACTCTAGCATACTCTGAACACTGCTTCTTCCACTTTGCAACTTTTTGACGAAAAGTTAAAATTAGGTGAGAAGAAGATAAATCTTTTATAAAAGCAAATTGAGATTTTTACAAATCTAAGTTTAGATAAGACAATAATAGAAGGGAAAGGGCAGCAATAATACTTATAATTTTATTTTCATAAATTCTTATATATTTTTTTTTCAAATTAAGATTTTGGAAAGTCTTCATTTCCTAATTCCTATAGCCAATCTAAGGTCTCATCCTATGGTCAAGCTAAGCTCTGATACCACTTTGTAACACCCCCAAAATCTGGGACCGTTAAACTCTTCACAACCACCCAAGATGTGCAATTGCGAAGTAAGGAGCGTCTCAAGCAAGCTTTCGATTACAACAAAAACCAGACTTTTATGACATAAGATTATGGCTTAACAGCCAGTTTTAACATGACACGGGCATCCAAGCCCAAAGTTAATATAATACAAGACAAAAGAACTTCAAACCACAGGCTAGCTTGAGCGCGGTCGAGACCTAATAACAGTAATCGCTGCCATCCGTGGGTCCACCAAAATCCTGCTCAACAAGATCCTCTGCATTTTCCCAAGTTTCTTTTGTATATGATTTGCAGATTGCAAGAATGAGTACTACTACCGTACTCAACAAGCCACATGGAAAAGCTAAATAATTACATGTAAGGAGTTCAATGGATGGTTAGGGTTTACCATAACTGGCATATGTGGATGCATTTTGTATTTAAAACAGTTTATCTTTAAAACAGTAAAACAATAAATAATAATAACATCAGGGGTTTCTCAACAAAATCAATTACCAACTTAACATCTGTAAAAACTCTACTTATGCCTCAAGTACTGGAATCACCCATTAACACAACTTCATTAACCGAAAGCACGATGTATTCGAATACCTTTAACTATACACTCTGCAGAGTTGCCCAACTTTACCCACAAGATATCTCAAACTCATACTATCATGCAATATACACGCAACACATTAGCGTGCGACTGAGCTGAGATAACAAAGCCTTTTCACTACTCAACCCTTTTTAGCCTCTACCTGCTATGTTCTATTCCATACAGCCTCGGGAGACCACCGGCCCACTGTGGAATTCGCACTCCGAGGCTGACAGGACCATACCGTTGTGTAGATCAGCGAGTGTCCCTACAGGCCCACTCCTGTTGACGAGGATTAAAACATCTATGTATTATTTTAATATATAATAAAAGACCATACGTCTTCATGGTCGTAACCCCTAAGACTGACGACCTCCCTAGTCGTTAGTATTCAGAGGTTACTTAATGGGTACCCTGGTCGGATGAGGCTTTGTGCCTAATCCTCACCGGATAACCGCCGTAAAATTATCGAATCGGTATTTCTTATCGTATGATGAATGGAACACGGTTATAATGCTCCATTCCATGCGATGGTACAACTCTGAGACATCGACTATTAACCACCCTACGGTTAAGCTTTTCACAAGCAACCGCAAGGAAGTTAGCACATTGCTAATCGCTCTACCGCTCAACCAACGGTCGTAACGCTTCACCGAGGACGTCTTCTCCAGAGTATGCGCCACCTCTTCGAAGTTATTTAAAGGTGAAGCCTGAAGAGGCGAAAGGAGGAAGGAAAACAGAGACAAGAAGGAGACGATAGGCGACACACAAAACAAGGCCAAGGCAAAGATATGCACGAAGCCTAAGCGGTGGAATTAGAAGCTAGATAATCACCTTAGACTCATATTCTAAGTCCGATTGTCTTGCTAAACATTCCTCCATTCAAGGTAATTCAGGTAGTACTTAGCCACATCTTGTAAATCGGTTCATATCAATAAAGAGCGACCCCCATTCCATTCCGTGATATTCCACGCCATTTTCCTCGCTTATTTTCGTAAGATCGGCGATTCGATCGTCGACAACCGGGCGCCGTCAGGTGGGGAAGAAGGCGAAGTTTGTCAAGAAATTTTTTTTTTCGCCAAGAAAATCTCGCCCAAAAACTCGCAATCGCTCATGCGACTATGCCCGAGTTTGGGATGAGGAAAATCGGTTCGACGGCGGACTACGCCAACCTCGACATGGAAGGATGTATCGCGCCATGGAAGAAAATGGCAGTCATCCTCCTCATCCTCCTCCTGGCCAAGACGCCGTCGACGTTAGCGAGGTCGTCGGATGGATGAAGATGCGCCGCCACTACCGTGGCGCAACCAGAGAACCGCCGTTCGACTAGTTCGGAATGCGGAGGATCTCTTCAAGCCCGGTCTTCTCGGCCGCCAAAGCAGTGAAGAAATTTCAGCTCCATCACCCGGAAAACTCTATACCATTGATGAAATCATGGTCGAAAGATACTCTCCTTGACCGCAATTCCAGAGTCAACCGTCACCGGTAATCGGTGTCGATGAAACCTCCATCGGTCGAGGCCATGTGGGGATGATCACACTCAAAGATACGATCGGCGGTTCGTCGGATCAGCCGAGAAGACCTCGAGAAGTGCTCATCTCCGACCGATCTCCATCGTGGAAGATTCTCGCGGTTACCAAGCTCTCCATTAGTTATGATGGAAGCTCATCGGAAGATCAATTTGGAAGCACGAGGTCAACGCGATCGGAGATGAAGATCAAGATGCCTGACGGTCCTACACTCTACCACGCCATCACGTATTGTTAGAGATGATCCGAGCCGTCAAGCACCAACTTCCGGAGGCAACGGAACTAATCGACGTCAATCGCTTAACTCGCTCGCACCGCCCCACCCAGAGTGGCCGACAGATCAACAAATCCAAGGTCGGGGAAGGTTGACAGCATACACCTACGATCAAGATGAACCACCCGAGACCTTGATGAATCGTACAAAACTTGCACGATTCAAACATGTTAAATAATTCGATCTGCTCTAGCAGAACGCCTAGTTTTGTACAACTCGAGGTCGTATCCAAATTCTCTAATGCACTATGCATAACGTGAAGCGACGAGAACAGAGGGGTTCAGAAGTCGACTAGGACTTCGCCCCAACGCCTCCTCCTCAAGAGGGGACAAGATGGTCATACCAGAGAGCGATCGATACCAAGACCTCCTCGACGATTCCGACCAAGGAGTCACGAGGGAGAAGGCTATTTCAAGAGGATACT
The DNA here is from genome assembly GCA_036346405.1 of Phyllostachys edulis. Taxonomy (NCBI): domain Eukaryota; kingdom Viridiplantae; phylum Streptophyta; class Magnoliopsida; order Poales; family Poaceae; genus Phyllostachys; species Phyllostachys edulis. The sequence continues at coordinate 7,008,665 of CM070566.1, forward strand.
CCCCGCTGCCGAGAAGAACCACCACTAGGACCTAACGATCTCCGACATCGTTTGAACCAAGTGGTGGTCGTGGACATCATATAAATGTCCACGACCGGATCGACTAACCGGAGTTCCAGCTGTTCCATCCTAGGGATCGGTCTCCCATCGACATAATCCGCACCTTCCTGAGAAGACGCCATGAATCAATCACAAAGTTGTCGAGCCTTCTCGCTAGGGCTCCAAGGCGTGCGTTGGCCTAGCCGGTTCGGCCGGCCAACTTGGACAAATTCAATGGAACTCAAAACCCATTGGAATTTCTCCAAATATATACCACCGCTATCAGGGCTGCTGGTGGCGATGAGAATGTAATGGCCAACTATTTACCCACCGTGCTCGAAGGGTCCGCCTTGGCCGTGGTTGTTAAACTTACGGCCGGATCCATATATACTTGGGAACAACTCTCGGATCTTCGATTGCCAACTTCGAGTGTACGTCACGCATACAGGAAGGAGGACGATCTCCACGTAATCCGGCAGGATCCGATGAGACTTTACGTCAATATATCAAGAGGTTCGGCAAAGTTCGTAACTCTATACCCAAGTCGCAGAGTCCTCTCGTTATTCAAAGCTTTTAAAAGCAGTCTAAGGAATCGGCGGTTTACGGAGGACATAGCAATGAACCCTCCAAGAACAACAGCTGAGCTTTTTGATATGGCGGACAAATATGCCATTGCTAGTGAAGCAATCGAGTGGTGTGAAGCCATCGATCGAAAGACAAGATTCCCCACCTTGTGCGGACAAACAGGAGAAAAGAACAAGAAGTCTCTCAAGAAGAAAAAGAACCGCAGACCGACGACAAAGAAGTCCTCGCTGCCTGCATAAGATCGGGAAGGGCAAGAAGGACTATGCTTGGTCCAAGCAAAGCAAAAGTTCCGACAGAAGGATTCGCATTTAATAAGAAGTGGTGTCCACTTCACCGTGACGAGGGCATGATCTGCGCACTGTCGTGTCTGGCGAAGAAACTAGAGGATTATTATGCGGGTAAGGACCATTTCGAAGAATACAGAACATGGAGAAACGAGCTCCAAAAAGGACAAGGATGGTGACGAGGAGATGGAGTACCAAGATCCCCAACACACATCAACATGATTTTTGGAGGATCTTCTTCATACGAGTCCGAGACGTCATCTGAAGGCCATGGAGCGGAGGTCAACCTCGTCGAATCTCCAAGCTGTAATCAAGCACTCGAAGTGGTCGGACACCGCATTTCCTTCAACAAAGACGATCGCACCATCCCATCGACTCGACCGTAGGTTCCCCATCGCCGTTGAACCAACTATTAATAATTGTCGGGTTAATCGGGTCTTAGTGGATGGGGTAGTTCCTTGAATATATTATTTGTAGGAGCTTTAGAAGAAATGCAGTCCCCATGTCAAAGGTGAAACACGTGAAATATGCTTTTCATGGCATAGTTAAGGGTTCTACCGCTAAACCGATAGGACAAGTTTCCTTACGGTGACGTTTGGAAAAACGACAATTTCGAACAGAGAAGATCCCGCTTGATGTAGTAAACTTGAATTCAAGATACAACGGAATCCTCGGTCGACCAAAGATTAGCAAAATTCTTGATAGCCACGCATTACGGTTATCAAAGTTTGAAAATGCCGGGCCGAAGGAGTCATCACACCGAGGAGATCGAAAATGGCTTACGTATGCGATCGGAAATCCTTTGCACTGGTTGATGAACTTCCGACCAGAGAGGTTAATCCGTCTCCCATGCAGGTCAAGCACTCGAAGCCAAAGATGACGCCCAAACCATCCGACTAGACCAAGGAGGTACTACTCGACAAAAGCGCTTCTCGGACGGCGTCAAGTCGTCACATGGGTCAGACAACCAGATCCAACCGCTCGCAAGATTACGGTGGGCAAGACTCGACCCTAAATAGGAAGAGTCGCTCGTCTCCTTCCTCCGAGCAAATCAAGACGTGTTTGCTTGGCAAGCGTCCGATATGCCTCGAGTCCCCCGGGAGGTGATCGAGCACAGGCTTGCTCTCTAGCCTGATAAAAAACCGATCAAGCAGAAACTACGACGTTTTGCACCTGAACGGAAGGAAGCAATCCAAATGGAGATTGACAAGCTTCTCAGCAGGATTTATTCGTGAAGTCGACCACCCACAAAGGGCTTGCTAATCTGTAATGGTTAGGAAAAATCATGGGAAATGGCGAATGTGTATCGACTTTTGAGATCTTAATAAAGCTTGTCCGAAGGATTGACTTTCCCCTTCCCGCATTGATCAACTAGTAGACTCTACTTACGGGTGCGAGTTACTAAGTTTTTAGATGCGATTCGTGGTACCACCAGATTAGTATGTGTAAAGAAGATGAGGAGAAAACTTCCTTCATCACCCCATATGGTACTTCTTGTTATATTAAGATGCCATTTGGTCTCAAAAATGCTAGTGCAACTTTTCAAAGGTTGATGCAAAAACTTTTAGTCCACAAATCGGTTGGAATCTAGAAGCTTATGTTGACGATCCGTCGTAGAAGACCACCATTTGGCGACCACATTCCGACTTACAAGAAACTTTTAATAACTTGAGAAGACATAACCTCAAGTTAAATCAGGAAAAGTGTGTGTTGGAGTTTCATTGAAAAGCGCTTCGGTTTTAGAAGTTTCGCTAGAGGTATTGAAGCAAATCCAAAGAAAATTGTGGCCATCGACCGGATGCGCCCTCACCACGAAGAAGGAAGTCCAAAACTAACCGATCAGATGGCGTTAAGTCGTTTCATAGCAAGGTTAGGGGAAAAGGATTACCTTTCTTTAAACTTCTTCGGAAACATGGGAGTTTTGAGTGGACTAAAGAGGCAAACGATGCCTTTGAGGAACTTAAAAGTACCTTACAAGTACCGGTTTTAGTTTCTTCGAGACCGGAGAAACATTGCTAATTTACGTCGCGGCAACACCACAGACGATTAGCGGTGTAATGGTTGTAGAAAGGATAATATCCAACGACCGGTCTATTACGTGTTTAAGTCTTACATGGACCAAAGGAAAGATACCCACAGTACAAAAGTTGCTCTATGGCCTCCTTATGTCTTCAAGGAAGCTAAGGCACTACTTTCGTGCCCACAAAGTGGTCGTACCTCACCGGATATCCCTTGGTCAAGTCCTTGAAACAGGAATCATCGGGACTAATAGCCAAATGGGCGGTCGAGCTAGGGCGTTCGATCTCCATTTCATTTCACGAACAACAATAAAGTCCTGTGCAATAGCGTAATTCATTGCCGAATGGACAAACCCTGAACCCACCCAAGGACCCGAGTACGAACACCACGACGAGTGGACAATGTATTTCGATGGTTACTTGATGTTACAAGGATCGGGGGCTGGAGTGGTCTTGATATCCCTCTTGGCGAACACATCAAGCACGCCATCCAAGAATTTTCCCGCCACCAATAATGTGGCGTAATATGAAGGTTTATGGCAGACTCGAGCACTCGCTCGTTCGCCGGATTCGCAGACATTAGTGAAAGGCGATTCTCAACTAGTAGCGAATCAAGTGGGGAAAGAGTATCAATGCTCTAGTACCAAGATGTCATCTTATCTGGCGGAAGTACGAAAACTCGAAAAGCACTTCTTCGGTTTTCAGATCCAACATATTCCTAGAAAGGAAAACTTTTCGAGCATCACCGGTTGGCACGGATGGCCTCCACGAGGTCGACTCGCCCCGCCTGGAGTTTTTCTCGAGCAACTCAATTCACCCTCGGTAGTTGAGCCTTCCGAGAACATACATGATTCTTTGCAAGTTGAACAAACTAATCAAGGGAACATGGATGCTCCACAGGTCGTTGACGGTTGGCGCTGTCACGATCAAGGTAGAGACTGGATGACATCGATCTACAATTATCTTCAGCATGACACAATTCCAGAAGATGATGTAGAGGCCGATCAGATAGCACGAAAAGCCAAATCATACACTCTAATCGAAAGTACCTTGTATAAACGAGGATCTCATGGAGTGTTGATGAGATGCATATCTCAAACGGATGGCATTAGATTGCTAACCGAAATCCATGAAGGTGTCTGTGGAGCACACCATTCCTACAGAACCCTGGTCGGTAAAGCCTTCCGGCAAGGCTATTACTGGCCAACTGCCCTTCATAATGCAAAAGAGCTTGTGATGAAGTGTGTACAATGTCAGTTTCATAGCCGACAAGTACACCAGCCAGCACAAGCCTTACAAACAATTTCTCTTTCTTGGCCTTTTGCAAACTGGGACTAGACATTCGGGACCTTTCCCAAGAGCACCGGGGCTTCAATTCCTTTTCGCCATGATTGACACGTTTACAAAATGGATTGAAGCGAGCCGCTTGTTAAAATAACAACCGAGGCCGCTAAGAGATTTCTCTTGAAAAATGTGATCACGCTGATTTGGTGTACCCAACAGATCATCACGCATAATGGTTCCCGATTCTCCAACAATAATTCTGGGAGTTCTGCGATGAACTTGGTGTCAAAGTTCATTTTGCTTCATTGCACATCCGCAGAGCAACGGAGCGCTTGAGCGAGCTAATGGTATCCTTATGCGAGGATCAAACGCCGAGTATTCACCGCTTAATCAAACGGTCAGCGCTTAAGTTAAAGAACTTCCTCTCGTGTTATGGGCCGTTCGAACCACGACTACCGTCGTGCGACCGGTGAAACTCCATTCTTTTTGGTTTATGGTCTTTGAAGCCATGCTTCCTCCGTAACTCAAAATTGGCTCGCCGAATCGATCGCTTTGACGAAAATGATCGAGAATGAACGACGACTCGACGACGCCGATTTCCTTGAAGAACGATTTAAACCAAGCCCTTGTACGATCGCTAGCCTACCAACAAGCCATGCGAAGGTACCATAGTCGTGAAGGTGCGACCGCATGACCTTGTCAGAGGTGATCCGTTCTCGAAAAATTCAGAGCCAAACAAATCGCAATAAACTTTCTCCTAAATGGGAAGGTCCTTACATCGCGGGTCAAGTAACCCGACCGTGTTCCGTGACGATCGGCTATGTCTCGATGGGCAAATTTTGTCAAATTCTTGGAACATCGATCAATTGCGTAAGTTCTATGTTTAATTTTCATTCTTTCATTTCTTTCAATTTCAATTTCATTAAATTCATTAATTAATTAAGTAGTGCAACCTTGCTTATATATATACACCTACATTACGTCGTTTATTATTGTTAGTCCGGCCTGAGAAGACATTTTTCTCTCCGATATCCTTTTAAGGATCTCTCGATACTCTATGGTCCTAGTCGTGAGCATTTTTCTTCAAATGATTCCCACGCGACTACACTCTTTTCTCAAAGAAAATGAGTAATCGAGCGCCACACAACTAACTATCTCATGAATGATATGCTTACGATTTCAAGATTATGCTTCATTATTTTAAGATTACGGTCTATTCTTGTCCGTTATCGGTCGGGACACTGAAAGCCTCCTAGTCGAAGTCTTTCCTTTTTCATGACGTGGTCCCCGCCTTAATGGAAGGAGCTTCCTAGCGACGGTTCTTTTCTTACGATCCTCGCTACCACCGGATATGAATTTGAACACGTTTCAAGAAATGTGTCGATGTCTTCGTGTCTTAGCATTAGTTCCACCAGATTATGGGACAATAGATATAAACAAAGTTCACTTATAATTTGTTGCATACATATTTGCATTTCTTCTTATGTCAAGTTTGACAAAGTCTTTTTCCGACCATATATAGTGTTTTTGATTGGTATTTCCATTATGACAAACAAAGATCTATAACTAGTCGAAATCATACCGTGAGTCGACCACATTTGATTTCCTAATCGCAACGATCGCTTTTGTCTTACATGTCCAAACATACCTTCAAAAACTCACATACATGGTTATGACCTCTTTTTATTCTCTTTCTTGGCTCACCGCTTGTACAAAGAACGTTCTTCTACTATAAAGCAATCGGGGCTAGGAAATATACGAGAATTTTAAAAAGTCAAACAGATAAACAAAAGCTTTGTCAATGACATAAAAGGTAAGTTTTCATAGATATTCAAATATTTTTACACTTGCAGGAACCTACTCTAAGAAATATTCCCGCCTAACTCATCGCTTGTCGGAGATTCGACCTCCATCTCCTCTACAACTATATCTCCGAGTGGCCCGAGTTCTTCCATGAACTTGGTCGCCTCCTCAGTGGGCGATTGAAGTCATCTTTAACAGCTTGGAGATCAATGGAGGGTCGGAAGCTTTCAGTTTTGCCAAAGCAAAACTAACTCCACTTGCAACACTGCTTTTAGGGCCAGGCATAATTCGTCCGAGTAGTTTTGACGTAACTTTAAGATCCCTAGAAGTTGACCCAAATAGTTCATTTTCTATTGGATCTCCTAAGGAAGGCGGGCTTGATCCTCGATCCCATATCAAAGATCATCTTGTTCAAAGCATGAATCTTTTCATCAATATTTTGAGCAAGAGCCGCCTCCTTATCCTCGCTCAAATTTGAGTTTTTTTACTCTGTTTCAAGATTTGCGTTTGCTCTCAAAAAACAAATCGCTTAATGAACACAAGCATAAGTGAAGGAAAATCAAGCTTACGACATATTACCTTCATTTGTTTTGCTAAGTGTTTCATATTTGGTCGTTGCTTCAGCGATCAACCGGTCTTTAGCTGAACTTGCTTCAGCAAATGACTGGTCTTTAGCTTTTATTTCTTCTTCAAGAAGAGCTGTCTTGGCTTTTCACCACAACCTCCTCTTTTATTTTCTCCGGATCTATCGAATACGATAAGGAGAATAATTGTAGAGGAGCAAAGTATTGAAGAAGAAACAAAAGTTCAAAAGGAAAAGTTCTTACTTTCCAACTCGAGTGCTTTTGCTCCAAGTCCTTAACTCATTGGGTGGATCCTCCGATCACAAAGAAAGTTCTCGACCAAATGCTACACAAATAGCGTTCTCTTTCTTAAGTTTCTTATAAACTTTTAAAGAAGAGCTATGAAGTCGGGTCGAGAATACTTACCCGAATTGTTCGGTCATTATAACCGCAAAAATCAAATCAGGTGCATCTTGAGTTGAATATCCGATACTTTTCGCCATGCCTCATCAAGCTCCTTATCCTCGATAAATCGGGGACTAAAAGGAACTTGTTAGGTTGGGAAGGGTTATCAACAAAGGATCGAACTCGTTGAGACCTCTCGAGGCATCTACCTCCACGTAAGGGGTTTCAATCACCAAAGGATCCAACTCAACCGCTGTTCTTGTCACCGCCGGGGCTTCTTCGACCACTATTCCTCAGAACTTTGTCCCGAGAAGTGCTCTGCGGGAACTTCCACAGTGCTAGGTCCTCGTGAAGAACCCGGCGGAAACGATCGAACACCGTAAGACCTATGCAAACCGAAGATGGGAAGTTCAAAGTATCAAATCATCAAGGAATTATTAGAGGTACATACTTATACGACCACTTTCATTTGTACATACCTTGTTAATCTCCGGATTTGACTCAAACGCGCAAGAGAGAAATCGTGCCGCTAGCCTTCCTTTTCTTCTCCTCCAATTTTGCCGGTTCTCGACCAAAGAAGGTTTGTTGAACCTCACATCCTCCAACAAGATGTCTGGAAGTTATGTCCTCGACCGGTTCATCAAGGACCGCATTCCCGACTATCCGGCCTGAGGAGTGGTTTCATCAATCTCGGATCGCTTGTTTCAAGAATAACCGTAAGGTCGTGCGCACGACCACTGGAGTTCTGACCTCCGCAGCTACATTCTCATGCCCTCGAAGCTTATCCACCTAAATCAAAGAACAAATTTGATTGGGTGAAGAAATCCTTTTATCTAAAAAATTCGTACATATATGATTCCAAATGTTCTATTACCTCAAGGATTCATCTCCTTCAAGTGCCTCGAGGCACGACTTTGGTCGGAACTAAGGTGGGACGTTGATCCTCACCAGATTGTATGATTCGCAATCCGACCGACTGCAAAAGTAGAGCACGATTGGAAATCTGGTCGGAATATATGTATACACATGGTAAAAGGAATTTTTGATTAAATTACCTTAAGCCTTGCCAGTCTCCCTTCAATAGGAGTTACGGCTAAGATCTTGGGGCATTCAGCCTTTTCTCCAGGCTCCCCCGCACAGATCATCCTGACTCGTTCTCTAATTTCCCCAGGGGAAAGAGCTTTAACAGAAGGAAGAATAGACAGATTTCAAGGTAATACATTAATCAAATCAAAATACCGATCAGAATTTATCTCAAAGACTTACCACCTTCCGAGGTAGCTTCATCACGATCAAGGCACCAGAGCAGGAATGAGTCCCGAGCTTCAATGGGCTAATCTGCGAAGGGTAAAATCCTTCACCACATGCCACGAAGTCAAGCCCCCGACTCAAGAAGTCGAGATGGCATCCGCCCATCTCTTGACTATCCTCGTCTTCTTTACGGTTTCCTTCCACTTGGAGTTTTCACTTGCTCTAGTTCCGCCAAGTAGAGGCCATCGTCTTCAGAACCGTCATGTAAAACCAAGATTTTTCCATGACGACCACGAAGATTTCGCAGACATGAAGATGTACTCATCGGCCTTCCCGTCATGAAGACGCAATGTGCATTCCCAGAGCCGCCTCAGATTTTGCCGCAGATTTTCCCATCACCATGCGGTAGAAATAACTAAAGAGCTTCAAGTTCGGTTGTATTCCCAGGTATGCCTCGCACAAATATGCGAAAATACTAATATTTGCGATCGAATTTGGGGCCAAATTCACTAATTCCACCCCGTAATGTTCAAGAACGCGGAGGAGGAATTTGTGTACCGCATAATCTCAAATTTCACATTCGATGTAGGCGAGAAAACAGGATTTCCTCATCTTCACGGCTCGAAAATGCTCTCCGATCACGGTCTCCAATTAATCGATTTTATCCGGGAGCATTCCCATCTTCGCCAAAGCCTCAAGCTTTTTCTTGCCCAATTCAAGGCAACCACTTCGTAATTTGCTCCGACATGGCGAAAATCCTCAAGGATGAGTAGTGGAAGTTGAAGACTTTGTGGCTCAAGAACAGAAAAGGCTCGAGGATTTCTTGGCGAGAAGCTAAAGGGGATCGAAAGGGGATTTTTGGAAGCATAAAAATTCTAAGAGCCCAGCGAGAGAATATTTTATAAACTTCCGATACTTTCGAAGGATTTCTACAAAAGTCCAACTGACAAAAAGCTTCTTTTTGTTCAAACGGACAGAGGAACTCTTCGTTTCCTAAGGCAAGTTCTCAACTTTAAAGTGAACACAGACCACTTCGGATACCACGACATTAAATGGGTTCTGCCGATACGATTTCATCGGAAAAGGTATATACACCACCGTTCATTTAAAGTTCGGGGCTAGCCGACGAGGATTAAAACATCTATGTATTATTTTAATATATAATAAAAGACCATACGTTTTCATGGTCGTAACCCCTAAGATCGACGACCTCCTAGTCGTTAGTATTCAGAGGTTACTTATCGGTACCCGGCCTGATGAGGCTTTGTGCCTAATCTCGACCGATAACCGCCGTAAAATTATCGAATCGGTATTTCTTATCGTATGATGAATGGAACACGTGTTATCGCTCCATTCCATGCGATGGTACAACCCCGAGACATCGACTATTAACCACCCTACGGTTAAGCTTTTCACAAGCAACCGCAAGGAAGTTAGCACATTGCTAATCGCTTCTACCGCTCCGACCGGTCGTAACGCTTCACCGTGGACGTCTTCTCCAGAGTAATCGCCACCTCTTCGAAGTTATTTAAAGGTGAAGCACGAAGACTAAAGGAGGAAGGAAAACAGAGACAAGAAGGAGACGATAGGCTACACACAAAACAAGGCCAAGGCAAAGATATGCACGAAGCCTAAGCGGTGGAATTAGAAGCTAGATAATCACCTTAGACTCATATTCTAAGTCCGATTGTCTTGCTACATTCCTCCATTCAAGTGTAATTCAGGTAGTACTTAGCCACATCTTGTAAATCCAGCTCATATCAATAAAGAGCGACCCCATTCCATTCCGTGATATTCCACGCCATTTTCCTCGCTTATTTTCAGAAGATCGGCGATTCGATCGTCGACACCTGTCTCACCCCAATTCCTTCTGCTTTATCACACAAGAGTAGTTGACATCCTGTAGATATTCAATCGTAAGAGCAGTGTACTAAGCCAGGGAGTAATGACCACATATGTGGTTGAGCGGTTTTCTGTGTCTGTTACTTTGACACAAGGTTCTTGTCCTTACCTGTCATCCAGTGAGGTGATGGACCAACACCAACTTGTGGTTGTTTACCTCCAGATTTCACCGATGACTCACTTTTAAACACAAGTCTATTGGGTTATCTAACTTTCTGGACACAACCCTCAACTCACCACCAAAAACCATTGGCGAACCGCCAATGCTACTTTTCAGGATTATAACCACATTTGTGTGATAAAGCTACTTATATAGCTAATATTTTATGTGAACTTGTCAAGGTGAATATGGCTTACAAAGGATTTTAACCTTGTCAAGGTGAATATGGCCTACAAGTGCTAGGTGGGGTTTGTATGTGAGTTAACATGATTTATCTATTTATCATGGTATTCAAAAGTATTGTTTCAATAATAAAGTAATTGGTACAAATACAATAATAAAAGTAATAATAAATATATGAATTATAGGCTCAAAATGATCAAGGAATGCGACTTGCCTCCTTGCACAAAGTCTTCTAGATACTGATCTTGTCTGGTGTCTTCTGGAGTCTGGTCGTCAAAGTCGTGACCTAGCATGAAAAGAAATAAAATAAACCAAATAAAATCCGGTTCAACAAGGAATGAGCTAGGAACAACATGCAAGTAAATAAATTCAAAAAGTGACATAAAGGAAGGTGGTGTGAGATGGTGGGGATTTATTCGGTATTTAATTGGACTGAATAGAGTGGAGAAATGGATTCATGGGCTCGAAATGGTCAAAAATGACATATAATGTCAAATTAGGGTTTCAAAGTGAAAAAGAGTGTCGGATAGTGAATATTGATATTTTTACTATTCATTGCCTAAAAATGGATTAGAGAACAGTAAGTAGGTTTACTTTTTTTTTGGTGTGATGAATAGGGTTTTCTATGAACAGTAGCATGTTTTACTATGTGATTTCGGATCATAAACAGTAAAGCCGAAAAAGAAGTGAACAATATTTTGTTTGTACTGTCCACATGTTGTGAACAGTATTGGGCTGAGCTCAATGCTTAAATGGGCTACGGCCCAAATTGGCCAGGCCTTTTTGGCCCAACGGTGTAGCAAGCCGCACACGGCTTAAAGCCAGTGCGTGCTGCGCACACCCGAGCCGAGGAGGAGGAGACGACGGCGCTCGCGGCAGCTCCGGCGATCGCCGACGGCGAGGAATGGTGCGGTGGGCACCAGCAAGGTATGGTGATTCAATTTTTGGGCTTTGGGAGGGTAGAGGGGGCTTGGGAATGGGGCGGTAGCGTAGGTGGCGGCCGGCCAGAGCAGAGGGAGAAAGCGGCGGCGCTACGGTGGCGCTCCAGCCAAGGGGAGGGGTGATTGAGCATTAGTGAAGAGAGGGGGTTGCGGAGGTGGTCTTGGTGGGGTGCGGGGAGGTCGGAGGCGGTCTAGCGGCGGTGTCTGTGAGGAGGGCAGCAGGGAGGGGTGGTGCTGGCGAGGCTCCAGTGGGGGTTGGGGTGGGGCAAGGTGGGGGAAAGAACCGGGGTAGTCAGAGGGAGCCAAAACCAGAAGAGAAAGGGAAGGGGAGGGATGAGTGCGGCGAATTTCACCTCGGGCTCGCCGTATCCGAAGGAGGAGGTGGTGGAGGAAAGCTTGAATTCAGCCAACACTCGGAGGGAAGGAGCAAGAAGAGGTGTTGTGGTTGGAGATGGGAGGTGAGGGCTTGCCGGGGTGGCCTTTTATAGGCGGTGGGAAGCAGTGCGGTGCTGCGGGCGGGGTGGCGATGTGGGCGGCCACTAGCTATTGGGCCGCGCCGGGAGAGGAGAGGTGGCAAGTAAGGTGGCGCGGCGGCGGTGGAAGGTGCTAAAGGGGTGGTGCGTGGCGCTGACGGCAGCGCCGGGGAGGGGCGGTGGCTTGGGGCGGTGACAGCGTGGGCGATGACGACGTGGAAGAAGGAGAAGGCACCCGGGAGAAATGTGCCGACGAGGGGGGGGGAGCGGAAATGGCCGAAGAGGAAAGCGGGAAGGGGGAAATTTTGCCGAATTGGGAAAGTTTTGAAATTCAAATGAAAAAGCTTCATTTTTTTGAAAACTTGAAATTTTGGGTTATTTCACTGCACGACCAAAATTACCCAAATTTATGATCGAAGTTGTGGTTCTTACTCCGATCGAGGGAACTTCTTTTCGTCTAGATAACTCTAGTTGGCCCTCCCAAGTCCCAAAAGTTCGACCTGCTGCCTCTTGGGATTCAAATATGTGTGACATTTAGTATATCATAACGATTAGCAAGTGCCTAAACTGGTGTTATAACACTATCAATTCCCTATCTCAAGAATTTTCTTGATACAGACAGCAATTGGAGATTTCTAGACGTGGTTCACATGAAATAACAAAACCATAAACCCAAGTGGGGGGGATCTGGCCCCTAGGGCCACGGCATGGCGAAGCCGTGCCCCTGGGGCACTGCACTCAGTGAATCCATGCCCTAGGGCCACAGCATGGGCAAAACCATGCCCCAAGGGCATGATGTAGGGATGGTGTAGGGAAAACCGGCCCCTAGGGGCACGACATGGCTAGGTCTGGTCCCTAGGGGACCGGATTAGACACATGGTGTGCGGGAGGGAGTCCGGCTCCCTGGGGCACGGTGGAGGTGTAGTTCGGCCCCCTAGGGATCGGACTTGGGTACGTGTCGGCTGCCGGTAGCTCTGTTGTGTCATTTTTGGCATTACGGCCGGAAGGGAGCTAATTTTGTTAATCACGATGCCAACAGTGCTGTAACAGCCAAAAACTCAAAGATTCGGGCCCCCATAAATGCCAATAACAAGTGATCTCCCCATCTTTCTTCTAGCTGTGCACTACCTAAATTTACAGCATTTTTCCTCTCATTTTGCTTTTTACCCCGTGAAAAAGGAGAGACATATTCCATTATTCATGGCTTTATCTGTTTTGCAATATAACTCTGAGCTCACTATACGGGCAAACCAACTGATCTTTACAAACATATGCATACAGTAGGTAAAAATCAATTCCTCTAACTAACTCTGAAACAAATTCTATCTCTGTTGGAATTAATACGGGCTAGGCCCAATTTTAATTCTAATTAATTCCTGGAAAATCTCAAAGGCCCATGTGCACGTGCTAAAACTGTTTAGTCCCACATGGAGAGATGAAGGGGAGTTACACTATTTTATAAGGTGGAACGTAGTAGCCCCCTTGTGGAATTGGAAAGAGCCAATACACGCTGTGCGCCGCTCGAAAAATTTGTCTTGCAGTCTTGATGCGTCTTGTGCAGCGCGTGTCGAGTCTTGGTAGCGTTTTTCTTTACCTATTCGAAAATTGAAATGTATCGACTCGCAGTAAATGGAATTAACAAACGACTGGTAGTAACGGTTTAGTTACTAGTGAGTAATGGCTGCGGTTAACACTGGCTGATTGCGAATCAATGGTGACCGTTTCCTTGGTGAATTAAAAGCCTCTGGCCTATTTGTTTTTGGCATTTAGAAAGCATAGCGACTGGTTCTTCTCCACTTCTCTCCACGAAAGACATAGGACAAAACTCCATTGTTTATTGTTGTCTCTAGCGATCTCCATCCCGACGAGGCGCATGTACGGCCACACCGGGAGAGCAGGCCTCCGAAACCCTCGCCCTTGAAGGCTTGCACGAGCAGGACGAATAAGGTTTTTGGGGAGCGTTCGTGCGACTGCTCGCTGCCTCTTCTTCGTCCGCTACGCTCTGCTACGTCTACATCAACTTCACGACTACTACCACGACGTCCACTACACCATGACGAACAACGATCTCACCAAGACTCCTACTGCTGCTTCTTCTTCCACTAGATCTGGGTATGGTTATCTCGCACTTGTTGTTTGGTTAGCTGTACTATCTGTTGTTGCCTTGAACACTGAGATAGATATGCTAGTTTCTGTCCTTCTAGAAATTGGTATGGCTATAGTTTCCTTGATTACATGCTTTGTGAAAATGGCAAGAGTAATTTTCATGATTTATCTAGCACATCTCTTGATTAAAGTAATTCGAAAAATGCTTATATGTTCATCAATCCAAAAACCTTATTCTAGGCATTTTTCGTCAACTGGCTTTGCTGCTGCGCTCAAACCCTCTGAGTTCGATGGTGCGAATTACAAGAGGTGGCGCACCAAGATGGTGCTTTGGCTAACTGCCATGAACATTTTCCATGTGGCAAATGGCAAGCCTGAAGGAACACTTACTCCTGAACAGGAGCAAGCGTTCGAGGTTGCTGATAACCTTTTTAAAGGTGTCGTGGTTAGTGTTCTTGGTGAGAAGTTAGTTAATGCATATATGGTGATTAAAACTAGGAAAGAGATGTGGGATGCACTCGAGGCCAAGTTTGGGGTTTCAGATGCAGGCAGTGAATTGTATCTCATGGAGCAATACCATGACTATAGAATGGTTGATGGCCGTTCTGTAGTTGAACAGGCTCATGAGATACATTCCATGGCCACAGAACTTGAGCACTTCAAGTGTGTGTTACCGGACAAGTTTGTCACGGGAGGCATTATTGCCAAGCTTCCTCCTTCTTAGGGGAATTTTGCTACTTCTCTGAAACACAAGAGACAAGAGTTTTCTGTTAAAAATCTCATTGGGTCTCTTGATGTTGAAGAGAAGACGAGGGCAAAAGATACACACACTAGAGGTAATGAGGGACATTCTAGTGCCAATGTGGTGCAGAAGAAGAATGGCCAAGTTCAAAAGTTCAAAGGCAAGAACAAGACTGCACAAACAACTAACTTCAAGAAGAAGAAGAAGAACACAAAGGATGGCCTTTGCTTTGTGTGTGGCGAACCTGGTTATTAGGCCAAGGATTACAGCCAACGCAAGGGTGGGAAGAATCAGCAAGGGCAGAATTCCAAGTCTGCTAATACTGTTATTGGTACTACTGAGACGGGAACATCAGGGTATGGTAATTTACCTACTGTTCTTTCCATATGTCAATCTACCGATTGGTGGATAGACACTGGTGCTAATATATATGTGTGCTGATATTTCATTGTTCTCTTCTTACCAGGTCACTCGGGATTCAGCCGTTCTAATGGGGAACGGGTCACATGCCACTATTCATGGTGTTGGCATGATCGATCTGAAGTTTACTTCGGGGGAGATTGTGCAACTAAAGAACGTGCATCATGTGCCATCTATCAATAAGAATCTCGTTAGCGGATCTCTTCTGTGTAGAGATGGCTTTAGACTGGTATTTGAGTCCAATAAATTTGTAATGTCCAAGTGTGGACAATTTGTTGGTAAAGGCTATGTGTGCGGAGGCTTGTTCCGCCTATCTCTTTCATATTTGTGTAATAATGTTGTGAACCATGTTTGTA
The DNA here is from genome assembly GCA_036346405.1 of Phyllostachys edulis. Taxonomy (NCBI): domain Eukaryota; kingdom Viridiplantae; phylum Streptophyta; class Magnoliopsida; order Poales; family Poaceae; genus Phyllostachys; species Phyllostachys edulis. Next base: position 7,024,180 of record CM070566.1, read on the forward strand.
GTGGCAATGAGACTACTATTTGGCATTCATGACTTTGTCACATAAATTTTGGTTGCATGACGTGGTTAGCCAGTTTAGAGTTAATCCCGAAATTCACCCTTGCCAAAGGCTCTTAAGTGTCAAGTTTGTGTGCAATCAAAGCAGCCTCGTAAGTCTCATAAGGGCGCGGAGGTAAGAAACTTGGCACCATTAGAACTTATACATTCAGATCTATGTGAGATGAATGGTGTGTCGACAAAAGGTGGTAAGAGATATTTCATGACTTTGATTGATGACTCTACTAGGTTCTGCTATGTATATCTTTTGAAAACTAAAGATGTTGCTCTTCACTACTTTAAAATCTATAAGGCAGAAGCTGAGAACCAACTTGAAAGGAAAATCAAAAGGGTTAGGTCTGATCGTGGCGGTGAGTACTTTTCTATTGAGTTCAATTTATTTTGTGAGGAACATGGTATAATCCATGAGAGGATGCCTCCCTATTCACCCCAGTCAAACGGGGTTACTGAAAGAAAGAACAACACTCTAACTGATTTGGTTAACACCATGTTAGACACAGCGGGTCTTTCCAAAGCATGGTGGGGGGAGGCTATATTGACTTCATATCATGTCCTAAACAGGATTCTCACAAAGAATAAAGAGATAACCCCGTATGAACAATGGGAGAAGAAAAGACTATCACTTTCATACTTGCGCACTTAGGATTGTTTGACGAAAGTCAATGTGCCAATTCCCAAAAAGCGTAAGCTTGAACCAAAAACCGTGGATTGTGTCTTTCTAAGCTATGCTCACCATAGCATTGGATATAGATTTCTAGTGGTGAAATCTGGAGTACCTGACGTACTTGTTAGTACAATTATGGAGTCCAGAGATGCTACATTCTTTGAGGATATTTTTCCGATGAAAGATATGCCTAGTTTATCGAGTCAGGAGCCTGATACAACTCCTGAACCTGCCATTCCAATGGAATATTTTGAGCAAACCCCTGAGCAAATTCCTGAGGAGGAAGACAATAAAACTCTGAGGAAGAGTAAAAGACAAAGGACTGCAAAGTCTTTTGGTCCTGATTTCATTGTGTACCTTGTGGATGATACTCCAAGTACCATTTCTGAAGCATATGCTTCTCCAGATGCGGAATACTGGAAGGAAGCAGTCCGTAGTGAAATGGATTCCATCATCTCTAATGGAACTTGGGAGATCACCGAGCGTCCTTATGGTTGTAAACCTATAGGATGTAAGTGGGTGTTCAAAAAGAAGCTTAGGCCTGATGGTACTATCGAGAAGTACAAGGCACGGCTTGTGGCCAAGGGTTATACCCAAAAAGAAGGCGAAGATTTCTTTGATACTTATTTACCTGTGACTAGATTGACCACTATTCGAGTACTACTATCTTTGGCTGCCTCACACGGTCTTCTCGTTCATCAGATGGATGTTAAGACGGCTTTCCTAAATGGAGAGTTGGACAAGGAAATTTACATGGAACAGCCAGATGGATTTGTAGTAGATGGTCAAGAAGGAAAGGTGTGCAAGTTGTTGAAATCTTTGTATGGTCTTAAACAAGCACCTAAGCAGTGGCATGAAAAGTTCGACAGAACTTTAACATCTGTAGGCTTTATTGTGAATGAAGCTGACAAATGTGTGTATTATCGCCATGGTGGGGGCGAGAGAGTCATTCTATGTCTGTATGTTGATGACATACTGATCTTTAGGACCAACCTTAATGTGATTAAGGAGGTCAAGGATTTCTTGTCTCAGAACTTTGAGATGAAAGATCTGGGAGTAGCTAATGTTATCTTGAACATCAAACTGTTGAGAGGTGATGATGGTGGGATTACATTGTTGCAATCCCATTATGTGGAAAAGGTTCTTAGTCGTTTTGGTTATAGCGACTACAAATCCTCTCCAACACCTTATGATCCTAGCGTGTTGCTTAGGAAGAATCGGAGAATAGCCAGAGACTGGGAGACCAGGCCTTCGGAACCTTCGTCCTTGAAGGCTTGCACGAGCGAGGACGAATAAGGTTTTTGGGGAGCGTTCGCGCGACTGCTCGCTGCCTCTTCTTCGTCCGCTACGCTCTGCTACGTCTACATCAACTGCATAACTACTACCACGACGTCCACTACGCCATAACGAACAACGATCTCACCAAGACTCCTGCTGCTGCTTCTTCTTCCACTGGATCTGGGTATGGCTATCTCGCACTTGTTGTTTGGTTAGCTTTACTATCTGTTGTTGCCTTGAACACTGAGATATATATGCTAGTTTCTGTCCTTCTAGAAATTGGTATGGCTATAGTGTCCTTAGTTATCTGCTTTATGAAAATAGCAAAAGTAATTTCTATGATTTATCTAGCATATTTCTGAATTAAAGTAATTCGAAAAATACTTATATGTTCATCAGTCTCTTCCCTTTGATTATAGGCAACAAACAACCTCTTCCATCCACGTACACAAGAAGGGCTTTAACGAAGCAACAAACAATACGAATCAAGGAGTTGTGCATGTGCGTTAATAGAACTTGATCCTATATGCACGCTTGACACACCCTGCCAGCCCAATTTAATTGTTCTTTCCCATGTAAAATCACATACTACACCCACTTAACTTCTTTTGCGACACTAAAACAGACCCTGCCAGCCCAATTTAATTGTTCTTTCCCATGTAAAATCACATACTACACCTACTTAACTTCTTTTGCGACACTAAAACAGGGATAGAGTGGAAGTATTGCAATAATTGCACTCTCCGTTTATCGATAGATTTACGTTGCGAGACAGCGATTCTTAAGAAAATGGATATGCACTGTGTAACAAATGAAATAATATCGTGTAAAGGTGCATTCATATGATATTATATCAAAGAGGAAATAAGGAAAATATGGAAGAGACATTGACACATTCGCCCTTCTACCATGCCGTGGGCTAAAAAGCTTTTTATTTTCTTCCTCTTGTGTTTGTCGACCTGATTGTGGACTAAAAAGCTTTTTGCGCCATACATACGAGGAAGGGGTTAAAGGAAGGGATCACAAATTTCACGGGAATTTAACAAGATACATCCTATTTCCCCTAGATTTCCTCCTGAAATCTCCACTCCCAGCAACGCCTAAAAAGTGAGTCAAGTATAAGCGGAGCAGACGCGTATACGCGGAGCTGAAGAGACGTACGCGGCATAATATTCTAAGCACAAAGTGTAGTGGTGACACACGAGCAGCTGGTTAAGAGACAACACATGACACACGGGCTCACGGATTTAGGCAACACGTTTTAAGTGTACTTTGGTTCTCATTCTCGTCGAATTGGTGGCCATAAGCTCATCTAGGGAGGGAGGAGGAATCCAGCAAGGCATCGTGAATTGATTCGTGCTCTTCATCCTATAGTTACCTAAATCGCGGTTCATCTACATCGTGGTATAGGATTCGGATCGGGGTCTGCGTCGCGGTTTGTTAGAGTCGCAGTACGGGATTCGGATTTATACTTCGTCACTTTTTTCTTCTAATTTCTACTGTGGACACAAACCTCGTACCTTAAATCGATTCAGGTTCGACAAATCTAGCTCGTGATTCACAGGGTTTTATAGCAAATCCAATAACTACGCTTCACCCTTCCTTTCCTACCGTCCTAGGCATCTCACCCTTGGCGTTCCAGCCATGCAAACCTTGTTAAACTCTGCAAATCCCTTGCCAAATCCGCCATTAGCGACAGAGAAAGGCAGGAATAGTGAAAGGGTACAACCGATACAAAGTGTGTTTGCCACTTTTCCTCCTCGGGCTTTGAACACAAAAGGAAGCCGCGTCCCTTCCTTATCTTCTCACACAAGGGAAAATGACCTCTCCTTTGCCCCATCTTTCGGTCCAACAGAACAATCTTTATTGAAGCAATAGACAAGATGACTCTACACCAACGAAACATATTTTACAGCATAAACAAGATTAATAACAGAAGTAGATCTGCGGGTTATGAACACCGGCACAAGATAGAACAACCATCTGATACAACAGAAATAGATCTGCAGGTTATGAATACCGGCACAAGATAGAACAACAACCATCCCAACCAAACAGGATTAGATTGTTTATTTTTCAGGGCGGCGCTTGAGTCGAATTGTGGTTACTATATTGGTAGAGTATATCAGCATGTTATTGTGCAAAGAATGGTTAGTTGCTTCGACAGAAATCTTTGCAGAAGTCGTGCTGTAGAAGTAGAACTTATTGGCAGTACTCGTGCTGTACCTCTCAGACTCTCAGTGCTCAGCGCTTCTGTTCTCCCCACTGTTGTCCTTCGAAGAACTCACCCAAAAGTTGGTCCACCACTTCAGGGCTGTATCTGATGTACTTCTGCTGGTTCTTGCCATTCTCAACAAGATTACTGCATGTCAAAATGGATAGTGCTGTCATTATATCAGAACAGCAGGAGGATAAATCTAACGTTGGTGCAGTAGCCACGGTCCCGCCACTATTTCATCACGTGTGCACTATCATGTCAAAATTGGAGCTAAATGTAGAGTCCTTATATAATTATCACATTTAAATTATCCGATGTAGCCAAGTCGATTAATCGAATGGAAGATATTTGGTGGAGGTCAACACAACAGTCAAAGAGTTATGTTAGTTAGGAGATCAAGAAAGTGATTGGTAACGTACCCGAAACGTTTAACAAAAGATCGATAGGCTGGCAACAGAACCTCAGCTACAGAAAGCCTCAAGGATTCTCGCAATTCTTGATCAGGTACAATCCATTGAGATTGCTTTGTGTGAAGCTCTTCAAATTGCATATTGAAAGATTTAAACCTGCCAAGGCAAAAGCATAAGGTTTTGCGACTAATGATTCTGTTATTCATGATTTATCTCAAACACTGCCAAGGTACTAACCGTTCTTTGATCATAGCTCTTGAAACCCCACTGCTGCTAAGATCTGAAGAACCAGCGCTGCCCGCACCTTGTATGGAAAGTGTCTGAAGAATCTAAAATGACAGAAGCAGAGTAGCTACAATCAACTGTTATTCGATATGTCCAATCATGTAACTACAGCACGACAAGTACGTTAACTATCGAATTCATAGGACATGAAAGAAAACCTTGCCAGGCAAAGATAGATGCTACAGCAATGCACAGTAAAACTAAGTTATCTGCAGTTCAGCATTGTCACATGTTCTACTTACAAGATTAAGCTGAATAAAGATGGTGTATGTCTAATTGTCTATATTAAGTTTCTTAATACTAGAAGCACAAAAGGAATTTACAGATGTTGCAATTTTTCAAATTTAAGAATTATATCATAGTCACTAGAGTTGCATCTTTTAAGTTCATCTTTATAAAAATTATTACTGGAATGTAACCAACTGAAATTTGAGCCAGCCAACACTAAAATGCAAGTATGTGGAGATACTGGAGCCCAATTATACTCTCATAAGTGCCTATGGATATTGATATCTTAAACAGGTAGCTCTCCATATTGTCTTCAGAGAAGTTACGGTGCTGATTGCTAAAGAATAATTAAAGACAACAATCTGATCAAGGCAAAGAGATATCCACATCTAACATCATGCAGCCAAACAGAAAAGAAATATGGTATGCTCAATCACTGAAGATTTTGTTGATCCACTGACCTTTGCCCAAGCAACGCGTTTATACTGATTGGCATTTTGCTGCACGATCCTACGATGCCTCTGAATCCAGTCATCACCAAGTATATCCTTCGCTTCTGATCTGATGCAACACAAGAGATAATTAAATGAGCAGATTGCCAGAATATTATGGGATGCATATCTAAAAAAAGCAAACATACCTGCGAACAGATCTAACCATATAGTGAATGTTGTTCATAAGAAATAAGCAAGTCAATGAAGGATCCTTATACAGTTTAGATTTTCCATCTAAGTTATTCTGTAGGGCTTGCATTATCCTCATGGTAACAACAGCAAGTTGGGATTCTGTCTCACTACCAGTTTCAAATTCCTGAAATAGTAGCTTCAGTGTCGACTGATAACTGTTCATATGAGAATAACATTTGTTAGGTATGCTAATTGAACAACAAATGCAGGAAGACTACCAGCAAATTAGACCTTGCTTAATGAATAAACCAATACAAAACTAAAATGTAAGCCAAAGACATACTAGAAAGTGAAATGGCACATACCTCCCCAAAGTTTATCAAGAAATCAAGAAAAACAAGGTCACAAATGGTGTAAATAACTTGCATGGGGGGGGGGATCCTTTTACGTTGCCAATTGAAATTCTTTCTACCTCCCCTAACAATTAGTCTTTATGTATATTTTCTCCTTAATGGAGATTATAAGTTCAGAATAACTCTCGAAAGGATCTGAACATATAGCACCATAGTTAACTCATCATGGTCACCATATCTCAGCCAAATTGTAGCAATTTACAGTTCTACACGACCATAAATATGACTACAAGGTGAAAAAGGGAGCACTTACTCAAATAGGAATTTAACATAGTTAATCACATAGCTAGTCAAAGGATGCACAGTTCCATCCTGAACAATAGTCTTCGAAGCATCCTTTTCGACTGCCTCCTCAAAATCAGCAAAGGTTTCTTGAGCGGTCTGTGCCAAGCGCTTAATCAAGCCCAATGCAGCCTCCCGCATCTCAGAGCAAGGTTTTCCTTCAAAAATTACCTCAATCTGATAACAAGTTCAAACAAAAGTGGCATTGAAATTTTTGTAGTCATCATAAAAAACATCGTAGTAAAAGTTGACAAGAAAATCACAATAACATGAAAACCGCACAAGCTAATTCTGCTAGCGGAAGAATAAGTTAAACATTTGGCAGGCAGGCCTCATAAATTACTTCCAGAATACCTCAGATTGAAGTTCACGCATTACTTCATACATGTCTAGCAATACGAACAGCTTTTCGGGAGATCTTTTGCTTTTAGCAACAGCGTCTCCAAAGCTGAGAAGAGTCACAACACTATTTGCTGTCAATTCAGCAAAACATTGGTCCTTGTTAAAGTTGACACCATAAAAAATCTGATCGCAGATATTTCTTTCTCCTGCTAGTAGTAGTTTCACCTGTTTGAAAAACATAATATGTTTACTTGATTCTTAAGTCTTAATTGAACGTACACAACATGGGCCTATTTTCAGAAGGATCCTCACCGCAATTCGCATAAAGTGGATCCAGTTTCCAATTTTAGCCTCCAAAGCCTCCCATTGCATCTTTTGTACATCATCTTTACTAAGCTTTTCTACTCCAAGCTTCCGAAGGCTCATTTCTAGTGATGAACCACGGGAATCTCTGAAGAAAGAGGACAAATTTAGGTTGATTTGCACATAATTATGGTATTAAATAACTTATAACTTAGGATAGATGTGAAAAGAAATTGATAAGAAAAGTAGAGAAACTTGGAATAGATGTGGAACCATAATCCAAACCTACCTGTAAATTTTATAGCATGACTGCTGATTTCCAGCCTGAACCAACTGCTGAGCTATGTCATTCATAAGTGGCAATATTCTTGGAGGAATTAGTGTTGGGGTCCTGTATATAGCAGTCTCCAAGCTTTTGGATGGATGCTCTGAGTGGCTAGCATTCGCTCTATCAGTTTCAGGGTCGTCCCTTGATGGCATCAGAGACTTGGGAAGACAATCAAAGAGGCGATCGGGTTCAATAGGTTTGCTGGAAGAACAGATAAAACAACATAAATTAACTGCTATTATACTTATACAGGAGAAATAAACATGAAGATAGTTCAGGTGTGGGTGTGCAATAAGAATTATCTTACCTGTACGTACTCATCAGCTGCCTAAATTCCTCTTCGATCTTCAGAGCAGACTTAGCTAAGAGATTGTTGACATGATTCAGAACTCCTTCACTGCTCTTAAAGTTCTTATTTGAGGAAAAGAATCGAACGATGCCTTTCAACAGATCCACTGCCTCCAGGTAGCTCTCTAAATCCTCATGGGGACCCCTCAATATCGCTGCCTCAGCCTAAAGCTCGAAAGCAACATTTACACAGACTTAGTAAAGCTGCCAAAACTCTGGAGTCTGAACTTGAAACTTTAACAACTCAAAGCCAATTTTCAGTAACTTACAAAACTACTATATTCATAATGAGTTCAATTAGCTATCAATTTTATATAGAAAACCCTTTGAAAAAATTTATATAGAAATATTATTTATTTTTTAAAATCAGGTATATAGAAAGATTATCTAAAATTAACAATCTCTTCAGAATAAAAATCACCTACAAGTGCTAAACATATTACTAGTCACTGGATCTCCTAAAGAAAAGAAGCTTATCGTTGGTAATATCCTTGCCACTGAAAAAACCATATTTGTTTCACTGAGGGAAGCGTTGAACCTAATTAACCGCGAATACAGCTTAAGTCCACACCAAACTTATAATATACCGCAACACATTTTAACCAAAACTAATTAGCTCCATCATCCGATTCAGCACAAAATTCGACAATTTAACGAGACACAAGTGCAAGCACCCGGCGCACATTTGGAACACTCAATCCCCTTCAGATCCACACAATGCCACAACCTCTTCCAACCCAAACACATCAAATTCACCACCAAATTAAGCTAAAATGTTGGCAATTTCACGGTGGATCAGTGCACGCACCTGGCGGGCAAGGTCAAACTGGGAGAGGATGCCGTCAGCGGCCTTGAGCGTCTTGTCGATATTCTCATGCGCCATCCGGATCGCATGCGTCCTCACCTGTAACCGAAATTCAGAATCGTACAGGCTAGTCTCTCTCACATTTTGCCGAATCAAACGGAAAGGATTCCAATGGAGGAGGAAGGGATGGAGACCTGGGTGGGGCGCATGGCGGCCTCGAGCGCGGAGAGGCGGTGGTCGAAGGATCCCAGGATGGTGACCATGCCCTCCGTGTTCCCCTGGCTCTTCTGCAGCGAGTCGCGCAGCATGGTCGCCCGCCGCGTCAGCGCCTCCATCGTCTGCGGAAGTGCCGACGCTACCGCCATACCTCCCCGACCGAGAAGATCCTTCCAGAAGCCGCCTCCTCACAGATCAACGCAATATTTCTCTTCGCGGGAGGAGGCCGGAGAGATCTCGGAGAGGCGAGGAGAATGTGTGGGGTGCTTCGAGGAGGATCCGGGACGTTGGTGGTGGGGAAGACCCTTCTGGAAGCTTCTAGAAGGAAGGACCGTGCAGCGTCGCTATGGAGAGGTGTAGTTTGGTGGTCGTCGGCGAGGACGTGTCGCCGTGGAGGCGTGGAGGAAGGGGAGGAGGAGAATATGTTCGAACGCCTCTACGAGATTCGTGCAGCTGTTGACCACTGACCTTCCGGACGGCTCGGATTATACTCGGGGTCGTCGGCAAGGCTCAGCCGCGCAGCCGAGTTGCCTCGAGATTCGTTTGGTGGAGACTGCTAAAGCGGCCAATGGAGGGAACGGACGGCTGGGATGGGTTCGGTGTATGGAGTAGGTGTAGAGAGGGGAGCTAGCTAGTGGTGCCGGTCGTTCGACGGGGAGGCAATGTGGACCGGGTCCACCGCGCATTTATCCGCCTGTGGAATTTGGGATATTTTTCTTATGGCACCCTAACCATTCGAATATTATCATGTTTTTACTAGTGAGGAACTGCTGAGAGTGAGCATGAGATAATTGTACAAGAAGTTTTGTAGGTGATATGTCCTCGGCTGTGATTTGTGTACATGAACAGTAATATCTATTATAACGAAACCACTGTATCGGAAAACATTGTAGCTATTAATATAGGTCTTTGATTTTTGATTGGACGATGCAGATCACCTTTTAATGTACGACATTGTAGCTTCTCTGTATTTTCCTCCTCAAGGAACACGGAGGATCCCAATCCTGAATGCAAATAACCACGCTAGAAATCGCAAAAAAAAAACCCTACACTAGAGGGTACAAATGCAACGAATATAGAAGCAGTCCCTCCTCGTCTTCCAAACTAGCTAGACCCATGTTACTTTCTCTGTAGGACTCATTTGCACGAGCACATGTCTGCTTAGCCAAGCTACATCTTAAATCTCGCAACTAGAAAATTCTAGCGAACGAAGAGATGTATCTGCTTGTTGATTAAGCCATGAATCGTGTTAGTCCGAGCTTCAACTTATAAATCCCATACGGAAAAAAAAAAAACCCTTCTTCCATTTACAAGGAGGCCCTTATTTGTACCTATTTGTAATTTGTATCGGCTCTTTCTTTAACTTACATGGCTTCGGGGGCAGACCCAACAGGGGCGTAGCCGGAACAACAGTGTGGTCTAAAGGTAAGAGAAGCCGAGAAAGGTAGGGTCCTGAGAGCACCTCTTCGTATTATGCCGGATCTGAATACATCTTCATTATCCTATCAATTACAAACATTGATCGACGCTCTACATAAGTCTACAACGCGTGGCAGGTGATCTTTTTATTAATTGCCACAAAGCAGGTGCAGGTGATCTACGCTGCTACGAAATTGAAAAGGAAAAGAGTGTCTAGCTTGCTTAACTGATCAAATCTATTCCAGAAGCTATTACCTGGCCCTTTTTGCATTACCTGGCGAGGTTTACTTGGTAGTAGCAACTGTTGCAAACCCTTTTGGTAAGTATACGCTCCAACAGGAGTAGACCTGTTCAAATCTTGGACGCAGAGCTGAGCCAACCAAAAATTTGAATTTCCTATTAAAATACATTATTTTAATCATTTTCAGAATAAAAAAATATTATTTAATTCATTTTTATGATTAAAATAATAGATTTCTATTTTTTTTTATTTTTTTTTCGGGAGTTCGGGTTGGGCCGGGCTTCTTTCCGGCCGAACTTCTAGTCCCAAGCCTGGCCCAAATATGCTCGGGCTTGGACCGGGCTGCCCATGAACAGGTCTAAACAGGAGCAAGAGGCTCTTCAATTTCGTAGCAGCGTCAAAATGTGCCAACAAGGTCCGAACAAGATATAAAGAAAACTAGTAAAATTTACCGTGCAATTGCGCAACTAGCTACGTGCTGCTCGATCTCATGATGAGTGAGTGTGGAGGCTCAAAGGAATGTAGGGTGGATGGACAAGAACCACCCAATAATTAATGGAATAATTGATTATTTGCCACTGCAAAAGGGTGAATTTTATGATTTGTCACTGCATATAAGTATGACATATGGGTTCCGAGACCATATATCATACTTACATCAGTGGCAAATAATCAATTACACATGTTTGGTAGTGGCAAATAATTGAATCTCTCATAATTAAAATAGACAATTGTATATGTGGGTGATTAGCTGCATAGCTCAGTGGCGATGAATTTGCAATTATGTAAGGTGAGGGCGAGTATCAAATCAAATACAGTTTTGCTAGTGTACAGTCACCTTTTTTTTTTGAAATCGCAATTGATATTTGTCCTCCTCCATCCTCCACCGCATCCATGCTTGCCCCGGAGCCGATGCCACTCAGATTCGACTGGATCTGAGCTCGGCAACGATCGACCATGTGGTGACTCTCGGAGACTACTATTGGAGATGTGGTGGTCCTCGGCGATAGTGGGAGGTGTGGGTTGTGGGGCAGCTCGGCGGATAGCGCACAAGGGCAGCAACGGACGTTGTTGCAATGCACGACGGTGACGTGGAGCTCAGGGGTGGAGCGACGTCCTCAGCATCGACCTCGAGGGAGTGGAGCTCGGAGAACGGTGGTAGCTATGGAGGTACAAGCTCGAGGGCAGTAGTGGTGGCAGCGACGTCAAGGAGCTAAGAGGCGGCTATGGCGGCGCAAGCTCAAAGGCAGGGGCAGCCTCGTTGTTTTGTAGCATAAATTTCTGTGCAATTTTATAGCAATATAACTGTTTGTTTTCGTTGGCTAAAATTCTATCAGAAATTACTTGTTAAGGTGTCCGCATTTGTTGATTTGTTTGGATTTTAGGTTATTTTAGCGAGATCTTCGAATTCGAGGGACAGTATTAGTTGATTCCTTTATTTTTTGGGTTGCGGTGTAGTGTTTTCTTGTGGTAATCCATGCATGCTTCTGAGATTATGGGGTGTTCGGCCCGAGCAAGCACTATCTGGTGCTACTCTGCATGATTTTTTAGCTTGATTCATGTGTATTTTTATGTAGCTCTTGTGTGGTGTTCTTTTTCGGTTGTTTTGATTCATACATTTGTGGCCAGCTTAACCTAACAATGGTGGGGAGTAGCACACCTTGACCTAACAATGGTGGAGTTGTCACACTTGGGAAGAAGAGTGGATGAGAGATGTTGATGGATGAGTGGTCTGTAGTTGTAGACTAGTGGTGCTCACTGCTCAGGATGAGCCTAATGGGCTAAGTAGTATATGGGCTGAGATATATATCTGGGGTCTAATTCCATGCATGCTTCTGAGATTATGGGTGTTCGGCCTGACCAAGCACTATCCGGTGCTACTCTGCATGATTTTTGAGCTTGATTCATGTGTTAGCTAGGTAGGTAAGAAGAGAATTGTGCATATCTCATTAGTGAAAATGTGTATATATCTGTATGTAGGACGACATAGTTGAGATGTCCCTGATCGATTTGTCGTTTGTTGTAGTCTGCTTAGGGGGAAATAATCGCGTGAGAGAGAATCATGCATGTCCATAAACTCAAACATATCCTTAAACCCCTTAGCTACCTCGGCATATCCTACAGTGTTTAAGTGGGTGTTTGGCCGATTCCCAATCCTAACTTGTTCAGCAAACAACTCACACACTACCTTAAGGTGTTCATCATTCCACTCAGCAGAATTTGCCATCTGCATGTTGTAACATTCATAATTACATCAATTTACCATCACACTCAGAGGACAAGCAAATGCAAATCCTTCACTGTACATTCATATGATGTTTAAGCTGTATATATCATTAATTCAAATGACCATTATCACTACAATTGTAAATCATAACATGCAAGTTCTGGACCCTTATCATAACATTCAAAATTAGTAAATCATAGCATGTCCAGGTAACATGTATATATCATTAATTCAGGTGACCATTATCACTACAATTGTAAATCATAACATGCAAGTTGTAAATCATAACATGCAACACTTACAATAATTGAATGTCCAGGTAACATCAAGGGGAAAAAATGGATACTCCATGTTGTAAATCATAACATGCAAGTTGACCATTATTACTACAATTTTCATTACTACATACAGATGACTAGCCATATTCTTTTGCAATAAAAATGCCATCAATATATAAAGAATACAAACGGTATAAGCACAAATTAAAGTAGAATAATGCAGAGAAATCAACACATCTAACTTCTGTACATGATTTTTGCACCTTCGATCAGGGTTCAGGCTTCTCCATTACCAAGCCCAATCCTGGACCCTGTATGGTTCTGGAAACCAACTGGTTTCAAAAAATTATTCTCCTGTATGGTTCTGGACCCTGTATGGTTCTAGAAACCAACTGGTTTCAAAAAACTCATACTCTCATGCCAAAAACAAGGACTCGGTGTGATGGTATCAGCAAGTATCATATAATCAAGCATATCTATGCAATTCGGCTAATGTACAAGCATATCTAAGCATCAACACCAAATATCAACAAGTATCATATAACCAAACAAAACAATACAATGATCAGCTAAGGTACAAGCATATGTAATACAATATCATATCTAAGCATCAGGACCAAATATGAAATACAATGATCAGCTCCAACACAATCAGAATTCTCAAACACAATGATCAGTGCTGGTAACATTTCTGATTATTATCATCCAATTGTTTACAGACATAACACAGTGACATCATAACCAAGCGGTTTTGGCATGCATCGGGACCAAATATCGAATCTGAGAATTTTGGCATGCATCAGGACCAAGCAGTTTTTGGCATGCATCAGGACCAAGCATTCCCTTCACTGAGGATTGATGAAGTACAATGATTTTTGGCATGCATCAAGACCAAATATCAGAATACATGATTTTTGGCATGCATTCCCTTCACTGAGGATCTGAGTTTCTCCAAATCTTCCATTGATCTGGACAGCTCGGTTCACATTCCACAAATTCATAACAAATCTTCCATGGATCTGGACAGCTCGGCTTACCTTGAAGATGCCGAGGGTTGGGGGAGGAAGAGCCGCCGAGGGAGGAGGAGCCGCCGATGGCCGGGGGAGGAAGAGCCACTGGGCCGCGGAGGAAGAGCCACCGTCGAGGTCGAGTCGGCCATATGCTGGCCATTATGACAAGCGAGGATGAGCACGGCCGCGAATGGCGATGAATGGTGAGGGGGGGTGAAGGGCTTGGGGCGTGAAGGCGAGGAGGGAGGGGGGGAGGCGGTGAAGGGCTCAAGGCTAAGGGATAGGGAGGGAAGGGGGTGAGGCGTGACAGGAGAGGAGGCGGAGGGGTGAGGCGAATCGGGCGAGGCGGAGGCTGTGAGGCGGTGAGCGGGAATTTTTTTTCAAATAATTCATTTTTATTATTAATTACAATATTATACCTGCAATAATATTTTTTACGAAATATACCCCATCGCTCAGCGGTTGAGCGACTTGTTCTAATCGCTCAACCGTTGAGCGACTGGGACACTTGTCGCCTAATGGGCATAACTGGCTAGATGAGTGAACTGCACACTAGGATCAACCGTTGAGCGACAAGTGTCCCTATCGCTTAACGGTTGAGCTCTGGAACCGATCGCTCAACCGTTGATTGACAGTATATTTCAGTAAAAATATTATCGCAGTATAATGTTGTAATTAATAATAAAAAATAGATTATTGTGAAAAAATTTCATGAACAGGAGAGGAGGCGAAGGACTGCAGGCGGCGAAGGTTGAGGTGCTGCAGTGAAATCTTTGAAGGGTTAGGGATTTGGGTGTTGCGGGTTGGGTATATCAGTGGCAATTTGCGGGTAAATATTTTCAACTTCAATGGGTATTTTGTTTTGTTGGTCCGCAGCTCCTCAATTGGAGCAAGGTTCCACCTGCTCCCAAAAGATGCACTCTGATTTGCTCTGCTCCGGTTGCTCCAACTTCAAAAAATTGTGGAGCAACCCGGTTTGCACTGACTCCACAAACTCCAACTACGAAGCTAGGAGTTGGAGCTGTACCAAACAGGTCCTCAATATTCTAATAAAATCCTAGGAAAATCCCAAATGCTCACTCATGCATGGTGGAAGGTGGGAAAATCCCAAATGCTCACTCATACATGGTGGAAGGTGGGAAGTTTAGTACCATATTGCTAGTCTAGGTGGGACGAGACCGATATATAAGGAGGAGTTGGTCTTACCTAGTTGAAGCAAGCAAAAAAAGAACGCACACGCATGCTCGCTAGCTCGCCTCGCCACGCCATTGCTCGTGCGCGACGTGCGTGTGAATGGTCCGGCGATTTTGTTACCAGTTGGCTATGGAGGTGCTGCTTCTTTTTTTGCATCCCAAACCATGCATACAAATTAGAAACTGAAAACTGAATACATTGTTTCAATGTGCTTTTATGGCGCGCTTTAACTGTGTTTAATACAGAGTTATTGCTTCAGTTTCTTTTTGTGGCTGACTCTATATGAAAGAGAGACCTCTCCTCTCAGAAGTGGAGAACATAGAGAAACCTCTCAGAAACAGAACATAGACATAACTAGTACCGTTCTATTGCCGTGTTCCGCTGTGTTGTGCAACCTCGGCTTCTCCATCCCTTCTTCGGCGTGCACCAACGTGGGGAGAGTATTGTCTCCGAAACCGGCGTCCCTCGTGATCCTGCACGCGTTGGGGGCGAATCAGGTTTTTGGGTAGAATTCGCGTGATTGCTCACGACTTCCTCCTTCTCCAACATCGGTTTCGCATCGTCTTCTTCGCACTAGACTCTACTGCGATCTTCGTCGGAGCGATTATCTGTAAGTCGCGTTGATATCTTTTGATATGGCTAGGTCCTGCTTCCTAGATATAAATCATGTGATGTTGTCGATGCCTACTTCTGTTAGTAGTGTACTTGTTCTAGGCTTTGTCTTGTTAACGCATATATATATATGGGATATAAATATTTGAATTGACGATCATACTACTGTTTATAGTTTCAAATATGTATATTATATATGCTGCTGTTGCATCGAGATTTTTTAGTTTAGGAATTAAACTAGTTCCAAGCTACATCTTAAATCTCGCAACTAGAAAATTCTAGCGAACGAAGAGATGCATCTGCTTGTTGATTAAGCCATGAAACGTGTTTAGTCCGAGCTTCAACTTATAAATCCCATACGAAAAAACTCCTTTTAGTAACTGTTGCAAACCCTTTTAGTAAGTACGTTCCAACAGGAGCAAGAGGCTCCTTTCAGTTCCGTAGCAGCGTCAAAATGCGCCAACAATGTCCGAACAGGATAGAAAGAAAACTAGTGAAATTTACCGTGCAATTGCGCTGCTAGCTACATGCCGCTCGATCTCACAATTAGAGGTGGAAAAAAAACTTATTAATGGAGCTCATTATCTCGGTTCAAAATTGCTCTAATTAGATTCATTATTTAGTTAAACATTGAAATGAGTCAATTTCAAATGAAATTAGATTTTACTTTGGTTCAGCTTGACTTGTTAGCTTGGTTCTAAGAACAATTCCAAATTATAAACAAATCGATATTAAATCAATCTATGTAAATTTTAAAAAAATCTCGATAAGACGACCGTCAAACTCAATATCCACCCCCACTAACGATGAGTGTAGAGGCTTATCGGGAAGTCAGGAATGTAAGGTGGATCTACTTACGAGGACCACCCAATAATTAAAATAGACAATTTTATACGTGGGGTGATTAGCTGCATAGCTCAGTGGCGATGGGTTTGCAATTCCGTAAGGTGAGGGCGAGTATCAATCGCTCTAGATAGTAGAAGAGATATTAGTAGAAGAGATATTGGTGCATCCACCACCTTTCACGGGAAGTCTTTGGTTATATTGGCCTATTTTTCATTCGTAATCATTTCGAAGGAGGCTACGTGATCAAAAAAAAAAAATCCTTTGTCAAGTGGCCTAGCATGTTGCAAACGCTTGGACGAATTAAGCGTGGACAAGCCAGCACCCACGAGAAAGTCCAATATCCCGGCAGCATTTTTTCCACGGCTAGGCCAAAAACGAGCGGCCAGGAGCGGCCGGCAAATATCTCACGAGATCGCCTGAGAAAACGCTGCAAATATCTCGAGAGGAGGGGTTGGAAGAAGGAATATCCGGATACGCTCGCTACTGCTGGGCCGCGCGGTATTTAATGGTGGTTCATTTCCGCCCCACGCCTCCCCCTCCGATTTGATCGCCGCTGGCCGCTGACGTGGCACCCACCACATAAAAAATTGGCAGATATTTTCCCCGCTCCCCCTCCCCTCCTCCTCCCAGATGTCTCCCGACGCCGACGCTGCGGCCGGCGGCGGCGGCGGCGGCGGCGGCGGCGGAGAGATGGCGGGGCGGCGCCCGCCGCGGCGGCCACAGCCTCGGCGGCCGGCCGGCCGGGGTGATCCGGTGGGACCAAATCCTCCCGCGTCGCTCCCTCCGCGTCCTCCTCGTCGAGCACGACGGCTCCACCCGCCAGGTCGTCATCGCCCTCCTCCGCAAGTGCGGATACCGCGGTGAGTTTGCTGCCTCCACGCTGGCCTCGCGCAGCGCCGTCTACCCTCGTGCTTTCGGTGGAATTCTGAGGAGATTTGGGGTTTCCTGTTTGCTCTTGTTTTTTCCTCGGAGGTGACAGTGGCCGCGGTGGCGGACGGGATGAAGGCGTGGCAGGTGATGCGGGAGCGCGCGTACGCCTTCGACCTCGTGCTCACGGAGGTCACCATGCCCACGCTCTCCGGCATCGAGCTGCTCTCCAGGATCGTCGCGGCCGACGAGTGCAAGAACATCCCCGTCATAAGTAAGCTGGCGTTCGATTATGTCCTGCTGATGTTTGCTCCAGTGATTAGTATGAGTTGATGTAGCTGAATTTGTGGTGTGTCTCTCTTCCAAACTGGCAAACGGATTAGATTTCACTATCCGGCGGTTACTTTAAGCAACGAACTTGGTGTTAGCTTTTTTATGCTAACTGCTTAATTTTGGTTAGATTTTTATGGTGGTCTGCACGCGTATGCTCCGGATAACTGGATAATTGGTGCTGATTTCAAATGGATTTGGTGTTGTGCTGTACTCTTGTACCGGTTAATATTATTGGCGACTCTAATGTAGCTGAATCATTGTTGTTGGATTCCACTTGTGTTATTTCTTGAGTAATTGACGGTGGATATAAGCCAATTATTGTGCTTCTTCTTCTTTCCTACCAGATTAGTCCTGTGTATCTGTGGATGAATAAATTGGCATCTTAATTTTATTTGGCGCAACTCATTTCAATGGTAACTATGTGTCTGTTGTGTGGAATTTGATGTTAAAAATATGGTTGAATATGGGATTGAAGATGGAGTTTTACATTAATGTGGGTTTGGGATTATGGTTTAGGGTCTAATTACATAGCTTGATTGAGAAATCATACCATTTCATGGGGTGCCTAACTGCCTATCGCACATGCAATACCTGAACTTTTCCAAAAATGAATTGATTCTAGTTTTGGAAATTAAATGACTAAATGATTGAATTCTGGTGCTCTAAATAGTGTTAAGAAGTAGGACAGCTATCACATTATCGGTAAGACACTAAGTGCTTATTTATGTATCTAATGGTATGGGGTATACGCTAACTACAGGCTATGTATATATTAAAACAACAGAAAAGGCTCTAAGCACTAAATATGATCAATGCATCATAATCCAAATAACAAAAAAGAGCTATGCACCATGTGATTAGTGTGTTTAGGGAAATGTAACTGAAGT
Source organism: Phyllostachys edulis (assembly GCA_036346405.1). Lineage (NCBI taxonomy): Eukaryota > Viridiplantae > Streptophyta > Magnoliopsida > Poales > Poaceae > Phyllostachys > Phyllostachys edulis. The sequence continues at coordinate 7,042,896 of CM070566.1, forward strand.
ATTCCTAATATGACAAACACATCAGCAGACAAGCGGCATAGTGGAGTGATGGACCTATCGCTGACAATGATAACGACACGTATACAGCTTGAGAGGCCTTGATTTAGAGCACTGATGAATTCAAATTGTATGCGTTTTTCATGATGTTTCACTGGGTTTTCTTTGGCAGTGATGTCGTCCCAAGATTCCATTGGCACAGTGCTCAAGTGCATGCAGAAGGGTGCGGTGGACTTCCTTGTGAAACCAGTGAGAAAGAATGAGTTACGTAACTTATGGCAACATGTATGGAGGCGGCACTCAGTAAGTACTCTTTTCTGCAGGTCTTTAAGATCATGCTTTCTTCTGCAGCCTGTCTTTTGGTGCATGGGGGCAAAATGTAACCTTCTTCAATTGTATTGTTTGGTTTTTAGTCAACCTAATTCTGGATTTAATTTTTGGACGCATTTTCCTTGAAAATACTATGGACTGTACAGAAGCTCTGTATCTGATATGCAGTACTTTTAGTTGTCCAAGATTCTGTGTGCTATGTTATTGATGTGATCATGTAAGCTTTTAGCAATATTTGTTCTGTATTTAAGTTTTCTGAGGGATACTTAATCCTTGAAAATTGCAATGCAGATGAATAGCCAAACAAATGCATCTGAAAATAATGCAGCCAGCAATCATTTAAGTGCCAATGCTGCTAATGGGTCAAAGACAGGAGAAAACAGTGACGAGGAAAGTGATGCTGAGGTGAGCATCTGAGATGACTTATATCTTATTTTTCTAACTGATGTCAAAGCATGTGTTGAATTGCACCACTGCTAAGGTCAATAAAGCCAAACAAACAAAAAGTCTGAAAGCTGAAGTATCTAAAGACACTTCATTTTCTATGATGTTTTTTCTCATGACTTTACCCACTGAATGTAGCCAGCATTGTTTACTAAAAACACTTATGAGAGTTCATCATAACTGGTCTTCAATGAAGTTCTGGTATCTCTTTTGTATTCATTATTGGAGGTCCTCTGCACCTAACACTGTGGATGCTGTTTACCTTGATCAGAGCTCTGGTAGCAAGAGGGAGATTGAAATTCAGAGTGTTGAGAAATTACCAGAGATTGTTACAGATGATGGGGCAGGCTCATTCAGAGAGCTTAAAATACAGAATGGTCATTTTGGTGGAGTAAACACAAAAGCACATGCATTGAAGGGTACTGATGGTAAGGAATCTGGACATGGTTATCTGACCTTTGATTTTCTTGTGCTCTGTTATCAGCCATTTAGTGTCTACTTTGCACATCTGATAATTGTTGTGATTTTACCTCTTGTAGATGCTCCAAGTGGAAATGCGTGCGACATTAATAAACTGCAAGTGTTTTCACCGGAGAACAATGTGCGTTCCAAATGCATTCATGTTATTACTTCTGCAAAGGTTGCTGGGCAGATAATGGATAATGCCTTGAGGATTGCTGATGCAAGTTCACGTCATCCAAGTGATCCTGGCAAAGATCTTTTGGCTATTGCCCAACCAACAACGGACCGAAAATGCAAATCTTCAGTCATGGAAAATATCCTTAGTGAAAATTCAAAGGGTGCTGCAACAGGCCATACTGAATCTTGCCCCTCTCACTTTCTAGAGATCAACTTAGGAAAGACACATCGTCTTAATGGTTATACAAACCAAGAGTTCAGGGAAAAGGATATCTTTAATCACTCGAATTCCTCTGCCTTTTCAAGGTAATACATGTTTATTAATTTTGAATTTTAATCCAAATAAATTCTGATGTCTATTTTGGTTTCTGAATGGCATTTGTTTTGCATGCCCATTTGTTTATTTATGAGGTTACACTGTTTTGGTAGTTTTAGACCCGTATTTTGATATTAGTAAATGCTTACACATGTATGGTGTGTAATTCTGACTAGATTTATTTTGCATGGCCATCGCATGGTTTGCGACATGACACAGATATGGTAATAAAAGGATAGAACCATCAGCTCAGCAGCTGTTTCCCCCCTCCCTCCGGATAACTCATCAAAAACCTGTTTATGACCAGAATCTCCAACCCAGTGGGCTCTTGCATTCCCATGAACATAATACACGCGAGAGTACAATGCAAGCACAGGTTCCTTTGGACAGTAGCACAGGGGGTGTTGCCATCCTGTGTTCCAGTAGTGTAAGAGAAGATGCAGGTACAAGCAGTTCCTCCCCTAGAAAGGACAGTTTGAGTCATCCTTCATATGGGTTTATACCTGTTCCAATTCCTGTTGGTGCTGGTATACCCTATCACTATGGTGCAATTATGCAGCCAATATACTACCCACAGGCTCCTTTTATGCAACGTGATTCAGCTGGCATCAACCAAACGGCAATTCAGCATGCCTCTTGTCAACCTAATTACCATGAAAATCTTAGTAAACCGACACAGATTGATGAACACAAACAGCTAGAAGAAAATCAGGAGTTGCTTCACTCAAGACAAATTCTCCAAGAATCAGGAGAACCGATTGACTTCGCGAGAGCTCATGTGGAGCATGTTAACCAGAGTGCTAGCTGTAGCCAGGATATACGCAAAGGAAGTGGATGCACTGGGAGCGGTGAAACCGATGCAAATACAAATACGGTAGTTGCCCTAGAAAGCGGCAATGAGAGTGGTGTCCAGAACTGTAGTAACAATGGATTGGATAGTGATCGGTCTCGCCGTGAAGCTGCCTTGATGAAATTCCGCATGAAAAGAAAAGAAAGATGCTTCGAGAAAAAGGTATTTTGTTTGATAAACCTATATAGTTACAAATAGTGAATGAATACTCCTATTATTGTTTGTATAAATATTTACCAAATAGTTGATCATTCGTATGATTCTTTGTTTTATCTGTTCATCTTTCATTTCTACAGGTTAGATATCACAGCAGGAAGAAGCTTGCAGAGCAAAGACCGAGAGTTAAGGGGCAGTTTGTGAGCCAAAAACTGAAGGCAGCTACAACAACAGAAGCAGAAACTGACTAGTAACGTTGTTAATTAATAATTGTACTTTTGATACTTCCCTTCGTAGGGGAGGGCATTTGAAGTAACCGGTAAGGCTGGCAAAAGTTTTCCTTCCATGGTTAGCCTTTTGTACAAGTGTACTCTTTTGTCGGTTGTTTATTGGCATCCATTCCATATCTTGTGAAGTACATGCAATTGGCAAATGTTCAACAAAAAAGGAAATCAATGCAGATATCCAGATTTTCTTAATTACTTTGAAATGTTTCCAGCGCGATGCAGCACATTCTGTAGAACTCATCCACACTCATTTTGTTGCCATTACATTTGCCAGTAAAATAGTAGTAATACATTGTTGTGCAACCTTACAATAGCCCATCATCACTCACCATGCCTTATTTTCCAGGGGGGCATGCCCATTTTCATTGTTTACAATCAAGCAAAAAAAAAAAAGCCCTTGTCTGAGTTCTCTGTATTCTCATCTACATGAGTCATGTTGCCAGATACAAAATTTTCAATTCAGAAACACAGATGCTTTACCTGTCTTGTACTCTGGAAAGCAGTATATATCCACAAGATATCTTTTAACGATGCTCTTACTCTTAAGGCATCAGGCAAAAGCTTCTATGCACTAATCTTTTTGACTAGATTTAAGTAACCATGAAAGATATGGTGGTCAATTTCATAGAGATTAATCTTCCAATTAAGGGGCATCTCCCTTTACACCCTGCAGCTCATATTCTGTTTGAGCTTGCATCACAAGTTTGGCACATTTTTGTTGTACTTGCTTGCTCCCGCTTATAAACCGGGCGGTCCACAAGCTTGCAGGAATCTCACCTGCACAAGCAAACACAACACACAGCTCATGAGAATTCTGTCTTGGCGACAATGGAGGCAAGAGCAGCAGTAGGGCCAGTTGTCCTGGTGGTGTCCGTGATCGTCTTGGTGGTGTGCTCCAGCGCTCAGGTGGTCGTCGCCGGTGATCAGGACCAGCCGGCGGCGGACCAGCTGTGCATCAGCGAGTGTGGAACGTGCCCAACGATATGCACGTCCCCGCCGCCTCCGTCCGTGCCGTCATCGCCTCCGTCAATTCTGCCGCTGATGTCAACGCCCCCACCGCCGTACCTGACGCTAATTCTGCCGCCACCGCTGGCGGACGTGTACGGCATGTCCCCACCGTCGGCGCCGACGAACCCTCCCCCGTCTCCACCGACGCCTTCAGCGTCGCTGCCTCCACCACCGAAGAGCGGCGGCGGCGGCGGATCACCGTCGCCTCAAGCGGCTCCATCGCACTTCTCGTCGCCGCCGTCGAATCCGTACTACTACTTCTTCCTCTCCGGGAGCCCCAAGAGCTGCTGCGGCGCGTCGAGCGTTTACACCGTGATGATCTTAGCGTTCCTGCCCGTCGTCACCTTTTTGAGGTGACAATGTGTGTATGATCGGCGGTGCGGTCCTAGCTAGGAGTACGTACATACGTACGTACTATCATAGCAACAACCAGGGTTAATTCTTCGTGGATCCATTGACTGCATACCTGTTCTTTTGGTCATCTGATCTGTCTGTCGTCCTTTGAGGCATCAGATTCAGAAACAAGCTCTATATTGCTGTTAATTCGTTGCTGGTGTAATGTTGCTACCTTTATTGATTATTATTACATAAGTGAAGCAGTCTAGTGCTCTCTTTTTTTTTTCTGCCAATAGTCCCTCATGTGTTTTTTTAGAGTACAAGATAGACGCACACACCACACTCGCACACCATGTATGTGCGTCTCCTACACACACTAGAAAGTTCATTGTGTGTTTGTGTCGATCTCTTCTTTCTGTGTTCCAAATACACATGTTGATCATGTGATGTTGTATCTAGGTATAGTTATGCTAATAAAGACCGTAAATGTCCAACTTTTTCATGTCTACGTAACATTTGCCTTAATTTTAGTTATTTTTTTTTGCCTAAATTTTGGCCGAATTTTGTGTGTCATGGCTTGCATATGCAAGCGATGATATCTATCCCCCCTCTCTTGCACCAATCACCTCCCTCGCTCACACCATCGCCTGCATGACTCTGCTTGCCCTACCTCGTCCTGCCCTATTCTTTCTAATCCTCTTCTGCACCGCTGCCTCTGATACCGTGTCAATGACAAAAAAAATTGAATCTACATGGAGCAGGAGGCATCCGTCGAGGGCATGTGGTAGAGGGGGCACTTGGCATCAATGGTGGCAAGCTAGCTTCACCGGAACATGGCACGATGCGCTGGCGAGCTATCCGGCTTCTCCAGAGGATGCCACGCAAGCTCCGCCTTGACGAGGATAGGGAAGAAGGTGGTGCAACACACAAATATTCAAGCATGATGCAAAGGTCAGAAAATTTGTATCCCCCCCCCCCAAAAAAAAACATTTGACATATGTATAGCATTTTTGGGTTTTTATGAGAGATTTCTTATGCGGCGGCGACGTGTGGTGAGCCAGCTTTGCCGGAGCGTAGTGCGATACGGCAACAAGCCATCTAGCTTCTCCATAAGTGCTCACGCAAACTCGACCTTGCCGAAGATGGAGAAGAATGTCACACGCTCGCATAGCACTGAAAAAGTCCTGCTATACACATGACGATTTTATCGTTGTATGCGCTTCTGACGCGCGTGGCGGCCGTCCGGCGCCACAGCGTGGTCCGCTGTGATCGGTGGTGGTGGTGAGGCGGTGGTATTTGGGCGTCTTGAGCTAGTGGAGTCGTCGTCTTTCGGAGGCGGGTGGTCTGATAGGAGTTGGGGGTGGCCGGCACGGGTGGAGGAGGAGGTGCAAGGGGAGGAGTGGGCGGCCAGTGCGGGCACAAAAATCATCAAGCACGGTACAAAGGTAAAACATTTGTCTAAAATACCCCCAAAAAAACATTTGACTAGTGTACATCATTTTCAATTGTTTTGGATAGATTTAAAAGCTTTTCAAGATGATTATAGGGATATTTCTTGTGCAGCAGTGACATCGATGCACCAGTGAGCCATATGGCTTTGCCAGAGGTGCTCACGTGAACTCATCCTCGTCGAAGATGGAGGAGAAGGTGGGGGCAGTGGCACACATATCTTCAAGCGCGGTTGCGAAGGTCAAAATTTTGTCTTAAATACCAACAAAAAATTCAACATATGCATATCTCTTCTTGGTAAATTTCGAACTTCTTTTATCTATCTAACAATGGCCTAATCTTCAGTCGAATTGTGGGCCGTCGGATCCAAATCCAAGCGTCACATCCACCCCCTCTACCTTACATCAATCCCCCCTCTCCCTCACGCCGCCGCTTGCACGACTCTACTGGCCGCCTGCAGGCCAAACAGCGTAGCCTTTGTGTTTTGAGGTCAAGCTGATCCACCAATTGCCCTTGTCGCGGTTAGGAGCCCACACGCTGGCCCAGCTGCCTCACCAGCCGGCGGAGGCTACTACTCGCCCATCTCTGTTGTCGTCTGCCGTCCCTGCCAATGGCAAGGAAAAAAAATTGCTTGGCTCACCACATTAATTCCAATAGTATGTACACTGGACACTTTTTTCCAGGCAAGTGTTTGCTGCATGTGTGTCCCACTCCGACAGATCGGTTGAGTTGACCGTGGCCCGACCACTATTTTGGAATTAATGTCAAAACCAGGACCAAGCAGCCTTGCATGCTTTGCAAGGTCAACCTTGGCATGTCTCTTTTGAAATTTGGCTAGAAGCTCTGGCATTAACTGTTAGAAGGAGTGAGCATCTGGATTCAAGTCTGAGTGGGTGGAATGGTCGACACGACGCCTTGCCAACTGAGTGTAACATCCTGGGTCAATACTGAGTCCGAAATGTCACTCAACTACAACAACTACTAATTTAAACCACATATTACAAAAAATTCTAGTAAACACGTAACGAACAAAAACAAATGCATAAACAGTCCATAAACAACATAATGAATGAATAAATTGGTTCCAACCGATCACCTAGGATTACTCAATGATTATCAATCCTAGAAAGAATAAATCATCACACTATACTAAACGTTGTTATGGCCATGTGCTATCCCTTCTCATGCGAGATGCTGTTACCGACCACCTAAAATAATAATAAAGCAAGGGTGAGTCCACGACTCAGTAAGTACAAGATACAACGGTAAATACACAAGTTCATTAAATATTTAATGCATTATCATAAATCTCATACTCCTCATTCTCAATTCTCATCGATATAATTTTTTTTTATCATGAATGCAAAATGCTATGATGCACCTCTTTCAGCTGATACCGGTATAACGAAATGTTCACCCGCTGGTGACACACTTTTATCCCTCACTTTCTTGAGGGTGGGGTCCCTACCTTTGTAGGATTTAACATAGGGCACACCGGATTAGCCATAATCATGGCAGTACTCACCGCCCTGACCCTTATACAAGTGAATGATGCAATAATTCATTAATATTTAACAACATTACCATGTCATTCCCATGGTAATTGCATCAACATATCATAATCACAATTAAGCAATAATAAACTCACCATGTCATCTCCATGGTACTTGCATCATTATCACAACCTTACTCTTTTCATCAATAATACCATAGCAAGTAAATAACTTAACAAAACATAATTAAATCTCATGGTATTAAATCAACAAGATAATGACAACCACTCGTTCTTTGTCACTATATCAAGCACTTGCCTCTTTAGCTTTTAGGAGCTAGATGATGCAAAGACGGCACGATGCTTGAGGCAACACTCTCTGGACACACAATTGACATACATCCAAAACATACCAAATCACAGCACCAAAACATCACACACCTTGCCCTAACATGCTTACGCAAAAACGACCCCATTACTTGATTCTACCTGTTGTCATACCTGCTATCCTAGTAATAAAAAATACTTTAACTTTCACATTCCAACCCCAAATCCAGCAAACTAAGACTTCCTGCGAACCTCACGAAATTTGTGCATGGTGCGGCTGCTCCTCGCCTCTGCTACTTAAAGGGCAGGCCAGCCCTTGCCCCACACGGCTATGGCCATGGGCCGGCCATGACTACAGGCCGAAGGCCCACTTCCTTTCCCGACTTGCTAAATTCTAAAATTAACTTCCAAATACTTCTTCTAATTAGTTAATCTCTTCACCGATTCTCGTAATATTTTCTGATTAACTCTGAATTAATTGTGGGATATTACACCGAGTACCTCTAGGTTCTCGACCTTAGCTTTATATCGTGAAGGCAGTCATACATAACCTATCCTACGAGTAAACATGTACATTAATTGGACAATTTTTTTGAGGCAAGTGTCTGCTGCATGTGTGTCCCACTCTAACAGATGAGTTGAGTTTACCACCGTCTGGCCTCTCCTTTGGAGTTAATTGCAAAACCAGGAAGAGACAGCCTTGCATGATTTGCAACGTCAACCTTGGCATGTCTCTTTTGAAATTTGGCTAGAAGCTCTAGCATTCACTGTTAATTTTATTGACTCTTCGCAAAGCAAACATGAAAACTAAATAACATCGAAAGCTAAAAGCACAAAAGGAAACATACCGTGGTGTGTGCTAATCCCATTGCATAAATCATGCCACATTTCCTAATGATGCTCAAGTGCCAACTACACACCTACATGCGCAACGATGTACACGTACATGTGACAATGTTCTTACAAAAAGTAGACTCCTAACCAACATAGGTAACGTGCAACTCTAGACTAGTGCCAATACATGCACACATGCCGTCCACTTCTTCAGGAATATAATTGAGCACCTCGCATGCCCGTCACACACCCTTGCAGCACTTGTCATGCATGGCCGTCGCCGGCCACCACCTTCCATGCAGGCCGGCCACTTCTCACGGCGCCTTGGCACGCACTTCGGTTCGCGCACTATACTTGCATGTTTGTACACTGGGTAATGTTACTAGCCGGGCGTACGTTTGAGTGCTGGGTGATCGGACGCCTCATCCGGGGTCATAGAGGAGAGCAGCGTAGGAGTCCAAATTCGAAGCGTTACTTTGCGGCCAGGACATATAGCAAATGAGTCTTCTCGGCAACCCAACTGACCAGCAACTAAAGCAAATAAGTTGCTTGGTTTCTTACAGGGATCCTCCCACAATGCATAATGCTTACCACCCTACAGTTAAGAAAAAAAAATCATATGTTTAGAAATGACATTCAGTGATCATCACTTTGTTAACTTTGATGATTGCGTTAGAAAGCTAGCGCACCTCAAGATCACCCTGCTCGATAAGATTCCCATTGGACAACAATACTGGATACAGTGTTTTATCAGCTTCAATATGGCAAGTATATTTTGCCATCACGTCTGGGCGATCCTGCGGTAGCATTTAACATTTCCATCATAGCTATCCAAGAAGACAAGCTACCTGAAAGTAGGTAATTTTTCGGAACCCTTCTGCTTCACACTGGGTGCAAAAATTACAACCGTTGTCCGGGAATGTTGCAACCGTTGTTCGTAGATATTGCAACCATTTTCCTATGATGTTGCAACCGTTGTCCGGGGATGCTGCAACCGTTGTCCAAGGATATGTTGCAACCGCTGTCCGAGGATGTTGCAACTGTTGTCTGGAGATGTTGCAACCATTATCTTAGGATGTTGCAACTGTTATCCGAGGATGTTACAAGTGTTGCATCTATAGAAAAAAAATGTTGTATCTATAGAAAAAAAAATGTTACATACGGTTCACGGCGATGTTGCAATTTTTTCCAACGCGTTTTTTTCAGATGCTTTGTTTTGATTTGTGATGTTGCAGCTACTGTCTGGAGATGTTGCAGCTATTGTCCGAGGATGTTGCAACCGTGTCCAGGAGATATTGCAACCATTGTCCGGGGATGTTGCAACCGTGTCCGAGAGATATTGCAACCGTTGTCCGGGGATGTTGCAACCGTGTCCGGGGGATGAGGTGTTCATAGTTCATAGTTTGGCCGTTATTTCCAGGCAGCACCATGCAGCTTAATATGCATTTGAAACTTGCCTCAGAGAATTTCTGAGTTGCTGATATGAAATCCAGTTTGGCTTTTAGGGAACATGCATGTTGCCAAAAACCCGAAAATGAATTGGAAACAACGAACGACAAGTTTCTTAGTCGTGGAACGTGTAATTAATGTTAGATTGGAGTGGCAGTTTCTGTTTTGTTTGTGAATGGACGCGTTTGATTCGCTGATTGTTTTTTAACGATAGTTTTCTTGACCTCCATGATGCGGATGAGGCGTCCGATCACCCAGCAATCCAACGTACGTCCGGCTAGTAGCATTACCCTTGTACACTTCCTATGTGACAAAACAAATATGCAAATAATAAACTAGATGAAATGACAAGATTAAATGTAACACCTTGTAACAGTCTGTTTTTCGGACGATAAATAGTAATACCGTTGTCGAGCTGTGCATCCCATTTTTGTCTTTCCCCCGTGCCGCCACGCCCTCCTCTGCCGGCGCTGAGCTTCGGCTGTGCGTGCCCTCGCACCCTCGGCCTTATCCGGAGCCGACAGCCCTTGTACTAGGGAGGTCATTAATGACCAAATCTTGGTCATTATGACCAAGAAATCATTTGCGTTAATTAATTGTCGGTTTAATGACGCGTGGAGTCACTGCCGTGTAGGGCCCAAGCACAGTGAATACCGGTTTTCAATTCGTTTCGCCCTCCCCTTTGACTGACAAGTGGGGCCCGATGAGCAGTATGCACCGCAAGACTGTCTTTGTGGACTCGGCCCAGCGTTACTCTCAGGCGCCAAGGCTTGTCTGCAAAGGGCCCATGTGTTAGTGGGACGTTTTTTCTCTCCATCTTTTTTATTTTCTTGATTTAATTCCAAACCCGAACTTCGGAAGCTCCGTTCTCCTCCATTATAACTCTAAATTTAGTGAAATTTGTTTCTAAATTTGTCTAAATTCAAGACCTTGCTAATGGCATTGGTCTTATTTAATTTGGAATTTATTTATTATTTCTTGTGTACTTATTTATTCTCTTTTGCTTGTTGTTCCTTTTTCAGTACGTTCGTCCGAGTAGAATTCGGAAACGTAGGAGATCTCCAATTTGATCAAGCACAAGACCACCAAGACTCTCTTACCTTCAATGCAGGTGAGTTAATACTTTGATCATTTTGAGCCTACATTTTATGCTAAATATATTCCTTTAAATTACTAAAATTGCATGCTTTAATTCTTTAAGCAAATGTACATTAGATCTTAAGATAGTTAAATACCCATTTGATGATTAATTAATTAGTATGCCATCCTTTGACAATTGAGTCTATTATTCCATGTCACCCTAGTAGCTATGTGGTAATTACTAGTATAGGTTGTATTTAAGCGACATGCTAGTCTTGCTTAAGTACCGGGGCATTAAAATGCCCTAACTATCATCTCTTAAATCATAAAATGGTTTTGGGCAGTCATAGGAGGTACATGAATGAGGTAATTGAGATAATTTGGTTTTACTCCTCAAAACCCTAATAAACTGCTATTACCATAACTGGGCGGATGGTATGACGGTGGGTGCTGACATAGCACGAGAATGGTGGGTATGTGGAATGAACCTCCCAGATGACATTAAGGACTTCATCCGGTGATGACCTCCCATTGTAAAATAAGTATAACCACAAGTCTGTAAAATACAACTTGGCTTAGTAAATTTATTGAACCCTAAATGTCATCTCGCTGGAGGGGTAACGGGATAGTGCAAGCACTGGATACGTTCGACTTGAATGGGACACCGATGCAAGGTGAAGTTGCCAGTCACGCTAGACGTTGTGGGTAATTCAGCTACACTAGTCGCTGAGGTGAACATCCTGCACAACTTATGGGTGCAACCCATATGGGTGAGATGATGAGAGGAGGGAGATATTTTGAAAGGTAACTGTGTTGGTCTCTCAACCACATGACTAAGGAATCATGTGGGGCAACGAGTTGATTATCTCTTGTGAGTACAGTGTACAAACTCTGTAGAGTCTAAACTATTTAAACAGACGTGTCTACGGTGAAAGGCGGATATGGCAACTTACTAGAGTTAGTTCTATTTCAAAAACCTTTATGGATGGAATAAAAACTTGTCAAGCTGATGTAACCCTGACTTCGAATTTTGCCTGAGTCATCATGCTTAGTGTTGTTAAATGGTGGATGTAACCACAATCAAAATAAGCATAAGGTGGATGTAACCTTCGCTGTATTTAATATTGCACAACTGTTCTCCTTAATAAAATGCAATTTGGTTAAAATGCTATGTGATAGGAATTACTAATATTGATAATTGAAAACATTGCTTTAGCAACTAAAAGAACCTGAGCCATCCTTGTTAAGCCTTGTATGTATATTATGGCATCTTGTGTGTTGGCTCGCGAGCACAGAAGTTGTGTTCATTCTTGCTCTTTCCCCCAAACCCTTCAAATCATGCGGATCAGGAAGATTATGCATACTATGAGGATCCAAAAGTCGATGGACAAGGCAACGATAAAGAGTAGTCTAGTTCTGTTAGTCTAGGTCTCGTCTCAGTCTAGCTGGCTCGTTCGGTACTTGCGTACAACCGATATTATCCAATCTCTTGATAAATATCAATCGTACACAGGCTACCCTAGTCGCTTACCTATGGAAAGATGTGCTCTACCCCTTTTGCTTCCGCTGTAGTTTTCGCTGCTTTTATGTAATGTAATCAGTTTGGTCTGTTTGACCCTTATTGTAAAACTCGACCCAACGTGGTCTATGTCACTCTAATGTTTGTAATATATTGAATGGTTTAGTTCATGTCATGTATGAAATGATTCAGCAATATGTCTATAAGTGCTATCTACTGATCCTAAAAATAGCACAGTGTTTGCACAGAGTATTTGGGTTTGCGAAATCCGGGTCCGACAGAGTTCGTATGCAAAAGTTATTAACATTTTAATTTGGTTCGGTTCGAAAATTCTAGAAAATAAGAAAAGGGTGACATCGAAAGCGTATTTTCTGAGGTTTACACTTTCTAACAGAGAAAGCATACGTATTTTCCTCTTAGTTCCTCTGAGGTTTACGCTTTCTAACGGAGTATTTTCCTCTTAACTGAAGGCGGTTTTTCTCTTTTTTTTCGAATTTTATTAACTTACATATGGGGCCTACTTGTTAGTGACTCATATTTTTATTTTCTTGATTTTATTTGTGAAAACTGAGATGGTCCCACATGTCATAGACTCGTTATTTATTAACTAATGATTAAACCTATTTTTTTATTTTAATTAACTGGCAGTTGGTGTCCACATGTTAGTCTCTTAGGTTTTTAAAACGTGTTTTAAAACTGAGAACAGTGCGTGGTCCCATATGCCAGTGACTCATATACTAAACGTGTTTTGAATTAGATTTTTGATTAAGTTTTCAGCCGATCCCACATGTCATTGATTAGTTTCACTTAATCATTGCCATTAGTGTTAAGCTAATACTCAACCCGAGTGGGAACCCACTGTCAGCGAGAGAGAAGAGAAGGGAGCAAAGCTGCGCACGGCCGAGCGCCATGGCGACCTCGCTGGGGGTGAACGGTGCAACGACTTTGCTCAGGGATGGGAAAAATAGGTCCCCCTCTCGATGGTGATCCCACCGGTTGGTGGTGGAGGCCGGAGAGATGGACGAAGACGGCGCTACGCCAGTGATAAGAGGCTTGCTCACCGGCGTCGAGAACAACGCTCTTGTTCCCGGCGAAGCAAAGTCTGAGATACTTTGATTCTGTGCGAGAAGAGAGAATGTCGAGCTGAGGAACTTGTGACACAATTAGATGCTTAAGTAGTACTGAGTAGAGCACAAGAATGGCGGTGAGAAAATGCGGCTACGACAAGAAACTCGCGCACTCCTCGGGTGTCTCCGCCCGTTCGGGGTTAGGCGGTGACAAGGGAGTCACTAGCATGGGCATTGTGACGTACGGTGTAGGCGGAGCCGACGGGAGTAGTTGGAGCGCAAAACGGTGGGCGCTGGTCGCGAACTGGGGCCAGAGCAGGCGAGCGCGCGGCCGTGAGGTGGAAGAAGGTTGCTGATACGCAAGCTCGGCGTGTCACTGAGCGGGGAGAGGGGCATGCTGGCATGGGTTGGAGTGGGCGCGGAGAAATGGCCCGGCTCAGATTCGGCCCAATGGGCTAGGGGGAAATTCAAATAGAGTTTGAAATTTCTAGAAAAGGCTAAGACTTTACCAAATTTTTAAGCCTATCAATCGTGCTCCAAAATTTCTGAAAAATGTTGGAGAGGCTCCTGACACAGTTTAGTTCATTATGTGAATATTATAGAATTTTATGTGTTCTATATTGTTCTCGAAAATTCTTTTAAGTTGTTGTTTTCATATAATTTCAATACTTGTTTTATGCAAAAGTTCAAAAACATGCACAAATTATTTTCCCATACATAAACATGCTAAAAAATTTCCCTTTATTATTTTCAACATTCTTTCCCAAAATTTGGGATTTTTGGGACGTTACATTCCTTGACCATTATATTTATATCTTATCTCTATTGGCCGATATGGGAAACTAAAAAATTATTATGCAGTACAATATAGGGAAAATTTGATATATGCCATTGCAAAGTGTCCAAATCAGAGAAGTGCCACTGTAAAGTGACAGCTCCTAAAAATGCCATTATAGACATAACTTGCTCAAAAAAAATACCACTAGTATACGTATTCTGTCAGTATTGGACCAAATTGCCCCTACCTTCTCCCTCCTCACTCCTTATACCTATCTTCTTTATCAAAATTTCCCCATTTTTAGAGCTGACTCCTATCTGTGAATTGCAGCTGCCATCGATCAAGCTTTGTAGCACGCATCGCATCAGTATCAATTTCGACAAAGATGGAGGCAATTCCTCTGCTTGCCCCATATAAGATGGGGTAGTTTGACCTCTCACACAGGGTCGTGCACGCCAAGGGCACTCGCTCCTTGTCGATCCACTCCGGATCCGGTGACTAGAGCTCGCCCGTGCATCGGCCTTGTCTCCTCGACTGGATCCGACGACTGGAGCTCTCCCCTTTCTAGCGCTGCCTCGACTCGGGCCAACTCAGCGCAACGCTTGCTGCTTCGCCACTCATGGAAAACCGCCGCCGATCCAGACTCGTCTTCACCGCCACCGACACCAAATCATCTCCGTCGCCTCCTTTGGACTGGCAGGGAGTACACCTGTTCACGAGCGGCCCGGCCTGAGCCCGATCATGTCTGGGCCGGCCTTGGGACTGCAAGTCCGGCCAGGCCTGAAATTCTAAAAAAAACAATTAAAAAATGAAAACTATTATTTTAATCCTAAAATGAATTTAAAAATACTTTTTATTCAAAAAAAATTAAAGTAATACATTTTTAATGAGAAAAACAACTTTTGAATGCCGGTAGAAATTTGGGCTTAGTAAAGCCAAATTAGATCGGGCTTTTCAAGCCCGCCCCACATTGAACACCTCTGGCGGGAGCTCATCCTTCGTCTTGCCTTGTCGATCTCTTGTGAGCTCGGCCGAGGCCGCCGCTCCGGATCTGCCTCGCCTCCCCTCTGGATTGGCGAGGAGCTCATCCTTAGCATCACACCGTCGATCTACGCGAGCTCGAAGCTAGAGGCCGTCGCTCCGGATCTGCCTCGCCTCCCCTCCGGATTCACGCCGCCTCACGAATCCGCGCTACCTGGAGCTCCTCCACTTCCTCTTCTTCCACCACCAACGAAGCATCGCCAAGCCCGCAGGGATCGTAGATCTAGCATCGCCTCGCCGACTCGTCCTCATCGCTTTGGCTTCGCCGCCTCACGAATCCACGCCGCTTGGCGCTCATCTGCTGCTCTTTAGTACCAACTTCACTGCTCTCATGGCGGGTTCGCCGCCGTCGCGTCCTAGGCGATCGTCACCGAGAAGGCTGGCCTCGACCCGACCTTGGACGCGGCCGTCAAGCTAGTGTCGCCAAGTACCTCTCCTCTGGAGCAGATCATCCGCATAAGCGAAGTGAAAAGCGTGTCGGGAGCAGTGGCAATGCCGGCCACCGCTTTAATGCCAAGAAGGACAACTTCCTGTCGCCGACCAAGGACCCCGCGTGCGCCGAATTGGCGCATTTGAAGCAGAAGAGGGAGGTGCTCGTGGGGATGCTCAACTGGGTGGGCCTTGTGACGAAGAACCCATAGTTTCGATTTTTGAATGTAGCGCTTCTGATAGATTTAGTTGATTCTATGCTTGTGTTCATTACATTGGGGATCTAGATTCAGAATGTGGTCATTCTTTTCAGTCTGTGGAGGCGGAGGAGACGGGGGCAATAACGTCCAATATTTGTGAAATATGTAGATCGGTGGCATTTCTATGAGCAGATTATTTCTACAATGGCATTTTTAGGAGCCGTCACTCTACAGTGGCACTTCTCTGATTTGGACACTTTGCAATGGCATATATCAAAATTTTCCTACAATATATGCAGGCTTAGGACTTCAGAGCCACTTTGTAATTACAAAATTATGCACAAATAGTGTGATGCCCACGCAAATGGCGAATGTACTTGCAGGAGGTTCTAAAAATGCCATTCTCTGTTTTACAAAGAAGGAAAGTAAACAGAGTATAGTTTGAATAAGAGATGATTACTGCAACATTTCAATTTCAGAAACAACCAACGTAAAAAATGCCCAAGCAAAGAAAAGAATTAAGGGCATAGATATAGGGTTGTAATTAAGGGAAGAGAAAGCGGATGTGACTGCCGTAGCATTTTTCAGAACTTGATGTGATTAGCATTTAGAAGTTGAGAGTAGAGGGAGTGCCATATAATAATTAATGAGGGGAAATCGAGCTAAGATAAATATAAGGGTAGAAAATATTGACTGAAGTAATTGGACAGTCTATAATAGATGTCATGGACGAATGTGGGGTCTTGATGAGTCAACTTTATAGACAACGTTGGAGGCCATCGGTATATTGTTTATTAGCTTTTACTCAACAATTTAAGAAATAAAGATCCACATGTCATAACAATAAGTATGTTTAGTGTGCTAGCAATGATTCAAACAAATTTAAAATCGAAAACTCGGTTTGAAAGATGCATACTTTAATTTGAATCCTTGGAAAAAAAAAGGCTACTGACGTCATTGCTAGCTGTCATTTTCAGCTACTCGATCAGATTCAGCGGAGCACCTTTAAGCTTGACCCTGGGCTTGGGAAAGGCGATCCTTCTCACCGTATCGTATTTTTGTAACACGCTGTAACATCCCGATTTTTAATGATGTAACATGTGTGTGCTAGTTATTGATTATGAGATTAGCACGATAAACACATATGATTCGAAATTAATTTTCCGGGTCCAACACATTTGCTGACCATTATCCATGCCAAAGTCAAGGTAGATGCATTCGGTGTCTGTATGAGATAGCAATCATACGAAAGCACGAGAATTAAACCCGCTCCGATCTCAGCTTATTATTAAACGGGACACCATGCATTATTATTAATGACGAACAGCAGTAAGTCTTATTTCTTGCTGCTAGCTACAATTAGGTCTACAGTAGCGAATGCACCGACAGATGAGAGGAGTGGATGCTGTCCAGATTTAGATCACTTGAGAAGCTTTAACGGTGTGGCGATGTTCACCACGTGGAACATCCGGAAGGAAAGAAACAGGCGGGTCTGCCAAAATCAAATGACCACAGCACGCAGGACATGGCAAACAAAGCAACTGAAGACATAGTCACATATTTAACAGCCGGAGGATTTCTTCTCCGGTCGCGCGGCCACGTCGATAGGGATTCGCTGGCCGTCTGATCGCCCCACGAATGCGTCTGCGTCGCCCGATCGACTTCCTGCGCGCACTAGCTGCGCTTGGTCCACAGTGCACCACGACGTCCACGGGATGCAGCCCGCCCGATCGTGCACGCAGGTTTTTGCGCGCCGTTCGATCCATTCGACGGCATTGCGCAGAGGCAGGAAATGAAGCAAGCCGTGCTTGCATCTCACGCGGCCCACGGAGGCCAGCCCAGCACAGCGGCCATAACGGCCCGCGCCAATGGCGCGGGGGCTCTTTCTAGTATAGAGTAAAGTCAAAGGACTCTTGGTGATCTGGAGTGTGTTCCTCGTTATCCTTGTCGCTTTTCCTTTTCCCGGTTTTTAGTGCTAACCCATTTAATCCCAGCAGGTTTCCTCGGTTGCATGGTAGCTTGTTTTGTCCCTATTAATTCAACGGCAGTGCTCCTACCTCTTTCTTCAAAATAAATAAACAAAACAATAGAATATCATGCCATTCCAAATCTAGTACCCAATGCTCCTACCAAATAATCCGAGGACTCGTCAGGGACGTTTCTTTGATTCTGCTGAATGGTTTAGCAGCAACCATCGGTGTTTTGGGTAGGAATGAATTGCATTACATTCCTCAGGGGCCACGGGTGAGAAATTGGGTGTGGCATAGGCATGGGGCAAGGCGTTGGCAAGAACATGCTGGTGCCGCCGTTCAATTGGGGCAGTGGAGCGTCCCTGGACAACACGGCGGGATCAACCACCTGTGAACCATCAACAGGGGCCCAACCGTTCATAATCAATTCTACAATGTACCCAGAGAAACATATATGATCATCAAAAAGCAATTAATAGCAACCCAAGAATTCCATTTCATTTGCATTAATTCCATTTGTTTATTATCTTTGATTCACACTACAAGATTTGATCCTTTGTCGGCTCTTCATTAAAAAGCAAATTGACCTCACAAAAAAAGAAAACTGACCTACATATTAGCATTAACAAATATGAAAGCGAGAAACTAAGAAGCAATATATAGTTGTTTCCATGCGGTCACCTCTCAGCTACAACATTGCTGCTGGAACGGTGTACCACGGCCCCGTTGGAACGAAGGACCACTGCCATGCCGGAGCAACCGACCACACCATCGGGTTCCCTCCATCGCTGACGTAGGATGCTAGAAGGTCGCCTCACACACCGACTCTATAGGACTACGAAAAAGAACTACTGCAAAGTCAGGAACCCGAAGCACCAACCAAATCAAAGAGTATACAAACAAAACATTGCAAGAACTAGATTCGGAACCACATATATGTCGATGATGCATAACAGAAGCCAAGCTAGCTAACTAGAGTTTGTTACCGGTGGGCCGGGGTGGGGGAAGAGAAGGTGCATGCTGAGTCCGTCCATGGCTGCGGGGACTTGCCTGTTGACGAATGTGTCCCTGACGAGAGATGGAGCCAATTGTGTGGTGGACTAATGGGTTATTTAATGGTACTGGGGCATTAATTGTTTGCTCATTGATGTGCAATTAATTTCTGTATCTTTTGTTCATTGGTGTGCAATTAATTTTCTGTTGTTGGTCGGGCAAATGAAATTAAGTGTGCCATTATGTATTATTTATTGCTCCAATGTGTAGATTGCATGGAAAAGATTTGCCCAAGATTTTTGTTACGCTACATTTGGATTTATTCAAGAAATTAAATGTGGATATCTATCTCACATCCTTGTAAATATGCTACACTTGGAATTTATTGGAAATATTAAATTGCCACACTGTTAAACCATCGGTGTTTAGGGTAGGAATGAATAGCATTACCTTCCTCCGGGGCCATGGGTGGAAAATTGGGTGTCTAGTATACCGTGGGACAAGGCACAGGGCAATTAATCATCAAAGAGCAATTAATAGCAACCCAAGAATTCAATTTAATTTGCATTAATTCAATTTATTTATTATATTCGATTCACACTACAAGATTTGATCCTTTGTCGGCTCTTCATTGAAAAGCAAATCGTCCTCACAAAAAAAAAGCAAATCGAGCTACAGATTTTCATTAACAAACATGAAAGTAAGAAACTAAGAAGCAATATATAGTTGCTTCCAGGTTGTCACCACTCACCCGAAACATCGCTGCTGGAAGACAAACTCACCGAAAGAACGCACTTTGACCACGGTCCGCAGGACGTGGCAAACAAAGCAACAGAAGACATAGAGTGAAGTCAAAGGGCTTTTGGTGGTCCGGAGCGTGTTCCTCACTTTCCTTGTCGCTTTTTCTTTCCCCAGTTTTCAGTGCTATAACCATGGTAGCTCGTTTCGTCCCTATTAATTCAACGGGAGAGCACCTACCGCTTTGTTCAAAATAAATAAACAAAACAATAAATATCGCACCATTCCAAATCTACTCCCCTATGCTCCTACCAAATAATATGAGGACTAATGAAAGATGTTCTTTGATTATGCTGAATGGTTTAGAAGCAACTATCAGTGTTTTGGGTAGGAATGAATAGCATTACCTTCCTCAGGGGCCATGGCTAGAAAATTGGATTTCTGGTACATTGTGGGACGAGGCATGGGGGCAAGGCATTGTCAAGAACACGCCGGTGCCGCCGTTCAATTGGGGTAGTAGAGCGCCACTGGACAACGCGACGGGGTCAACCACTTGAGCAGCATCGGTAGACACCCAGCCGTTCACCATCCATTCTGCAACCTGTTTGTACCCCAGAGAAACATATATGATCATCAAAGAGAAATTAATAGCAACCCAAGAATTCCATTTCATTTGCATTAATTCCATTTATTTATTATCTTCGATTCACACTACAATATTTGATCCTTTGTCGGCTCTTCATTAAAAAGCAAATCGTCCTCACCAAAAAAAATTGAAAAGCAAATCGAGCTACAGATTTGCATTAACAAACATGAAAGTGAGAAACTAAGAAGCAATATATAGTTGCTTGCAGGCGGTCACCTCTCACCTACAACATTGCTACTAGAAGACATACTCACCGAAAGCACGCACTCCGACCACGGCGCGCAGGATGTGGCAAACAATGCAACGAAAGGCATAGAGTGAAGTAAAAGGGCTTTTATTGTTCCGAAGTGTGTTCCTCACTTTCCTTGTTGCTTTTTCTTTCCCTGGTTTTTAATGCTATAATGCACTTAACCCCTAGCCAGTTTCCCTGGTTGCATGGTAGTTCGTTTCGTCCCTATTAATTTAACGGCAGAGCTCCTACTCCTTTCTTCAAAATAAATAAACAAAACAATAAAATATCGCACCATTCCAAATCTACTCCCCTATGCTCCTACCAAATAATCCGAGGACTCGTGAGAGAAGTTCTTTGATTATGTTCCATGGTTTAGCAGCAACCATCAGTGTTTTGGGTAGGAATGAATTGCATTACCTTCCCGAGGGGCCATGGGTGGAAAATTGGGTGTTTGGTACATCTTGGGATGAGGCATGGGGCAAGGCGTTGGCAAAAACATGCCAGTGTCCCTATTAAATTGGGGCAGTGGAGTGCCACTGGACAATGTGGCGGGGAAAACCACTTGTGCAGCATCGACAGACACCCAACCATTCATCATCCATTTTGCAGCCTATATATACCCAGAAAAACATACATGATCATCAAAGAGAAATTAATAGCAACCCAAGAATTCCATTTCATTTGTATTAATTCAATTTATTTATTATCTTCAATTCACACTACAAGATTTGATCCTTTGTCGGCTCTTCATTAAAAAGCAAATCGTCCTTACAAAAAAAATTAAAAAGGAAATCGAGCTACATATTTGTGGTAACAAATATGAAAGCAAGAAACTAACAAGCAATATATAGTTTCTTCCAGGTGGTCACCTCTCACCTGCAACATCGCTGCTGGAATAGTGTACCACGACCTCGTTTGAATGAGGGACCACTACCATGCCGGAGCAACCGGCCACACCACTGGGTTCCCTTCATCGCTGACGTACGACACCAGAAGCTTGCCTCACACCCCGACTCTATAGAACTGCAAAAAAGAACAACCGCAAAGTCAGCAATCCTAAGCACCAACCAAATCAAAGATTATATACACAAAACAGTGCAAGAGCTAGACTCGGAACCACATATATGTCGACGATGCATAACATAAGCCAAGATAGCTAGCTAGGGCTTGTCATTGGTGGGCCAGAGTAGGGGGAAGAGAAGGTGCAGGCTGAGTCCATCCATGGCTGCAGGGACCTGCCTATTGACGAATGTGTCCCCGATGAGAGATGGAGCCAACTGTGTAGTGGTCTAATGGGTTATTTATAGGTATTGGGGCCTTAATTGTCTCTCTGTATCTCTTGTTCGTTGCTGTGCAATTAATTAATTTCTGTATCTTTTGCTCATTGATGTGCAATTAATTTTATGTTGTTGGTTGGGCAAATGAAACTAATTGTGCCATTATGTATTATTTATTGCTCCAATGTGTAGATTGCATGAAAAAGATTTTCCCAAGATTTTTGTTACGCTACATTTGGATTTATTCAAGAAATTAAATGTGGATATCAATCTCACATCCTTGTAAATATGCTACACTTGGAATTTATTGGAAATATTAAATGTGGATATCTCATATCCTTGTAAAACTATATCTTAGCAAAACTAATGGCTAATCCATTCATCCTCTTTAGAGGATTTTTGTGTGTGTTGGCTTGCAAATCTATTTTATAAACATAATAAATCTTATCTATTTAATACGGTTCACCAAGAAATTTCTAGCACCAAGAATTTGATTCCAGAACATTTGTGAATTCCGGTCTCTTGTTGCCATCAACATCTTCGGCCTCTCCACCCCTACTTATTTCTCTAGCCCCATCAACAATCCCACAACCTCAAATCCAAGATAGATAGATTGTGCCATTCGACCTTTGCTTCTTGCCCCCTTTGGCCCCACCCATCCCCACACCACCGTGTTCCTTCCATCGCTGACGTAGGACAGCAGCCAATGGTTACCTCATATTCCAACTCCATAAAATTGCACGCAAAACAACTGCAAAGTCAAAAACCCCAACCCCAACCCAATCTAAGCATAAACATACACACACAGTGCTAGAAAAGACTTGAAACCACATATATATCGAACATGCCTAAAAACAAGCCAAGCTAGCTAGCTAGATATTGATTACCGGTGGGTAGGGGTATGTAAGAGACGACACACGCCGAGTTAGTCCATGGCTGTGGTGGCCTGGCTGTCGGCAAATGCGTCCCTGACGAGAGATGGAGCCGGTTGTGTAGAGGACTACTCGGGTTTTTATAGGTACTGGGGCTTGAATTCTCTCTCTCTTTAGTTCATTTCTCTTGTGTATGTGGCAAATGAAATTAATTGTCCCTTTGTGTATTATTTGATGCTCTAGTGTGTAGATTGCATGGAAAAGATGCACCCACAATGTTTTTGCTACACTTGGAATTTATTGGGAAAAGTTAAATGTGCACATCTCATATTTGTAAATCTTCAGCTTGGCAAAACTAATGGATAATCCAATTCCTCTTTAGAGGAGTTTTGCTGAGTATGTTGGCTTGCAAATCTTCCTATGAACATAATAAATCCTATGAGTTTAATGCAGTTCACCAAGAAATTTATAGCACCCAAATTTTGATTTTGGAAATTTTGCAAATTTGAGGGATTTCAATTGAACTCTGGGATATTAGATCAAATCCAACACCCATCTTGATGGCTAACACGTGTACTACCCTCTCCCTATTCCTCTTCCTATATTTCCTGATCGTTCCAATCGAATCGAGCGACAAACCCTAACCTCGTCACTTTCACAGTGTCGCTGCCCGCCTCCCGTAGCATTTCTTTGGCCTCACTTCTATCGTAGCCTCTCCACCTTCTCCTCCTCACCGTACCTCACACCTCCCCGTGCCTCCGCCACATCAGTCAATACCACGGCTGTCTTGTCCATCTTCAATATCCTCCCCACGCATCCTCCTATTCCTTGTTGTTACCTTCGGCGATGGGAGACAGTGCACCTTCGTCTCATCTCCTTAATATAATAAAAAATAGGAGGGCATACGGCTGAGTGTCTTTTTGTGGGATGGCGCATGCAGCGGCGGCGGAGACCCAGCTTCACCGGCGGCAGTAGGGACTTGAGGTCAGCATTGCCGATGGCAGCAGGCAGCGGTTGTGCATAGGCTCGACTTCGCCGAGACGACAACAGAGCATTGCCGATGAATGAATCGTGATGTTGACCCAAATCCATAGGATCTCGTTGCAGGTAACCTCCTCCGACTCTAGTGTGAAGTCATTCTTGATGCCAATGGCCAATCTTGTTAGAATTAATCTTGTAACAGAGTCGAGTCCGAGACGTGTTCGAGTTGTGTCACCGTCTCCAGTCATGAGCCAAGTTGAAGCCGAGACCAACAAGGTCGCTGAGTCTGTCTACGTGCGACGCAAGACGAAGCCGTGTCTGCTTACCGCACAAGTCTGTTTCTTGTTTGAGTCACGTTGGGGAGCTGTGCACTAAGAGATGTGTTACGTAGTGTGCTCCAAGTTTATCTAGTCATGCATGCTGTTCACGGTGAGGCCGGCCGGTAGGACGTTTTGCATGTAGCTTGATTTTTTGGTTTTGTTAGTAGTTAGTTTGTTAGTCAAGTAGTGCGTGTCCACATGCAAGTACGTGAGTTTGTTAGTAGTTATCATCTCTCCTGTTAGTCGGTTGCATGTAAGTCTATATATGAAGAAGATAAGAAATAGCAAAGGCAGTAGCTTTCCTACGGCAAAAAAAAGAAGAAAAAGTCTTCTCGTCGTCTCTCTTCTGCGTATTGCTTCTTCGTGTTCAACGTGTTCGCGGGCGTGTGTTCAGGGTGATAACGTGTGCGTGGGTTAGCTAGCGACAACATGTGAGCGCAAGTGTGAGCCTTCTTTGGCTTGGTTCCAACAAGTAGTATCAGAGCAAGGTGTAGCGCGTCATGCCGAAACAGATGTCGTCCCTGCAAAAATCCGTGGTCAGTGGTGACACCTCGGACATGGTGGCATCCAACGCACCGGTGAAGGAGGGATCAGTAACCCTCCAATACCCAATGCTCACTGAGACCAACTCTGGCTCTTGGACGGTGAAGATGAAGGTGTTCATGCGCGTACAAGGGGTGTGGGTGGCGGTGGAAGGCAATGAGTTGGTCGATGAGTGTAAGGACCAGATGGCTCTCGCCGCCGTATTCCAAGCCGTGCCCGAGGGCATGATGATGATATTGGCCGAAAATGAAACGACCAAGGAGGCTTGGGACACCCTAAAGGAGATGCACGTCGGTGCTGACCGCATCAAGGAAGCACGAGCACAGACCCTCATGGGTGAGTTCGATGTGATGTGCATGATGGAGACGAAGTCCATCAAGGACTTCACCATGAGGCTGACCACCATCGTCAATGAGATTCGTGTCCTCAGAGACAAGATGGAGGAGCGCATCGTCGTGAAGATGTTTCTTCGCGCCGTCCCCGACAAATTCTTGCCGATCGTCTCCACCATCGAGCAATTTGGTGATATGAAGACGATGATGGTTGTTGAGGTGGTTGGGTGACTGAAGGCGTATGAGGAACACGCGATGAGGAAGGTGAGCATCTACTACTCACCCGTGCTGAGTGGGAATCCAGGTCCAAGTAAGAGGCCGCCAACAACTCTAGCATGAAGAATCGCAAGTTTGACAAGGCGAAGGTTCGCTGCTACAATTGTCAGGACTACGGGCACTTCACTTCTGAATGTCGTAATCCCAGCAAGGAGAAAGTGAAGGTGCATTTAATTGTGGCTGATGTTGAAGACCAACCGGCATTGCTCTGATACTAAATTGAGTCTGGGACGTTATGGAGGTGTGTTCGCCGTCCTATGTCAAGTATCAATTGGGCAAGTCGTAGTTGAGATCGACTGCCTTAACAAGTTAGAGCTCGTTGATGTTACAAGATTAAGGGGGTCTTTGTTAGAATTAATATTGTAACAGAGTCGAGTCTGAGATGTGTTCGAGTTGTGTCACCGTCTCCAATCGTGAGCCAAGTTGAAGCCGAGTCCAACAAGGTCGCTGAGTCTGTGATGAGGACATCTCGTCGATTGGACCAATTACACGAGCACAAGCTAAAACGATCAATCAATAGGTGAACTCGCTCCTAATTAAATTTGGTTTTTATTTACATGAGAACTGGTTACTACCTAATGCTAGTATTTTAATTGTTCTCAGGTTTACGCGTAAGGAGACTTTGGGACCCAAGAAGATTATATATTGTCTAGGAGTACGTGTCCAGCAGAAGGTGCGAGAGGACAGGGACACCAAAAGAAGACAAGGCATACGTGGAGAAGAAATAATGGTTGCATGTGTTGCAATCACAGTAGAGCAAGCAAATGAAAAGCTTAAGCAAGTAATTGAAGAAGCATGGATGGACATCAACGAGGAGTGTATGCAACCAACGGCTCATCCAACGACAGTGTTGCAGAGGGCGGTCAATCTGGCACACATGATGGACATTACTTGTTGGCGTGGAGTTTGCATGCATGTATGGATTGCATGCTTCCCATACACATACATGGAGGTGCTGCATGTTGTGCATGCATGGAAAGCATTAAAGAGAATCGGCACACATGCGTGGACCACTAGATATCAAGACACGTGAAGACAAAAAGGGGCCAAGCCATTGCCTACATGCTTGGATTCATACCAACCGAACTCATTTAATTAAGCTTAGCACCAAACATGTGGGCCTGTTCGGCCATGTAGTCAACCGATTAGGTGTTGGAGTCGGTGTTCTGTTTTGTTTTGGCCTGCCTTTTTTTGTGCGCATGGTTCGGCCGACTGTTAAAGGAGAGTCTGTGCCGCCATGTAAAAGGGACGTGATATTTTTTCAGAGATCAATATACTCTTGATTCTAGGGTTTGAGCAATATTGCCCCCACTAGAATAGGGAGTTCCAATGTGTTGTGTCGTCCCGTTGTTCTTGTGATTCCTTGTGTTTTGTAGGAGCAGCGACACGTCTACTTTGTGTGGTCAGGTAGACGGGATCACGAGCGTGTGGTTGGGCGAATTCTTTTGTCGCATGTTGCTGTTTTGGTAGTGGTTGGTGCCATCGGTTCATTAGGTTGCACGGATTCAAAGTTATCATCGATCCTACATCGTGAAGATCAGGCATTCCCCGTATCATCTTATTTTGGTATCAAAGCATCGGTTGCCACGGTAGGATCAATTTACTCGTAGTTAGATTTATTTTTTTATCATATACACAAAAAGGCACAAAAAATCCCTTTAGCCCGTAGTTCAATCTGATTTTTTTAGTGCGTTTGGTTTGGTCTCGATCCATTATAAATTGTGTTTAGTCACTAATATTTGTTTCTTTTGTGTAGCTTTAATTTATGGTTTCCAATTGTTAGTCGAAAAAAAAGCGCTCTGATAAGCGTGCTAAGTGTCTTGCGTCTCATTCTGATTTCTACAGACGCGAGAATCTCGAAGCGGCGTCTTGATCATGGCGCTATAGTCTGACAACCGGTTTGCTACAATATCGCCCAAAGTCTTTGCTCTAGACGCTACTGAGTCTTTGAAAAAAACAGTGTTCTTGCGTGCACCGGTGATGGCTGCGGCTTCAACATGATTCGTAAATTGCTACAATATTACGGCGACTCGATTGTCCGTGGATCGCTGCGATAGCTTGACTGCTCTGATGCCGGTCTTGTGAAAAAAAGAAACCCGTGTATCTTTTGTGAGCCAATTCAATCCTTAGCGAATACTTTGCTCCTATTGAGACTAGCTATTGATATTGCTCTAGGGCTGTTCTTAAGATTATTTACATCTTGCTGAATTTATTTGTGACTTATGATAAAGGGAGAAGGACAAATTCTATTTTGGCCGAACCCAAAAAAAGAGGCTGTCGTATAAAACAAAAGCCACAACAAAAAAAAAAGTTAAAGAAGAAAAAAGAAGCAACTTTCAGCCACTTGAGAAATTTTGTGAAATTCCCTAGTCAATAAATTTCAGATCGTGTGACTAATCTTTTAGAGCAATATTGTGCCTTTTCATCAATTAAGCAATTGGCTAGCGTCTCTCCATAACTTGTGCAATAAGAGCTAGTTATTATTCACTTATATGTTCAAATTAGCTCATTCCTTTGATTGCATCAAGTTACATCATCCTTGTGTGTGAGTTATTGTCCTAAACACCTCTTATATCTTTTGGATCAGCAACTACATATTGAATTCTAGTTTGGATTGTTACCTAGCTTTACAATATCTAGAATTTCAGATTGCATAGGTAAATACATTTTCCCTCCAAGCTCCACAAATAAGCCATTGTCTAACAGTGCTTGTGCAATTGAATTCGCTTAATCTATCACCTTGTGTTGTCTACCATCACCAAAGTGCGTGCAACTCTTCAATTCCATCAAGGACGTATAAGAACTTCGGTTGGTAAGAGAAGGTGAGGTTGAGTGATTTCCACAAATAAAAATTTCCACATCTACATATATAGTTTTTCTTTGTTTGCACTAACCATGTCAGGGAAAGAAGGAGAACCAGCATATGTTACACAAGCTGACCTTGAGAAGCTCACAAATGATTTCAACACCCAGTTGAATGACAATATGAGCATCTTGAGGAGGGAGATACTAGAGGAGCTTTGCAAAGAGCGGGGTCTAGTTGGCGTCCCTGAAGAAGGCATTGAGCTTGATGAGACCAATGAGGAGAGGGCTGCACGATTCGCTAGAGAAGCTCAAGCGGGTCAAGTCGTTGCCAACGTGGTTCGACCACCCTTTCCCGAGCGCGGGGGAGGTGTTTTGGGCACTGACCATGACCAAGGGAGAGGTCGTGGGCGTGGTCGTGGACGCGGCGATGCTGAACACATTGAGGACTTCGGCAATGACGTTTGGTTACATCGCAATGATAACTATCAATGCCATGGCCATCGTCATGATGAGCAGCACGTGGAGGAAAATTTTGGGAAGCTCAAGTTCAATATCCCCAAATTTGAAGGCGCTTCCGATCCAGATGCATATCTCACATGAGAACTCAAGGTAGAGAAGATATTCTGAATGCACAATTATTTTAGTTTTTTGTTGGTAATATAATGACTAGTTTGTGATTCTTCTAGTAGTCTGTTTGACTGGAAGTTTAATCCATTTTCGTTAACAGTTGAGATTATTTGACAGTTAAGCAAAGTATTGTTTAGAGCTCATAGTTTGAATTTATATTATCATATCCATTTAATGAAGAGTATAGACAATAGGATTGAGATGGCAAAGACTTGTTCTTTAGCTACTCTCCTTTTGAGAGCACATAATATCATCAATCATCTGTGCCTTATGCTGCTAATTGATGATTTCCTGCTATTAATGTTGAGCATAATATTGTTTTAGTTTGGACTAAGATATTCCTTGTTCTACATGGCAAATTGGTTAGCTGAGAATTGAGTGAATATCTGAAGTTGGAAATATTAGCATTTCAATTAATTTAAATGACTTGAATGATTTACATTTGATTATGTTAATTTGGTCCTCCCTCGTGCCTTGTTTGCTGATCTTCTCGGTGGTTTTGATACTAGCTTTTTGAGAGCAATAATCACACAATCAAATCTTAGCTTTATGCTGATTTTAAGTGTACACTTATTGTGTTTGATGAGCATATTGCTCCTTTTAAATGACTTGATTGATTTTCTTAGTCATATGACTATGGTGTCATTTAATTGGTTAGGGAGCTATGCTCTATTCATAATTATCTATACTGGAATTAATTATGCAATTTCATTCATATACATGTGGTATATGTTTAGCATTTCAATCAATTTAAATGACTTGAATGATTTACATTTGATTATGTTAATTTGGTCATTTAAATCTTTGTTGGATTAATGCTTTATTGTTTCATATTTATCTTTGGAATTAATTATGATTATTTGCTAATATTACACATGTTGAGCATATTATTCATTTTAAATGACATGGAGATACTTCATATGTATATGTTAATTTGGGACACTTGCAATCCATTTTATTGCATATGTAACTTATATAGATAGCAAGCACGCATAAGGCGACAGAGGCACCGTCTTCATGCAAATCACCGACGCCTTGCATGAGATGGCAGATATTTGTCTTCACCGCCGTCACCACGCCGCCTAATGCGTCTAGATTTCGTCGGCGATAATGATATGTAGCGAGATGGCAAAGGAAAATCGAAAATGCCTCTGGCCGATCGATCATCACGGAGGTCGATGACTTTGGGGTCCTCTCGAGTCCCAAGAGATCGTGGCGAGATTCCGGACCATCTGCGGGATACTTGCAAGGGAACGGGTCCCCATCACCACACCAAGCTGGAAGTCTCTCACGAAAGAAGAGAGAGGCGCGCTGTGGACAGAACTTTCAAGCAAGTTCACTATCCCAGAAGCAGACATGGCACGCGTGGAACGGATGGCGTTGCTCTCGATGGATAAATCGTGGAGGACCTTCAAGAGCATTCTTATCATGAAGTACATGAACATGGGCCAGACGCCCTTCACGCGGTATGGATTCTTGACGCGGGAAACATGGGACGTCTTTGTGGCTATGAAGACGATGGCCGAATTTAAGGAGCAAAGTGCGACGCACGAAGCTCTCCAGACACGAAACACTCACCCGCACATACTCGGCACTGCTGGGTACGCGGGTAAATACGAGGAATGGGCGGCGGAGGAGGAGAATGCAACTGGACCATTTCCTAATATCACAGACCCGTGTTCCCTAAGCTGGTTAAAAGCGAGGGCAAAAGTCTCGTCTTCGGGTAGCATCTCTTTCACAAACCCAGTAGACCAAGAAGTGTCCTAACGTGTGGTAAATATGTCAAACTACCTAGTTGTTAATAAGTCCATAACTTCATGGTGTCTATAATAACATGATGACCTCTTGCAGTGTGAATTGACTGCCCAAACTTCCCAAGACTCCTTCCAAGCAGACAGGGAGAAGGATATACTATCTACGGCCCTGAAAAACAAGGAGCACCCGGGTCGCACGCGAGGCCTTAGGGTTAACGTACCTTGGAGACATGGATTCGCAGACGACTATTGCACGTGTAGGAGTAGGAAGAGATCCAAGGCCGAGCGCGAGGACCGGTTGGTACAGATGATTACTGAAAAATTTGAAGGAAAGCTAGCAGGATTGGAGGATCAAATGAATCAACTCCTGAGCCAGTCGCAAACCGCCCCTGTTAATTTGGGAGCCAGTCCTTCTCGACATTGGAGTAGCGTCGCGTCCGTGCATAATTCTGAACATGACGACGTCCAATTACTGATAGACGATATCAAGGTAATGTACATCTATGGAATGCACCAAAGATAGAGCTATAGGATGCCTTAGCTAACTGTGTATCATTTTGTAGGAGCCGACGCCCTGCAAGCTCCAAGTGAGGATGGTTGGGTCCATTTCTATTAAGGCTGGGTAGGGGATGGTGTACCCATACCAGGAAGGGTTAGTGCAGCACGGTGCCCAGCTGGCGCAGGGTTACGCCAGGGTCCAGGTGGATATGGTACATGACAATTTCATGACCGTCCCGCTAGAGATTCGCCCGAACGAAGACATCAGAACACTAGGGGATGTCGTGCACACTTTTATCCAGTGGCCCAAGAAGGACATCGCCCTAGACCCAGTAGTGCCGTGATCTCGACACGACCATTCCTCTCCAACGGGACCCTCGATGACTCCACCTCATATTTCGCATCAGAAGGCCACCTCATCGGTTCCCGTGGAGAAGATGTCGAAGGAACAAGAAAAGCGTATCGCCGTATCGGTTCCCGAGTCGTCTTGCAGGAAGACGCTGCCAATCATTAAGGCCAAATCAAAATCAATGAACATTAAGGCGCCTCCCAAGTCTGGAAAGTTCGGGAATTACTCCATCGGAAAACCGTTGTGCTCTGACCCAGTATTACTTCGCGCTGGATATGCTTGTCAGGCTTTGCATGCCTGGTACATGCAGAAGACCGAAAAGAAGGGGTGCGATACTGGAATCACCGTCGCATACAAGGATGAGCATTTCTTCAACGGGGTGGGCAACTTCGTCGTGGGTTTCAATGACTTATATGACTTATTCAACCTCGTTGGCCTCGACGCCTCGCTCCTACGATGTTGGACACTGTAAGTGTGTACAATCAAGTTCTACATTCACGTAATACCAATATAATACCGATAAATATCACAACTCATTGCTTATGTATAGACACATGATGAAAAATGCCCAGGCATGGTGAGAACCGGTGGGTTTCCTCGACTCACACGTGGTATCTATGCAAACCATCGAAACAGACTCGTCTTTTGTCGAGGAATACATAACGGCGGCATTGCTTCGTCAGCAAAAGAAGAAGAAGTATATAGTGGTGTCCTACAACTAGGGGTAAGTGTCACTACTTGCTATACAAATTTCATTTGTACTTTATACGCAGCACGAACTTAGGTTTAATGACTAAGGTTTAATGACTATAGCGATATACATGAATAGGTACCACTGGATCATTTTAGTCATTATACCAAAGAGGAACCATGTGATATACCTTAATTCCCTAGTCCGCAACAACCACGACTTCAGCGTTCTACAAGGAATATTCGAGAGGTATGCTCATTTCCTTCATACATAACTCTATTGTAGTCTTCATTCGTTTGAAATGGCGGAGGATAACTTTTTGAAATCATGTAGGTCGTTCATCGCCTATGTTGCCAACGGAGGATTATACAATGGATTGAGCACCAAACTAACACACAGGACGCAGTTTCCAGTACACGCTACAACACAATAATCCTATATCATACTTCATAATAACGCATCTCGAACTGACTATACCTATATATGTAATTCTATTTTTCAGTGCCGCCAGCAAAAAAAAATGATGAGCTATGTGCAATCTACGTTTTCCATTATATGCGGCAAATCATTTGTCAATCTCGAAATAATTATTTCCTAATTATAAATTTAAATATGTATGCTTACCATTTTACTCTTGCTAGCGACAGGACTTGATAATAGAATTAGATGGACTCATTGGGGATGAGATCAAAGACATTCGAGAGAAGCTCTACGCCTTTATCATATCAGATATCGTTAAGGACAAGGGAGAATTTCACTCCATCGCAGACCCAGAGTTTTACCCCGATGACACCTCTCAACCACCTGCAAACAATTGACTCAATTGTAATCCAATTGTAACTATAGCGACAATATTTGAACAAATTCGATATTTTGTAATTTATTTTGAGTAATGATCACTTCGAGTTGTCAACAATTTGATTATCTGTGATGTATCTGTTTGTCTGCATGCTTGTTTTCAGAGGGCATGGCTAGCAATTCCTTAGACTAGCCAAAAAAAATGTAGTTAGGATAATGAACTATCACAAATGATTTTTGTGTTAAAACCGTCTGTGAAGGCATAGTATCACAGACGTTTCTATCGACAAACCGTTCGTGATACGTAGAATATCACAGACGGTTCTGTCTACGAACCGTCTGTGATACGCAGAATTTCACAGACGATTCTATCTACAAACCGTCTGTGATACTATGCCTTCACAGACGGTTTTAACACAAAAACCGTCTGTGATAACCGCTGTTATCACAGACGAACAAATACAGACGGTTCGGAAACCGTCTGTGATGACGGTTCCGAACCATCTATGATGAGGTGATCCGTAGTAGTGAGATAATTTGCATCTTAATCCAATGGCTCAAAATCCGAGTACTCCCTAACAACAAAAAAAAAAGATACTCACATATCCCCCTAGACACCTCCAATTGTGATATCAGAATGCTATGGTGGCCTACTCAGGGGCGGAACTAGCAACTGGTGACAACTGACAAATGTGCGACACCACCTCACATACGGTGGCGCTCAAGTGCCAAAGGCGGTGGTGGTCAAACCAGCGAGGTTGGGAGATTCTGGCATCAGGTGGAAGGAGACGAGCAAAAGGTGATTCGGGTGCCATGTGGATCCAGGAAGAGGTGGGCCTATCCTATTTATGGCCCATGTTCGAAACCATGCGCGGCTTAGGTCGCTAGTGCGTCTGCGTCATGTAGTGTTTTTGCTCTTCTAAATTAATAAGGGGATTTACTTTGTTCTTCGTAGGATGTTTATCTGACATATGAATTTGGGATGATGTGGTGCACTCTCCGATCAGATTAATAGAGGTAACTGTAATGGTGCACCACACACCTAGGAGCCCATCCATCACTTTTCGCGCGAAGCTCACCTTTTCTCCCTGCAACAACAGCAGCAGCAACAATAGAACTTACCAAAACTAAAAGGCAAAAAATGTTAGCAGTGTAGTTCTAGCAATGGCAAGAACTGCGACAAAAATTCGCACGAAGAAGACAACCCCTGTCAAACAAAATTCGTAAAAATAACCCATCGGTGGCGTGCACAGTCATTTAGGTAGGCGTACGCGCACGGTTCCTATTGAATCAAGCAAAAAAAATCTCCTATGAAACAAACAAAATCTGTGCGGATTGTGGCATGCATGTAGGCTGCAAATCGCAGAGGGGTGGGATCAGATGGGGGATTCCACTCACCATGAATGTAGACACATCGTTGATGGAGTTAGGGTTTCGGCGTCCAGTGAGACGGATGGGCTGGGGGAGCCGCCCTTCCTGTCGAGATGGAGTTTGTGCTTTTCAATCTCAAGGAAGGAGGTGCAGCCCACCTTCTTGCAGTTTTGAAGAGGCACTGACATCCCTGAAGACCCCTCCCACCATGGCATGTTGCTTGCCCATTTCCAGTGGTGTTTTTTGCTCTTGCATGCAGAGGTTGCTGGGGCTAGGTGTTATTTGTTAAGATTAAGTGTGCTCACATGTACACAAAGCCAGGGGCAGCCACCATTGCTGCCCCCAGCAGCGGCCATCCGCCAAGAGCCCTCCAGGCCGGGCACTTGCCCGGGCTTTGGCTCTGCCACTGGAGGTAGGAGATGTTGTGGGCAAGGTGAGGAGGCAGGTGAAGCTCGCGTTGCCGATCGTCTTCACGAATGTCCTCAGCTCGAGCTGTCTATCCATCTCGCTCATGTTCGTCGGCCACCAGCGTCTTCATCGTCGAGTTGGTCAGCAGGGCCGTGTCCGACTGAAACAGCCCTAGGTTGTTCGTCAGGCCGACGTAGTACTTGTTATCCATGACGAGGTTGCCTAGGCTTTCCTTCGCCGCTGGCTGCCCCGGTCCTATTTCTGCCATTGGGTGGCCCGTGATCACTCGCAACCTTTTTTGCAAAAAAAAAAAAGTGTATGATCCACATTTCTAAAATTATCCAATTATGTAATTGCTATATAGAATGTTGTGTCCACTTGAAAAATCATACCCCAGAAAAGATAAATAATGCACCACAAGAATATTTACATGCACTGATTTTCTGTTTCTCTAGAATGTCATAGATTTTGATATTGAAAACTTGCATACCCTACTTCTACACTGCGTGCCGGCAGGAGGGCCCTAGCCAGAAAGGCAGCACTGGCGCACCGAGGGGCAGCTCTGTCATCCTGTCAGAGTACGCCGTGGAAGAGGCCAAGCACTCAGCCCTCACCATGCACAGCGAGGAGAAGCACTTGAGGCACAAGAAGCACTACAACCGCCTGAGCTCTACATCGTAAAGCGGGTGCGATCGTTCGATGCTGATCGACCTGTAGATCACATGTCGATAAGGAGCATCGACATGATGATGTGAAATTAGGTGGTGGAAAGTGTAGTTCACTCTTTATTATTCTAGAGTGTGCATCATACACATTTAGCAAAATTGCGTCGCAGACACAAAAATCACACATTCTTGTAACATTTAGGTTTCTACCAAATATTTGAAGTATTTATGTGGGTTAATGTAATTTGCACCGAGTTTTTAGTTCACGCTTATTTGGAAGTTTTTTTTATATTTTCTACGTGGATATGTTGGTTGCACAATCCTTATGTAAGTATATTATAGGATATTTCAAAATCTAAGGGCTAGAAAAATTAGCGCGGAAGAAACACTCAGTGTTACCAAAATGCCACATGACTTCATACGCATATTTATTTATTTATATTGTAGTCAAGATCTTGAATTCAAACTCTAAATTCAATTTAAAAGGGGTTAATTTACAGCATGACTTTCACGCAAAAAAATTAAATACACACCAGAACTGGGTTACAAACGATGATGATCGTCATTGATATAATCAA
This sequence comes from Phyllostachys edulis, assembly GCA_036346405.1. Lineage (NCBI taxonomy): Eukaryota > Viridiplantae > Streptophyta > Magnoliopsida > Poales > Poaceae > Phyllostachys > Phyllostachys edulis. The sequence goes on from CM070566.1 coordinate 7,078,648, forward strand.
TTTTCTTCGTCATCTGTATGACAAATTGACAACCAATAATCTTGCCCCTAGAGGCATATGTTTTTTAGACGAGATGCATACTACATTTACCTACATACATATAAGGCTCGTCGGCAATTTATTACTACACAGTTGTTTTATCTATTTATTTATTTTGTAATTAAACAGTGAGATTCACCTCAACGAGTATCATTTACTGCTACTTGTATTATTATTTTTCGATTGTTATCACTACTGTTGTTGTTATTACTAGTATTATAATTAGATGCAGGGCTCAATTTTTCGTAGAGCATTAACTAGAAACATTGACTTAAACTAATCACTGGTCGAGGGTTATCTATATACCGGTGACACTTTTCCCAGTCTACCTTTTCAAATATAATAGTAACGAGCTGGTAGCGTATATCATTGAAAACTTAACAAAGTTCATTAATCTAACTTACTGTGCATAATTATACACTAATTAATAAACTTAATTAAAATCTAATGAGGGGGCCTACTTTTAATTTCCGAATTATTTTTCTATTGTAAAAGGTCAATAGTAAATGACAGATGGCTCCTACATCATTTAATTTCTTTTTGAATTATTTTTCTAACTGGGAAATGGGTGATAGATAATGACAGGTGGGGTCAGGTACTGTTTTTCCTTTATCCACTTATTTTCGTTAAGGAAATTCATGTAGACTGACAAGTGGGGTTATGAATAGTACTCGGGCCCACTGGTTAGATGCATACACAGAGAGAAAAATAGAGACACAGATGAGGGGAGGTGCTGCTACTGCTCTTCTTCTTCAAATCAAAGCGGTCATGGTGGGGCTCGGCGAGGGCAAGGAAGGGCCCGAGAGTTTGGGTGATAGCCAAAAATGGAACGGGAGCGGCGATGCGGACCCAATAGTGGCAGTGTCACGGCTAGATGCGCACCAAGGCAGACTGGCGGCGGTGCACGGCGATGGGGCGCGGGGAAGAAAAGGGGCGACGGCACCGGAGGGGAGAAAGGATAAAAAGGAGGCGCACATGACCATCAGGGAGGAGGGAGAAACTCACCGGCGCGGTCGGTGGAGGTGGGTTGGAGCTGAGGCGGTCTGGCAGCGTGTGCCATGGGCGATAAGGCAAGCTCCATGGGGGTGGCCTGGGGTGAACAGGAGTCCAAATTAATGGTTGGGGAAGGGAAGGAGTAGTGTACGGATTCTCCCGTAGGGAGGAATTGGTTCTAATCTCATCGGAGGAATGGCGGCAGCGGTGGCCGCGATTTTTGGCCAGAACGTAGGAGTACGATGGCGGCGTGACCTGCGGAGAAATTTTGCATCGATTGAGGTGTTTTGCTCATGATTTGGTGGAACATGATGTGATGCGAAAGGATTTGGAAGGGCTCATCGGATTGGCCAGAATGATGAGGTTGGTTGCGGCGGTGTCGAGCAGCCAGGCACAGGTGAGGAAGAAGACGAGGGCGTTCTCGGTGCTCTGGCCACAGACAGAGGAAAGGGATGTGAGCACAGGGAAGAGGACACAGAGGGGATGCCAAAGGGCATGATGGTGCTGGTCTAGACTCACCGGTGCGATCTGTGGAACTCGACGGATGCAGCAACCAAAATAGAGCTCGAGCTCCACGAGCTCGCTCTTCCTAGCTAGTGTGGGGTGGGGAAGGACTGAGATATGGGGTAAAATGAAGCTGAGGGGATTGCGATCTTAGGGTGCAACTCTTCGAGGCTTAAATGGGATGGTGATGGGCGTGATTTCTCGCGCGAGCTCGTCGACGAGACGAGTGAGCTGCTGTTGTGCCCAGCTACGCTGCAGCAGCGCGAGGTATGGGCATGGCGACGGTTGTGAGAGCGGGTCTCGTGCATCATGGGCAGAGGCGACGGCGCAGGGCGACGAGGATGGTGACACCTTGCACAGAGGCAGGGTGCGGGCAACAATGCGGTGCGGTCGACGCGTGGGGAAATGGGCTGAGCTATCGTGGACCAAGGAAGGAGGAAGGAGAGAGTGGGCTACCCATGGGGAAAGAGAGAAAATGAGAAGATAAAAGGAATGAGGAGTTGGGCTGGTCTCGGATTGGGCCCAACTATTTTAAGGTTCCCATTTTATTTTTCCATTTCAATTGAATTTTTAGATCAGCAATTTGAACTCAAATGGCATTCTAATATAATCCCTCGATTTAAATTAGGTATGTATTTTGTTAATTGTTTTCTTGAAATTCAAAACTTGGCAAAGTATCAAATAAAATCTAGGAAATTCGAATGTAATCAAAATGCATTAGAAAGTTTTAAAATTTTCATATTTTCAAACATTTGAAATGCATTAAAATTTTATGATGTTAGACATACCCCCTAGACACCTCCTTAGATCTTTCGTGTGCTGTCAAAGTAGTTGTAAAGTAATTGCCGCACTCTACACACGTAAAGTGCTCTACAACGTTAATTGTGATATCATAATGCTATGGCGGCCACAGGGGCGGAACTAGTAACTAGTGACTCCTCACAGACGGTGGCGCTCAAGTGCGGAGTGGCGGACTCAGGATTAAATTTTAGCTAGGACGGAGTCGTAGCGCCGTAACCGTCTTCTCCGGCGTCGGCCTGAGGTCTTGGGTGCTCGGCGTAGAATGTTCTATATATATACTTGCATTCTTGATCTCTTAAGTTCATTGTGAAATCGAAGTCATTCTTAATCGACAAAGACGAGTTAAAGTTGCAATCTTTGGAGCACACCACACACACCGCAACTCTAAGAGGAAAAGAAGGGAAACCTGACCGGTGAATGCTATGAGGTCACGCTTCTCACTCGATGACTCGCCGCAGAACTGCGTTGTGTTGAGGTCGGGCAAAGACGCCGAAATCTGCCGCCCTCGCTCTCGCCACAGCCAGACGATCATGGCTTGCCGTCTGCTGTGTTGCTATTGCTACACTTCAGCCTACCAACTCGCGCCCCGCCTAGGGTTGGAGAGTGAGAGTGGAGACTTGGGTTTGCAAATTGGGGCAAGTGAGCAACCGAGCCAGCCATAGATGATAGATGTATTGGTGCTTTGGTAGATGGGCTTAGCTGGGCCTGGGCGTAGGCCTTCCTTTGGCACTTGGCAGTTTGGATCTGGGATTTGGTTTGGATTGTGGCATGACGCAGTCGAAGAAAGAAAGAAGCAAGGGAGCAACCAAGCAGAGCAGGAACCACCGGCGGCCGGTGCCCGGGAGGGAGGGGGAGGGGGGTGTTCACCAGCCAAACGGGCGACCGCCCAACCTTGTCCTATAGCTGCGACCGCTCCTAGATGGCGGTGGTGGTGAAATTGGGAGGTTGGGAGATTCTGGCATCAGGTAGGAGACGAGCAAAAGGCGATTCAGGTATCATGTCATTGGTATATAGAATGTTGTGTCCACTTGCAAAAATCATACCCCAAATTAAACAGATAAATAATGCACCACAAGGCTATTTACATGCATCGATTTTCCATTTCTCTAGAATGCCATATGTAGATTTTGACATTGAAAACTTGCATACCCTACTTCCACGTTCTGTGCCAACAGGAGGGCCCTGGCGTGCCGAGGGGCAGCGCCACCATCCTGTCAGAGTTGGTCGGATGCTCGCCGTCCCTGAGTGGCGCCATATGTGTCAACCCGTGGAACGTACGTGGAGGCCGTGGCGAAGGCCATGCACTCAGCCCTCACCATGCATGCAGGACGAGAAGCATGTGAGGCACAAGAAGCACTACGACTGCCTAAGTTCGACATCGTAAAGCGGGTGCCAGGGACCACGTGACGATGAGGAGCATCAGCATATATGATGAGGTCAAATTAGGTGTTAAAAAGTGCAGTTTAATCTTTATTATTTTAGAGTGTGCATCATACACATTTCGCAAAATTGCGGCGCGGACACTAAAACCACACATTCTTGTAACATTTATGTTTCTACCAAATAAATGAACCCTTCTGTGTGTTCATGTAATTTGCCCCGAGTTTTTAGTTCACACTTGTTTGGAGGTTTTTTAATATTTTCTACGTGGATATGTTCGTTGCACTGTCCATTTGGAAGTATATTAGGAAATTTCAAAATCCATGGGCTGGATGGGCTGGATGGGCTGGATAATATAGCGCAAAAGAACCACTGAGGTATTACCAAAATGCCACATGACTTCATATGCATCTTTATTTATTTTTAGAGTGATACTATAGCATCCGGATGTCCGATTTGGGGCTAAGATCGGACGCCCGGCTTCTCCCCTTTCCCTTCGAGTTCCAAAAAAAAATCTCTTACTGATCACTAGAGGCCAAGCCCACTGAGCAATCCACGTTATCCATTACCCCCCGAATCTCTTACTGATCACTAGAGGTTGGGCCCACCGAGGAAATCCACGTTATGCATCACTCCCCTGAGGCAGCCCAAGCGAATCCTATACCTTAAATCCAGCCGAGTACGCATGAATGAGCACTCCCTGGCTTTCAAGCAACAGAGAGAAAAAAAATCAAGGGAGAGAAGACGCACGGAGCAACGCCCACCACGTAAAAGGGGCAGAAGTACGCCGCTGCATGCAACATCCTCCGGAAACGGTTGCAACATCCCCGGACAACGGTTGCAACATCCTAGTACAATAGTTGCAATATCTCCGAACAATGGTTGCAACATCACAAATCAAAAAACAAAGCATCTAGGGAAGAAAAAATTGCAACATCGCCGTAAACAGTATGCAACATCGCCATGAACAGATGCAATATTTTTTTCTACAAATGCAACACTTGTAACATCCTCGGACAACGGTTGCAACATCCTAGGACAATGGTTGTAACATCCCCAGACAACGGTTGCAATATCACAAATCAAAAAACAAAGCATCTGGGAAGAAAAAAAACGCGTTGGAAAAATTGCAACATTGCAACAAACAGTATGCACCATTTTTTTTTTCTACAGATGCAACATTTTTTTTCTACAGATGCAACATTTTTTCTACAGATGCAACATTCCCAAGAACAGTATGCAACATACATATATATATGAACTGAACTGATAGGAATTGGATTGTACTTCTAGAAGTGGCAATAAAAGCAAGCTCCGACGTCAAGTCGTGATTAATTCGTACTACTATTAACCCATTTCTCACAGCTAATTGTGATCCTCATGAACTTCGATTAATCCCCAATGACGAGAAGCTTTTCTTTTTGGGATATGGGAGCACAAAAGCGTCCGATCTTTTTGTTTGGCGTCTGACGTACACCAGCTAGCATTATACTTATTTTTATTGTAGTCAAGATCTTGAATTCAATCTCTAAATTCAATTTAAAAGGGGTTAATTTACAGCATGACTTTCTCGCAAAAAAAAAACAATACACACCACGACTTGGTTACAAACGTATATGATCGTCATTGATGTGCATATATGAATTCAATTTTCTTGTTCGTCTGTATAACAAATTGACAACCAATAATCTTGCCCCTAGAGGCATACTACGGTTTTTAGACGAGATGCATGCAACATTTACCTTCATACATATAAGGCCCGTTGGCAACTTATTACTACACAGTTGCTTTCATTCCTGCGGCAGCGCGAGGATCGGACTACCGGAATCCGGCACTTTGCCGAGTGCCAGAGGCTTTGCCGAGTGTATTTTATCGGGCACTCGGCAAAGACGGTCTTTGCCGAGTGCCAAATAAAATACACTCGGCAAAAAAAAAACACTCGACAAAGATGGCTTTGCCGAGTGCCTTTTTTCTGGCACTCGGCAAAGATGTATTTTGCCGAGTGCTATTTTTCGGCACACGGCAAAATGCGTCTTTGCCGAGTGCCTTTGATTTGGCACTCGGCAAAGAGGCATTTTGCCGTGTGCATTTTTTGGCCCTAAGAAATCATTTTTTCAAATCAATTTTGAGGCCCTAAATGAATTCAAATGAAAAACTTTTCAACTACAAAGTTGTATAACTTCTCAAGATCTACAAAGTTTATTTTGGTCATTTCTTCATTTGACAAAGCGACAATAACGTTGTTCATAAAATCTACATCTCTCTCATATTAGTTTCATGAAAGTAGAAAGAGATATATAAGATTTGTGAACAATGTTACTACCACTATGTCGGATGAACAAATGACCAAAATAAACTTTGTAGATCTTGAGAAGTTATGAAATTTTGTAGTTGGCAAAATTTTGATTTGAAATCATCTTGTCATGCAAAAACGACGTTTGAATTTGAAAATTTGAAAATTTGAATTTTTCAAAAGACCTCGGATGGAAAAACTTCCTAAATGAAAATTGTAGATCTCCAAAAGTTATAAAACTATGTAGTTGACAACGTTTTGATTTGAAATCATCTTATCATGCAAAACTACGTTTGAATCTCTCAAATTTGAAATTCGAATTTTTCAAACGACCTCGGATGGAAAAACTTCCTAAATGAAAATTGTAGATCTCGAAAAGTTATGAAACTTTGTAGTTGACCACTTTTGATTTGAATTCGTTTAGGGCCTCAAACAAGCAATTTACTCTCGGTTTAGTATAATATATGAGGATAGATAACGGAATCTAGACACAAGTGACAGTGTAGTGCAGTGGTAGAGCAGCAGACACGCGGCGAGAGGTCGTGAGTTGAATCCCGCCGTCGCGTTAGCCGCGAATTTTGTGCAAAAAATGCAGCGACTTTGATGGAGACGGATGACGCTGGTGGTGGTGGCCTCCCTAAAAAAAAAATTTGTTATTATTTTTGGGTTTTTTCGCATTTTCATTTTGCCTTAAGTGTAAATCTTTGCGAGTGCTTTTCGGCACTCGGCAAAGGCTTTGCCGAAAGTGCCCGACAAAAAACACTCGGCAAGGCTTTTGCCGAGTAATTTTTGCCGAGTGCCCTTTGTCGAAGTCGGCACTCGGCAAAGCTTTTGCCGAGTGTATTCGGGCTTTGCCGAGTGCCGCAGGCACTCGGCAAAGAGAGGGTGTCCGGTAGTATCCGTGTGTCCAATCCTGTGGCAGTGCGAGGAGCTCAGTGCTGCCTTGAAACGCAGTGGCGAATGCTTTCTTCTGCGCCATTGCTGCCGCCATCGCATGCACCTGCTTCTGCTGCTTCATCGTCTTCGTCATGGCGTTGCCTGCCTCCATCCTCAACAGCCGCAGTGGTTTCGCACCTGCATGCGTGGTAATTTGTTCAGACTGCCGCTTTGGATATAGAAGGAAATTAATTAGTACACGCGGCCCGAAACACACGGTAGAAATTAATGCTTACCGTTCCTGGGAGATTTGGAAGCTCTGGTCTGGTACACCTCCGGACGAGGCAAGAACACGCCGGTGCCGGTGCTCGCCGGCGGAGGGTTAGCGCCGGCGCACGGTGAGTTCGGCACAAACCTCGGCAACCGCCGCACGGCGCCCGAATAAAAAATCGTGCGGTTCTTCCCGAAATCCGGCGCATGGCGAACAATTATCCCTCCATTGCCGCCATTGGCGACGTGAGATCCGCTTCTGGCAGCCGAGGGCGAGTGGGCGTCAACGATGCCGATGTCCGCGAAGATCTCCCGCGCCAACAGCCGATGGACGACGTCGTCCAGCTCCCGCGCAAAGTAGTCGGCCATTGCTCGTGGGCGTGGCTTGTGTGGGGAGAGCTCGGAGGGAGAGCGGACGTACGTGCTTGTACGTAGTGGGGAGGTGGGAGACGAAAAGGAGGGGCACGGTGCATGGGTAGTGGAGACTGGAGAGGGGTAGGACGCGGGAATTTTATACTGCGCGCGGATGTGAATTGACAAGTGGGGATGGAACGTGAGTGCTTTTCTATATTATATCAGTGTGGTAATACTGTCACAAATATCTATATTATAACATGAGCAATCTTGAGTTTGATAATGATAAGTTATTTTTATTCCTATAATATGTCTAGCTGTTTTTAAGGAACATGCAAGCATTGTAATTAGATATTGATTTACAAAAAGTTGTGAACATTTCTTATGTAATTGTAGTAAACTAGTCATGGTCATTGACTGTTCTCCTGTAGTTCAGAACTATGTCAGTACCATTATATTTATCTGTTGTGCGATAAAAAGTGCTTTGTCCCTTTTGCGATTATAAATAAGTGGTAAACCATATAAGAACCATACAAACTTATAGTATAGATGTTCAATATGTGTATTTTTACAATTCCGTAGAATCACCGATTATACGATTCGACACCACGATTCGATCCTATTGGAGGCAAATTGATCTAACTTACAATCTCGACTCTGACCACCTTGCCTCCACCCCACGGTGGCCTCCGCTTCCCCATTCTTCCTTGCCATCCACAACAAGGATCCGCGGCGGCCTCCTCCACGTCGCGCTGCCCCCCCTCGCCCGAGGCGCCCCTGGCTCGCACGCTGCCTCCACGTTGCGCCGCTTCCTCCGTGTGGCCACTCCCGAGCTACAGCTGCCTTGTGCCGTGCCCGTGCCGACACGGCCCGACGACGGACCAACATGCCGTGCTAGGCCTCGTCGGCATGTGTTCATCCCGGCACGGCACGGCCTAGGGAGCTTGCCATGCCGGCCGCCGTGGCCCATGGCCCGTTGTTCCTATGCCGTGCTGGCACGTCACGACCCGACTCCCACCTCTACATAGATGTACTAGGTAATTTCTTTCTTTGTTTTTTTTTTTGCACAAATTTACGTGTTTCTAGGTCCAAAAATGTTTGGTTCTTTCTTCTCAGCTATTTCGGTTTTATTGCTTCATTTTTTTTTGGAGAAAATACAACCATGCATGGTACTAACAGTCCAAGGGGTCCAAGTATGAACAATTCTTTACGAAGTGTGAATGAAGTCATGGCAAATAATTTCAGTTTCGTTAATGAAATTGGGGCTTGCCTCCTGTTTCGGGAGAGAGAAAAAAAGCCATGGCAAATAATTGGTGAGGGGGCCATTTAATTTCTGGCGAGCAAGAATTAGTAGTCCTATTTTCGGGAGTTAAGCTCTTTTTAGTAATTTTCCTGGTAGCTCATGGACAGATGGGCCCATCTCCTGACAGGTCAATCACCAGAAACAATAACCGCCAGTATGGAAAGCCCAAACCAAGCAAGCGAACGCGCTGCCGCTTAATCTTTTTCTTCCATATATATACTACGCACTAGGCACTAGGCAGGAGAAGCATCAGATTAATCAATGTTAAGCTCATCGATCAATCTGGAGCTGTTTTTGACGCCATATATCTCGATCGATCGGTCTCCTCGATCACATGCACAGGCACCTCTCTTGGTGTAACCAGGACTCGATCAGGGCAGGCATGCTGCGGTGCGGCGGCGACCGCGTGGTCATCGTCGGCGCCGGCATCGCCGGCTCCCTCCTCGCCAAGACGCTCCAGAACCACGCCGATGTCGTCCTCATCGACCCGTGAGCGCCGCAGGAACATCGATTTCTACTTTTCAAATCCCATGCCATTGAGCATAACTCCGTGCACGCATTGTTCTTGATTTGGTGAAATGCAACGGATGGATGGATGCAGGAAGGAGTACTTCGAGATCCCGTGGGCGAACCTGCGCGCCAAGGTGGACCCGGCGGCGGTGGAGCGCACGGTGATCCCGCACTCCGACTACCTCACGCACGCCAAAATCATCACCGCCTCGGCGGTCGGCATCGACGACTCCGTCGTGCTCACCTCCGTCGGCCGCGCCGTCGCGTACGACTTCCTGGTCATCGCCACGGGCCGCATGTGCAACCGCCCCCAGAAGCGTGCGGATCGGCTCGAGATGTTCCAGCACGACAGGGAGCGGATCGACTCCGCCGAGTCGGTCCTTATTGTAACGACCCCGAAACTAGGGATCGCTAGAATCTTTACAACCGCCCGGGATGTACAACAGAAAGCCGTGGTTTCACAAGCAAGCAAACGTTACAACAAAAGATGACTTTTATTATACAGAGATAGGGCTTAATGTACCCGGTTTAAAAGCGAAGCAAAGGCTCGAGCCCGAAAGTAATATAATACACTTGCAAAAGAATTGCTAGAACCACGGGAAGCTTGAGCGAACGAGACCCTAGTACCAAGAGTCGTCGAAGTCTCACCGGTTCTTCTTGTTCGAGAGAACACCGGATCTTCCCAAAACTCTTACGTTGATTGATTTAAGCAAGAATGAGTACAACTACCGTGACTCAACAAATCGCATAGGAAAAGCTATTTAACTATATCTTTGGAAATATCAAGGAAATGGTGCGGCTTTACCAAAGCAGTATATGTGGAATGCAAAAGTTGACTTTAAAAGCTTTACAATAGTACGCATAAAGAAACAAGAATAAATATAGCCACAGGGGTTTAACAACCGACATTACCAATTAACATCTCAAATTCTACTTATGCTTTGTATGTTGAATCACCCATGAACACAACTTCATTAACCTAAGCACGGTGTATTGAATAACATTGATTACACTCGCAGAGTTGCCCAACTTTACCCACACGATATCACAGACTCATATTGCCACGCAACATGTTTGCGCAACCGAGTAAGGATAACAAAGCCTTTTCATCGCTTATCCTTTTTAGTCTCTACGGTAGATCTTAATCCATACTGACCCTGGAGACCACCGCCAATAGTGGACTCTGCACCCCGAGGCCGACGGCCCATATCTGGTGTAAGGATCGCCGAGTGTCCTTAGGGTCCACCGACTTGCCTTTGATGCTATAGATATTCAATTGGATGAGCGGTGTACTAAGCTAGGGAGTAATGACCACGCATGTGGTTGAGCGGTTTATCGTGTTCACATTTAGCACAAGGTTCTTGTCCTTACTTGTCATCCGGAGGCGATGGCCCAACCCATGATTGCCCACCTCTTGATCTCACCGATGACCCATTTTACCAAGTATATTGGGTTGCCCAACTCAATGGACTGACCTCAACTTACACCCAAAATCCTATTGGCCTAAAGCCAACATTCCATAACAAAGATTTAGAACAGAGGTTTTCATGACTTAGCGAATATTTACTAATATTTTATGTGAACCAAGGTTGTCAAGGTAAATATGGCTTACAAGAATAGGTGGTTTAATATGTGGGGTTAAGGACTTATATCTAATCAACATGGCATTCCAAAGTATTATTTCTTTGTTGAAATACTTGGCTAAAATATTTTAATGAAGATAATAATATGAATATATGACATGTGGGTTCAATATGTTCAAGGTATGCAACTTGCCTCCTGGTTCGGCGTCCTCGAATTGTCTCGCGATGTCGGTGTCTCCGTCTCCGTGAAGTCTCGAAATGGCTGCCGACGCCGAAACCTAGCGCAAGACACAAAACCAATAAACCAATTGGCTCGACAAGGATTGAGCCTAGCAAACGAATCCAAGTACAACAAAAATACTAAAAGAGAAAGAAAATTAAATGAAGTCGATAATTTGAACGGAGTTAGGATTAGACTTTACGGTTTGAGACTACGGAAGGCTATACTAACTCAAGTTAGTTTTCGACAATTAATAATCATTTTATCGCTTATATCTATTATTTAGACACAAACAATAAATAATCATTAATCTAGGCTTAGGAATAGGAATTTTGGCTTAAAAGCAATTTCTCGAATTTTTGGAATAAAACCAAATTTTCTTGTGCAAGGAACAAGTGTTGGGCGGTTTAGGATGAACAAGATCGGCTTTTATTGTGCTTAAAAGAAAAAGCAGCCGAACGGCCCACGACCGGCCCACTCTGCTGACAAAAGGTCGAGGGACTCATGGCGGCTTAGCTTAAAGCGCCCAAGGCCAGCATATGAGCGAGCGAGGCTGTTTCGAAGCATGGCCATGGGAGGCAGACTTGCTGCGGCCAAGCATTGGCGGCATGGCGGCGGCCACAAGGGACGGGGAGGACAACATGAGAGGCGCCGCCAGTAGGTCTCAAAACCCTAGGGTTTTTGGCGTGTGGGCTCGGGTTTTCTAGGGTTAGGGTTTTGGGGTCGGGCGGCGCCAAGATAGATCATGGCGTGGCCGTGAGGTGGGAGGGAGAGGGCTCGGGTTTGCCGGGTGGGATTTGCAAGGGTGGGGTGTTTTGTCTTCTAAAGGGGAAGCAGGCGGCGGGGCTTCTTGTCGGTCGGGGAAGAAGGGAGGGTAGCGGCGAGTGGTGTGAGCTTGGGAGGCCGGCCAGGCTAAGATTTATAGCCTCATGAGTGATGGGAGCAGGAGGGCATGGGGACTGCGTGGGTCGCCTCGCTGTGGGGGGTGAGTGGTTGGCCGCGAGGTTTGGGCGGTCTTGCGTGGTCAGCAGCAGGAGAGGCGACTGGTGGTCTGGGGCCTTAATGGCGCAAGGGAGTGGCGGCGCACCCCTCACCGAGCAATCCGAGGTGGCGCGCCTTGCTTGGGGCGTGGGGTGCAGAGGTGCATTGAAGGCGAGGGCGAGGCGGAGGCTACAACAGAGGCTCAAGATCGGGCGGCGGCAATGCAAGGCGGATTTGGAGGCGCGATCACGATCACAAGCGCGCGGCGCGAGGGCGGAGGCCTTGGCCGTGAGGGAAAGCGGAAGGAGGAGAGGAGAAAGCGGGTTAGGGTTAGGGTTTGGGATTTGGGTAGATTTGACCGAAATTTGATTTTGATTTGAATTTTGAAATTCGATTTTGAATTCAAACCGATTTTCAAACTTTGAAATTTTTCAGTGTTTCAACCTACCCCTTAAAGGAATCTCGACCTCGAGATTCACGCAGGTCGGGAACAAAGTTGGGAAAATCTCATTGATTTTCAATTCCTTTTCCCATGTTGCTTCTTCCTCAAGATGATTCTTCCGAGAACCTTGCAAAACTTAACATTCTTGCCTCTCAACCGCCTTTCTCAGAGTGTCAAGTACCATCGGGGTTCCTCTTCATAAGTCGATCATTCTGCAGCTTCTATCTCTTCAAGTGGTACTGCTCATATCGCCTCAAACACTTTCTCGAAATGAGAAACATGGAACACGCCATGTATGCCATTGGGTTGGATGTCGATGTAACTTGTATGCCACTTCTCCAATTCTTTTCACAATTTTATAAGGACCAATATACCTTGGGGCCAATTTTCCTTTACTTGAAATCTTCGAACTGCTTTTGAATGGTGTAACCTTCAAATATACGAGATCTCCAATTTCAAAACTTAAATCCTTTCTGCGCTTATCTCAGATACTCCTTCCGACGGCTTTGAGCAATCTTCATCTTGTCTCTTATCGCCTAACTTGATCTTCCGAGTCTTGGGCTATCGAGGACCTAACAACCGCCTTTCTCCAAAGGTCCGTCCAATTCAATGGTGTTCGCACTCTCGCCATACAGGGCTTCAAAAGGTGCCATCTTGATACTAGCTTGATAACTATTATTGTAAGAGAACTCTGCAAAAGGCAAACACTTATCCCAAGTTGCTCCATAAGCTAAAGCACATGCTCTCAACATATCCTCCAATACCGATTGACTCTCTCTGTCATCCCCGGTTTGTGGATGGTAAGTCAGGTCTTTGAAAGCTAAACCGCTCCCATGGCTTCCTCGTAGTTTCTTCCAAAACTTAGATGTAAACTGTGCTCCTCTATCAGATACTATTCTCTTTGGAATCCCATGTAAAGATATTATCTTGGTCATATACAATTCTGCCAACTTATTCTTTCCATATGTTTGCTGAATTGGTATGAAATGTGCCACCTTGGTTAATCTGTCTACTATCACCCATATTGCATCAAATCCTTTTTGTGTCCTTGGTAATCCTGTGACGAAATCCATGCCGATTTCTTCCCATTTCCAATCTGGCACTGGTAAGGGTTGTAACAACCCTGCAGGTTTCTGATGGTTTATCTTGATCTTCTGACAAATGTCGCACTTGGCTATATATTCAGCTATCTCTCTTTTCATCTTTTTCCACCAAAACCTCTTCTTCAAGTCTTGATACATTTTTGTTCCCCCTGGATGTATTGAGAATTGAGATGAGTGAGCTTCTTGCAGAATCAACTGTTTCAGTTCTTCTTTGTTTGGTACACACAAACGGTTTTTGAACTTTATCATTCCTTGATCATCTTTCTTGAATTCCTTTATTTTTCCACCTTGATTTTCTGCCAAGAGTTGCTGAATTTCTTGATCTTCCTGTTGTGCTTGTTTGATTTGGTCGACCAACTCTGACTGTATCTCCAAAGCTGATATTAACCCTTGTTCAACAATTTCCAAGTTTAGCTGCTGCATTTCCAACACTAACTCTGACTGACATTCCTGCAATGCATTCAGACTATGATGTGCCTTTCTGCTAAGTGCATCTGCGACAACATTTGCTTTACCTGGGTGATATCAATATCCAAATCATAATCTTTTATTAATTCTAGCCATCTTCTCGCCGAGATTCAAATCTGGTGGGTAAAAATATATTCGAGACTCTTATGGTCCGAAAACACTTCACAATGATTCCCCAAAGAGATAGTGCCTCCAAATTTTTAATGAGTGCACAAGCGCCGCTAACTCCAAATCATGTGTGGGGTAATTCTCTTCATGAGTTCTTAATCGCCTTGAGGCGTAAGCCACAACTTTGCCATCTTGCATTAGCACACAACCTAATCCTTGCTTTGAAGCGCCACAATAAATCTGAAAGTCCTTCTCGTGGTTTGGTAGTATGAGCACCGGGTAGTGGTTAATCGACCTTCAATTCTCGAAAGTTTTCTTCGCGACTTATCCGTCCATTTAAAAGGAATATCCTTTCGAGAAGTCGAGTAAGTGGGCGGCTATTCTCGAGAAATTTTCTATAAATCTGCGGTAATATCCCGCCAGACCTAAGAAACTTCTTATCTCAGTCACTGTCTTTGGCTGCTTCCACTCTTGCACTGCTCTGACTTTTTCTGGGTCAACTTTTACTCCTTCTTCCGTGATGATGTGCCCCAAAAATGACACTTCTTTCATCCAAAATTCGCACTTGGAGAATTTTGCATACAACTGATGCTCTCTCAACTTGGTTAGGGCCAAATGAAGATGCTCCTTATGCTCTTCTTCACTTTTTGAATAAATCAAAATATCATCCACAAATACTACCACAAACTGATCCAAGAATTCCATATAGACTTGGTTCATCAAATTCATGAAATATGCCGGAGCATTGGTTAATCCAAAAGGTACTACTGTGAACTCATAAAGTCCATATCTTGTAGTAAATGCAGTCTTCTCTCTATCTTGTTCTCTAATCTTGAGCTGGTGATATCCTGATCTGAGATCAATTTTTGAGAATACCTTAGCTCCTTTTAGTTGATCGAACAAATCATCTATTCTTGGCAAAGGATACTTGTTCTTAATGGTTACTGCATTCAAAGCTCTATAATCCACACACAATCTCAAAGTTCCATCCTTTTTCTTAACAAATAAGACTGGTGCAGCCCAAGGTGAGACACTAGGTCTTATGAAACCTTTTTCTTCCAACTCATCCAACTGTTTCTTAAGCTCCTTTAACTCACTGGTTGCCATTCTGTACTGTGCCTTAGTTACAGGCTTGGTCTCAGGTACTAACTCTATAGTAAGCTCAATCATTCTATCCGAGGTCTTAGGGTAGTTTCTCCGGGAACACATCTGGGTATTCATCAATTCATCGCATCTCAGATAGTGACTTACGAGATGGTGCTATTGACCTTTCGCTCTGTTTCCTTATCAAAGACCGATCTGTCATGACTGTCACTTCTTGCCCTTCTGCATTCTTCAAGGTTATCGTTTTCTTCTCACGATCAATCGTGGCTTTATATTTTGATAACCAATCCATTCCCAAGATGACATCTATGCCTCTCATCTGGATCACCAATAACTCTGTTCTGAAACACCCTTGAACTTCTAGGTTCAGGTTACTGCACTTATACTGAGATTTCAATATAGTCCCGGGTGTTTGCAACACATAGGGATTTGGCAAAACAATAAAAGGCAAACAACTCTCCACAGCAAAATCCAAGGAAATAACCGAATGTGTAGCTCCTGAATCAAAAAGCACTAAAGCTGATCTTGCATTGAGTAGGAACATACCGACGATGATATCAGTGGCCTCCGCTGCATCCTGAGTGGTGATATGATTGATCTTCCCTTGCGATGGTGCTGGTGCAGACTGTCCTCCTCCTGAGAATTGACCTGATTGCCTCGGTTGGTTTCTGGGCTGTAGCATTCCTCCTCTATTGGCCTGGAAGGTGGGAGGATTCCGGTTACTCTGTGGCTGGTTTCTTGCTTGAGCTTTGGTTGCATCGATGACATGTTCTTCAATGGGCATTGCCCCTTGAAGTGACCAAAGTTGTCCACAATGAAAGCAATTGGAGGATTTCGAGGACAATCCTTCAAATAATGGTTTCCTCCACAGCTTATAGCATTGAACTGCTGTGACTCTGCTTCCACTAAAAGTCGATCTTCTTCTTTGGGTTCATTGATGGTCTTGGTATTTGTATTCATAGAGGGTCTTGGTGAAATCTGGAAGATGGGTGGGCGTCATTCTCCCTTGGTGCACTTGTGGTGGAGTTATTTGCTTCATTTTCCTCTTTCGGTTTCTTCCATATCGTTCGCTTCTTCCGAGATTATCAATTTATTCACCATGGAAGCTAGGTCGGAAGTCAAGAGTGAAATGTGAAATTTCAATGACTTTTGCGACCTTGTGAAAACTTCTCCATCTTCTTAGCTTCAAGATTCACCTCATGTGGAGCATACCGCGCCAATTGGTTAAATTGGTGCAAGTATTCTCAGGATCAGACGGCCTCCTTGCTTAAGAGCAAGAAATTCTCGACTTGGTCGCAACTATGCCCTCGTGGACATGGGCTTTATGAAATGCTTCCTTGAATTACGCCCATGGTATATCTCTGCTGGATGAAGAGTCCGATAATTCATCCACCACGTCCGCTTGACCTTGTAGTTGATGAGAAGCAAACAAAGTCTTCTCTTTGTCACTACACTGGATAGTGTCCAACTTTCTCTCAATATCCCTTATCCAGCCATCAGCTACTAACGGCTCTGGTGACACTGTGAAAGTTGGTGGCCTTGTTTTCTGAAAATCTGCCCATCTGAAGCCTGGAGTCACTCCTCCATTGTTGCCTCCAGGAGTATGTCCCAGCTGTAGGTCTTGCGGCAATTTGTTCGAGGAGTTGAGTATGTTGCTCCATTAATCGCCCGATTCTACTTCGCTCGAATCTATTTCTCTCCATCATAGCCATGACCTCCGCCAAGCTTGGTGGTTGCCCCTGCTGATTCAACGGTTTCATTGTTGTTATTTCAGACATCTTTGTGAATTTATCGCGGCGTTTTGACCAAACACAATGAGATAAGTAAGACTCTGATTCTTAGATAAGCGGTGAAAGCAATAGGTAAGTGATTAAGACTAATGTATGAAATGACTTTTGACAAGATGATATACGATATGGATAGGAAAACAACTTATTTATTATATTTTACACAAAGTAGACAAATTAATTTACAAAAGCTGGATGTATACTACTTAGAGTACAATACACAACTTTTCTTACAATCAAAAGTCGTTCTACTACTAAGGTAGGTGGATCTACAATACTCTATCGTAATCTAACACCTTGCGGAGGACTCTACCACCCATCGGACGGAGGGTTCTTTGGTGGTGTAGTGGATCAAGATCTCCGGTCTTCCTCCTCTTCGTAATCCTCCTTCTTTTCTTCTTTAGCGCGTCACCGCCGGGTCGGGTGTTGCCTCTTCCATCTTCTCCTTTCCTTGTTGGATCCTCGCTAGCGGCAGAGAAGTGTGCTATGCCCGTTGGATGAGGGCGGCTACCGAGGTGACTCGAGTAATAACGGAGACAAAGGAGTGTAATCCGTGATCTCGGCAGTATATTCCATCGTTGGATCTTGAGAACGCGTCGGGGCTCTCATCACAGATTGATCCTGCCCCCGATCCGTTCATTATAACGATCTAACTCCTTCGCATGTTCTTGATTCCGTGCTTGGCCAAGTGATACTTCGGTGCACCTTCCGGTATTCCTTTAGGACCCGGTATATAGAATCTCCGGCTAGCACGGGTGGCAACTTCACGGACGCGGGTCTTCATCATCACCGGCAAGGAATTTGAAGTCGGATCCATCGCTTCCTCTCGTGGAATCACCGATATTGAGTGTTCAAACTCAATCATAATCGACGCAGTGTAGCATCGCTCGCTTTGCAAAGATCCTCGCTCTCTCTCAGAAGCGTTGACCCACAAACCGACATTGATGTCGTTTGTAAGCTAACGGAACCAGTTTATCCATGCCTTCCGGTGGTACCTTTTTCCATCACAGATCCGCTCCTCCGTCGTGGAAGACAGTAATCGCTCATTTATGGCGCCGATAAACCGCATCATCTCGAGTAGTCTTTGCTCCATCCTCTAAACTCGAGTGGTCGGAGTAGGATTTACGATTTTCCTCGACAAACGGAAAGTTTGAAAGGTTAGTTAAGAGGAGATAAATCTTTTAGAAGAACAACACAAGTTTTTCAAGTCTAAAGTAAGGTAAGGTAGCAAGAGAGGAAAAGAGACAAAGAATTTAATACTTATATTTTTGTTTTGAGAATTCTTTTGTAGTTTTTGAAATTATTAGTTTTAAAGGTCTTCAACCTATAACCAAGCTAAGGTCTCAACTTACGGGCAAGTCGGCTCGATACCACTTTTGTAACGATTCTCAAACTAGGGATCGCTAGAATCTTTACAACTGCCCGGGATGTACAACAGAAGCCGTGGTTTCACAAGCAAGCAAACGTTACAACAAAAGCATGACTTTTATTACAAGCAGATAGGCTTAATGACCCGGTTTAAAAGCTTAAGCAAGCGGCCCGAGTCTAAAGTAATATAATACACTTGCAAAAGAATTGCTAGAACCACAGAAGCTTGAGCGAACGAGACCCTAGTACCAAGAGTCGTCAAGTCTCACGGTTCTTCTTGTTCGAGAGAACACCGGATCTTCCCAAAACTCTTCGTTGATTGATTTAAGCAAGAATGAGTACAACTACAGTACTCAACAAATCGCATAGGAAAAGCTATTTAACTATATGTCGAAATATCAAGGAAATGGTACGGCTTTACCAAACAGTATATGTGGAATGCAAAAGTTGACTTTAAAAGCTTTACAATAGTATGCATAAAGAAACAAGAATAAATATAGCCACGTGGGGTTTAACAACTTCGACATTACCAATTAACATCTCAGAATTCTACTTATGCTTTGTATGTTGAATCACCCATGAACACACGGCTTCATTAACCTAAGCACGGTGTATTGAATAACATTGATTACACTCGCAGAGTTGCCCAACTTTACCCACACGATATCACAGACTCATATTGCCACGCAACATGTTTGCGCACAACCGAGTAAGGATAACAAAGCCTTTTCACGCTTATCCTTTTTAGTCTCTACCCAGTAGATCTTAATCCATACAATTTCTGGAGACCACCGGCCAATAGTGGACTCTGCACCCCGAGGTCGACGGCCCATACTGCTGTAAGGATCACGAGTGTCCTTAGGGTCCACCGACTTGCCTTTGATGCTATAGATATTCAATTGGATGAAAAGGTACTAAGCTAGGGAGTAATGACCACGCATGTGGTTGAGCGATTCTGGTTGTGCATTATTTAGCACAAGGTTCTTGTCCTTACTTGTCATCCAAATGAGGCGATGGCCCAACTGCGGTTGCCCACCTCTTGATCTCACCGATGACCCATTTTACCAAGTATATTGGGTTGCCCAACTCAATGGACTCGACCTCAACTTACACCCAAAATCCTATTGGCCTAAAGCCAACATTCATAACAAAGATTTAGAACGAGAGGTTTTCATGACTTAGCGTAATATTTACTAATATTTTATGTGAACCAAGGTTGTCAAGGTAAATATGGCTTACAAGAATAGGTGGTTTAATATGTGGGGTTAAGGACTTATATCTAATCAACATGGCATTCCAAAGTATTATTTCTTTGTTGAAATACTTGGCTAAAATATTTTAATGAAGATAATAATATGAATATATGACATGTGGGTTCAATATGTTCAAGGTATGCAACTTGCCTCCTGGTTCGGCGTCCTCGAATTGTCTGCGATGTCGGTGTCTCCGTCTCCGTGAAGTCTCGAAATGGCTCGTCGACGTCGAAACCTAGCAAGAGACACAAAACCAATAAACCACCTGGCTCGACAAGGATCGAGCCTAGCAAACTAATCCAAGTACAACAAAAATCTGAAAAGAGAAAGAAAATTAAATGAAGCCGATATTTATTTGAACGGAGTTAGGATTAGACTTTACGGTTTGAGACTAGGAAGGCTATACTAACTCAAGTTAGGGTTTTCGACAATTAATAATCATTTTATCGCTTATATCTATTATTTAGACACAAACAATAAATAATCATTAATCTAGGCTTAGGAATAGGAATTTTGGCTTAAAAGCAATTTCTGGAATTTTTGGAATAAAACCAAATTTTACTGTGCAAGGAACAGTGTTGGGCCGGTTTTAGGATGAACAGTACTGGGCTTTTACTGTGCGGCCTAAAAGAAAACGGGCCGAGCAGGCCGAAACGGCCCACGGCCGGCCCACTCGCGCGGCCAAAGGCCGGAGGGACTCGCGGGGCGCTGGCTTGCAGCCAAAGCGCCCCGCGGCGCTGCGCGTGGGCGGAGCGAGCGAGGCGGCTCGGGAGCAGCGGCGCGGGCGCGACGGCGCGGCCGCAACGGCGACAGCGGCGACGGCCAAGGCGGGACGGGGAGGACAGCGCGAGGAGGCGCCGCCCAGGTAGGTCTCAAAAACCCTAGGGTTTTGCGCGTGTGTGGGCTCGGGTTTTCTAGGGTTAGGGTTTTGGGGTGCAGGAGCGGCGGCGCCGGCATAGATCCGGCGGTGCCGTGACCGGGAGGGTAGGGGAGGGCTCTGGGTTTGCACCGGGTGGGGATTTGCAAGGGGTGGGGTGTTTTGCTCTTACGGGTGGGGAAACCGGGGCGGTGGGGCTTCTTGCCGGGGTCGGGGAAGAAGGGGAGGGTAGCGGCGAGCTGGTGTGAGCTTGGGAGGCTGAGCAGGGCGGTTATTTATAGCCCCGCGAGGCGGTGGGAGCAGGGAGGGCATGGGGACGGCGTGGGTCGCCTCTGCCAGGGGGGGGTGAGGTGGTTGGCCGCGAGGGTTTGGGCGGTGCCGGCGGGTCAGGCGGCGGCAGGGAGGGGCGTACGGGGCGGTGCAGGGGCCTTAATGGCGCAAGGGGAGGTGGCGGCGACCCCTCACTGGAGCAATCCGGGAGGTGGCGCCGCCCTTGCTTGGGGCGCAGGGGTGGCAGGGTGCATTGAAGGCGAGGGCGAGGTGGAGGCGGCGCGCTGTAGCGGCTCAGTACGGGGCGGCGGCCAAGGCGGGTGGAGACGGACGCGGGCGCGACCGCGACCGCGTGGGTGAAGGCGGCGAGGGCTGGAGGCGCGGCCGTGAGGGGAAAGCGGGAAGGGAGAGGGAGAAGGCGGGTTAGGGTTAGGGTTTGGGATTTGGGCGAGATTTGACCGAAATTTGATTTTTGATTTGAATTTTGAAATTCGATTTTGAATTCAAACTGATTTTCAAACTTTGAAATTTTTCAGGTGTTTCACTTATCATCGGCGGCGGGCCAATCGGCGTGGAGCTCGCGGCGGAGATCGTGATGGACAGCCCCGAGAAGCGTGTGACCCTCGTCCACGGCGGGCCGCGCCTGCTCATGGTGATGGGCGCCAAGGCGTCCGCCAAGGCGCTAGAGTGGCTCCGGTCCAAGAACGTCATCGTGCTGCTGGACCAGACCGTGGACCTTGCCGGCGTCTCCGCCGAGGACAGGGTCTTCACGACGTCGGCCGGGGAGACGGTCGCCGCCGACTGCCACTTCGTGTGCACGGGCCGCCCCGTGGCGTCGGGGTGGCTGAGGGAGTCGCTCCTCAGGGACTACGTCGACGAGGACGGAAGGCTGGCGGTGGACGAGCACCTGCGCGTGGGCAAGCTGAAGAACGTGTTCGCCATCGGCGACATCACGAACGTGCCGGAGGCGAAGCAAGGGTACCTGGCGCAGCGGCACGCGATGGTGATGTCCCGGAACCTGCGGCTGCTGGTGAAGGGCGCCAGGGAGCAGAAGCTGCACCGGTACAAGGCGTCCAAGGCGGCCATCACCGTGACGCTGGGCCGCCGCGACGCGCTGTCGGAGCTGCCTTTCATGACGGTAATCGGCCACCTGCCCGGCGCCGTCAAGCCCAGGGACCTCTTCATCGCGCGGACGCGCAGGATGATGGGGCTCAATTGGACCGCCTGATCCATCTGACGGCCCAACACCAAACGCGCGCTGTCTGGAACGATCCGACGGTCTCGATTGATCGACTACTGTGTCCATCATAATCCCGTGTGCACCGAGCAGATAGACCCCGGCCCGATACCGGTCCTCTTCGAAACGCATGATTTTTTTCTTGATTTTTACAGAAAATTAAACTGTTTACTGTAAGATTTCTATGAATTTCATATGACATTCTTGCATTCCAAACAGGGTCTAAATTTTGATCGTATCGACCGATTCATATTGTAAGGTGCTGTTGCACTTGCACATATGTCTATGAGCATGGGTCATATTGCCGTGGAACCGAGGTAGTACAAAGTGGTCGGTGTTGTTTGGTTCAAAGGTTTTTCTCGATATTGTGATTACATGTAAAGAGAATATACAAACTCATTATCTCTCGAACTATCATGTGAGCATAATACATATTAGGAAAAAGTCCACTTAACCCCCTCAAGTACGGTGATTCGTCTACTTAATCCCATGAAGTATAAAACCAGGTATTGTATCCTCTGAACTATACCAAACCACTAGCTCTGGACAGAGAGAACGAAGACAGGTGCATCAGGCTAGGTAGGAGAATGGCGAAGGAGAGGTGACTAGGCCCCAGGAACGAAACAAATTGATTGCTTGTGACGATGCAGAGCCGATGGTGATTGTGGTTCAGGGAGTAGGGCAGCGAGAAGGTGCCAGTGACAGGTGATAACGGCGGTGGTGGTTCCACCATGGTGGAGGTGGTGCTTCTGAGGTTGGGAGGAATAACTACACATATCAAAACATATAACATAGCTAGGGGAAGCTCTAGTATAAGTTAATTGGACGGAGGCTCCCTATAGACGACGAATGGTGATGGTGAAATTCGAATGGAGGTGAGGGAGAAGAAACTTGATTTCCAGCCCCTGTGAGCAACATAATCAAATTTTGGGGGTGAGAATAGGGTAGAACACAAAGTGATGTGAAAACATGTCCAAGTAGCTCACCGATTTGAGAGATCGAGCTTTAGTCGTCGGCGGTAATGGTGGCTTTGTGGAGAGGAGCTCTCCTTGAGCGTCTTACACAGAAGAGGGGGCGGTCACGTGATTGACGGGAGTGAGGGGACTCGGTTTTGTGATCTCTTTCTAGGTAGGGATGGGAGGAAAGCGATGATGATGTTCATGACGATGAGAGAGCAGTAGAGGCAGCATGGTGCGTAGGCAGGGCGCTGCATTGAGCGAGCAACATAGGCAAAGTGGTGTGCGGGCAAGGCACTGTGCAAGGCGAGGTAAGCACAAGCATGGAGGCGTGCATGTGGGGCGTTGCAACAGAGGCGAGGTGAGGTTGGAGAGAGAGAGAGAGAGAAGGGAAGGATAGATGAGGAAGGACTAAGGAGGTTCGCTCAATGACATGTGGCCCATTTGTAATAATTTTTTATATTTCATTTGTTGAGTCATCGCCACATCATTTACCACGGTGGCAAAATCACTTCCAAAACCGACTTAGGGGTATTTAGATGGTTTTACGTAGTTTAGAGGGCACAATACTTTGTTTTATATTTCAGGAGCTAAGTAGACGCCCCACCGTACTTAAGAAAGTTAAGTATACTTTTTACTATCTATTATAAGAAAATACATCATAATATCACAGACAACTACTTTTTTGTGATTACAATTTTGATTTGAACTAATAACGCTACAGGTGTTCGATGGGAGGTTGAAAGGTTTTTCTAAGTATTGTGATTGCTAATTTGTAAAGCGGACACATTACCTATTAGGATAAATTACCCTAAATCACATTACCTATTAGGATAAATTACCCCAAATCACGTTACCCGTAAGAGGATTACATGTCACTGCACCCAAAATTTGATTAGTACAATTAAATTACTCTTATATTTCAAAACCGGCGTATTCTAATTAGGGTTGCAATTACATTTTGGAACCAAACACCATCAGCTAGCCTTGGGAACATTGCACGGTGCAAAGTGCAAAGTGCAAACGCCTCGCTCGTGCCGCCCTACTGCTGCAGAGTGCGGGCTGCAGCCATGCGGTGGCACTACGCCGCGCTCCTCCGCCGAGCCGCCTCCTGCCGTCGCTCACCCTCGTGGTTTCGCTCGCGCTTGCTAGTCATTGTCCTCGTCCCCTCCTCATCCACGCCTACTCGACTGGCGACCTCGCCTCCAAGCAAACTCGTTTCGACGAATTGCCCGCCCAGAGCGGTCGCTCTCCAAGATCATACCGCTGGCCGATGATGTCGCGACTGGCGGTGCCGAGAGGTCTCGATCCGCTCCGAGGTCGGAAGGGAGATGGACGACAAGGCGTGACAGTGGTCCTTGCGCGTCTTGAGGGCCGGATGGATGGTGGAGAGGAGGGGTGTTCGCGACGGGCGTGAGGTCGGCGGCTGCAAAGACTACACGTGCATGGTTGAGATCTTTGGCCGGCCGGTCGAGGAGGAGGGAGGCGCTGGCTTGCGCAGCATGGAGACGCGCCCGACAGGGTGATCATGCTGCAGTCTTTGCTCGCCGCGTCAGGTCGTGCATGGGCGCGTCGATGTGGCTGAGAGAGTGGCCAGGTTGATGCGCTAGTATGACATTGCATGAACGTTGCAGTCCGACTTGTGACCATTGCATCGAACAAAGATCATGTCATCTCCATCTACACACTCCTACTTTATGCAAAGATAGGCAGTTCTCCTGACTCTTCTCTAAAAAGATCTCAACACTGACCTCTGTAATATGAAGCAGAAATGAAAAGGCGGTAATGGTGGTTCTTGAAGTGCATTCAGTAATGCAGTACAGCAGAAGCCCCAGGCTGGTAAAATCTGAAATTTGTAGAAGGCTGTGAATCTGTGATAGTGATTGTCGTGGGTGGCATGGCCAACATTTAATCCTGGCAATGAAATGAACCACATGAATGTCAATGCATTTCATTGCTTGCCTTTGTATGGACATCAACCAGATTGGAGTGAATTGGGTTATGTTGAGAATACGAGTAATGTGCAGTAGAATGCCCGTCGGTTTTCTCATTTTCAAACTGTGTAAGCTCTCAGGTTGACTTGATGGAGCCAGCACAAAGAGCAGTAAGTTGCCAAGTTAACAGACAAACCTGAAAAACTTGGGTAAATTGTTGAAGAACGGATTTTCAGTTAAAGTTTATGCAAAATGGGTCTAATAGGACTCCATGTTTCCTTTCAAACAAAAAAAGGGGACTCCATGAATTGTCAGCCTTGTTGCTGCAGCAAGGCAGGAAAGGTCTGCTTATTGAGTTTTGCCTATTGTAGCACAAAGTCACAAATGACAATAACCTATGAAACGAGGTGTTATTTGTTTAATGGGTGAATCTAAGAAACGGAGCTGTTATTTCTGAGAACTTGCGGTCAGGTCTATTTGGAATCAGGTTAAGAAGCTTCTGAGTTTTGACATTCTCCCATAGTGGAAATTGTACTTGCTGCTATGCATGGTTCAATGTATTGAGTGTACGAAGCAGATGTTGGAAATAGAATAGTCTCTCGTGCCTGTTCCCCGTACCTGTATCTTATACTGGACATATATGCCTTGAGTAAATTAGCTGTTGCGATGTAATTCTTGAGTTAACGCGAAAGATCGGTCTGGCATGTGATTGGATCTCTTGAGATCCTTCAGATAACTTAGATATGGTTGTAAGAAAATACAGAGTTGGGCCTAGCAATTCAGAGATTCTGATAGTGATGCTGACTGACAGAAGACAACAATTGCAGCCTAGAACAAACTAGCTGGAGAAAGGGATAAATACATAAGCATCAACATCTTAACCTGTTCTTGAATCTTGTTGTACTAATGAAGCAAGGAACTATTAATGCATTTTCATGTACACTTCGATATTTTGCGGCTGTCGGAGCAACTCTTTTCTGTGCCAGATATTGATATACTGATGCTGGCAGATGGAGATGATTAGGGGTGCAAACGGAGTGGATAATTCCTGTCCGACCGACCGACCGAAAGCTTGCAGTGCGAATACGGAAGGAGTAAATGGGTGTCCGACACTATATATGTTCGACTCCGAGAAAAAAATATGGAATAGGATACGGGATGAGCGATATCCGTCCGTATGTATCCGTATACTGGTGGTATGAGGAAAACTTGTTGTGACTTCACTTAGAAATAGGATAACAGACAGGTGGGTTGATGTATCTGAGCAGACAGAGAATATTGAGTGTTTTTCCTTCGACATCTCAGCGATTAGTCTCTCCGTGTTCACTTTGATTGCATTCCTACTATTCAATGTCCTGTGTAGGGGTGCAAAAGAAGCAGATAATTTCCGTCCGACCGACCGGCCAAAGTCTCGCGGAGCGAATACGGGATAGAAAAATGGGTATTTGACATTATCCGTGTCCGACTTTAACTACGAAAAAAATACAAAATAAGATACAGGATGAACAATATCCGTTTGTATCCGCTTCGATTGCACCCCTAGAGGCGACGGAGAATCAATAAGAGGTTGGCAGCCGACGGACATCTGCCGAGGAAATACTGAAGGTGAACTCGGACTGTCATGGCGCTTTCTGACGAAGGATTCAGCACCGTGCATTAGCACAGGTCACAAGTACTGTATCTCAGAATGTACCAGATTCAGATCCCTGTGTCAGTGGCGTTTGCTCGACGGTTGTCTGCCAAGAACACACACAGCCGTTGCTTTCGGTCTTCTGGTGGAGCTGGAGTGCAAGTCTGCATAATTCCAAACTGAGCTGCCGTGCAAAACTCGAGTTAGCGTTGCTTTCAGCTTTGGTTTGTGCTAATGTGACTGCATACATCCAAAGACGTGTACTTCTTTCTTGTGCTAGTAGTAGATAAGTCTAGTACTAGTATTTTTGTAGCTGAACCCAAATTATCTTGGACAGTAGGCACGCGAAATTCAGTCCTTTTTCTCTGGGTGCGGTTGCAGAATGAGAACTCAAGGATCAGTTAGTGTCTGTGTGCAGTGCAATGAATTGTGCTTAGCATTTCCTAGAGAAAGATAGTAGCCTAGTTTGGAACACGGGGATTCCGTAGGAATCCTACGGGAATCACATGCTTCCTGCAAAATTCGTAAATGTGTCTCTCTCATCAGTCGTGTCGTCTGTCAAAACTCCCGTGTGCCAGGCATCCAGCAATCATCACCGGGCCGTGCGATCAGCCGTTCAACGGCCAAGATCGATGCTTCGATTCCCCAACTGCCATGATCTGGGCCGTTGATTTCCTACTAGACCGGGTCTACCTCCGGGCCGCCGCCGGGGCCCGCGAAATCTCCTCCTCCTCCTCCGCGACGGCTTCTTCCCCTTCCCCATCCTTTCTCTCTTCACATCCACCTCCACCGCCTCCGCCTCCTCGCCCTCCACGAGCGAAACCTAGCCCAGCCGCCCTCTCCCCTGGCCACCCATGGCTAGCTTCGGCTTCGACACCCGCCCGGCCGCCGCGGCCGGCGCCGGCGCCGGTGCGGCGGGGGAGGGCGCGCTCTCCTTCTTTCCCGCGGCCTGCGCGAGGACCTCCGCCTCATCCGCGCGCGCGCCGGGGAGCTCGAGACCTTCCTCAACGCGCCCGTCCCGGAGCCCGAGCTGTTCGCGCGACTCCGCCGCGCCTACACGTCCTCCGCTTCCTCGGCCAGGACGCGGCTGGACCTGTCCGCGATAGGGAAGGCGTTCGAGGCCGAGATGGGGAGGGGGACGAGGGCCAGGTGGAGGTGGGAGGAGGAGGCTGAGGAGTGGGAGCCCATACGGATGGTCAAGGCGCGCCTCAGGGAGCTCGAGCGGAGGAGGCAGGACCAGACCAGCGACGTGCTACACAAGGTCAAGCTGAGCTTGGTAAGCTTCCAAACTTCAAATGTTAGCGTTCTGGAGTACTAAATTGTAGCCTTGTCGTCTGGGTTGCCTCTAGGACTAGAAGCAGCGCTAACCAAATCCAATACGACTCAAATTGAGTTGGGTGATTAATGGTGGACATAGTTACGTCCCATTGTACATTGGATGCCTTCAATTCTAACAAATTAGGTTGATGTTGAGTAATTTTTTGGGTTCTCTTGGCCTCTTGGGCCCCAGATCGAGTTTTATGTTTATGATTTGGTGATTGAAGTTGAGTTGGATGGTCAACTGAAATGGCCATAAGTATTGGTTGGGGTGTGGCAAATCTAGGAAATATGCAACTATGCATCTTCTAGAGTATCTTAGCTATAATTAGTTATTATGGTTCACAGTTGTACCTGTAGGTCTGAAAACTTAGTTGTAGGAACTCAACAAGATTTTCGACTGGATGTTGGCCATGACTCCCCAAGTTTGTCGATCAGATCAAATTTTGATTCCCAGAGGTTAGTGCAGTAGAAAGGTCACATCTTTGGAAGAATTTAGTCTAGAAGGGGCACTAGGTGAGTCTAAGCATACTATAGCTACACACTGAAATTGATATTGATGTTCTATCATTCTATGCCTTGCTGTTTTTACTTTTTAGCTAATCCAAGCTTGACAGAATTCGAACCGCATCTTGTGCACTAAATGAGCTATGAGGATACTGTAGTGATGCCTGAAAGTCCGATCAATTTGAGGTTTTATTTTCATGTTTGGGTCTATATAAAGAATGGAACTTTAGATTTTGAAATGATATTTCTGAAGCTGTATTTATAATTTCTATTTGTCGTACTGGAATTTTCTGCGCTATAAATCTAGAATCATAGCTGGGTAATAACCCACTTGTTAACTGTGGTGCTATTGTGCTAATGGAGCATTGAAATTTTACCAAAAAATGTTAGCAGTTGATAATCGAGTCGTAGCTATCCAATACATTTATTATATGCGAAGTTATATATTGTGCTTGCAAATGCATAGATCTTAATTAAGCTTGTTCTGGGATTTACATGTTGCAGATGCTCTAGCCAGTGTTCTACAAATTGATATATATATATATATATATATATATATATATATATATATATATATATATATATATATATACCATTTAAACTCATATATTATACTTCTTTATCACTTTCATTATACTTAAATATCAATTATAAGATACTCCAATGCGATTTGATTGAAAATTTTCATTTGAGCCCTTTATTTTTGTTATATACCTTTTTTCATATATAAAAGAAATATATACACAAATTTTGCTATAAAAAGTGAATTTTAATGAACTTTTTCATGGAACTCACTTTGTATCTTATAATCATTATCATTATTGGTGCTCAAATTGATAAAGATGTATCATCATACGATTTAAGTGGTATATGAGAGGTGGGAGTACCATACCATTTTCCTATATATATATATATTTTCCTATATATATGTGTGTGTGCACTAAATTGATGTACCATTGCGCTTCTTATTGCAGAAATCCATGAGCTTTGCGCCTGAAGCATCTGAGGTTAGTCATATGGATTCACATCCTGTTGCACTGGGTGCAATCAAGCATGACCCTTTTTGCACATATATTAGTGTTTGCTTATCAGGGTCAAGGAACTTAGCTTGCTCGGACCTAACTTGCTCTCTATGAATGCCTTATAATAGCAACAGGCAAGAGATGTTTAACCTGAATAATAAGTAATTATGATAAGTGTTATCTTCATTTTGTTTGTTATTTACGTACTACTAAATTTTGAAATGGTTAGAATTTCATTTGTATTCAGAAATATGGTTGTTCTGTATAACACTTTTCAGAAACCCTGGTATAATTATTTTGTCCATTATCTAATTAAATCTTATCAAACTATGGTCCCGGGAACATTATTTAATTAGTATTGATGTAATGATAGCCTTGTCTTCTTAATGCATTTTTTAATCAGTGTCGATGTAACACAGGAGGTTCCACCACTGGATTTAGGCGAACTCTTCGCATATTTTCTAAAGCAATCTGAACCATTGTTCGACCAACTTGGCATAAAGAGAGGTACTATGCATGATTTTAATTAGATCGGTCATCGGAGGTTTTCAGAGATTTTACCATTTGAAACGTTTAGTTGAGCTGATTTTTCTTTCTCATGTGGTATAGATGTGTGCAACAAGTTGATGGAGTCTCTATGCAGCAAGCGCAAGGACCACCTTGGGTATAATTTGCTGCCATCAAGCGAACCATCTTCATTCAGAAATGACAGTGTTGGTGATGAGCTTGACCTAAGAATAGCTAGTGTCCTACAAAGTACAGGGCACCATTATGAAGGTGGATTTTGGAATGATGGGCAAAAGTATGAGGCAGCTGACAAGAGACATGTTGCAATAGTCACTACTGCCAGTCTTCCCTGGATGACTGGAACAGCTGTAAATCCTTTGTTTCGAGCTGCATACTTGACTAAATCTTGCAAGCAAGATGTGACGCTGGTGGTGCCATGGCTTTGCAAGTCAGATCAAGAACTTGTCTATCCCAATAGCATGACTTTTAGTTCTCCGCAAGAGCAAGAAGCTTATATGAGGAATTGGCTGGAGGAAAGGGTTGGTTTCAAGACAGACTTCAAAATATCTTTCTACCCCGGAAAGGTAAGGTTTTTTTTTCAGCACACTATGTCAACGGTGTGTGCATTACTTGTTTAATCTCTATTTTTCGAACTATAGTTTCAGAAAGAAAGGAGAAGTATAATTCCTGCTGGGGACACTTCACAATTCATACCATCAAAGGAAGCTGACATTGCTATTTTGGAAGAGCCTGAGCACCTGAACTGGTACCATCATGGGAAACGTTGGACAGATAAATTTAATCATGTTGTTGGTGTTGTACATACAAATTATTTGGAGTACATCAAGAGGGAGAAGAATGGTGCTATTCAAGCTTTTTTTGTCAAGCACATCAACAACCTGGTTGCCAGAGCCTATTGCCATAAGGTACGCAATTAAGTAGGTACTATGACCTACTGCATTCACTGTAATGTTCGAGTGTGCACAGTGCGAACTCTTTTTTATGTACATATATAGTCAAGAAACTATATCATGGTTGTTTTTCCTTTGTGAGCTGATGGTATTGATACTATGTAGGTTTTGCGACTGTCAGGAGCTACTCAAGATCTACCCAAGTCCATCATCTGCAATGTACATGGTGTTAATCCCAAATTTCTCGAGGTTGGTGAGAGAATAGCAGCAGAGAGGGCGTCTGGCCAGCAGTCCTTCTCCAAAGGAGCTTATTTTCTTGGGAAGATGGTTTGGGCCAAAGGTTACAGGGAATTGATAGATTTGTTTGCGAAGCACAAGGGTGATTTGGAAGGCTTTAAGTTGGACATCTACGGAAATGGTGAAGATTCACATGAAGTGCAATCGGCTGCAAAGATGTTGGATTTAAACCTTAACTTCCATAAAGGCCGGGATCACGCAGATGATTCGCTTCATGGGTAAAAAGACCAGAACCACCCAACTGGGAGAGCATATGCCTTCCTATATATACATCTTTCTACATCTGTTATGTCAATGATTTGAATGTTTCTCCTGTTTCTTTTCCAGATACAAGGTTTTTATAAACCCAAGCATTAGTGATGTGCTCTGCACCGCAACTGCTGAGGCGCTAGCAATGGGCAAGTTCGTTGTCTGCGCAGATCATCCGTCCAACAATTTCTTCAGGTCATTCCCAAACTGCCTGACATACAAAACATCGGAGGACTTCTTTGCCAAAGTGAAGGAAGCAATGACCCGTGACCCGCAGCCTCTCACACCCGAGCAAAGATACGACTTATCATGGGAGGCTGCAACCCAGAGGTTCATGGAGCACTCTGAGCTGGACAAGATTCTGAGTAACAACAGCGACTGTGCCAGCACCACTGGATGTGCTAAAAGCATCGACAAAAAGAGCAAGAAATCAGCCTCAGTGCCAAACATGTCAGACGTTGTAGACGGTGGGCTGGCACTTGCTCACTACTGCTTCACGGGCAATGAGCTCCTCAGGCTGTCGACCGGTGCAATACCTGGAACCCTCAATTACAACAAGCAACATAGTTTAGACCTGCACCTATTGCCGCCTCAGGTTCAGAATCCTATGTATGGCTGGTAAGATAAGATATACCACACATACTCTTAGTACATAGATAGCTCTGTAATTTGTAACACTAGTTTTTTTCCCCTGATGCCCAAAGGCAAGCCTTGTTCATTATTACAAACAACAAACTACTTGTAGTGTTAGATAAAAGAGACGCTCTATTTTGATGCCCTTTTCACTGGCATTCCTTCGTACTAGGCATAGTTGCTCAGAGTTCAGTGGTGTACCGGCACGTCACGTTCCCAGTACAGCGCCAGGAAATCGTAACAATCAGCGGTGAATTGGAGTGGGGAATTGAGAGGTTTGGGAAGAACAGGGGAGAGAGAGAGAGTAGGTAGGGAAATATTCTTGATCTTTTTCGATGTCCTGTTCGTAACAACTCCAATCCTTTTACACGCACAGCCAGGCTGTAGCGGAAACGACAACAGCGCCAGCGTTCCTCAAAACACAAATGGGCTGACTCATTACACACGGCCTTAGTTGGCCCACAACTCTAACCCTTCCAATATCAGTCTTTTGTAATTACGCTTTCCCCTCAAATGTTACATCCCTCGTCAAAAGACTCATCCCATGTTAGCGTGAAACCTAGCTTGTCCCCAAGCTGGTGCTGAGGGAAAGCACTGGCGCAGGTCATACAAGTTCTCCCAAGTAGACCACTGTGGTGGCGATTGAGACCACTGGATCAACCCTTGCACAACAGCCTTATGCCCCACCTTGCAGAGCCGAGTTGTAGCTATGGACAGAGGACACAGCAGCTCATCAGAGTAAATGATATTAAGTGAATGATCTGGACTCACCGATTCCAATGGTTTAATAGCCTTCTTCAATTGTGATACATGAATAACCGGATGAATCATACTTCCGGGAGGCAACTCCAGCTTGTATGCCATTTTGCCAACCTTTCGAATGATTTTGTAAGGACCAAAGTATTTGAAGCACAGTTTCTGAGATGAGCGACGTGCAACAGATAATTGGGTATACGGTTGGAGTTGAGATATACCAAATCCCCCAATTGAAATTCCCGAACCGATCTCTTTTTGTCTGCTTGATCCTTCATCTTCTGCTGTGCACGCAACAAATGTTGTTGAATCAACTTAGTCATGAGAGCTCGATCCTGCAACCATTGTTCCAACTCTGGCACAGAACTAGTGTCACCACTGATAATGCCGAAATGATGAGGTGGATGACCATACAGGACCTCAAATGGTGTTTTACCCAATGCTGAATGGTAGGCGGTATTATACCAAAATTCTACTTGTGATAACCATTGAGACCACTTGGTTGGATAGGCTTGTACCATGCATTGAAGATATGTTTCTAGACACTGATTCAACCGCTCAATTTGGCCATCAGTTTGGGGGTGATACGATGAGCTCATGTTCAACTTTGTATCAGTTAGTTTGTATAATTCTTGCCACAATGTACTTGTGAAGACTTTGTCTCTATCAGAAATGATTACTTGTGGTAAACCATGCAATTTGTATATATTATTGATGAACACTTGCGCGACAGTCCAAGCAGTAAAGGGATGTGATAAGGGTAGAGAATGACCATATTTGGAGAATTTGTCAATTACCACCACAATAGTGTCAAAGTTCTTAGACTTGGGCAAACCTTCGATGACGTCTAAGCTGATGATCGTCTAGGCTTGAGAAGGGACTGGCAATGGATATAATAGCCCTGGGGACTTTACATGCTCAGACTTCCTGTTGACAAATAGTACAAGCTGATACAAACCGGTGAATATCCTTCTTCATGCCAGGCCATGCAAACAGTGCCTTGATCTTCTGATATGTCACGGTAATACCACTATGTCCTCCCACTTCGCTATCATGTAAGGCCCATAACACGGCTTGCTGTGCTTCAGCGTGTTTACCCAAATAGATTCGACCCTTATATCTGATAATACCATCTTGCAGCAGAAAACCATCTGCATTAGATCCAGTCAAGGCCAATTCTAATAACAGTGCCTTTGTTGCCACATCTTTCTGATAACCTTCGATCACAATCTCCAACCACCTTGGTCGACTAGTTGATAGCGCTGAGCATTCTGCTGTGTGTTCTTTCCTGGACAACGCATCGGCTGCCATTTTATCTAAGCCTTTCTTGTATACTAATTTGTACTGCAGTCCAAGT
Organism: Phyllostachys edulis; assembly: GCA_036346405.1. NCBI lineage: Eukaryota > Viridiplantae > Streptophyta > Magnoliopsida > Poales > Poaceae > Phyllostachys > Phyllostachys edulis. The sequence goes on from CM070566.1 coordinate 7,112,845, forward strand.
AGTTTCAGAAAGGCTTTGTGTTGCATGCCGTGAGTTAGGCGTTGTTCTCCTAGATGCACAATGCTCTTGTGATCAGTGGCGATAATAAATTCACCATGTTGCAAATAAGACTTTCATTTGTCGACAGCCATAAGAATTGCTAAACACTCTTTTTCATAAGTAGATAGGCCCCTGGCCTTTGCCCCTAAGGCTTTGCTTAAATAAGCAATGGTGTGCCCTTGTTGCATGAGAATAGCCCCTACACCCACATCACTAGCATCTGTTTCCAACACAAATGGCCTGGTAAAATCCAGCAATGCTAAAATGGGTGCTTGAATCAATGCTTGCTTGATGGCTTCGAAGGCTTCCTGTTCTTTGAATGTCCAAGTATAATTTGTGTGTTGCTTTAACAGGTTAGTCATTGTCTTGCTAATAATACCATAATGTCTGATGAACTTCCTGTAATATCCTGACAAGCCTAGAAGGCCTCTGAGTTGTTTGACATTATGTGGAGGTAACCAATCTTTGACAGCCTGAATCTTTGAGGGATCGGTGGCCACTCCTTGCGCACTGATGATATGCCCCAAATACTCAAGTTGAGGTTGGGCAAAGAAGCATTCATAATGTTTGATTAACAATTGATTATCAGCTAGTATAGTGAACACTTGCTACAAGTGCTGAATATGATCTTCTAAGGTTTTACTGTAGAAAAGTATGTCATCGACAAAAACAAGAACAAATTATCGGATCAATGAAGAAAAAAATTGTATTCATTACCGCTTGAAATGTAGCAGGAGCGTTTGTAAGTCCGAAGGGCATTACCCTAAACTCCCAATGACCATTGTGAGTTTTAAATGCTGTCTTGTATTCATCCTCCTCTATCAATCTTATCTGATGATACCCTGCTCTCAAGTCCAATTTAGTGAACCATGTAGCTCCATGGAGTTCATCCAGCAGTTCATCGATGACAGGTAAGGGGTATTTGTTCTTTACTGTGGCTGCATTCAGCTGTCTATAATCAACACGGAAGCGCCATGTTCCATCTTTCTTTTTGACCAATAGCACTGGTGAAGCAAAGGGACAAGAGCTGGGCTGGATAACCCCTTGTTGTAGCATCTCTTTGATCTGCCTTTCAATTTCATCTTTTTGTTTAGGAGCATATCGATAGGGTCTAATGTTTACTGGTTTGGCTCCTGGCAAAGTGGAATAAAATGATCAAATGACCTGTGAGGAGGTAGTCCACTTGGTTTCTGAAATAAAGAAGCATGGTCCTGCAACAATTTGTTAGCTGCTGGTGGCACAACTTTTGGTCGGCTCTCATCTGCTATTGGTGTCAACTGTACCAGCTGGGCTAACCCCCCATGTCTGAATAAGCCTCGGAGCTTCTTTGCAGAGATCTCTGGACACTTGTTGGTTATGTCCTTCACACCATGAAGAGTGATTCTCTGGCCATCATGGACAAACCTCAATGTTTTTATGCTCCAATGTATCCACATGGGACCTTGTTCCTCCAACCAATCCATGCCCAAAATCATGTCATAGCATCCATTTTGATGTGTGGGTGGTCTTTCATAACCTATGTTTCCCACTAGCGCAAGAGGGGGCCCTAAACCTGCTGATGGTTGGTCCAAAGGGGGCAAAACCATAGCGAGGAGGGGCTGCGGTGGAATGATGCATTGTAAAGGCCTTGTCACGTGCTCTAGACCTCTCACCTATGGAAGTGTGCGATGGTATTGACGAATGCCAAACAAACTAGAGAATTTATGTCAGGTGGGTAAAGCTATACACCTCTGCAGAGTGAAAAACTATTCGAAAAGCCGTGTCCATAGTCATGGACATGCTAGCAAAGCCACTCAAAGTTAGACTTGGTTTTTTTTCAAAAGGTTTGATAAAATGGTTTTGGGATTTCTATCCCGATGGGTTTTGGACGAGGATCCTTGTGACAGGAGGGTATCCTTCACCACTTGATGATGAATGTTATCCAACTGTAAAATTGAGTTTTGGAAAATGAATTTTAATTATAAGTGTAACTGCCCTGGAACTTAGTATGTGTATTTAAATGAAACTTGGCTTTATGCAAATCAACCCTATATGCCTTCCTTTGAAATATCCATATATGCATGTCATTCTGTTACTCCACGGGTGTGACTTGCGAGCACGGTTGTTCTGCTCACTCTTGCTTCATATAATCTTTGGACAGGTGAAGACGTCGACAGCGAAGAAGAGGACCAAACCGAATAGGTTGTGCCCTCCAGCCATTTTTCCTGTGGCGTAATGGATGGACTGCTGCTCTTTTGTTTCTTTGTATTTTATATTCGGTCCAAGGCCGCTTTTGTAAGCAACTCTGTTGATATTTTGTTAAAAAAGTTCACTTTGTGGATGTCACCACTTTTGTTACTGTGTGGGCTAGCAGCTGATCTTGGGACTAGCTCAATTACATAGGGGTCTTGGGGTCATCCTTAAGTCTCACGACCTCCTCCGGGCTTGGGACGTCAGCTTGGGGTGATCCTAAGCCACACGACCTCTCTCGGACCTCCGGGAGGCCTTGAAAGATCTTCGAGAGGTCTTATTGGACCTCTCGGGTGGTCTTGGTAGATCTCCCGGTGGTCCTATGGGACCTCTCGGGAGATCTTGAGGATCCTCCGGGTGGTCTAGACCTCTTGGGAGGTCCTGGCGGACCTCCTGGGTGGACTTGACCTCTCGGTTGGCCTTAAAGGACCTCCTGGTTGGTCCTGGGACTCTCTGGTCGTGACAAGAAGTGGTATCAGAGCATCCTGACTGTAGGTCGCAACCTAGCAGAATGGCTGTAGAATTTCAAAGCTTATTTTATATAACAAAGAAGAATAATTTGTTCTCTTCTTATCTGGGTCATCTCTCTGTTCTTACCTCCCTTCTGGAATTCTTTCTCATCTTAGTCTAATCCCATCTTACCTTTCTTTCTTTGCACCAATTACAATGTTAAATGGATCCCGTTACCCTTGAAAGCTCTATTAGTGGTCTCTTGGTTAGGTCTGGTGTTTGAGACCTCCTTCAAGCAATATCTATCGAGTACAACGATATTTAGCTATTATAGTTTTTGAAAAAACTTCTTTCTGTTGATTGCTTTACTAAGTGGGTTATTTTGCCTGTCCCCCTTAGTCTCTTCTTTTCTTTCCTCAGCCTCTGGAGCTCAGGCAAGATGGTGACCACTCGAAATGGTAGTGGTAGCTCAAGCAATCGGAACAGAAGAGTTGAGGACGTGCCCGAGAACCCAGCCTGGTGGAGCAATCATAACAGAGGAGTTGAGGACGTGCCAGAGAACCCAGCCTCACAGCCACCACCTCCTCCAGACGAAGGTCCTAGCTGGGCCTAGATGATGGCCAATCAAGCTTAGCTAATAAATCTGATTTCTCAATCAATTGCCAACACTCAGTCATTGCAAGCAACAGCAGCAACTCAGGCACAAGCCCCGGTTCCACCTCCTCCAAGGGCCAACATTGCAGAGTTTATGAGCTTGCGCCCTCCAACTTTTCTTAGCAGCACTGAGCTAATGGAAGCCGATGATTGGCTTAGGGCAGTGGGCAGAAAATTGGACATGGTGCAGTGTACAGATCATGAGAGAGTCTTGTTTGCTTCTCACCAGCTCAATAGGCTAGCCTTTGAGTGGTGGGACAACTTTAGCCAATCTCATGCTGATGCTCAGACCATCACATGGGATGATTTTATGCAAGCCTTTCGTCGTGCCCATATTCCACTGGGCATGATGTCTCTGAAAAGAAAAGAATTTCGCTCTTTGCGGCAAGGCAGCCACACTGTCAATGAGTATTTGCATAAGTTTAATCAATTGGCCCGATATGCTCCAGAAGATGTTGCTTCAGATGAAGCCGAGTAGGAGCGCTTCTTGGAGGGGCTTAATGATGAGATCTTAGTTCTCCTTATTGCCCAAGACCACTCAGATTTTCAGCAGCATGTCAGCAAAGCCATTTGGAAAGAGAGCAAGCTCCAAGAGATGGAGAACTGAAAGAGGAAGAGGGCAGCACAGAGTTTCAACCCTGGGGATTTTCCTAAGCCTAGGACCTCCCAGCCCCAGACCTCTCAGCGCAAGACCTCCCATACCTCTTCCTCCAGAGCATCTGGGACAGCACAACGCCCAAGCAAATCAAGTTTTCATAAGACCTCCCCTAGAAGCCAGCTCTAGAAGAAGTCTCCCACGACCTCCTCTGCTGTGGTGACTTGTTTCTTTTGTAATGAGGTAGGGCATTATGCCAACAAGTGCCCAAAGAAGTAGCAAGCCTCTGCCCCGGCCCGAACGAGTCAAGGAGCTTTAGCACCGGGCAGCACATCAAGTGTGAAGCCAGCGGTGCAATACACAAAGGGACGTGTCACACATGTCACGGCTAAGGAGGCACATGCCGCACTAGATGTGGTCCTCGGTACGTTCCTTATCAATTCAGTGCCAGCTTTGGTTTTATTTGATTCGGAAGCTTCTCATTCTTTTGTTTCAAGCAAGTTTGTGGGGAAGTGTGGGTTACCTATATCTCCTTTAATTAGCCCTATGTTAATTCATGCTCTGGGCTCAGAAATGAGGATTAGTTCCCTATGCCCAAACCATACCTTGGAGATCTCTGGAGTTCTCTTTTCTGCAGACCTAATAGTTTTGCACTCCCAAAGTTTGGATGTGATTCTTGGAATGGATTGGCTAGCCAAAATTCAAGGTCAGATAGATTGTGCCAGTAAGTCCATTTCACTCACCAATGATCAAGGAATACAAGTAGAATTTAAGCCCAAGACCTCCTCTAAGGCAAGACATCTCTTGACCAATTTGAAGGAAGTAAAGCTAGAGAACCTTCCAGTGGTCAAAGAATACCCAGATGTGATCCTTGAGGAATTGCCTGGTATGCCACCAGATAGAGATATTTTATTCCTAATTAATCTAATCCCAGGGACTGCTCCTATATCAAAGAGGTCTTATAGGATGCCAGCAAATGAGTTAGCAGAGTTGAAGAAACAGATTAGAGAGCTACAAAACAAAGGATTTATCCGACCAAGCTCTTCACCATGGGGAGCACCAGTGCTATTTGTCAAGAAGAAAGACAACAGTCTGAAGATGTGTGTGGACTGTAGATCACTCAATGAGGTCACCATTAAGAACAAGTATCCACTGCCCATAATAGATGACCTCTTTGACCAACTAGAAGGAGCAAGTGTTTTCTCCAAAATTGATTTAAGGTCTGGTTACCATCAGCTGAAGTTAGACCAGAAGACATCCCTAAGACTGCTTTTACCACAAGGTATGGGCTATATGAGTTCACTGTGATGTCATTTGGGTTGACAAATGCACCAGCCTATTTCATGAACATGATGAACAAAGTATTCATGGACTTCCTAGATAAGTTTGTGGTTGTGTTTATTGATGATATCCTCATCTACTCCAAGAAGGAGGAAGAGCATGAAGACCACCTTAGAGCTATTTTGGGAAGACTTAGAGAGCAACAGCTCTATGCTAAGTTTAGTAAATGTGAATTTTGGTTGAGCCAAGTAGCCTTCCTTGGTCATATTGTGTCGGCCAAAGGAGTAGCAGTGGACCCTTCTAAAGTTGAAGCTGTGTTGGAATGGAGATCACCCTAGTCTGTGGTCAAAGTGAGGAGCTTTCTTGGTCTGGCTGGCTATTACAGAAGGTTTATTGAAGGTTTCTCCAAGATTGCTAGACCTCTCACACTGCTCTTGAAAAAGGAGAAGAGGTTTGAATGGACTGAAACTTGTGAGCAAAGCTTTCAAGAGTTGAAGGAAAGGCTTGTGACAGCTCTTGTATTAGTCCTGCCAGACATCCATAAAGATTTTGAGGTATTTTATGATGCCTCTCATCAAGGTCTTGGATGTGTGCTGATGCATGAAGGAAGGGTAGTGGTATATGCATCTCGGCAGTTGAGACCCCATGAAGAGAACTACCCGATCCATGATCTGGAATTGGCTGCAATTGTGCATGCCTTAAAGATTTGGCGGCATTATCTCATTGGTAATCATTGTTAGATATACACCGACCACAAGAGCTTGAAGTATATCTTCACTCAATCAGAACTTAACCTTAGGTAAAGGAGATGGTTAGAGTTGATCAAGGACTATGATCTTGGGATTCATTACCATCCAGGCAAGGCCAATGTGGTGGCAGATGCTTTGAGCCGAAAAGGTCATTGTAACACCCTGCTGGTACAAGAACAACAGCCAAGGTTGTATGAAGAACTGAGACATCTTAATTTGGAGATTGTGGACCAAGGTTGTGTGAATACCCTGGAGGTGCACCCAACTATTCTAGACCAGATCAGAGAGCATCAAGGAGAAGATGAAGACATCCAAGAGATCAAGAAGAACATGAGAAGAGGTAAAGCCCTAGGTTTCTCCGAAGATGAGCAAGGGGTAATGTGGTTTGACAGCCGTGTCTGTGTGCCAGATCATCAAGAGATCAAGCAACTCATCTTGAAGGAACCTCATGGATCACCTTATTCCATTCATCCGGGTAGTACCAAGATGTGTCAAGACCTCAAAGAGAAGTACTAGTGGGTCAGCATGAAGCAATAGATTGCTAAATTTGTTGCTCAATGCGATGTATGTCAGAGAGTTAAAACTGAGCATCAAAGACTAGCCAGTTTATTGCAACCATTGCCAATTCCCGAGTGGAAATGGGAACAAGTGGGCATGGACTTCATCACTGGACTACCTAGAACCCAATTGGGCTTTGATTCAATTTGGGTGGTGATTGACTGTTTGACTAAGGTGGCACACTTTATACCAATCAAGACCACCTACAGAAGCAATAAATTGGCAGAATTGTATATGGCAAGAATTGTTTGCTTGCATGGGGTGCCCAAAAGAATAGTATCCGATAGAGGATCACAGTTCACCTTTAGATTTTAGAAGGGCTTGCATGAAGCCTTGGGAACAAGACTTAACTTTAGCACAGCTTATCATCCACAAACTGATGGTCAAACAGAGAGAGTGAATCAAATTCTAGAAGACATGCTTTGGTCTTGTGCCATAGATTTTGGGAAGAGCTGGGATCAAAACCTCCCCTATGCCGAGTTCTCTTACAGCAATAGCTATCAAGCTAGCTTGCAAATGTCTCCTTTTGAAGCTTTGTATGGCAGACCTTATAGAACACCCCTTCTTTGGGATCAAGTTGGAGAACATCAGCTTTATGGCCCTGAGTTTATCAGGGATGCCGAAGACAAGGTAAGGGTGATAAAGGAACGATTGAGAGTAGCTCAATCCCGCCAAAAGCGCTATGCTGACAATCGGCGTAGAGATCTATCCTTTGAGATTGGAGATTTTGAATACCTTAGAGTAACTCCACTCAGAGGAGTAAGAAGGTTCCAAATTAGAGGGAAGCTTGCTCCAAGATTTATTAGGCCATACAAGTTTGTGGACAGAATGGGTGAGGTGGCCTATCAACTAGAGCTCCCAAAGTCTTTATCGGCCATCCATAATGTTTTTCATGTGTCGCAATTAAGGAAGTGCCTTCGAGTACCAGAAGATCAGACCCTCCTGGAGAGCATTGATCATCAAGAAGACCTCACTTATGTGGAGCGGCCAATCAAAATTCTAGACGTCGTAGAGCGTGTTACCAGGAACAAGATTATCCGATCATACAAGGTCCAGTGGAGCCATCACCCAGAAAGTGAAGCCACGTGGGAGAAAGAAGAAGACCTCAAGACTAACTATCCCTACCTCTTTGCTAACCCAGTTTGAATCTCGGGTCGAGATTCCCTTAAGGGGGGTAGGTTTGTAACGCCCTGATTTTCTAAACCTTTTCGAATTTTCAAAATAAAATAGAACCATTTGGTTTTGATGAGAGTTCAAAGCTTAATTGGAGATTTTGAAAGAGCTTCAAATGACTAAGACAAACTTCAACTAATCAAAGCTTGGTCAACTTTGAGTTGTGCGGGTTCGGGAGCTATCCCTCCTCTGTGTTTGGACCTCCCCTGATTTCATTCTAACCATCAAGACCTCCCTTCATTTTATCTTGACCGTCAAGACCTCTTTGGATTGCACCTAGTCCTCAGGACCTACTAGTCCTTTGGACCTCCTCGTCCTATGGACCTCTTAGTCCTCAGGACCTCCTAGTCCTTTGGACCTCCTTGTCCCTTGGACCTCTAGTCCTTTGAACCTCCTCGTCCCTCGGACCTCTTAGTCCTCAGGACCTCTTGGCCTTTCAGACCTCCTCGAAGACCTCCCATGACCTCGCAGGACCTCCTTGTCCAGCGGACCTCCCCAGTGGTCTTTTGCAAAGACCACCCTCCGTGGCCTTTTTGCAAAGACCACCCGTCTTGGTCTTTTTTGCAAAGACCACCTTTGTAGTCAAGACCTCCCCTGCGGGTCATGACCTCTCTCTTTGGTCACGACCTCCACTTGGGCCGTGGCCACTCCTCTTTGACCAGACTGTTCTCTAAGTTTGACTGGTCCCACTAGCCAGTTTGCTTATCTTTATCTTTCTCCGCCACATAAGTACCTTGTGCATTTAATGCCTGTTATGTCACATTAAATGCGGCCACTTACATGGTCACTTACGTGGCACCTTGTCCTCTTTCCTTGTCTCCTCTTTTCACAGCCAATCTTGTTCTATTCTTTTTCCACCAAGATTGGCCGTACCCTGTCTTATCCATCACCTACCTTTGACCTATCCTTTACACTTACTTTTGATACGTGTGCTTCCGTGTCTTCCAGTGTCTTCTTTTCCTACTTGGGCTATAATTAGCCCAAGTAGTCCTTCTTCATCACCTTTTCCACACTTAGCACTTTTTACTCTTGCTCAGTTGCTCTACGTTGAAGCCTCGCCATCAAGAACTCCGCCGGAGCCTTCTTCGCTGCCTTTTCGCCGTCGGAGGTTCCACCGGAGCACCGGCGCTGGCCTCAATCGCCACCGCTGTCCCTCGACCTCCCCTTCATCCGTCGTTTCTTTATTGGACCTGGTAAGTCTCTTTGTGTTCTGATCTTATCCTTGTTCATACAACCACGACAAGTGATTGTATCCTTCCCAGGACCTTCTCTCCTGGATTTCCTCCGGATCTCGATGGCCTTTATGAAAAGGCCACCTTCCTGATCTCTGCGCAAATACCACTTCCTTGGCCTTCTGCAAAGACCACCTCTTGGGTCCTTTGCAAAGACCACCTTTCCGGGCTCTTTTGCAAAGACCACCCCTTCTGGTCTTTGCTGGTCTTCTGCAAAGACCACCTTCATGGTCTTTTGCAAATACCACCCTCATAGGTCTCTTGCTAAGACCACCCTTTTTCGTTGGACTTCCTCCCTGTGAGTCGAGTCTTTTTCTGAAGAACCCATTTTAGTGTAGTGTCATTCTGTTGGTTGAGTTTTGAGTTTTCTTTTGAACTTCTTTGGTTTTTATTTGGGCTTCGTTTGAGTTTGTCTCTTTTTCCCGTGTAGATTGCGACGACACCGAGGAGCCTGAGTGCCTTGAAGAGGAAGACCCTCAGGATTGTGAGCAAGGCAAGTCATACCCTTGATCATGTTGAGCCCAATAATTCAAGTTATTTAAGTTCCATTTCAAATGATTACTGCATGCTTACTTCAATTTGAGTAATTTAATCCCTATTTTTAAACTTTATTGTTATCCCTGTTCTCTTTGTACAACCAGATTTGATATTGAATTATTCACCCTTGATGCCATAGATGAAAATCTAGCTGATACAATAGTATGAGCTAGAAGTATTGTAAAATTTAATGCTTAGCCATGCTTAGACCAAAACTCTTGTTTTGGGAAATCTTACTGCCAAAAGACCAATGCTGTCAAATGCTTTAAGCCATGACATTGGGTTATCATGGAGATTTGCAAATGTTTTCAAAGGAAATGGAAAAGGAAAATTTGGTTTGGATTTGGGCGAATTGGTTGCTTGGATGGTGCATGTTTATGCACGGGCTCAAGCAGGGTAGGCTTGAGGCCCAGGGTTATGTAGTAGTCGCCCAGGTCAGTTAAGGACCGGTCTTCGAGCCGCATCTTGCTAGCCATATCATGCAACCACATGTTCTGTATGAGCAGAACCTGGCTGAGTAATTTACAAAGTTCCATCGTAGTTGTTCCATTTTGATGTGTGGGTAGTCTTTCATAACCTATGTTTTCTACTGGAGCAAGAGGAGGCCCTAAACCTGCGAATGGTTAGTCCAAAGGGGGCGAAACCATAGCGAGGATGGGCTGTGGTGGAATGATGCATTATAAAGGCCTTGTCACGTGCTCTAGACCTTTCACCTATGGAAGTGTGAGGTGGTATTGACAAATGCCAAACAAACTAGAGAATTCGTGTCATGTGGGTAAAGCTGTACACCTCTGTAGAGTGAAAAACTATTCGAATAGCCGTGTCCACGGTCATGGACATGCTAGCAAAGCCACTCAAAGTTAGACTTGGTTTTTGTTTTCAAAAGGTTTGATAAAATGGTTTTGGGATTTCTATCACAATGGGTTTTGGGCAGGGAGCCTTGTAACAGGAGGGTATCCTTCACCACTTGATCATGAATGTTATCCAACTGTAAAATTGAGTTTTGGAAAATGAATTTTAATTATAAGTGTAATGGCCTTGGAACTTAGTATGTGTATTTAAATGAAACTTGGCTTTATGCAAATCAACCCTATATGCCTTCCTTTGAAATATCCATGTATGCATGTCATTCTGTTACTCCACAGGTGTGACTTGCGAGCACGGTTGTTCTGCTCACTCTTTCTTGATATAATCTTTGGACAGGTGAAGACGTCGACAGCGAAGAAGAGGACCAAACCGACTAGGTTGTGCCCTCCAGCCATTTTTCCTGTGGCGTAATGGATGGACTGCTGCTCTTTTGTTTCTTTGTATTTTATATTCGGTCCAAGGCCGCTTTTGTAAGCAACTCTGTTGATATTTTGTTAAAAATTTTTGCTTTGTGGATGTCACCACTTTTGTTACTGTGTGGGCTAGCAACTGATCCCGGGACTAGCTCAATTACACAGGTGTCTTGGGGTCATCCTTAAGTCTCGTGACCTCCTCCGGGCTTGGGACGTCAGCTTGGGGTGATCCTAAGCCACACAACCTCTCTCGGACCTCCGGGAGGCCTTGAAAGATCTTCGAGAGGTCTTATTGGGCCTCTCGGGTGGTCTTGGTAGATCTCCTGGTGGTCCTGTGGGACCTCTCGGGAGGTCTTGAGGATCCTCCGGGTGGTCTAGACCTCTTGGGAGATCCTAGCAGACCTCCTAGGTGGACTTGACCTGTCGGTTGGCCTTAAAGGACCTCCTGGGTGGTCTTGGGACTCTCTGGTCGTGACAGTAAAGTGCGCAAACTCTGCAGAGTAAGAAAACTATCTAGATAGCCGTGCTCACGGTCAAGAGCGGTGCTGAGAACTTGCCTGATATAGTCTTCTTATTCCAAAACCATTTGTGTGTGTGTGTGTGTGAAAAGGGAAAAGGGGCCGGGGCCCAAAAATGGGTGGGGAAGATGGAGAAGCTTAGGCCGGGACCCCCAGTCGCTTGCCTGTGGGCAGAGCGAGTGGATCCACCACTACACATTTTGCTTTTGTCCTATCTATGATGTCGCACTTTGACTTTTGTAAAGTGGTTGTTACTTCGACTCTTTTGTAAAAACAATTGGCCGCATGGCCTGACATGTAATATATTATGGGCTTGCACTGTTCATATCGAGTACCATTTACATTTAGTAAGGTTCACAATAGCTATCAGATGACTCACGATCACCCTTAGTTGGTCTAGGACCTCTTTGGAACATCCTCTTGGACCTCTCCAAGACCTCCTTCTGGACCTCCTCTGAGAACTCTTCAAGACCTCCTCTTAGACCTCCCCAAGACCTCCTCGTGGACCTCCTCGGAGCCTACAGGACCTCCCAGGACCTCCTCAGAGCCTACAGGACCTCCTCAAGACCTTCCTAGACCACCTTGGAACCCATCAGACCTCCTCGGGATTTCACAGGAATACCGCAGGATCTCCAAGACCTCCCTCAGGACCTCCTTGGATCTGCTTAGGACCTCTCCTCAGGATCTCCTTGGATCTCCTCAGGACCTCCCCATTAGGATCTCCTCAGCAGGACACCAGGGCCTCCTTAAGATCATTGTAGCATCGTCCCAGAACCTCTTCTGGATCTCTCTAGATTGCCATTTTGACCAAACATGGTAGCAACTGTGAACCTAGGTCGTGCGTCTACTTAACGCTTACGTAGTTGTGCGCAAGAGCATATGTTGGAACTGTGTGTGCTAACTACTGATCCAGGGAATGGCACAGTATACACAGTGGATCCCAAGCCTCAATATTGGGGTCCGACAGGATAGGATATATAAGACTTGACAAGTACTTTTATTAGAAATTAGAGAACAATGAGCGAAAGGAAGAGGCAACAGGCCACAAGGGAGAGAGGCAACGGTCGTTTGCCCCTTTCCAGTGACAAGACGGAGCAGAGAGAGAAGGCAATGGGCAAGACAATGGCTCTACACGGGATTCTTTCTCCCTGTACCTATAAAAACGAACGTCTGCAGCTCATTTCTTCACCACCAAAGCTCAGCTTCTTTTCTCTAATTGTCTTTTGCTCATTTATCCACCATCGAGCGAAGCTCATATTCCATTCTCGATTCTCTCTTTGCTCTAGTGCTCTGTACAATAAAAAGCATTCTATCAAGTAGTCGAAGCATGAAGCCTCGGTAGCGCTATGCTATCGAGGAGTAAATAACAACGCAGCGTACATGTGTGCGGTCCCGTGGCTTTGTGCCATGCCAAGACGTCACGTTTCGACTCCCACCTCTACATAGATGTACTAGGTAATTTCTTTGTTTTTTTTTGCACAAATTTACGTGTTTCTAGGTCGAAAAATGTTTGGTTCTTTCTTCTCAGCTATTTCGGTTTTATTGCTTCATTTTTTTTTTGGAGATAATACAACCATGCATGGTACTAACAATCCAGGGGGGGTCCAAGTATGAACAATTCTTTACGAAGTGTGAATGAAGTCATAACAAATAATTTGATTTAGTTAATGAAATTGGGGCTTGCCTCTGTTTGGAGAGAGAAAAAAAGCCATGGCAAATAATTGGTGAGGGCCATTTAATTTTGGCGAGCAAGAATTAGTAGTCCTATTTTCGAATTAAGCTCTTTTAGTAATTTTCTGGTAGCTCATGGACATGTCAAACCAAGCAAGCGAGCAGTGCAGCAATCTTTTTATTCCATATATATACTCACGCACTAGGCACTAGGCGGGAGAAGCATCAGATTAATCAATCTTAAGCTCATCGATCTATCTCATTTGTTTTTTTTGGCGGCGACCGCGTGGTCATCGTCGGCGCCGGCATTGCCGGCTCCCTCCTCGCCAAGACGCTCCAGAACCACGCCGATGTCGTCCTCATCGACCCGTGAGCGCCATAGGTAGGTTTTTTTTCGGCCGATTTTCGGCCGAAAACCGGTTTTACCGGTTCTACCGGCACCTCCCGGTAGCATTTCAAATCAGGCCCGAAAAATTCGGCCTAGTGAGCGAAGCTCGGTCCATTTCGAATCGGAGCCCATTCGGCCACCTCGCCCTTGACTCGCAGCCCATTCTGCCACCTCGCCCTTGATTCGCAGCCCATTCGGCCACCTCACCAGTCGCACGTTTGCCCTAGACCCCGCCTCGCACTCCCGCATCGCTCGCAGCGGTCACAGCCGCACGCGAATACGCGATCCATTCCCCGCTGAGCTCTTCCCCCACTCGATTCCCCTTGGCGGCGATCCATTCCCCATGCGATCCATTCTCTCCAACCCTCGATTTTGATCTTGTCTGCTTCTCCACGGCTCGGGAGCTCATCGAATTGATCCTCTTCTCTGGTTGAGTCGTTAGCGATGGGCTGAAGGAGGAGGATCTTGCACTTGGGGCGAAGTGCCTCAACGTTGGCGGCGGAGGAGGCGTAGTGAAGCCCAAGCATCACCGACATCTTCTCCCTACTCGCCCCCACAGCCAAAGCTCCCGAGCTCCAGGTCGGCACCTGCCTCCTCAACGGCGCATGGAGTGCGGCATAGGCATAGCGGAGGGGAGCGTGGCAGCGTTGGGCGGGCTCAAGCTGGCGCTGCGGCGGTGGAGCGCACGGTGATCCCGCACTCTGACTACCTCACGCACGCCAAAATCATCACCGCCTCGACGGTCGGCATAGACGACTGCGTCGTGTTCACTTCCGTTGGCCCCGCCGTCGCGTACAACTTCCTCGTCATCGCCATGGGCCGCATGTGCAACTGCCCCCAGAAGCGTGCGGATCGGCTCGAGATGTTCCAGCACGACAGGGAGCGGATCGACTCCGCCGAGTCGGTCCTTATCATCGGCGGTGGGCCAATCGGCGTGGAGCTTGCGGCGGAGATCGTGATGAACAGCCCCGAGAAGCATGTGACCCTCGTCCACGGCGGGCCGCGCCTGCTCATGGTGATGGGCGCCAAGGCGATAAGTGGCTCCGGTCCAAAACGTCATCGTCTTCTTTGGACGGATCGTGGACCTTCTTGGCGTCTCCGCGAGGCGAGGTCTTCACGACGTCGGCCAGGGGGCGGTCGTCGCCGATGCCACTTCATGTGCACGGCGCCCGTGGCGTCGGGGTGCCGAAATCGCTCTTCGAGGACTCGTCGGCGAGGCGGAAGGTGGAGGTGGGCGAGCACCTGCGTGGGCAAGGCGAAGAACGTGTTCGCCATCGGCGACATCCGAAACGTCTTGGGAGGTGAAGCGAGGGTACCTAAGCGCAGCGGCTGCGATGGTGATGTCTGGAACTGCATTTCTTTGGTGAAGGGCGACGAAGCGAAGCTGCACCGGTACAAAGCGTCAAAGCGGCCATCACCGTGACGTTGGACCACCGCGGCCTTGTCGGGCTGCCTTTCATAAGCGGTGATCGGCCACACTGGCGCCGTCAAGCCGAGACCTCTTCATTGTGCGGATCGCGCGGGATGATGGGGCTCAAGTGAACCGCCCGATCCATCGGCGGCACAACACCAAGCAGCGTCTTTGTCTAGAAACGACCAGCGGTCTCGATTGATCCCTCTTGTGGCCATCATCATCCGGTGTGCACCGAGCGGATAAAAGGCGCGGTGACGGTGTGCACCGAGCAGATAGACCTTGGCCCTATTTGAAACGCGGGATTTTTTCCCTATTTTTTACAGAAAATTAAACTGTTTACTGTGAGATTTCTATGAATTTCCTATGACATTCTTGCATTCGAAATAGGGTCTTCATTTTGATCGTATTGACCGATTCATGTTGTAAGGTGTTGTTGCACTTGCACCTATGTCTATTGCCGTAGAACTGACGTAGTACAAAGTGGCCGGTGTTGTTTGGTTCAATGTTTTTTCTCAGCACTGTAATTACATGTAAAGAGAATATACAAACTCATTATCTCTCAAATTATCATGTGAGCATAATACCTGTTAAGAAAAAGTCCACTTAACCCCCTTCATGAAGTATAAAATCAGGTATTGTGTCCTCTGAACTATGCCAAACCACTAGCTCTAGACAAAGAGAACGAAGACAGGTGCATCGGGCTAGGTATGAGAATGGCGAAGGAGAGGTGCCCCAGGAATAGAAAAATGGATTGCTTGTGAAGATGCAGAGCCGATGGTGATTGTGGTTCAGGGAGTGGGGCAGCGAGAAGGTGACAATGATGGGGTGGTAACGATGGTGGTGGTTCCGCCATGGTGGAGGCGGTGCTTCTGAGGTTGGGAGGAATAGACACACACATCAAAACATATAACACAGCGAGGGGAAGCTCTAGTATAAGTTAATTGGACGGAAGCTCCCTATAGACAATGAATGGCGATGGTGAAATCAGAATGGAGGTGAGGGGGAAGAAACTTGATTTTCAGCCCCTGTGAGCAACATAATCAAATTTTGGGGGTGAGAATAGGGTAGAACACTAAGTGATGTGAACACACATTCAGGTGGCTCACTGATTTGAGAGATTGAGCTTTACTCGTCGGCGGTAATGGCGGCTTTGTGGAGAGGAGCTCTCCTTGAGTGTATTACGCAGAAGAGGGTGTGGTCACGCGATTGAGGGGAGTGAGGGGATTCAGTTTTGTGATCTCTTTCTAGGCAGGGATGGGTGGAAAGCGATGATGGTGTTCATGACGATGAGCGAGCAACAAAGGCAGCGTAGCGTGCAGGCGGGGCGCTACATTAAGTGAGCAATAGAGGCAACAAGGCGAGGTAAGCACGGGCATAGAGGCATGCGTGTGGGGTGCTACAACAGAGGCAAGGCACAGTTGGAGAGAGAGAGGGGAAGGATAGATGAGGAAGGACTAAGGAGGTTCACTCAATGACATGTGGCCCATTTTTAATGATTTTTTTATTTCATTTGTTGAGTCATTGCCACATCATTTACTACGATGGTAACACCACTTCCAAAATAGACATTTTTAATGATTTTTTTATTTCATTTGTTGAGTCATCGCCACATCATTTACTACGATGGCAAAACCACTTCCAAAATAGACTTGGGGGTATTTAGATGGTTTTGTATAGTTTAGAAGACACAATACTTTGTCTTATATTTCGGGGGCTAAGTAGACGCCCCACCATACTTACGGAAGTTAAGTAGACTTTTTCCTATCTATTATAAGAAAATACATGCTAACGCCACAAACAACTACTTTTATGTGCTTACAATTTTGATTTGAACCAATAGCGCTATAGGTGTTAGGTCGTAAGGTTTTTCCTCCGTATTGTGATTTCTAATTTGTAAAGCGGATACATTACCTATTGGGATAAATTACCCCAAATCACGTTACCCGTAAGAGGATTACCTGACACTGCACCCAAATTTTGATTAGTACAATTAAATTACTCTTATATTTCAAAACCGACGTATTCTAATTAGGGTTGCAATTGCATTTTGGAACCAAACACCATCAGCTAGCCTTGGGAACATTGCCATCCTGCTGCGAGAGTGCAGTTGCTGACCATCTTGTTGCCTCGCCGCCTCCTCCTCCATGTTGCCTCCTGCCATCGCTCCCGCTCGTGGCTTCCCTCCTTGTTGCCAGCGCTCCGCCCATGATCTTGTCCTCGTCCCCTCCCTCATCTATGCCTACTCGACCTCTGACCTCACCTCCGCCGCAACTGTTCGATGAATTACTGCCAGAGGCAGTCGCTCTCCACGCGCAAGATCGCTGCTGTATGCGCGATGTCGCGCCGCGGCCGTGCCGAGTGTTGGGTCACGGGTAGGCTACGATAACAACAAATCAAAATTTTCTACCACATAAACCGAGGAAGCCAAGCAAGTAGATGACCACGGATCGTTACCACCGGGCAGCATAAGCGAACAAAAGAAGGGTTGGAGCAGCCTAGTTCAACGTAGAGCGCGTCGATGTAGTGGTCGTAGTTGATCGTCCAGCGTCGAGCACGTCGGTGCGGTGGTCATAGTCGATCGTCTCCTCCAGCGACCTCTGCAGTTCCTGGTGAAGATCACAGGTCGTTCTCAAGCGCAACAGCAACCACAATAGCGCCTCTACGGTATCCACACGTCCAGAGAAGGAACAACCATACGCCAGTGTGCTAGCACCAAGTCGCATGGCAGAGCTCTCAAGAAGATGGCGGCTAGGGTTTCAGTGGAACAACTCAACTCACAACTTTCGTGTGTCTTATTTGTTACGTTCCTCTCCCCAATAGCCTCAATCATCTCCTTATATAGTGCTCGTGACGGATCCTATCCGAACACATTTGACGAATCATATCCGTACTGGTTTGTTCCAACCCGTTAAGTGTGTGACCCTGTAGGTTCATGCGTAATCGGTTGTGACTCGGAAACCCTTTTCGATCATGAGTCGTTAGCGGTTCCTAACAGGACATAACGATTCCCGAATACACACAAATTATATCGAACGAACCGTAGTGCAATGTGATCTACGACCAGGTCCCCATCACTTACGACCAGGTCCTATCTCTATACGACCAGTTCGTAACTCCTTACGACCAGGTTTCGACAACTCTGTGATTTCGTTCGACCAGTCTACGACCAGCTCGTATCTCCATACGACTAGTCCGTAACTATTCGAACTAAGCGACCGACTCATGTATTCTCCTTTTGCCTCAATGTCGTAGCAAAAGGGCCAGACAGTAAAAGAGGGGGGACCCCTAGTACACTCGGAATGTTCGAAGGGTCCTCAATGAGGGGACTGATTGTTAGGAAAAAAGTATAGTGTATTAAGACGTATTGTGTATTGCTCTAAAAAACCTTGGATATTACATGGGGGTAGATGTCTATTTATAGACAAAATGGCAAGATACATGAGATTACACAAGCACTCCTACAAAAGTACTACTAGTATAGGGACTGCAGGGTCCTTTCCTACCCCTATGCTTAGCTTCTGGTCCAGCTGCCTCTTTTCTTTCCTCCGACCGGATCTCCTCCGAATACTCTTTGAGCCTTCTTCGGTTGCTACTTCAGAAGACCCTTCGTGGGCTTCGGGTCACCCTAGGGGTACCTCCTGTATCCCTCGGGACCTTTGGGTCACCCTAGGGGTACCTCCTGTACCCCTTGGGACACCCTTTGGAGGCTTCGAGTCATCCTCGGGGTACCTCCTATACCCCTCGGGGCACCATTCGAAGGCTTCGGGTCACCTTCGGGGTACCTCCTGTACCCCTCGGGACACCCTTCAAAGGCTTCAGGTCACCCTCGGGGTACCTCCTATACCCCTCGGGAGACCCTTCGAAAGCTTCGGTTCACCCTCGGGTACCTCCTATACCCCTCGGGAGACCCTTCAGAGGCTTCCTTCGTTGACCCTTCGCAGGCTTCGAGCTACCTTCAGGGCATTTGCTATAGCCTCGACACTGTTTCACCAGGTTGATGGGGCCTGTGGGCTGTCTCTATGACAAGCCCCTCGCGGTCGATGCCTTACTTCGTCAGGGCTAAAATCGCGCCTTCGCCCCGAATGGTCCAGGCACACCGTCCCTTTCAGCCTGGCGAAGTGATTTGTTTCTTTCGAGGGATTTGTCTCGCCGGCGGTTGGGTGGTATGCGCCGCTTTTGCATTGATGAGGGTTGTTTTGGCGTCTCTTAGGGTTCTGTACGCCGTTTTTGCCATGATGGCGTCTGTTTGGGAGGGTGTGCGCAGTGGGTGGCCATTGAGTACTCATAGGATTGACATGTGTCCGTGTTATATTGGCTGTTGGCGCTTCGATTTGCATGCTATTTTGTCTGTTGTTCCTTTGCGGCTATAAATATGCGTTCCATTCCGCTTGGTGTCACTATCAGTTCACATTGCTCTCTTGTGATATTGGTTTCTTTCTTTCTTTGTGTTCTTTGTGAGGTGCGAGGTTCTTTACTGTGGTGTTGGGTATGGCGGCGTGGTAGGGATGTTCTTGAGTGGTGAGGAGTACACTAGTAATTTGGGGAGGTCTACTGTTAGTAGGCTTTTTCTTGAGACGCTTATTAGCGAGGGCAAGCTTGAGGATATAACGAAAGTGCAGGACCGGAAAGGCGACTAGAGGGGGTGTGAATAGGAGCACAAACACTTTTTCACCTTAATTGAATTCAATACTAATTTCACTCCAATAGCTACAAAAGCTATGAAGATCAATATACAATCACAGTGGAAGACTCCTATTGAATCCAATCAAAACCCCAACGCAAAACACCCAAAATCTCAAATCACAAAGAGCTAGGCGGTCAGACCTCTCAAATGGGTGGTTTGACCGCTACAAGGGGCGGTCTGACCTTTGATATTGGCGGTTTGACCGCCAGCCTGACGATGAACAGAAAATCAGCACAGACAGCCCGAAAACCGAAACAAAAATCGGTCTAACTTTTGATCCGTAAGGCCAAACTCCACGAAATTTGAAACACACCTTCTTAAAGATATTAGGAACCTATTCCAATCAAAGATTACAGAGATCCATGCCAAAGTTTCTATCTTTTTCAGCTTGAACGAAGGTGGGTTCAAAACCGAGCCAAATGCGAAAACGGTGATTGAGATTATTTCGTGGGAGGAATCAATACAAGATGGCTAAAGATGGTCTCCCATACATCTTAGCACTCTCAATCACAGGAAGAATCAATCCAAAAGCTCTCAAGAGCAAAACCCCCGAAAATCACCCTTTCTTTCACCAAAACCGGGCAAAATCAAAACTTAGATCCAAAAGCTTGCTCGTGGGTGGATGATGATCTAGATGACCTTAGATGGGTTCCCACAAATCCTAGCAAGCAAGATCAAAAAGAAAAACCAAGTAAAAACACCCGGATCAAGAAAAGCCCCAAATCATCAAATAGAGAGGATGAACACAAAAACGAAATAGAGACTCATCTCATGAAATCAGATTGGATTGATTGAAGATGGATGATTGTTGATTACAGCCACTCCTACCAAGGAGGACAAAGCTCTCTCCAAGAGCACTCACTCTCAATCCAAACCCTAGAACCCTAGCTCTCCATCTTCTCCCTCAAAACCCTAAATCCAAAATAGGGCAACACACATAGGTTGGGCTGGCTTCTCCTTGGCTTCAGCAAGCAACACAAGAGCCACCAACACCCCTATTTATATGGAGGCTAAGCATCTAGGGTATATTCCATTAGGGCACCCATTAAACCCTAACACACAATGGGTTAACACACGCACGCATCTCAAAGCGCCGTCTTCGTCATCAATTGACCTAAACCGCTTCACCATGCGTCGACCCGCGCCGCGGTTTAGCCAAAAGGTCACCAAGGCGGTATTTGGTGAAATTACCAAAATATCCCTTCTCGATCCTTCTCTAAAAGACCGAGTCCACAGATCGTGAAGCAATCCCATGCTTCGCCACGTGTAGGTTGATCAACGGCTCCATGTCGTCAAGTCTCTCCCATCCGGATCCACCGGCACCCGAGCACTTACCCAGCGACTCGCGCCGCTTGATCAACCGATCGCATCGAACCGCCCATTCGGTCATCCATGTCCATTCTGCGCCCTTGAGTCCTCGACCTCGCTCGGCATCCTTGATCGTTACGGACCTCGGCTCTCCAAGCTTAGTCACGATCCTCCTCGCCGTTGACCGTCATAGACACGCAAGCAACACGCCTGACAATAGACCAACAAACCATTTAAGGAACAACTTCTTCACAACAACCCCGTTAGCCAAAACATGCATCATGCAACACATATGCAATGATAACCATGAACTTGACCTAACAACCACAAAAGCGCCGCCACGCGAGAGCAGCGAAACAAGCCAAAACGGTCGACCACCACCATGGCGGTCGACCGCCGATCGGGACTTAGCCAAATTTCCTCCCTGGAAATCTGAAACTCTCTGGAATTTTCGATCAAATAGAACTTTTCACTGGAAGCTCCAAAAATTATGGGACCAAGTGCAGAAGAACCCTCTCACTTGCCTACACCCTCTATTTTTGGCACAGCTCCAAAATCCAAAGTCAATAAGGTTGCCGGTCGGACCGCTCAGGCAAAGCTGGTCAGACCGCTCCACTACCGGTCGACCGCCACCTGGCGGATCGACCGCCACCACCAAACCGAAAACCACTCAAGGCATGGCCGGTCGGCCGCCACCATGGCGGTCGAGACCTTGAGGCTGACATAAGCGAGAACAGCAGCCAGCAGGTGATTCCACAAATCCTCAACGCCATTGCCAATTGTCTCATCATCCTAAGATCATGGGCATATCCCCATGATATCCCTGTAAAGTCAAGCTCTGGAGTGCGAGGCGGTTCCTAGCGTCGTGATGATGAAGCCGTTGTTTTTGTTGCGTTTTTGGATCACGGGGCTTGGATTCCTTGTGTCGATCTAGTCTCAGGGTGTTGCGATTATGCGGGGTGGAGCTTAGCATAGCGACGTAAATTCTATTATTAAACTTGGCGTCTTTGAGTGGATGTTGAGTCTGCTGGCGTTGTTCTTGAGGAGGTGAGGTCGCCTCTTCGCTTATCTTCATGATGGTATTTGAAGAAGAAGAAGAACTCTGGTGAGACGCTCAACTTTGGCAGTGCAAATTTTCAACCGAAGGTGCGCTGCGCCGCGTATGTTCCTACTCTGGCGGCTCACAATCGTTGGGATACAGACTGTACGCGGAAGTGGTTTTATCACACTAGTCTAGCGGAGGATGGTTGTAACGTCCTGTTTCCTTTAAGTTCTTGCCAAGTTCTCTTGGGCGCTCCAGAGTTTCTCTGGACCTCCCAGTGCCCCTTTGGGACCTTCCTAGACCTCCTTGTGGCTATTTGGACCTCCCTTGTGTTCAAATAGACCTCCCTTTAATCCCTCTGGGCTTTTCTTTGTCCTCTGAACCTCCTCGGCGTCCTTTAAGACCTCCCTTGTTGAGATCGGCGTTAGGACACCCTCTCTGGAGATCCTAGCCGCCTGCAGACCTCCCTTGTTGAGATCGGCCGTTAGGACCTCCTCTCTGGAGATCCTAGCCACAGACCTCCCTTGTTGAGATCTGGCCGTTAGGACCTCCTCTCAGAGATCCTAACCGCCTGCAGACCTCCTTGTTGAGATCGGCGTTAGGACCTCCTCTCTGGAGATTCTAGGCTGCAGACCTCCTTGTTGAGATCTGGCGTTAGGACCTCCTCTCTGGAGATCCTAGCCGCCTGAGACCTCCCCTTGTTGAGATCGGCGTTAGGACCTCCTCCTCGGAGATCTTAGCCATCCGAGGTCCTCCCGTTGGATCCTAAGGTCTAGACCTCCTTAGCGCTTGAACCCATCTTTGACTCTTGTGGTTTGTATCGCTTGAGGCTTTACCTCCCTCACCTAGGACCGTCCGTCTTTGTTGGATGGCCCGATCCTAGAACACGTTAGCTTGGTCAGAATGTCCCTTTCCTCCTAGCCGT